>OY728140.1:1346540984-1347790984 GCA_963277665.1 Viscum album | reverse complement strand
CGCCTCAATGAAAGGATATTGAGATGAAGTCCTTTACCTTGAGTCTGAATTGTCACGTATGTTCCACGTTCATCCTGAATAATAAACCTAAGTTAATTTATAATTTACTCAAAACTAGTTTCAAGTTTACTATTCCTTTTATATAAATTATTACCACATTATAAACATTACATAATTATTTAAGTTAATATCTATCATTTTGCCGATATTTGGTACTTGAGTTAATAATGAACTTGTTATAATTAAAAATTTTCCATGTGGTCAAAATTCTATTATCTCAGAATTGTATTCTGGATTTAAATATAACATATTTCCAGTATATATGTATTTATAATAGTCCATAACATTTGGATGTAAGAAATTAATATCACCGTTCATTGAGACGGTAATCCATCCGTACGTAAGAACGCTACTTTCATTTCTTTTTCGTATTTAAAATAATGAAAAATAAATGAAAAATAGGTATATTATAATTATAGTATAATATCATATTTTATATAAGTTACATATGTTCATTAACACCATCATTTATAAGTTCAATGTACGACATGAACGGTCATATCACTTTGAGGGGGAGATAGTCCACACTTCTTCAAATGAAATTATTTTATTTACCCATTATGGATGTAACACACCGAGATTTCATGAAAAATATTCTTTTTAATTTCATTAATGTCTTGTGTTTTATGCTACACCAAAAGGAGCTTGCACAATACGCATCCCTGACATTCCTTTCATTACATGCAATCGTGACCTTCCTCGATAGCGTGTGTAGTACGCAATACTAAGTTTCACTAAACGAGATATTATTATAATATTATTATGAACTAGCCGTTATAAATAGTAATACCCACTTTTTGAAATTTTATAAATTTTTTCTTTACAAATGGACTTCATTTTTGGATTCGTAATATTGAAAATAACTTAGGGTGAAATTTTGGTACTTTCGGATAACTTTCATATTCTGATGAATAGTGAAAATTACTAAATTTTAATTAAAAACAACTTTTTTAATCGAAATAATTAATAGTGATAAATTATTAATTTTAGTGGTTTTAAAGTATATTTAGAATATATTTTTACAAATTAATACAATGTTGGTCATTGGATGTAATTTCACATTTAAACCAGACATAAACAAGTGTCAATCTTTTGATAGTTATTATCTTTTAAGAACACGCTATTTGTTTTGACGATGGGAATTAATTTTTAAATTAATTAATGCAACCGATATGTTTTGAATTTGGTAAAATAGACATCATTTTTTAATTCATAATATCAAATATATCTTAGGCCTAATTTTTGGTATTTTTCTGGAAACATTCATTTTTTGATGAATAGTGAAACCACTAAGTGGTAGTTAAAAAACTGAATTTTTCATAAAACTTAATTTTACCGCTTCTGTGAGTGGAATTTCGAAAATCCGAGAGGCATGTTTAATATCAAGGACTAAAATGTGGTTCAATGAGATGAAAGTAATTTTTGGTGAATAGTAACTTTTTACTTTTTTTTACCACGGTTAAAAGTAAATATGTTAATTAAGGGTAAAAATGAAATTATTTTTACTCTAACACATGTCCTAATTCTATTGGATAAATTTAATTCTACCAAAAACAACCTTAGGAATAAAATATGACCATTTAGGTCCACTTGGATTAGATTAGGACATTTATTATTAATTTATTTAAAGAAGGGTTAAAATAGTTAAAGTCAAAGTTTAATAAGTAAATAATTTTTAATATAGGGTTATACATACGATAAATTTGACTATAAATATTCATTATAAAGCTAAAAATATTTCCAACATAATGGTATTTTATTTGAAATTTTTTGACATTAAATAATTTAATTTATTTATGACACAAAGATGATGCAGTAATTATCATATTAATGGAATATTTACATAATTGATGTTATAAATACCCAAATAAATGTAATTTGAGACATTTTATGAATTTCAATAATTTTCTAGGTTAATATGACAAGTTAGTTTTTATTTAATTAACTTTTTTTGAACTAATAATTCTGTTATGAGTTTCACAAAAATCAATTACCAAATAGTGTCAAAATTGACATAAAATAGTTTTTAAAACAAATATTATATTATTAATTGTTATTTTATTCTTAAATATCTATGTTTTAGACAAATGACTTAATACTATTATCTATATTAATAATAAACAACTTGGGGTTTGTTTGGCTTGTTATAGTATGTTTATTAACCTTATAGTGTAAGAAAACAAGAAGACACGGTAAAAGTATAATTATTTAACTTAAGGTTAAATCTAAATGATAAGGTTAAAATAGAAACATAAACTTGTCTAAATTATATTTTATGAGATGATTTCAACCCATCCACACATTATCTTCAAAATAAATCAATTTGGAGCTATTAAAAACCGAATATGTCTTTAAAATAAAATAATATTTTTAGTTTTTCCAAAAGTGCCCCTCTCCTCCCTTATAAAAGGGAACCTTCTCCCTCACTTCCTCACACCACATTGAGCCTTCAAGCTTGGCCAAAACCTATAAAATTCTCTTCTCCACTTCCCTATAAATATCCTAGAGGTCCTGGTTTTCTTCAAAGACCAATTTTAGTGCCCTAATAGGAGGTCTCAAAGAGGCGCTTTAAAGAAGAGGTAATGTCCGTTACCGATTATTTCAACTTTATTTCTTCTTCTACTTATTCATCTTTAGTTGTTTCATTATGAAGTAATAACATAAGTATCACTAGAATACTGATATTTTATTATAAGTATGAAACAACCCTATTTCACCATCTATCCATCCTACGGAAAATGAAATTATCGCGCGTGCGTACGTACGAAATACAGTCTCCACGCCGTGGTGTAATCTATTTTCCACCACCACCTTACATGGATGGGTATAATGGTGTAAATAATAACTATATATGATTATTTTAAAGTGATATGAATTCTTTAATAGTATACATACACTCCAATAAAATTCTATGATCATGGGAACGATATCATCGCTCGTGCTTACGTACGGAATACCGTCTCCACGACGCGATGAGATTCATTCTCAATGATTAACCATTCATAAATGATTATAAAGTATATATAATAAGTAATCATGAAATATATGCCATAATAATTATACTGGATTTATGTATATATATATGTATGTCATCCAATTAATTCCATTCAATTCAACGAGGAAACGAAAACAACGTTAATGCGTACGTACGGCCTACCGTCTCCATGAACGGTGTATTTCTTTCCATTTATAGATCTATTATATATATGTATATTCTGAATATATATTATATATAAATCATGTTTTATATTCTGTAATTATGTAATCATTATCTATGTAATCATACGAATAATTACAAGTCAAAACACAGACGACAAATGAAACGATTTTACCCAAAACACTCTTTAACATGGAATTTACAAAAGAACAGGTAATATAAAGTCATAGGTGAACCATATATGATATCATAACAATGAATATGATTCTTTAATAAGTCAATGACATTATTTAAATCATTATACAGGAGGTTTGGATACGTACGAAGCATATCGAACCTAAGGTAAGGGATAATTTTGCAAATCTCATTTTTATCCGAGATTGCTTATTCGTAAGTATTTACTGGGGTTATTGCTATCATCCATGTCCATGTATTATAAAATTGTATTCATGTATGTTTAAAGTCCTTTTTACCCATTTTCACTTTTACCCCATCGTGTGGAAGTAATCTTTCTTTTACGAGGTACTTTTTGGACTTTATCGGCAAAAGTACGAGAAGAATGTTTTTTAACTTATACGGCATGAAAGTATTTTTAATGTTTTATAAAGCCTTATTTTCATGAAGCTTCCTCCAAAATATTTCATGAATATTTTCAACAAAATATCTTTCTTTTTAAATTTCATGACATTTTGTGAAAATAAATTTATTTTGAAGAAGAAAGGATATTTTTCTCAAGAATTCATTTCATGTGTTTTATTAAAACCATTTTCCCATCTAAGATGACATTATTTTATATGCGTATGTTTCAAGTATAAAGTCTTTATGATTTACATGGTTTCACTTTTCTTATTATGAAATTATATCCATTATTTTTATATGGATTATGTGATGATGGGATGATGTTTTTGAAACCCATTTCATTAGTTGGGTTATTATGAATGATGTATGTTTATTTTGTGGAACAAGTAAGAATGATTTCATTTTGAGATGGGTGGGAACTATATCTCCCTCCAATGAATTGGGTAAAGATTTATATCTCATGAGATAGACATGGCTGGAACGATAAGTTAACCCGGTTCAGTATTACAGAACTGGAAGATGGAGTGAACTCGATTCAAAAAGGGACTTTGTCCACTAAGATGGTCTTGGAAGAAACGCCTTGGCTACTATGGAAATCATTACATGTGATTAATGGATTCTACAATTACATGTTTTATTTCCATGCTATGTTACCATGATTTATGTTCCATTATGATCTATGCCTTATGTAATTCCATGTTTTAAGTCGTTGCTCAAGATTTTGAGGATTAAACATTATGTTCATGTTTTAAAGTTCAAATGTTTATGGTATGTTTTATTTTATCCATGCTTACCCTTACTGATACTTTGAGCTCACCCTTTTTATGTTTTATTTTCCCCTAGGATTAAAATAAATGTTTTAGGTAAGGAAACAAAAAGTAGAATATCTTTATGGGATATGTTGAAGATCTTTCACCACGATTAGAAGATTACGTTCCATGTTTCCAAAGACACTAAACTATTACGGTCCTTGTGTGTCTGTTTTTGTTATGTATTATGTATTCTGCAAAAGTAATGTAATATCTATGTACATCATGCGTCGGGTCTCTACAATTGGTATCAGAGGAAAGGTTTAGTCAACCTTTGGAAACTAGGATGCAGAAACTTTATCGAGATCCCTAGAGATATTTCTAAGGTATGTCTAGGGATGTCCCTAAGGTTAAGTATAAGAATAGGTTATAGTCCTAGAATTATGGTAACGATATTAGATTAAACCTAAGATTTTAGATATTGAAGTTAATCCCCCTTTACTATGATTTTTTCTTCTTACACTATTCTTTTTGGGTTTTAGAAAATGGCCGGAAACAAGATGATTCACGATAATAGAGGATATGATGGACAATGGAATGATATTCTTCATGAGAAACCAAATGAAATGGGATTTGGAAGTCCAAACATCATTATTACACCGAATCAGCAATCTCATAATAAGATCAATAAACTCAAATTTGGTACGTTTCCTAACTCAGCTAATAAGATAAAGATGGAGTTTCATGATGATCATAGAGGAAAGAAAGTTCAATTTACCCTGTGTAAATCATGTGGGAAGAGGCATCAAGGAGAATGTTTCAAATGAACTAGAAGATGCTTTGGGTGTGGAAAAGAAGGACACAAATCCAGTAAGTGCAAAGAAAAAAGAAAAGGTTCAGTTAACACCATGGATGAGGATAATGGTATTTCTACGACATCAAAAATGGTTAAATGTTATAAATGTGGAATGTACGGGAATTATGCAAACCTATTCCCTAAGGGAAAGTCTCATGAAGAGAATTAGTATGGTCGTATGGGTAGTATTTATGTTGATGATGATGAGGAGACTACAAATGATAAGTGAGATGAAAGAATTGTTGAAGATCGGTCAATGGTTTAAGAAGGTAGTTGAATGATTACATTTTTATCAAGTGTAATGTTGTATAAGTAATCTTATGGTACTATGGAATAAAGAGACATCTAAAGATTGCTACACTGTTGTCTTTAATTAAGTTTTGAAAGTGTATGATGAATGGTACCAGTAACTATGAAAGGTTATTCAAATATTTTTGGAAAGTAGATGATATGCGCATAATGAAGGGATAAGGAGAAAATTTAATGTTTGATAGTATTCATGAGATCATGATTGATATAAGGAGAAGGTTATATCATGGTTTGAGTATATAGAATTTTTGGATTTTGGTATGTGGAAAGAGTTAACTTTTGACAGCATTCATGTTTCACTAAGGTTTAATGGGTATTTATTTTTCAAGAGAATACATGATTAAGGTATTCACATGATTGGAATGTGACCAACAAGATATATTGGTGATAAATGATGGTATTCACATGCTTGGTTGATGAAATTTCAAGTAATCATTTTATTTATAGTATGATCTTGGACCAAATTATTTTAGATAAGACTAAAGATTAGAATGGATTATGTTGGACATAAGTTAGTATTGTTTAAGGGTAGAACTTTTTTCGATATTATTGATGGGATGTTATAGTAATGTAGTTTTAGAAAAAGGAAAACCTACAGGATGGGCGACAACCCATCGCGCCGGACAAGGCTGTGAGAATCGAACCCACAACTGAAGTGCGACAAGCCTTTATTGCCTACCACTGGCCTACAAGAAGTCCCTGTTTAATAGAAACTAGTTTTATTATATTAATCAGTATGATATATGAAGTATAAGTCCATTTTAGGAACTATATATGATTAATCTAACTATAGATGGACTTACGTATTTTTTGATAACTTTTCTAACCTTTTGTTTGAGACAGATGGAATGACCCATCATTATATCACATGATCTGATAACACATCACAAATGACAAATTCAACTTCATTTATTTAAGAGATAAAGTGTAAATTCTCCAAAGAATGACCAATGGTGAGACTGTACCAAAATCACGAAATTATTTCTTCTAATTCCAATTTCATCAACTTTAGAGAAATGATCTTGAAAACCAGAAATGTTGTCCTAGTGCTCTTATGTCCGATGAATCAGATGGTACCTTAGATCGTCACAAATTTATGGCTTTGTGATTGTTGGATTTTTCATAGCCTTGTTTTCTACCACTCTCCATCAGAACTTGATGGTTAGATTTTTCTTCCATATCCATATTTTCACCTATGTTCTCCTACGTGGAAACCCAGTGATGAGTTAATTTGGGTAACCGTTACATTTCATACTTTAGTTTTTAAAGCCAAGTTTGGTATTCCTTTTTACGATGTGGGTTTCTATTAAATAATCTTTTGATTAGTAAACAATTTATAACCCCGACGAATTTCGAGGGAGAAATTCATTTTAAGGGGGTAGAATTTAACACCCTGAGATTTTATGAAAAATATTATTTTTAATTTCATTAATGTCTTGTGTTGTAAGCTACACCAAAAGGAGCTTGCACAATACGCATCCCTGAAATTCCTTGCATTACACGCAATCACGACCTTCCTTGATAGCGTGTGTAGTACGCAATATCGAGTTTCACTAAACGAGATATTATTTTAATATTATTATGAACTAACGGTTATAAATAGTAATACCCAATTTTTGAAATTTTATAAATTTTTTCTTTCAAAATGGACTTCATTTTTGGATTCGGAATATCGAAATTAGCTTAGGGTGAAATTTTGGAACTTTTCGGATAACTTTCATATTCGGGTGAATAGTGCAAATTACTAAATTTTAATTAAAAACAACTTTTTTAATCAAAATAATTAATAGTGATAAATTATTAATTTGAGTGGTTTTAAATTATATTTAGAATATATTTTCACAAATTAATACAATGTTGGTCATTGGATTTAATTTCACATTTAAACCAGACATAAACAAGTGTCAATCTTTTGGTAGTTATTATCTCTTAAGAACACGCTATTTTTTTGATGATGGGAATTAATTTTTAAAATAATTGATGCAACCGATATGTTTTGAATTTGGTAAAATAGACATAATTTTTGAATTCATAATATCAAATATATCTTAGGCCTAATTTTTTGTATTTTTCTGGAAACTATCATTTTTTGATGAATAGTGAAACCACTAAGTGGTAGTTAAAAAACTGAATTTTTCATAAAACTTAATTTTACCGCTTCTGTGAGTGGAATTTAGAAAATCCAAGAGACATGTTTAATATCAAGGACTAAAATGTGGTTAAATGAGATGAAAATAATTTTTGGTGAATAGAAACTTTTTACTTTTTTTCCACGGTTAAAAGTAAATAGGTAATTAAGGGTAAAAATGATATTATTATTACTCTAACACATGTACTAATTCTATTGGATAAGTGTAATTCGACCAAAAAACAACCTTAGGAATAAAATATGACCATTTAGGTCTACTTTCATTAGATTAGGACATTTATTATTAATTTATTTAAAGAAGGGCTAAAATAGTTAAAATAAAAGTAAAATAAGTAAATCATTTTTAATATATGGTTATACATAAGATAAATTCGACTATAAATATTAATTAGAAATATAAAAATATTTCCTACATAATGGTATTTTATTTATAATTTTTAGACATTAAATAATTTAATTTATTTATGACACAAAGATGATGCAGTAATTATCATATTAATGAAATATTGACATAATTGATGTTATAAATACCCAAATAAATGTAATTTGAGACATTTTATGAATTTAACTAATTTTCTAGGTTAATATTACATGTTAGTTTTGATTTAATTATCTTTTTTTGAACTAATAATTCTGTTATGATTTTCACAAAAATCAATTACCAAATAGTGTCAAAATTGACATAAAATAGTTTTTAAAACAAATATTATATTATTAATTGTTATGTTTTTCCTAAAAATCTACGGTTTGGCCAAATGACTTAGATATTATTATATATATTAATAATAAACAACTTGGGGTTATTTTGGCTTGTTATGGTAAGTTTATTAACATTATAGTGTAAGAAATCAAGAAGACACGGTAAAAGTAAAATTATTTAACTTAAGGTTAAATCTAAATGATAAGGTTAAAATAGAAACCTAAACTTGTCTAAATTATATTTCATGAGAGGATTGCGACACATCCCCACATTAGCTTCTAAATAAATAAATTTGGAGCTATTAAAAACCGAATATGTTTTTATAATAAAATAATATTTTTAGTTTTTCCAAAGGTGTCCCTCTCCTCCCTTATAAAAGGGAACCTCCTCCCTCACTTCCTCACACCACTTTGAGCCTTCAAGCTCAGAAAAACCCTGACAGATTCTCTTCTCCACTTCCCTTGAAATATACTAGATGTCCTGGAATTCTTCAAAGACCAATTTTAGTGCCCTAATAGGAGGTCTCCAAGAAGCGCTTCAAAGAAGAGGTAATGTCTGTTACCGATTCTTTCAACTTTATTTCTTCTTCTACTTCTTATTATTTAGTTGTTTCATTATGAAGTAATAACATCAGTATCACTATTATACTGATATGTTTTTATAAGTATGAAACAACCCTTTTCACCATCTATCCATCCTACGGAAAACGAAATCACCGCGCGTGCGTACGTACGGAATACCGTCTCCACACCGTGGTGTAATCTATTTTCCACCACCACCTTACTTGGATGGGTATAATGGTGTAAATAATAACTATATATGATAATTGTAAAGTGATATGGATTCTGTAATAGTATACATACACTCCAATAAAATTCCATGATCATGGGAACTATATCATCGCTCGTGCGTACGTACGGAATACCATCTCCACGACGCGATGAGATTCATTCTCAGGGATTAACCATTCATAAATGATTATAAAGTACATATAATAAGTAATAATGAAATATATGACATAATAATGATACTTTATTTATTTATTTATATATGTATGTCATCCAATTAATTCCATTCAATTCAATGAGGAAACAAAAACAACGTTCATGCGTACGTACGACCAACCATCTCCATGAACGGTGTATTTCTTTCCATTTATCGATCTATTATATATATGTATATTCTGAATATATATTATATATAAATCATGTTTTATAATATGGAATTAATTAATCATGATCTAAGTAATCATATGAATAATTACAAGTCAAAACACGGACGATAAATGAAACGATTTTACCCAAAATTCTCTTTAACATGGAATTTACAAAAGAACGGGTAATATAAAGTCATAAGTGAACCATATATGATATCATAACAATAAATATGATTATGTAATAATTCAATGAAATTATTTAAATCATTATACAGGAGGTTTGGATATGTACAAAGCATATCAGACCTAAGGTAAGGGATAATTTTTCAAATCTCATTTTTATCCAAGATTGCTTATTCGCAAGTATTTACTGGGGTTATTGCTATCATCCATGTCCATGTTTTATAAAATTGTATTCATGTATGTTGAAAGTCCTTTTTACCCATTTTCACTTTTACCCTATAATAAGGAAGGAATCATTCTTTTACGAGGTACTTTCTGGACTTTTTCGGAAAAAGTACGAGAAGAATGTTTTTTTAACTTATACGGCATGAAACGGTTTTTACAGTTTTATAAAGCCTTATTTTCATGAAGCTTCCTCCAAAATATTTCATGACTATTTTCAACAAAATCTCTCTCTTTTAAAATTTCATGACGTTTTGTGAAAAGAAATTGATTTTGAAGAAGAAAGGATATTTTTCTCAAGAATTCATTTCAAGTGTTTTATCAAAACCGTTTTTCCATCAAAGATGACATTATTTTATATGTGTATGTTTCAAGTATAATGTCTCTATGATTTACATGGTTTCACTTTTCTTATTATGAAATGATATACATTTATTTTATATGGATTATGAGATTATGGGATGATGTTTTTGAAACCCATTTCATTCGTTGGGTTATTATGAATGATGTATGTTTATTTTGTGGCACAAGTAAGAATGATTTCATTATGAGATGGGTGGGACCTATATCTCCCTCTAATGAATTGGGTAAAGATTTATATCTAATGAGATAGACATGGCTGGAATGGTAAGTTAATCTGGTTCTATATTACAGGACTGGAACGAGGAGTGAACTCGATTCAGAAAGGGACTTTGTCCACTAAGATGGTCTTGGCAGCAACGCCTTGGCTACTATGAAAATAATTACATGTTCTTAATGTATGCCACAATTACATGTTTTATTTTCATTCTATGTTCCATGATTTATGTTCCATATTATCTATACCTTATGTACTTCCATGTTTTAAGTTGTTGCTCAAGATATTTAGGATTAAACATTATGTTCATGTTTTTAAGTTCAAATGTATATGGTATGTTTTATTTTATCCATGCTTACCCTTACTGAGCATTTGAGATCACCCTTTTTATGTTTTATTTTCCCCTAGGATTAAAAGAAAGGTTTTAGGTAAGGAAAAAAAGTGGAATATCTTTATGTTATATGTTGAAGATCTTTCACCACGATTAGAAGATTACGTTCCAAGTTTCCAAAGACACTAAACTATTATGGTCCTTGTGTGTCTGTTTTTGTTATGTATTATGTATTCCGCAAAAGTAATGTAATATCTATGTACGTCAAGCTTCGGGTCTCTACAATGGAAAGCATAAAGGTATGATATAAATGAAAAATACAAAAGTATATATACAATATAAATATAATATATATCACATATAAATACAGTTGCATCATAATGGCCACCATGAGAGGTGGTATGGAAAAATTGAACAATCTTTGTTTCGTGAGGTAGTAATTCACCATACACAGAAAGAGTATATTCATATCCATTAGATGGAGGTTTTTGGGAGTGTAGTTTGAATAATTATCATAACAAAATAATAGTATATTTAATAAAATTTTGTTTTCTTAAATAATGAAATAAATAGAGTTAAGGGGTTGGAGAAGGAAAATAAATGGCAGAAGCTTGAGAGAAGACATTACCTTAAATCAGGTAACTCCAATTGATTTAAATAATTTCCTTTTGCCTAAGGTAATGCTTATTAGATGAAGATAGTGATTTTGGAGCTTATTTGGGAATTGTATGGATGATCCAAGGGGGGTTTAGAGGTTTGAGTAAGGGTTAGAGATTATTCCCTTTTATAAGAGGGAGGAGGGGTACTTTTGGAAGGATTTGAAATATTATTTTATTATAAATTTATTTTCGGTTTCAAATGGTAAAAAAATAATCTAATTCGAAGATAAGTTGATTATTGTTTGAAATCCTATAAAAATAGGTTTTAGAAAAGTTTTTGTTTCAATTTTAACCTTGTCATTTAGCTTTAACCCTTAGTCAACTTATTTGACTCTTACCATGTCTTCTTGTATATTCATACTATATGGTTAATATAGTTACTATAAATTGTTAATAGAACCACAAGTGGTTCATTAATTACATTTTCAACCATATCTTGGTCATTTGGATGAATATCATATTTTTAGGACTATTAAATTTTTTAATAAAAACCATTTTAAAAAAAATCATTTATCTCAATTTATATACTTTTCATATCATGACTTCTTAAAAAATGCATAACAACATTATAATTTCTAAAACAATTCATTAATTCAAATATAACAAGTCATAATCGTCCATAAAATTCCTTTATGGAATTAAATGTTTCAAAATAAATCTATTTTAATTTTTATAATCTCATTTATATAGAACATTCATTAATAAGGTAATCACTACATCATAATTGTGTTATAAATAAATTTATGTTTTTGATGTCTAAAAATTATAAATAAAATACCATGATGTAGGATATATGTTTATGTTTCAAATGACTATTTATAGTCTAAATGATAACTTATATAACCCAATATAATTTTTTTTACTAAATGATACATATTTACGTTATATTTTCCTTAACTTTAATGTTAAAGTAATTAAATGTCATTTTCACCTCAAGTGGCTCCATGGGGTCCTAAAATAGACCCAAGGATTCCCATGGTCATAATTATATCATCCAATAGGTTTAGTACATGTTTTAGGGTAATTTAATGTTATTAAAAAATTATTTTATACTCTTATTTACTAGATTTACCCTTTAACCATTGTTAATAAAATATTTACTGAAGTTACTATTCATAATGTCGAAAAATAGAAAGTCCATATTTACACAATTTGGAACTCCTTATTCCAAATATGGAATCCATTTTTTCAAATTAAAAACACATAATTTTCAGAAATTAATTTAAAATTAATTCTCGTTGTCGAAACTAAAAAACGTGTTTTCAAGAAGTAAAAACTACCCAAAGATTGACATGTGTTCATGTCCAATTTCTAAGTGAAATTATTCCCAATGAAAAAAATTGGATTAAATGAAAAATAATAATTAAATTACACTTTAAAAACAATTAAAAGGATAATATAAATATGTTAATAAATTAGATGAAAAGGCAATTTTGAATCAAAATGCAGTATTTTTCATAATTCATTAAAAAAATGAACTTTTTCAGAGAAATACCAAAATTTATCCAAAGTAAATTTTGATGTCCCACTTATAAATAAGAAGTTTATTTTTTCAAATTTAACTTATAAAAGTGAAAAAACTAGATTTAAAAAGGGTTCTCCATCAAATGGAAATAAAATTACCTTTTATAAATATTAGAGTATTTATGCTTAAAATTGGATTCATTATCATTTTAAGCCTCTAAATTTATTGGATAAATGTTAAAATATTTAAAAAAAATTTTTAATCGTAATATTGTTAGTTATGTTCATTCCCGAAAATATAACGGCTAGATGTTAACTACCATTTAAAAATAATAATATTATTATATTATTTTTTAGTATAACTCAACGTTGTGTGAAACGTAAGATTTCAGTGAAATCCGCTGTTGTGTGTTGATTATGCTATCCGACATAGCATCCCATTTATAGTAAAATTAATATTTGATTCACAAATATTAATAAATATGAAAATTTCATATTCTTTATTTACCTAGGATATTACCAGAGGATTGTTAATCCTTATATTGTGTTTTTTATCTATGTCATGTGGGTATTAGATTCTTGTTTTGTTGTTTCCACATTACATGAATATCTAGGGGGAGATTAATGAAAAATAAAATAATTTGAAATCTAGTTAGTCATTATTCCCTATTGAAGGGAAGAGTCTCTAAGGCACTTATCTATAGGCTCTTTATGCATAATCTAATTCCCTAGCACATGGAACTCCCTAAAAGAGGATTCTTCACGCATGGGATAATCCAAATATATAACACTTCCATCCATAGGAATTTCCTATTGAAACTTATTTATTGTGTTAAAATGATATTTTTTCTATGGTTCCCGTATCAACACATCCATCTCCATGAAATAACAATGGTTAAAAGTCAGTTTCAAAACTCAAAACATTTCAAGAATGAATTGTAAAAGTGTCCACAACCCAAAAACTATGCCCACACAAGCCAACTATATATTCCTCAAAATTCCAGATCACATTGTTAAAAATACTGTAATATTTAATAACAAGTTCCCATAATATTTTCTAGGTTAACACATACCATTATACAAAAAACAACTGGTTAGGCCTCCTCCATCATAACTTAATAAAGACATTTGTTGTCTTCCACTAACTCAAAAGTAAATAAATCAATGATTATCCCATAAAATTGAGGAAATCCTAAAATTTATCAATAGAAACATTGTTTTTTAAACTTGACTTTATTTATAATCTTCATGGTACAATCACTACTATCCACAATAATTATAATTCTCTTACCTTGAGTAACATCTCTCCTCTGATCGGATCCATGGCCATTCCTATCAAACTTAGTTTCATTTAAACACATAAATCCTTTACCCATCCTTGAATCATGGAAAAAATATATGGAAATTTACAAAATCAAATTATTAATGAGGTTTATACCCTAAAATAGACAATTATGTGCTCCCCACAATATGGTTCTACTAATATTTCTCTTTGAGTTGAAACTCAAATGGATTTATCATCACACATGTGTCACTCATGCTAAGACAAGCCTAATAACCTATCAATAACTTATTGGGATTATCTCTTAGATTTATATTTACCTCACACTCAGTCCATTACTTATTTTATCTATTACAATGATAACATTCCAAAATCATACAATAGAAGAGCATTTTTTTCATTTATCTAAAGAAGAGTAACGATTCACTTCCAAATCCCTCAATATGATAAACCACTAATTATGGCTTTATCCAATATAAACTCATAATTTATGTGTGATGTAGAATATTCTTACCTATAAATAGTAATATTTTTTACATTAATTTATAGATTAAAAATAAAATATGTTAAAAAGTGAATATAATAGGAGAAAAAAATAAAAATAGCAACTCTAATAACAGTTTTATGTAGTATTATGAATAGTTATTACTCATTGATATAGTATAATTTAACATCATGGTTTTATATTTATAATATTTTTTATATATAAAGTATTTTTTTCTTTTATATTAAGATTCTCATATATACTAGTATGTCAATTGTGGTTTCATATAATGTAAATAGTTCTCATTTCATTAAATATATATTTTTATTTAACTTCAATATTATTTAATTTATTTTACGACATGAAATATAACATTTTTCTATAGAACATATAGAGGTTTGATGTATGAAACTGATCAGATATCAATGGATTTTTCAAAAGAATTTGGAGGTGTTTTTAGATTTTTCATTTCACAATTCTTTAGATTGTGGTCACATACACTGTCCATGTTATAATTGTGTTGGAAGACCTTAGTAAAGTCATGAAGATGTTATCTACCATAATATGGTTTTCAAAAAAACTACCATGTCTGGTGTTACAATGGTGAGAAAATGAAATCTCTAAATTTTTATGATTTTAATGAGAGGATTGGATAATAGAATTTACAAGATGACCATTTTCTATTTATTCCTTATCATGAGAAAGAAAGGATTCTAGCCAAATAATAATTTTATAGGAGTACACATGATGAATGTAATAAAAATTATGATGTTGATAGGGTGTGAAAATTGAATGATTCTTCTATTAATCCAGTATATCAGTAATGAGGTAAAATTAAAAAGATATAATTATTAATCTAACTGTTTCATGGGGAAACTGTGTGTGGGATTTCTAATACTACCATAGATTATATTCTTACCATTATAAAGGAATTACATCTTGTTGATATAGATACTCTATCAAACCATTATATGTCATGGAATTTAGTTAATGAACTTGTATTTTTTGAAAATAAAATTCGTGTTTTCCCAAAAGATTCCAACTTATTTTGGGAGGAAACTATTGTATGAGATAATTGTATAAAATATGTAACATCCTAGTATAAGCCAAGTACTAATGGAACACCATCACACGTTCCACAGAAATCAATTTATAACTTTTTATGTATTCCTAAACTTCATAATCATTTCATGTATGATGAAATATAAATAAATATATGATGACATGATGCCATGAGAAAGAAATATAATAATGAGTTGGTTCATCATGGGGATAGATTTTCATGGTAGTCATTTTATGCTCGATATCATAATTTTAATACTAACATGAATAATGTGAGTTTGGGCCTATCCTGTGACAATTTTAATATATTTTTAAAGATTATTACTTTTCACGGTGCATGGCCAATTTTTATACACATTTATGACCTTCCTCCATGGATGTGTATGAGAAAACCTTTCACTTTCATGAGAATAATAAAATGTGGACTCTCTGATCATTGTAATGATATAGATTTATATATGAATCCTTTAATAAAATAGTTGATGAATATTTAGAATTTGGGTGTGCGTATATTTGATGCTTGTTCAAAAGACATATTTCAGAAGAGTGTTTCAATTATGTAGAAGATAAACGATTTTCCAACATATGTAATGATGTATTCCTAGAGCATGATGGGAAAACATTCATGTCCTATTTTTATAAAGAATATATGATCTAAAATATTTAAATATAATATTTGTTTCATTTTTATGGGACATCGACAATTCTTTCCAATGGATCATCTATATAAGAATAATTTTTGATGGTTTGACAATACCATAGAGTCTAAAATCCCCCTCACTATATGTGTGGAACTATTGTTCTTAATGAATTTCAAGATGTTAGTATTTCATTTGGGAAGGGTCCGATGAAATATAGAAAGTGGAAAAATATTTCCACTAAAACCAATTACAATTAGAAGAAGAAAAGTATCTTATTTGAGTTTCTTTATTGGTTAACTAATTTTTTACATCATTTCTTTGATGTAAGTCACATTAAAAAAATATTCAAATATTGCCTTAACTTTTTCTAAATGTCAATGAAAATTCAAAAGATGATTTACAATCTCGGTGTGACTTTATGTATTGTGGTATCCGATCAGAATTGCACAATGTGTATATCAGTGAAAATAAATGGAAAGTTGTATGTGCTTCTTATGTGATGAAACCTTAAGAAAAAAATAATTTTTTATGAACTACTAGAAAATAATAAAGTTCTTTATGGTTGTTCAAGACACATATAAAAATGGGTCAATGGAAGATATTTTATGTTAAAATCATTGATGTCTCATGATTATCATCACATCCTTCTACATGATTTTATTCAAATATATATCTAACAACTACTTTCCAATAACATAAGGGTGTTATTTATTCGGTTGTTCCATTTTTATAGAGATATTTGTGCTAAGAATATGTCCAAGTATTTCTTGATAAAAATTTTAGAAGAGAAACATTAATTTTTTGTGAGCTAGAGAGAATATTTCCTATATCATCTTTCACATGCATATTCCATCTAACAATCCATATTCATAACGAAATACATCCTTAAGGACCTATTACTTTCTGTAGGATATATCCAACCAAAAAAATATATAAAAATTGAAGTTTTATGTCAAGAATTGGAATCATATTGAAGGTTCAATAATGAAATGTTACTTGGATCAATAATGTATGTATATTTTATTAATTTATTGGTCTAATGTGACTATGAGATGTAACAAACCAATGAGAAATCAATAAGATCAGTATTTGAAAATTGAGCCCAATTTTTCATCACTTCCCCAAATAGAGGGAATTCCTAGTTCATATACATTAACCACATTTATCCTTGAAGAGTGAGATATGTCACATCACTCAGTTTTGTATAATTGTGATTTGTTTTATAAATACATAAAGTAAGTAAATTGAACATGTATATGTTATCTTATCTCATTTAATTGTACATATCTGTTAAACTATTTATATTTTCTTCTTAAGAGAATATAAAGAAATTATAAATAGAAATACTCATTATTTATCTTTGATAATGAGAGAAACTTTTTATATCAAATAGTTTTCTAAAAGGTTGAAATTGGAGGTAGAATTATTTCTGTAATAAATTAATAAAATTAACATTTAGTTAATTTTAAAATTAACTTATATTTCAAGTATTGAGTTTTCCTGCTGACACTATCTTTGAGAAAATAAGATATTTGTTTTTTTCCCTAACTCTATGGTTCATGAATGAAAATAAATTATGATTAATGGGTAAAAATTTATTTCCACTGAATGAGAATTGAACATTAGAACACAACATTATGGTGTCATGGTAACTTCCCCAACTGACTGTTATGCCAATGCATCAAATATTAGACCTCGATTTGAAAATGTATCTTATTATAGTGTCATCGAGAAAATAATAATATTGGATTAGTACTCTCATTATTGAGTCACTATGATGAAATGTAATAGGTTTTATTTGACGATGATGCATGGAACACTTATTGATGATAGTGGATTTCAAATTATTGACATGACTCAAACACTTTCTTATGAGCCATATATATTAGCATCAATGGGGAAACAATTTTTTAATCTAAAAGATCATTTGTGACCTGAATTTTCTGCCACTATTAAAGTTATCCCAAGATATATTTTTGATGATGGTGGTGATGAAATTGACCTCATCCCTACTCCCATTGGACCTGATCAATGTTCTACTTATGACCACTCTAATAGTTTAATTTTTAGAGTTAATTAGAAACCTAATTTTTTGTTGGAAAATATATATAATCATATATATGTGTTCTCAATTATTTTGGTTTAGATCAACTTTGTTGGTTTTCTAAGGTTGGTAATATTAAAACTTATTTACCATTTATTAAAAATATTTTGTATCCAACTTGACCTTCAAGTTCATTTTCAATATATATTTTTTGTAGTTTTATTTGATTTTCATTTCCTAATATTTAATTTATCTATAGTAGAACCTACCAAAAAAACCCCGAAACTATTACGTTTGAACAAAAAAAAGATTAATTTTATTGATACATATTAAACCAATTAAAATTAAAATCAAACCAAATGAAATGAATGACCTGACTAAAAATTGAATAAATTACCTAACCCGAAATATAAACCAAATGACCAAACCCTAAAAAATAGACAAATGACCATATCAATTTTCCAAAATGAACCAAATGACATAACTAAAATTGAATTGGATGGAATTTAAAATAGAATAGAACTATATCATACCAATTCTATACATGCTAATTTTAATATTTTTTATATGAAATTT
Organism: Viscum album; assembly: GCA_963277665.1. NCBI lineage: Eukaryota > Viridiplantae > Streptophyta > Magnoliopsida > Santalales > Viscaceae > Viscum > Viscum album. The sequence continues at coordinate 1,347,771,744 of OY728140.1, read as the reverse complement.
ATTTTATATTTTTATATTATTCCCACTAAATATAATATGATTTTGTTATATCAATATATATTATTTTTTAAAAATTGGCATTCCTTAATTAAGTTATATATCATCTTCTTTCTTGTTTGAATTGCACATTAGTATTTTATTTAAAATTAATTCTATTTTTTTATAATATAGGAAATGAAAAACATTGAAGTGAGATGAAGGAATATGATGACAAAAAATTATAGACACAAGAGAGAGATGGGAGTCCCTCCTTTGGTTCATTTTGTGAGTATTTTATTTCATATATATATATATATATATATCAATTTCATATAGTGTAAATTGACTAATTTTTACATCATTTAATCATGATCCACCACCTAGGAGACAGATATGTTCCGATGAGCCTAGTGGTTCTAGTGCTCAGCCTGATGATGAGAAGGGGTGGTACTAGAGCTACACACACTACTCAGCATATGCAATCACACCCAATCCCTTCCTATAATATACAATTTAGCACACCTTCTTATCCAATAATTTTACTAGACACACCTAAGATATTTAGGCCACCTATATTTTTTTCACCATTTTAATCTGATCCTCATCGTCTTTATTTCCCTTATCTGATGATGGATCCTACTCTCCATCCATATTAAACATTTCCACTAATTTCTATGCTCGGTTATTTTACTTATACTTTCTTATCCTGATGCTTCTATGTTCATGATCCTTCGACTTCTACTAGGCCACATTCTGAGACTCAAGAGTATACATTGGGTCTCACTCCTTCTGTATAGGTTGATGATCCTTCAAAGCGTTGGGATCTAGAATCCCCCATTGATCAGACTGAATTAGGTACATTTATATATCCATATTAATATTTTTACGATAATTTATTTTCATTATTAGATGTATTAATATAATATTTATTTTTTTATTTCATAGTTGGATCTTCCACTAGGAAATGTGGGAATATACTCATGTGTGCACTGTATAATTTCCATAAATAGATGATGGTTTAGTACAATGAGGACAATCAAATGACTGAAAAAACTGAGAGAGTTTGTAGGTGTTTTATGGTTATGCTTTCCAAATACATTGACATCAATCCTGTCAGACCACTCTCAAGGATACATATTTAAAATGAAGTAAAGTATAATGCTTGTGTGAAAATATGGGAAAATAAAATTCATTGGATTTAATGTTATAGTATTATTGTATTTATATTAATTAAAATTTTGGTGCCAACTTCATTATAAATTTCTTTATAGGGAGGTTGTGAGGAAAAATGTATCATGGAATTAGGTGAGATATGGAGAGAATATAAGCATGAGTTTCATACTGGATAGAGTTATAGAGTTTCTATGGATTTATATGCCACGCCTGTCATGAATGAGTGTCCATTATTATATTATCTAGAAATTATTTATAATTATAAGAGTACCATGCTTAAGGTATTAATAAAATTTGAGGTTATTTAATGAAAATTACCGTGATTTTCATTAATAATTTCTTTTCTATTATTGAAAATTACTTTTTAGGAAGTTTCAAAAAGAAATAAAAAAGAAGTATTCTATAAAATACCTCCATACTTTGGGGTGGAATATGATGCCAGAACATGAAAGGAAGTAGGTATGTCACTCATTTATAATTTTTCTATTTAAATAAATTGTAGAAGTTAAATTTTTTCAATTGTAAATTATATACATTCATTATAATTTGTTCTTGTGGAATCCTATATAACCTCTTAATCATGTGTTAATGTTATATTTTTTAGTTAGGATACTATGGGAAATGGGATGGGGGTGCCTCTTATGAGGTAATTGTAAATTGTTTGGTGGGGAATGGTTATGATGGTTTTCAGTGATATGAAACATTATGAACATTTTAGAAACTTTTAACCAATTAGAAAAATTATTTGTTAGAATAATAGAAAGTAAACATGATAAACACAAATACAACATACCTTTTATCCATTAATTATTAACTTTGACGATTGATGGTTGTCAGTTATGTGTAAAAAAATATAATTTTTTTGTAAGGTAATCCACAAACATTGAAATATTTAAATAATATTAGAAGGATATTATTTCTCTCTAATAGTATTCTAGTACCAAACATGATTCAAATATAAATCCCAAAAATCATTATATGAACAAAACAACTAAAAATTAAAATAAAACGTATTATGTAAAACCCATTCCACATGACTCTAAAAGTACATGAAATCAAATATGATGTGTATACTAACATTTCCTTCCAGGTACATAGGCCAATAACTATTACTTGAAACATCATGAATATAATTTATATGTACATGATCTGTGTACAAATAGAGAGTGAGAATAAAATCTTTAGTAAAAACAAATAAAACTATCGTTATACAATGAAGTTAATTGGGATCATATATAATTATTGAAATTTATAAAAAAATTTAATAATATCACATTCAATATACAATTTATGTATAAGATTATAAACCAAAACGCTCAAGTAAACTCGTACCTACTTCAGCCAATGTCGATACCTAAAAGACAATGTAGATAAACACATTTCTATTCATCGTCCCTTCTATCAAGATCATAAAAATAACACCATATCATCTTCCAAAGACATAGAATCACATATTTCATGGGACTCACTCAAGATTAATCCGAACATATTGATCTCATGTTAATACCTCATGTCACCATCAAACCAAGTGAATGGTCCAAGTGGTAAACTTCTATAAACTTTCAATAATCACACATAGTCACTAGAAATCATTCAAACATGAATTTAATTTCTATAGAAACATATCAAATTCATATCAAAGTATTACACTTTAATAATGAAAGCACTTTATAAAAGGCATTAGTAATTCCCAATTATATTTTTATAATCAAACACAAAAACTAAGAAAGTGTTTTCACACCCAAATTCCATTTCTAGTATCTTTACCACACTTTTCCATATATTTCATATTTTAAATACATTTACCCTTTTTATATTAACTTCACCCTATTTAAATTTAAATTAATGAAAAATACACATCATAGAAAGTCACACCTAACACATGGAATCACATATTTCTTGGGCCTAACTCAAGGGTAATAAAAGCTCATAGTTCTCATGTTAATATTTAGTTTACCGTATTTAATGAAAAATTGAAACACAATACACAATATATAAATTCAAACCAAACTCACAGAACACATCACAAAAACACCTAATTAAATACTCCAGTTATTTAATTGTGTTCAATCTTAAACCATTATTTTCATATAAAAATATTCTTATAACAGTGGGAATTATTTTTTTAAACAAAAAAAACATAACAAACTAATCCAAATAATAAAATAAATTACATAAACATATAATATTAATTTGTATCATACTTATTAACACTTAAAACACCTAATTAGTCATTTAAATATCAATTCTAGTCCTTATTTATTCACCATAATCATTTCATCAATGATTTCATTATTTGAAAATTTTCTTTTATCATTATTATCTTTAATTAATTTCTTAAAACATGGTTATCCATAATTAAAATACTCATAAATAACATTAGAACATTAATGTCACAAAAAAATTATATAATATTAATCTTTAACATAATAACTAGTTTTCTATTTAAAAAAACACACAAGAAATTATTTAATAACTAAATAGTGTACATGTAATACATAATCACAAGTTAAACACCAAATAAAATAGAAAAGTTACCAACATCGAACAATAAACAAAATATTTATTGTGAATGGGGTTATATATCCTCTAGGAACATAAAGAATTAATAACTACTATACTAAAATTAGAATAGAGAAGATTATAATTTGAAATGGACCAAATCTCATCACATTCTTTGAAAATTATAGTTATATTGAATCTATCACTGGGATAGAACTAATGTTTCCAATATATTGAAAACTTTATTTTAAATGGTGGGAATTTAATACATGAATCATATGAGATAAAGATATGTTTTATGAGACTCAAAGTTCATAAATAATAATCACAATAAAAAATCGTTATGTAATTTTTAAAATCCATATTCTAAAGTCCATAATGTACACAAGTTATTCAACATAAACAAGAAAATACATCATGTAAAATACCATTTAAATGTAGTTACACATGATGATTTAAAAAATCATTATATAACATTAATGAACACTAAACACACAAACTACACTATTAAAATGAAAAATTTCAACATGTAAATATTATTTAGTGTTATTAATTCAATAATTGACACCTTTATCACCCTTAAGCACTATTTCATTATTTTATCAATTTAAATCATGTATAATGATTATTAAAAACTAGATAATAAAATTTTAATAGTGTAAATTCCATAAAATGAACATCATAAAACTTTTTGTTCCACTTAAGGTCTCCATTAAATCACACAACTCATTTTATTACATATCATACCTAATTCTCTACAATATTCAAAGCTAAAAATAATAGAAATTCACATGTTTTAACATTATTAATCTATTTAAAATTGAGTTAGCACATAAATATTTTAATTATATTGTATTTCATTTAAAACAATCAGAAAAAATACTAACTTCAATTATCATATTAACCATAATACACTAGAGTAGTGAATTATAAGGTCGAAGATGTTACCAACCACTTAACATAAGTTATGTTACCATTCCTCATAAGTATTAGAAGAAAAATTTCTAATATAATTAAAAAATATTAAGATTCCACAAAAAACTAAATTAGAAACTAGAATTTATAAATAAAAGAAACTAAACCCCTTTTCCTTTTACCTAAACCACAAGGAAATTTATATACACCAAATTTTCAAAAAAAAGATTTTTAATCTTACTAAAATTTAAAATTTCAATTTTAAATAATATCATGATATCTAAAAAATAAAATTATTTAACCAAATAAATAATAAATACAATTATTTCATGTGTATTTTTAACAAAAAAACACTGATACTGATTATATGCTTTGAACAACATCCATCGATGAAATTGTTTCCTTGATTTTCCCTATTTTAACCCCTTTCAAATTAAATCATAGAAATAAAGAAACAACCAAATAAGAACACATCTATCATACACTTAACCTTTCTATTTTAGTATATTATACATGTATTTAATATTGATTTTTTTTTCAATAAAGAAATTCTATTTCCATTATTCTATAATTACATTTCCTTGATATTTATAGAAATAATATATAAAAATAGGAATAATTAAATTATAATTTAAGTTAAATTATCAAATCATAATTTAATCACATTATAAAATATCCCAATTTAGTATATAATTTTGTTTTTAACCACCTCCTATCAAACTATCACAAATTAATCAATCAGTATAGAAAATCACATTTCATCATTGAGTATATAAAATTGATTTTAGTTATAAAATTCATTATTAATAACCTATTTTTAATTATGTTGTTCTAAAATCAATATCATCATAGAGGTATGGTTTGAATATTTAAGTATATGTTCCTCAATAAAAATAGTTTTTCTTGAACAGAAAGAAGAAAGATAGAAACGCAAAAAAACTAACATGATAGTAAATTTTAAGTTTTAAATTGTTTATTTCAAATTTTAATATTTATTTTTTAACTAAATAGACCATTTCTATTTGTAACAGTGTACTTTGGAGGCCCCTGATTTGTAGGAAGCTAACAAAATTGGTTCAAATGATCATTTACATCAGTTTTTGGGAGATGGTTACTATAGAAGAGTACGTTGTTGACCAAGGAATAGCATTGTAACAACTAGATATTGTCCCAATTTTGGTGCTAGTTTTGGTTACAATGAGTTGGAATAATCTCAATCATAAGCAGTACAAGCTTAGTACAAGGGTTAAAAAGGAAAAAATGGTCATACAAGATCCTAAATAGATTAAAAATTTTGATGCATAATCTATAAAATTTATGGTAGTCTTATGTCTATAAATTGTGCAAGATACGACCACAACTTATGATTCAAATATGTCGACAATGAATACATTATATGGTGTAATGGGGATGGTTCTAGTGGTGTTTGAGATGATGAAATTCCAGGTGATGTAAATGGCGATGGTGATGGGGATGGAGATAGTGATGGAGATGGAGATGGTGAGGATGTTAGTGAGGATAACGGTGACGATGATAGTGAGTATGATGGGGAGGATGACATTGAGGATGACAGTGAAGATGACGATGATGATAGTGATAATGATGGTGATGAGGGAGATATTGATCCTTTATATTTTTACTGATATTTATGACATTTTACATTTGATGATTAGTTGTGAATGAATATATGTGATGTTTTGAATGTGTGTTACCACTGGTTGAAAGTATTAGTTAGTTTCTTGTATTATCTTATTTGTATATTGGTAGGTGATGTTTGGTGAATTTTTTGGTGATTCATGAATGTAATTGAACAATCTAGGGGTTCTTTTGTGATTTTTGCTAGCTGTTTGGGAAGGGTGGGGGTGCTTATTCTTGGAAATTTATGAAAGTTCTGTACCACCAATTTAAAAACAGTCGGTATAGAGTTATACCAACAGTTTCATGACAAAATTATTATATATTCAACCATGGGAGTCTATTCAAACATTTCATATATAATTTTTATAGATTTTTCCAATGTTTATTTAAACTATTGGTAAATACTTATACAATGGATTCTATTAGAATCATTGATTACCAAAAATTATAGAAGTCTTATAACAACAATTTTATGAAAACTATTATTATAGGGTCATACCTATTAAAGTTTAACCAAAAGTTTGTAAAATCATTGTTATAGGTCATACCAATGGTTCTCTATCATTTCCCAATGGTTTTTAACTATTTTTGTATCCAATATTTCTAGTAGTGTTTGGTGGACTAAATAGTAACCACTAAATTTATAATGTGGTCACTAGATAGTCGACGAAACTGATATGGAAAAGATTAGTTAGGGAATTATCATCATTTTCTTCCAAAGAAACCTTGTTTCAATTATTAATCCCTCTCCCAAAAACGTAATTCAACCAGGGATCATGGAGATCTATATGTTTAGTGTTCTTGGATCCCTATATCACTTTGACTAGTGTTTTGATCCCTGGTTAATCAATTTTATTTTATTCGATATGTCAAATCCATTTTATCTTCTATTGTTCTTTCATTTCCTGTATTGGATACATTTATATTCTATGTAGATCCAATATATTTATCTAATGGTGTCACCATATTATTTTCTTGTATATCCCTTGTGAGTTTGGATTCTAGAGGATAGATATTGTTTGTTCATGGTGAAGATGCTAAGTTTGATGTGGTATGTGATCTCTTTTCATCCCCACCATCGTTGTGGTCACCAAACTTGATTTATAAAGTATGGAAATGATGTTTAGGGAATCCTATTTTCTTCTATTATGATCCCTTTATTCTTTGTGAATAGATCCTTTATTTTCATTATGAAAACCAAGTTTTTAGGTAAATGGTTTCATATAATGACATCTCTTAATAAATTATATGAGCTCACTAATTTCAGAACATTTTTTTAAAATGGTTATCAATATGTTACATGATTAATTAAATTATAGTGTAATGGATTTTTATATAAAATGGGTTTTACTGTGAAATTTGATAAAATAATGATGATTTCAAAGCCCCAAAATTTTGTTTATGAAAATAGGTTTTTAAAGCATGGCTTTAATAATGGAAAAGTGATATGTAATGTAAAACCCCAGGTAAATAAAGAATAAAACATTTTCATATTTATTAATATTTATGAATTGAAAATTAATTTTACTTTAAAGGGGTTGCTATGTTCGATAGTGTACCCGATACGCAACAAAGAGTGTCTTTGAAATCTTACGTTGCACACTAGTAATAAAATAATATTATTTTAAATGGTAGTTAACACGTAGCTGTTGTATTGGTGGGAATGAATAGAAATAACTAAAATATGATTATATATGCTTGTTAAATGTTTTTACATTTATCCAATAAAGTATAAAGGCTTAAAATATGAAAAGAATTCAATTTTAGGCATATATACTCAATTTTTTTTACTAAAGGTCCACTTATAGCCTTTTGATGGTGAACCGTCATTAAATATAGTTTTGGTCACCATTATACATTTTATTGGACCAAAAAAATTCTTCTTTAGAATCGGTACATCAAAATTTACTTTGTGTAATTTTTTGGTATTTTTCCGATAAAGTTCATTTTTAATGAATAGTGAAAAGTGTTGTATTTTAATTCAATACATCTTTTTAATATAATTTGTTTATATGATTAGATTATCTTCTGAATTGGTTTTGAAGTGAAAATAGAATATATTTTTACCATTTAATCCAATGGTGGCCATTGGAATTAATTTCACTTTTAAATTGGACTTAAACTAGTGTCAATTTTTGATACATATTGTTTCATAAAAACACGCTATTTGTCATGACAGTGGGAATTAATTATTAAATTAATTAATGTAACTTATATGTTTTTAATTTTGTAAAATAGATATCATTTTTGAATTCTGAATATCAAATATAGCTTAGGGTGAAGTTTTGGTATTTTTCTGAAAAAATTCAATTTTTGATGAATAGTGAAACCACTAAGTTGTACTTAAAAAAACCGATTTTTCATTTAAATGAAATTTTACCACCTCTGTGTTTTTAATTTCAAAAATCCTACATACATGGCTGTCATTAAGAAGTAAAATTTGGTTCAATGGGATTAAAATAATTTTTGGTGATTAGTAACTTTTAAGTTTTTAATCGCGATTAGAGGTAATTAGTGTAATTTAAGGTAAAAATAATGTTTTAATAATATGAAATGACCTTGACACATGTCCTGCCCTTATTGGATGTGTAATGGCCGACTAATACAATCCATGGGTCAACTTGGGGACCCCATGGAGCCACTTTGGTAGGAAAATGACATAAATAACTTTTTATTTAAAGTTAAAATAAAAATGTCACAAACATGAGTTGTTTTACTAAAAAAAATTTAAAAGGGGTTATACAAGTCATATTTTTTACTATAAATATTCATTAGAAATCTAAAAAGATTTCCTACATCATGATATTTATTTTATAGTTTTTAGACATTAAATAAATTAAATTTTTTTTGACACTATGATGATGCAGCGATTACCTCATTATTTAACGATTTAGATAAAATGAAAAGATAATGTTAAATATAAGACCTAAACTAGTCAAAAACCTATTGGATGGGAGGATTTTGAACTCTTATCACCTTATCCTAGAAATATATAATTTTGGGTCCTTTAAAATCCGAAAATAATTTTATAATAAAGTAACCTTTTATAACTTTCCAAGAGTGCCCCTCCTCTCCTCTTATAAAAGGCCCCCACCTCTACCACCTTACCCACACCTCTAGAGCCTTTGGCTCGTCCAACACCTGCCCATTTTCTCTCTAAACATCCCTATATTACTATTAGAAGCCTCACTGTGGGCAGAAGGCTTCTCAAGAAAGGCTTTGAGCTCAAATCAAAAAGAGTTACCCGTTTTAAAGGTAGTGTTTTCTCTTGTGTTCTTATGTTTTATTTTACTTCTCCAACCCCCTAAACTCTTTTTATTCATTTCTTTTGTAACAACACCAATATCTTAAATATACTAGGATGTTTTTATAATAAGTATTATATATACACTCACACACACATACATCTAATGGTTAAAGAACATACTGTTTCCGTGGATGGCGAATTTCTACCTCACGAAATGATGATTGTTCAACACGCATATAACACCTTCAAAGGTGTCCATTAAGATGTCACTATATTTATATATGATATATTATATGTTTATTTTTTCCTTAAGCTTCTGTATTTTTCATTTATGTCATACCTTTATGGTTTCCATTATGGGTAAAAGCGATATCTTCATTTTAGGAAGTGCGGACTACCGCGCCCTCAAAGTGATTTGATTCGTTAATGCCATATGTGGGACGTATAAAGGATGGATTTAAAGTTATTATATATGATGTTATTCTGGGATTATAATATACCTTTATATCATTATTATTTCTTTCCATTAAAGTATGAGATAGAAATGAAAGTAGTGTTCATGCGTACGTACGGCTTACCGTCTCCATGAACAGTGCATTTCATTTCTTATCCCCAAATGTAATGTACTATTATAAGTACATATATATAATGGATATATATGATGTATGTTACATCTAAATGATGAATATAATTATGGAATTAAAATATACATATCTATCATTTAGTTTTAATTCCATTAATATGACATAGAAATGAAAGTAGCATTCATGCGTACGTACGGCTTACCGTCTCCATTAACAGTGAATTTCATTTCATACCTCTAAATGTTATGTAATATTATAAATACATGTATATGATGGATATATATGATATATATGATATCCAAATCATGAATATCATTCTGTATATAATGAACCTTTGACCACATAAACAACATGTAATCATAAGAAGTCCATTTTTGACTTAAGTACCAAATATCGACTAAATGAAATTTATTAAATTAAATTATTACATAACGTTTATAACATGGAAATAAGTGATATAAAAGGAATAATGAACTTGGAAAATTTTCTTAAGCAAGTAGAAATTAACTTTAGTTTATTATTCAGGATATTAAAGAGCAATCGAGTCACGTCGGACACGAGGTAAGGGACTTCGTCTGAATCTCTTCTCATTGAGGCATATTTTGTTTTATACAAAAATTTATTTTATATGGTGTATAAACCCCTTTGACATTTAATTTTATTCAAAAATAATCTTTTTATATGAAGTATTTTACAAAATGACAAAAAAGAATGTTTCTTTTAACGTACGCGGTGACAATGACCTTTTTAGTCACCGTGAGTATTATTTGGTCTTTGGCTTCCTTAACAAGCCGTAATGTATTTAAAATGAAATAAATACCATATACTCTTTTATGTATTTTGGAATTGATAATGGTTTTTATAATGTATTTTTTATGTCAATATATTTAAGTGATATATTGTGATCAAATTGTGTAAATGTTTTCTTTCCATTATATTTGTTTTATGTCTTATGATTTTAAAATGGTACTTGGACATTTTATGGGTGGTTACGTGATAAACCATATGACGGGTGGTTCCATGAATACCAGGATGGGTGTTTACGTTATAACCTCCAATGCATTGGGTATGGAAGTCAGCCGTATGGCTATTCCATTAAGTGATATGTGTGGAAGTCGACAGGATTGTTATTCCACTTAAGTATGTTTATGTCCCAAGTTACCTTTATATATTATGTGTTCTTTATATGGGTTTTATGGTAATCTTTTGTTTACAACAGGGTAAGTAATGATATTTTATTCAGTGAAGAGTTTTTACTACTTCATAAAAGTGAAAAGTATTACTTTGATAAAGTATACATGGTTTACTTGTTGTTTTGGAAATCTAATAGTTTTCATTATTTGTGTATCCTTTACTAAGATTTTTATGCTCACCCCAAGTTTTTTTTTGAAATTTATTTCACCAGACTTAATGTGGAGTAGGGTCAAGGATGGGATCAGGGGAAAGTCATGCTATATAAAACGTGGAACTATACATGTTTCTTTTTAAGAGTTTTTATTTTTATGGAATCTTAGTAGAAGTGTATACTTTGTAATCTTTTGAGATGTAATAGTTATGATATAATTCTCTAAAACTCTAAACCTGAAAAGATCCTCAATGGGAATTATTCATTTAATTCAATATTAAGTTATGTTTAATGTCAGAACCTTATAGTTGGTATCAATGGACGGTTTAGAAAACTTTAGGAGTTAGAAAATTGTTAAATTATAAATTAATTTATGGTATGATTGAAATGATATAGCATTTAAAGATTACCATGTTGATTCACCTAAGATATTTCTGTGTTCAGAATGGTTTTCCGTAGAGGAAGCAAAGCAGCTATGTTGGGATGACATCCGGAGAAATACAACCTTCCAAATCAGCAACCTGAGATGGTCAGAATCGGAACTGAACAGTTTGTTGCAGTGATGGCATAGTTGAATCAGGCTATAAATGGTGGTGGTATCCATGCACGAGATCAGCCAGATCAACCACAGAGGAACATGTCAGTGGTGGAACATTTTATGAGGCAACATCCCCCACCATCCAGAGGATCATTTGACCCCGTGCTAGCTGAAGGGTGGATTAAAGCACTGTAGAGAATTTTTTATGTCATGGGGTGTTCATAACATCAAAAGTTTAGTCTTGCTGTTTACCGTTTTGAATGTGAAGCTGATCAGTGGTGGTCGATGGTGAAAAATACCAGGGATAGTGATGAGATTGATGATCTTCATTGGGACAAATTCAAAGGTATGTTTCATGAGAAATATTTTCCTAAGGTGGTTCGTCTTAGGATGGAATGACAATTCCTAGAATTGAGGCAGGAGGATGATTCAGTGGCTGCCTATGAAGAAAAGTTCACTTGACTGGCAAGGTATGTTCCAAACTTCATACGATATCTTGATAGTAAAATCAACCATTTTTACTCAGGGTTAAAGCCAAGGTATCGAAGGGATTTAGCTTCTCGTGTGTTCAAAAGTTATGAAAAACTTTTTCGATGTGCGGAGAAGGTGGAAATGGAGTTTTCCGATGATTATGTGTTCTTTGAAAAACAACAGAATAAGAGGTCCAGTTGGAAGGCAGAAGGGAAGAATTCATCAAAGAAGTAAGGAGGTAAGAAAACCAAATATCCATCCTATGAGAAGTGTGGTAAAATTAATCCTAGATAATGTTTATCCAAGTATGGAAAGTGCTTTCGTTGTGGTAAATCTGGTCATATTGCTCGTAACTGTAAGTAAGATGATCAAACAGGCAATGAAATGCCAGCGGTAAGATGTTTTAAGTGTAATTAAATGGGTCATTATGAAAATGAGTGTCTAATGAAGAACTCATCTGAGGGAAAGCATCCAGAATACAAGCAGAAAGGGGTGGGGAAATCCTTTGCAACTACTTCAGCAGATGTTGGGCCATCGAATGAAGTATTATCAGGTACACTGTTTGTTTGTTCTGATTATGCCAATGTGTTGTTTGATTCAGGGTCTACACATTCTTTCATTTCAGAGAAGTTTTCTAGTAAATTGGGAATTCCATCTCAAGATATGAATCCTGAACTTATGGTAAAAACACCCGGAGGGAACTTTGAGACAAAAAGAAATTTTAAGAATCTTCCTATCCTTGTGTGCGGAAAGAATCTACCAGAAAACCTTATTGTTTTTCCACTAGTAGAGTTTGATGTTATTTTGGGTATGGATTGGATTTTCGTTTATCTTTCTAAGATTGAATGCAGAGCTAAAATGTTTACTTTTCAGAAAGATTTTCAGTTTGTGTACAAGAATGAACCCTTGCTTTTGATAACATATCAGGAAGTTGAGAAACTAGTAAAAGATGGAAATCAATGTTACCTTGCACATGTTGTTGAAAATAAAGGAACCATTCAGATTAATGATGTGCCAGTGGTAAATGAGTATCTTGATGTTTTTTCTGATGAGTTTCCTAGTATTATTCATGATCGAGAAGTTGAATTTACTGTTTACTTAGTTCCTAATTCTAATCCAATTTCAAAACCCCCTTATCGAATGGCTCAAGTTGAACTTTTAGAGTTAAAGAAGCAATTGCAGGAGTTATTAGATAAAGGTTTCATTCGACCTAGCACATCACCATGGGGTGCTCCTGTCTTTTTTGTTAAAAATAAAGATGGTTCAATAAGACTTTGCATTTATTATAGAGCCTTGAATAACATTACTATTAAGAACAAGTATCCTTTGCCTCATATCGATGATTTGTTTGATCACCTCCAGGGAGCTCAGTATTTTTCAAAGATTGACTTGAGGTCGGGGTACCATCAGTTTAAATTAAAATAAGTAGATGTTTCAAAGACTGCGTTCCGTACTATATATGTCCATTATGAATTTGTAGTTATGCCTTTTGGGCTAACCAATGCACCTGCTGTATTCATGGACCTTATGAATAGAATTTTCCATGAGTTCTTGGATAAGTTTGTGGTTGTTTTCATTGATGAAATTTTGGTGTTTTCTAAAATTGAAGAGGAGCATGAAAGTCATTTAAGGGTTATCTTGCAAACCATAAAAGAAAAGAAACTGTATGGAAAATTCAGCAAGTGTGAGTTTTGGTTACAACAAATTTCTTTCCTTGATCACATTGTTTCAAAAAATGGAATAACTGTTGATCATACTAAAACAAAATTTATTGAAGAATGGACAAGACCCACAAATATAACCGAGATCCGTAGCTTTATTTGTTTGGTAGGTTACTACCGAAGGTTTGTTGAAAATTTTTCACGGTTATCTAGTCCAATGACTAAGCTAACTCGGAAGGGTGTTAAGTTTATCTGGACAAAAGAATGTGATGATTGTTTTCAAGAGTTAAAAAGAAGATTGGTGAATGCTCCAGTTTTGGAACTTCCTTCCAGGAATGGTGAGTTTGTTATATATAGATATGCTTCGTTGAAAGGACTTGGTTGCGTCCTAATGAAGAATGATCAGGTAATTACTTATGCTTCATGTCAGTTGAAAATTCATGAGGTAAATTACCCTACACATGATTTGGAATTAGCTGCTGTTGTTTTTTCTCTAAAAAATTTGGAGGCATCATTTGTATGGAGTAAAGTGTGAAATATATACTGATCACAAAAGTTTAAAGTATATATTCACTCCGAAATAATTGAACATGAGACAGAAAAGATGTATATAATTAATCAAGGATTATGATTTTACAATTCATTACCATCCGGGAAAATCAAATAAAGTGGCTGATGCTTTGAGTTAAAAAATTAATGCTTCATTAACCATGCTATGTTTCGAACGAGATCCTTTGGTTTTTGATTTGATGAACTTTGGCATAGAAGTTGTTGGTGTAGGAAGTTATTCTATTTTGTTTTATGTATCCCTTAGATCATCCCTATCAGATAGAATTAAGAAAGCGCAGAAGAAAGACAGTGAGTTGCCGAAAAAGGTAGAGCTGGTTCAAAAGGGTAAGTTGCCTGAATTCAACATTGATAATGATTGTGTTTTGAGGTTTGGGGAGAGATTATATGTGCATGGTGATTCACAGTTGAATAATGAGTTGTTATGTGAGGCTCATAGTTCCCCGTTTTCAGTTCATCCTAGCAGTACTAAGATGTACAGAGATCTGTGGGAGTATTACTAGTGGGACGGAATGAAAAGAGATATTTCTGCTTTTACTGTGAAGTGTTTGACTTGTCAACAGGTTAAAGCAGAGCAGAATTTACTGAAAGGGATGCTTCAGCCTTTACCAGTGCCATAGTGGAA
This sequence comes from Viscum album, assembly GCA_963277665.1. Taxonomy (NCBI): domain Eukaryota; kingdom Viridiplantae; phylum Streptophyta; class Magnoliopsida; order Santalales; family Viscaceae; genus Viscum; species Viscum album. Next base: position 1,347,756,499 of record OY728140.1, on the reverse strand, counting down.
ATGGGAAAACATATCCATGGACTTTGTTGTGGGATTACCGAAGACATCTCGAGGTAATAATGAAATCTGGGTTATTGTTGATCGCTTGACTAAATCGGCTCATTTCCTTCCTATTCGAGATACTTTCTCTCTAGATCAACTTTCTCGATTGTATCCTAAGAAGATAGTCAGGTTTCATGGAGTTCCCCTATCCATTTCATCTGATCGTGATCCCAGGTTGACTTCTAACTTTTGTAAGGGCCTTCAGAAGTTGTTGTGTACTGAATTAAATTTTAGTACAGCTTTTCATCCTCAGTCAGATGGGCAGTCAGAACGAACAATTCAGACTTTGGAGGATATGCTACGTGCTTGTTCTATGGATTATCAGGGAATTTGGGACCAACATATTTCTTTTGTTGAGTTTTCATATAATAACAGTTTTCATTCCAGTATACATATGGCATCGTTTGAGGCATTATATGGTAAACGATGTCGAACTCCAGCTTTTTGGGATGAAGTGGGTGAAAGGAATCTAATGAGACCAGAATTGGTAGAAGAGATGGCAGAAAAAGTTCAGTTGATTCAGAAACACACGAGAACAGCTCAGAGTGTACAGAAAAGTTATGCAAACAATAGGAGGAAGGATCTCTTTTTCGAGGTAGGTGATCATGTTTTTCTCAAAGTCTCACCGCGGAAAAGTGTGATGCGATTTGGTATGAAAGAAAAGATGGGTCCAAGGCTCATTGGACCATATGAAATTATGGAGAATGTTGGATCAATTGCTTACCGAGTGTCTTTACCTCCGAGTTTATCTCAGGTACACAATGTTTTTCATGTTTCGATGTTGAGAAAGTATATGCTAGATCCGTCTCATGTTTTGATTCCAGAGGTAGTTCAGATGGAAGAGAATCTCTCTTATGAAGAACAACCAGTCCAGACTCTTGACCATAGAGAGCAGGTGTTGCGAAATAAGGTAATTCACCAGGTAAAGGTTTTGTGGAAAAACCATATGGTTGAAAAGTCAACATGGGAATCTGAAAATGCTATGAGGGATAAATACCCCCACTTATTTTGATAAGTGAATAAAATTGCGAGAACACAATTCTAAAAAGGGGGGAAAGATGTAACATCCCAGGTAAATAAAGAATAAAACATTTTCATATTTATTAATATTTACGAATTGAATATTAATTTTACTTTAAGGGGTTTTTATGTTCTTTACCGTACCCGATACGCAACAATGAGTTTCTTTGAAATATTACGTTGCACAGTAGTAATAAAATAATATTATTTTAAATGGCAGTTAACATGTAGCCATTGTATTGTTGGGAGTGAATATAAATAACTAAAATATGATTATATATTCTTTTTAAATGTTTTTACATTTATCCAATAAAGGATAAAGGCTTGAAATACGAAAAGAATTAAATTTTAGGCATATTTACTCTAATTTTCACTAAAGGTCCACTTATCACCTTTTGGTGGTGAACCGTCATTAAATATAGTTTTGGTCACCCTTATACATTATATTTGACCAAACAAAATTATTCTTTAGAATCAGGAAATCAAAATTTACTTTGTGTATAGTTTTGGTATTTTTTCGATAAAGTTCATTTTTTAATGAATAGTGAAAAATGTTTTATTTTTATTCAAAACCACTTTTTAATCTAATTTGTTTATATGATTATATTATCTTTTGAATTGGTTTTCAAGTGAAATTAGAATATATTTTTACCATTTAATCCAATGGTGGTCATTGGAATTAATTTCATATTGAAATTGGTCTTCAACTAGTGTCAATCTTTTGATACATATTGTTTCATAAAAACACGTTATTTGTCCTGACAGCAGGAATTAATTATTAAATTAATTAATGTAACTTATATGTTTTTAATTTTGTAAAATAGACATAATTTTTTAATTCGGAATATCAAATATAGCTTAGGGTGATGTTTTGGTATTTTTCTGAAAAAATTCAATTTTTGATGAATAGTGAAACCACTAAGTGGTACTTAAAAAAACTGATTTTTCATTTAAATGAAAATTTACCACCTCTGTGTTTTGAATTTCCAAAATCCGACATACATGGTTGTCATTAAGAAGTAAAATGTGATTCAATGGGATTAAAATAATTTTTGGTGAATAGTAACTTTTAAGTTTTTAATCGCGATTAGAGGTAATTAGTGCAATTTAAGGTAAAAATAATGTTTTAATAATATGAAATGACCTTGACACATGTTATACCCTTATTGGATGTGTAATGTCCGACCAAGAAAATCCATGGGTCAACTTGGGGACCCCATGGAGCCACTTTGGTAGAAAAATGACATAAATAACTTTTTATTTAAATTTAAAATAAAAATGTCACAAACATGAGTTGTTTTACTAAAAAAATTAAAAGGGGTTATACAAGTCATATTTTTTACTATAAATATTCATTATAAATCTAAAAATATTTCCTACATCACGATACTTTTTTATAATTTTTAGACATTAAATAAATTAAATTATTTATGACACCATGATGATTCAGTGATTACCTCATTATTTAACGATTTAATTAAAATGAAACGATAATGTAAAATATAAGACCTAAACTTGTCAAAAACCTATTGGATGGGTTTATTTCTAACTCTTATCACCTTATCCTCGAAATATATAAATTTGGGACCTTTAAAATCCGAAATGCATTTTATAATAAAGTAACCTTTTATAACATTCCAAGAGTGCCCCTCCTCTCCTCTTATAAAAGCCCCCCCACCTCTACCAGCTTACCCACACCTCTCAAGCCTTTGGATCGGCCAACCCCTGCCCATTGTGTCTTTCCACATCCCTCTCTTACTCCTAGAAGCCTCAATTTGGGCATAAGTCTTCCCAAGGAATCCTTTGAGCTCAAATCAAAAAGAGTTACCCATTTTAAAGGTAGTGTTTTCTCCTGTGTTCTTATGTTTTATTTTGCTTCTACAACCCCATAAACTATTTTTATTCATTTATTTTTGTAACAACACCAGTATCGTAAAAATACTAGCATATTTTTATAAGAATTATTCGAGCTACACTCACATACACCTACATCTAATGGTTAAAGAACATACTGTTTCCGTGGATGGCGAATTTCTGCCTCACGAAACGATGATTGTTCAACACTCATATAACACCTTCAAAGGTGGCCATTAAGATATCACTATATTTATATATGATATATTATATTTTTATGTTTTCCTTAAGCTTCTCTTATTTTTCATTTATGTCACACCTTTATGGTTTCCATTATGGTTAAACGCGATATCTTCATTTTAGGAAGTGCAGACTACCTCCCCCTCAAAGTGATTTGATTCGTTAATGCCATAGGTGGGACGTATAAAGGACGGATTTAAAGTTATTATATATGATGTTATACTATAATTATAATATACCTTTATATCATTATTATTTATTTGCATTAAAGTATGAGATAGAAATTAAAGTAGCGTTCATGCGTACGTACGGCTTACCGTCTCCATGAACGGTGAATTTCATTTCTTATCCGCAAATGTAATGTACTATTATAAGTACATATATATAATTGATATATATGATGTATGTTACATCTAAATGATGAATATAATTCTGAAATTAAAATATACATATCTCTCATTTAGTTTTAAGTCCATTAATATGACATAGAAATGAAAGTAGCGTTCATGTGTACGTATGGATTACCGTCTCCATGAACAGTGCATTTCATTTCTTACCTCTAAATGTTATGTAATATTATAAATACATGTATATGATGGATATATATGATATATATGATATCCAAATCATGAATATTATTCTGGATATAATGAAACATTGACCACATAAACAACATGTAATTGTAAGAAGTTCATTTTTGACTTAAGTACCAAATATCGACAAAATGAACTTTATTAAATTAAATGATTAAATAACGGTTATAACATGGAAATAAGTGATATAAAAGGAATAATGAACTTGGAAAAGGATCTTAATCAAGTACAATTTAACTTTAGTTTATTATTCATGATATTAAAGAGCAATCGAGTCACGTCGGACACGAGGTAAGGGACTTCGTCTCAATCTCCTTTCATTGAGGCATATTTTGTTTTATACACAACTTTCTTTTATAGGGTGTATAAACCCATTTTACATTTAATTTTATTCAAAAATAATCTTTTTATAAGAAGCGTTTTATTAAACGACAAAAAGGAATGTCTCTTTTAACGTACGCGGTGAGAACGACCTTTTCCGCCACCGCGAGTATTATTTGGTCTATGGCTTCCTCAGCAAGCCGTAATGTTTTTAAAATGAAATAAATACCATATACTCTTTTGTGTATTTTGGTATTGATAATGGTTTTTATAATGGAGTTGTTATGTCAATATATTTAATTGATATATTGTGATCAAAGTGTGGAAATGTTTTCTTTCTGTTATATTTGTTTTATGTCTTATGATTTTATAATGGTACTTGGACATTTGACAGGTGGTTATGTGATAAACCATATGATGGGTGGTGCCATGAATACCAGGACGGGTGGTTTTGTTATAACCTCCAATGCATTGGGTATGGAATTCGGTCGTATGGCTATTCCATTAAGTGATATGTGTGGAAGTAGACCTGATGGTTATTCCACTTAAGTATGTTTATGTCCCAAGTTACCTTTATATGTTATGTGTTCTTTATATGGGTTTTATGGTAATATTTTGGTTACAAAAGGGTAAGTAATGATATTTTATTCAGTGAAGAGTTTTTACTACTTCATAAAAGTGAAAAGTATTACTTTGATAAAGTATACATGGTTTACTTGTTGTTTTGAAAAACTAACAGTTTTCATTCTTTGTGTATCCTTTACTGAGCTTTTTATGCTCACCAAAAGTTTTTTTGAAATGTTTTTCACTGGAATTAATGTGGAGTAGGGTCAAGGATGGGATCAGGGGAAAGTCATTCTATATAAAACGTGGAACTAGACATGTTTCTTTTTAAGAGATTTTATTTTTATGGAAACTTAGTAGAAGTGTCTATTTTGTAATGTTTTGATATGTAATAGTTATGATCTAATTATCTTAAACAATAAACCTAAAAAGATCCTCAATGGGAATTATTCATTTAATTCAATATTAAGTAATGTTTAAGGCTGAGGCCTTATATGTAATTTTTAATTGAATCGTGATGAGACCTTTTTAATGTTTTAATACGGGTAACACATGAGATCCATGGTTACAAAGGTGGGGGTTTGGTATTAATACTTTTCATTAATTGTTTTTGGGAATCAAATATCTTGGTGTTCCTCTTCATCTTTGGTGGTCATTATCGAGATTGTTTTACATCACATCATCAAGGGGGATTGTAACACCCAAAAATTCTAAAGTAAAACATTGTATTAGATAGAATGTATCACATGCATCACAAAGCACATAAATGAGTATAATATCCCGATACTCTAGTATATATTTACTACTTTAAATAAAATCAATACATGATATATCTTTTAATGCATGCAACACAAATTTATCTTGAATTACATGAAAGAATAACTTTCCTCGATGGCTTGTGTTACACATAAGAGTACCTTACTCGATAGATTATGTTACACACAAGAGATACATTCCTCAATAGCTTGCATTATACGGAAGACCGAGTTTCACCAAACAACGATATAATATTAAAGTATTATTATTTAATATAATATAATATAAACTAGTTTTTATGTTAGTGGTTATAAATATTATTAACTAAATTATTAAAATTTAAGGGTTATATAAATATAAAATGATATATTTGTTTGAAAATTAATTACAAATGAAAATAAGGACCAATTAGATATAAAAAAGTAAAAGTATTAAATTTATGCCTCCAAAGGTGTTTTGTTTTAATAAACACATTTAATTAGAATTATTTAATGATTTTAATGAAATATATATTTTATATATTCAATCAAATATTTTTTATATTTATCCCTTAGGTTTGATATTCAAAAGATAAGAACAAACCCTATTTCACACATAAAAATGTATATTTTATAAACACAGTTTTACCACCTTTTAATGGTAAACCCATTTTTAATTTTAATTTTGAAACATTAATCGATTTAATATATTAATAAAAACATCATATTTTAAGGAAAAAATAATTATTTTAGGGTTATTTTTTGATATTTTTCTGAAACATATCATTTTTTAATGAATAGTTAAAAATACTGAATTATAGTTCAAAACTACTTTTTCATATAATTTATTTATAAGGTTAAATTATAATTTTAATTGGTTTTAATGTTTAATTAGAAAATATTTTTAAAAAGGAATTCAATTTATTTCATTAGAATAAATTTCACTTTGAAATTGATTATAAAACCATAGAAAACTTTCAGACATTTTTACTTAAAAACCTTGCATTGTCATCCCACCTACTGGATGAATTTTAAATTAATTTATGCCACCTATGTGAATGGAAATTTAAAAAATTTATTCTATATTTGGACTCAGAATAATTTAAAATGTATAATAATACAAACTTTTTTTTGACCAGAAAAATAGTGAAAGTGATTAAAATTAATTATAACTATTAAGAAGAAATTATGACTAATAAAGGACTAAACCTTTAACTGAGGGGCCCAAATGACCTAGCCACTTATCCAAAACCATTATCTAGAAATAATTCGGACTCATGGATTCAATTATTGAGTTTTTTGGTTTTTTATGACTTTTATTAGGTAAGAAAACGTGTACATCTAATTTGTTTCCAAAAATTTCAAGTGAGTCATTTTCCTTCCCTATAAAAGGCCACCAACTCTCCCCATTCATCACACCTCTAAAACCACTTAGGTTCGGCCAATATATGTCCATATGGCTTCCCAACATCCCTTCCATCGACCTTCAAGCCACCCTTTGGTCATAAATCCTTTCAAGGAAGTCATTTGGTTCAAACCAAAAGTCGTTGCCCAATTAAGAGGTAACATCTTCTCTCAAGTCTTTTAATGTTATTTACATTCTCCGACCCTTCATCTATTATTATTAAATTATAATGTAAAAACCAGTATCCTAAATATACTTGTATTTTTTTATGTAAAGGGTTGGACCTATACATACACACACTTCCATCAAATGGGTAACGAACATACTGTTTCTGTGTACTGAGAATTACAGCCTTATGAAACGATTCTTCTTCATTTTCTCCTTACCACCTCTCATAATGGCCATTGTGATGGAAACTTTGTTTATATATGATATTTATAATTTATTTATACTTATACAATAATTCTATTACACATACTTGTAATACTTTTTATTTTACATTATTATGATAACATCATTTGAGGAAGTGTGGACTACAACGCCCAAAAAGTGATGTGGTTATTTCACACTAAGCATGGAATGTATAAAGGCTAGTTTTAATTAAAAATATGTTATATAAAAAAGTAATCTATTTTATTCATGAAATAATTACCTTTATATAAAATATATATATATATATATATATATTTATTACCCTTTTGTTGGATCGAGTTATACCAAATATAAACAAGGGGGTGAATTGTGTGTATTACAATTTCTTCACAAGATCGTAATCTGTCCTTTTAACTTTATTAGAATGATTAAGAAGCAGAAAAAAAATATCAAAGGATACACGATGTATAGTGGTTCGGGGAATAGAAGGCCCCTAGTCTACTCCACTAATGCTCTACTCCACGATCTTGGTGATTTTCACTGTCTAGTCCTCTTATCAACAGACCATTATACAACTGAGTATAGGCAATTGACACCTTTAAAACTTTAAGGAAAAATAGAGCCTTATGGTTCATATACAGAACTAAACACATAGATTAGTATGAGAATCCGATCACTCAAAGTAAAAGAGTATTTGTTCTTTGAAATACTTTCCAGTTGTTCTTCATAATTGCAACACCACACAATTAACAGTCGATGGATCATCATCTTCAGAAAGAACGATCTTCAGGTAAAAGAGTTCTGAGTCGACCAAGTTGCAATAGATCTTGAAATATAATTCACAAATTTAACAATAGTTAATTCAAAAAAGGTATTCGATGTTGAATCGGTGAATCTTCAATCATGTTTCTTCTTCTTCAGAAAATAGAGCTTTGTCACTCTTTGTAACAGAAGATCAGTAAGTCTCAATTGTCATGGTAAACTATAGCAGTGAACAACTTAAGATCATGATATATATTTTTTATTTTTTTATGATTCATCTCAATATCTGTAATACAAAATAATACACGAATATATATAATAAATATGAGAATTATACTTTTAAATTTAGATCCACAAAATTCACCTTTAGAATCGCTATTTTCAAATACTTGAATAACAGAGTAGTCGTAACTCCCCTTAAAATTCACCATGAAAAGATCCTCTTAAATTGATCTTTTGAATCATAAATAAACCATTTTGAATCAGTGAAATATACACTTTAGATTCGGGCTTTTAATATGTCTATAAATCAGCATGATAATCTGCATAAAGACCATTGCTTTAATAAAGTCGTAATTTAAATATCTAACGCGAAATGTAGGGTTTAAATGCATAGAATACATTCTCTGAATGTAAGGTTCAAAACGTAAGTTTGATCTCAAATGTAAGGTTGGTCACAAATGTAAGTTTAACCACAAATACATTTCTCTTCAACTTTCAAACATACAACATATAATCCATACTTTTATCAGCTTCTAAATAAAAGGTAAATGATCCAACGTAAGGTTGTTTACAAAAGTAAGTTTGATTAACCATACTTTTGAGAAACAAACATGACTTTACATATTTATGTAGGGTTCTTCTTCCATGATTTTCTATTAATTTATAGTTTCTTAACAATACTTTACTGATAACGTAAGTGATATTTCTTATCCTTATGCTATGCTCCTCAACGTAGGGTATGAGCAGTGTTTCCAGAACACGCTAAAGTGATTTCTGAACACGTTGTCAAATATTCCACGCAGATTAAAATGCTTAAATATTATTTCAAAATAGAGAAATAAATAATATTAATTTTCTAAAATATACTCAAAGTAAAATCATTAGAATAACAAATAAGGGTATTTGTGGACATCAAAAACATCATAAAAAGACAGAGTATTGTTGGAAAAAACACTTTCTCAACACCTTTGACACACTTAAAAGTGATACCATCATTCATGGATGTGTGGACTACCTCCTCCTCGACAGAATGTGATTCCTTTTACATCACAAGAATTATATATATATATATATATATTTGTGTGTATGATTAAATAACTTTTTATTTAGGGTATAATGATAATTATGGAAATATATGGTGTTGGATACCCTCTTTCCATAACAATCATTGAAAAATGAGAATGTTACTCCTGTGTACGTATGACCTACAATCTCCATGATTGTAACATTGGTTCATTTTTCATAACCATATGTAATGATTTATCTTAAAAGTATAATTGAAGTAAAAATATGATAATTATATCATGATTATTATTCTATAAATGTTATTTAATGAACCCTTTGACCACATTTGACCTACCAAAGTTAATTTTGACACATAAACCGAATTTTGTCAAAACACCTGATGTAAACATAATTATTTAAGTGGGTATATAAATAATAGTAAAATGGGAAATAAAATTAATGATAAGCATAAAAAATGTTATAAAGAAAGTATAAAATTTACCTAATTTTATTATATAGGATGTTAAAGGATGTTCACCCAAAAGGAAACACAAGGTATGAGAATTTTGTCTCAAATTACATTCCATTGAGACTTATTTATTATGTTCCAATTCATTTTTATTGCGTGTATATAATGCCTTGGTCATGTTATATCATGAATACCCTTATTCGCATGATATTATAAGTTTAATTTAATTTCATACATTCTATATATTATTATTCTAATGTTTCAAATTCATATGGGGCACTTTAGAATATTTAAATATTATTCTTCTCAAGAATGATCTGAATGATAATCTTTACAATATCACTTCCTTTTGTAATAAATTCTCATTGTAAATTTCTTTGAGTATCCATATTATTATACAATGGATATTATTATTACCTAAACTGTATATCATTTCACATAAGGTGATTACTTTGACAGTTATTTGATAAACTGGGTAATTATTGATAAATATGTATATTTTATTCATAACATATATTTTATAAGGAATAGTTTCTATTGATTAAATTTATTATTCAATATTAGGAATGATTTGGACATGAAATTATGGGTGGATCCTAGTAATTATAAATCTCCTTGATGCATTGATATGTTATCATGAGACAAATAAGTTCCACAAATTAAACGGGTTACTATCCCTAGTTTAAACTGTTAGGGGGATAGATCTTGATAATATAGGTTTTCCTGTGCCTGAGACATGACATACAACCATTAATAATTACTTTACTTTTGAATCAATATTTATTATCCATGAGATTTTCACATGAAAAATGTTATGGATTAATTTCATTCTCTATTTATTGATCAAATGGCATTTGATTTCAGTTTCTTTCTTTGCCATATTGATTTTTCCATATCTAGTTATTTAAATGGGATGTGTTTCTAGTTATTAACTTCCCATATTGTTTAAATAGTTCCTTCTCAATATATGGACTATATGGCATGAGTTTTTATTTATTTACCATGCCATTAGTTTTATTATTGTTGATTAATTGTTTATTCCACTATAATTTAGCCCTACATAGCATTTGAGCTCACCCTAATTATGTTTTTTCTCAAGAATCCAAGAAATGTACTATAAATGATATGCATAGATTTACAAGTTAGAATAAAGTAATCCTCAAATTTATTTATTTATAAAGAAGAAGAAAAATATGTGGTATTTAATGTATTCATTTTTAATATAATACTCATTATGTATCTTGTTTGCCAATATTACTAAATTGATAAGTCCATCAGGGCTTGATTCCTTGTAATCCTACCAATGTAATAGTATTAGACACTTGATATAGGATAGGGTTGGATCTCTATAGTTGGTATCAATGCAAGTTTGGTAGCTACCTTGGTAACTATATTTAAGAAAACATAGGTTAGATAACATAAACCTAATGTAGACATGGAGGATAAGTCAAGCGTAACATCCTATAATTTTGTTAAGGTGGATATTTTTGGGGTCCTCGTAGAAATACATCCCTATTTGGATACTACATGTAGATATAGTTCTGGAATATATTTACCTTGGATAAATACCTATAACTATGTGTTCCAAGCCAAACACGGGATAACCTAGTACTCTACAATGGTCCTTATTGCGCACCTGGTTGGACACTCCTGGGAGAAATGCTTTAGATAATTCACATTTTCGTTATTAACCACTATCACAGATTTTTACAATGAATAAGAAAAGTTAAACCTAAAGTGTTTTAGATTTATGATAAGGTTCCATTATTTAGAAATCCTATAAATTATATTTTAGAAAAAACCAATACTAAATATGGACCTATGTGGAAATAAGTGGATGAAGTATTTATATATTAGGACTGTATTTATAACCATTGTTAAAAGGATTTTTAGTGATCAAACTTATTAAAAGGATATCCACCATATTAATTTTTGGAAATTATATTGATTATGTTTAATAAAAGGACAACCTCTAATTTGGGTGACATCTAATCAAATAGAACAAGGCTACGGGTCTTGAAACCATGACTGAAGGACAATACGGGTTTTATGCCAATGACTGACCTACGCAATATCCTGGTTAATTTTTTGAATTTTATTAGTTAAAAAATTTTATGAATGAATATTAATGATGAAATAGTAGTATAACTTTTGAGTATTATAGATTAATCTATGAACCATATTATTATTGGAAAATAATTAGAGACCAATATTTTTACTTTTCACTCCTTTATAGGCCTTACAATCCTTTAAACATTTCTTTTAGTTCTTCAGGAATAAAAAAATTCATTATTGGAAATTTGATTTCTATAAGTAAATGAGTGAATTTCAATTTAATTGAAGCACAACCCAAATTTAGATTATTTATATGAAATTTAAACATATCAATAATAATATTTCCATATAATATTATGTAGTAAAATAATTACACAAAATTAGAAGAATGAATTTGAAATAAAATGTTTCCCAGATACATTAATTTTTGATAAACTGATGCTCTTCTAAATCATCATAGATTTATTTCTTTAAACTTTCTATTGATAATTCAATTTTTTGTGATTGATTACCTCATTCCCTCCCTATAAATATTTACGTTTTTCCTTCAGGTATGTATTTTCACTTGATAATAATGTTCTCTTACATAGATACCTAGTTATATATTAATCCATGTGACCCATGCACTCCCCATTCTCTCATTTCTATAGGATGTTTTATGAACCCTTCTCTTGATGTGGGACTTGAACATTGGAAACGTCAAATAATATATAGCCAAGATCGAGTTTAAATTCTAAGGACTCAATTTAAATAATTTTGGGAGAAGTAACACCATGAAATTTTAAAGTATAAATTTTTATTCAATAACGTGTATGACATGAATCACCAAGCATATAAGAAAATATAATTTCCCAATACTCTACTATATATTTAATCTCTTAGATAAATTAAATACATGATATAGCTTTTAATGAACGCAACACTGAGTTCTCTTTCTTTACAAGAATGAGTGACTTTCCTCAATAGCTTGTGTTACACACAAGAGTGACCTTCCTTGATATCTTTTGTTACACGCAATAGTGACCTTCATCAATAGCTTTTGATATATACAAGATTGAGTTCCACCAAACAACAATATATTATTAAAATATTATTATTTAATATTATATGATATAGCCTAGTTGTTATGTTAGAGGTTATGAATAGTATTAACTTAATTATAAAAATTTATAGTTTATATAAATATAAAATTAATTATTTCTTTGAAAATTAATTACAAATGAAAATTAGAATAAATTGGATATAAAAAGAAATATTATTATACTTCTGCTTCCAAAAGAGTTTTTTTTAATAAAAATAATTAAATAAAATTATTTAATGGTTTTAATGATATATATATATATATATATGTTATATATTCAATAAAATAATTTTAATATTTATCCATTATATTTTATATGTATAAGATAATAAAAAACCCTATTTTATACATAAAAAAATATATTTTTATAAAGGCAATGTTACCGCCTTTTAATGGATAACCCATTATAAATCTAATTTTTTTCCCTTTAATTGATTTAATATGACTAAATAAACATAATATATAAAAAAAAATTAGGTTTTGTTGAATTTTTTATATTTTTCTAAAACAAATCATTTTTAATGAATTGATAAAAATGCAGAATTTTAGTTCAAAACAAATTTTTCATCTAATTTTTTTATAAGGATAAATTATAATTTTAAATGGATTTAATATTTAATTTGAAAATAATTTTATCAATTATTACAATTTATATCATTGCATTCAATTTCACTTTTAAATTCATTATAAAATCATAGCAAGCTTTCAGACATTTTTACTTTAAAAAGTCGCATTATCATCCCGCCTGCAGGATGAATTTTAAATTGATTTATGCCACCTATGTGATTGGAATTTAAAAAAATTGATTCCATATTTGGAATTATAATAATTTATACTTTCTAATAATATCATTTTTTTTTGAAAAAAAATATTAGTGAAAGTGATTAAAATTAATTACAACTATTAATGAAAACTTAAGCTTAATAAAGAACTAAACCTTTAACTTAGGGTCCCAAATGGCCTAGACACTTATTCTACACCAATTTTCTAGACATAATTCTTCCATGTACCTTTAATTATTGAGATATTTTTGGATTGGAATAACTTTTTTAAGTAAGAACATGTGGACACCTAACTTGTTTCCAAAAATTCCAAGTGATTCCTTTTCCTTCCCTATAAAAGGACACATCCTCTCTCCATTCATCCCACCTCTAAAACCACATAGTTTTTTCCAGGATATATCCCTATAGTTTTTCAAAATCCCTCCCCCATACCTTTAAGCCTCCCTTTGGTCGAAAATCTTTCCAAGGATGCCTTTTGGTTCAAACAAAAAGCAGTTACCGGATTAAGAGGAAACATCTTCTCTTAAGCTTTTTAATTTTATTTCCATTCTCTAACCCATTGTATCTTATTATTCCATTATTATTTAACACCAATAGTATCATAAATATTTTATGATTTTTTTATGAATATGTATCTACCTAAACTTACACACTTCCATCTAATGGTTCACGAACATATTGTTTCTATGTACGGATAATTATTGCCTCACGAAATGATGATTGTTCATTTTTTCCTTACCACCTATATTAATGACCATTATTATTGGAAATATATTTATATATGGTATATTTTATACTTATTATGTTTTATTATTCTTTAATACTCTTATTACACATACCTTTAACACTTTACATTTATTGCTAATACGATATCATCATTCGAGGAAGTGTGGACTACTGCCCCCTCAAAGAGATGCAATTCATTCACACTAAACCTGAAATGTAAAAAGAGTGGTTTTAATTAAACATATGTTACATAAAAAACTTTTGTATGATGTTCATGAAATAATTACCTTTCTAGAAATTTAATATATATATATATATATCATTTTCTTTATTAACATTGTTTTCATGATATCCTAAGTTTCATTTAATGCCATAATTTCTGGACGTTATGATTCACATGTTTTAAAGTGGTATGGGACACTTTGGGATGTTTAAAGACCATTATTATCAAGAGTGTTTTTAATGATAATATTTTCTATCTCAGTTCCTTTTGTTATCATTTTTCATTGTAACTTTCCTTGAGTATCCATATTTTTATACAGTGGATATTATTATTTTCTAAATTGTATATCATTTTACATACAGTGATTACTTTGTTGTTTGATGAACTATGAAATTATTGATAAGTTCGTATCTTTTATTCAATATGGATATTTGATAAGTCATATTATCAATTGATCAAATTTATTTTTAATATGAGGAATGCTTTGGACATTCAATGAAGGGTCGAGCCCAAACTTTATATAGATCCTTTATGAATTAGAAGGTTGTCATGAGAAAAATAATTTTCATAAATGAAACTGGTTTCTATATGTAATTTAATCAATTCAAAGGATAGATGTTGACAGTATAGGTTTTCATGTGCCTAAGACATGATGTCCAATAATTAATCATTTCCATTATTTTTATCATTATTTATTATCCATGAGATTTTCCCCTGATAAAGTATTTAGATTCATTTCATTCTCAGTTTATTGATTTAATGGATTGTGTTTTCTTCTTCTTACCTTTCTATATTTATTTTTTACTTATCTAGATATTTTTAAATAATGTGTTTCTGTTTATTACCTTTCCATATTGTTCATGCAGTTCCTTCTCAAAATATTGATTATATGGAATGATTTTTTAGTTATTTACCATGTAATAAATATTATTCTCATTAATTAATTGTTTATTATGTTATAATTTATCCTTATTAATCATTTGAGCTCACACTTATTATGTTTATATCCCTAGGAATCCAAGAAGTGTACTATGAAAGATATTCATGGATTTACTATTTGGAATAAAGTTATCCTTGAATTTATTTTTTTAGAAAGAAGAAATAAAATTATGTTGTAATTAGTGTAGTAATTTGTAATATAATAAGCTTTTATTTATCTATTTTACCAATACTACTAAATATTTCAGTCCTTACGGTCTTTATTCATTGTAATAATTCTAAATTAATAGTAGGAGACACTAACTCTGGGCTATCTGGGGTTAGGTCTCTATAGGAATGACACATCAGGATATTCCTCTACTCTTTTGGAGGGCATAAAAGGGACAGGTTTAATGTGTACTATTCATGATTGATCATTTTATACATAAACTAGCTAGACCAGTCCTATGTAATCCAATGTGTAATATCCATTGTGATTTATTTTAATTTGTATTTTGAATCCTGATTTGAAAAATTGAAAATGGTTTTCTTATTATTCTTTAAAAACAATGTTTGTGAGATTATTTTGAATATAATAAAAGGGTTCATTTTCATACTTTTTATATAAATTGAATTTTTTTTATCATTCTATTTTTTCTTCAAATTTTATCATATCTATATTTATCTATCAAATATCTCATATAGAACATGTGGGACCCTACTAGGATTGATTTTATCACACCCAAAATGTACCCTCATGTGTGTGTATACGTTGTTTTATCTTAGGAATTAATGGGAAAGGTGGTATTGTGAGTTTGTGGGGTTCATTGTTAGCAGAGAATTGATATGTTGTGGTGAGATAGTGTAATATTTCCCACATGTCACATGGATTATATTAATTTACCTAATATAAACATATGTAAATAAAATATTGATAACCATGTTTAATTATTAAATCCAAAAAAATAGTCACATGACCCATGGACCTAAACATTTAGTGTCTTGGAGACTAGAAACATAAAAACACTTGATTTTAAAGATTATAAAATTTATCCATAAAATTTTCCACCTCTTAGACATTCCATGAGACATAACAATATTCAAATATTAGGGAATGGAAAAAATAATAAACGGTGAGATCAAACACTCTGTAAGTGATAACATATCCAATACCATAATGGTTGGATCATAAAAATATAGAAAATCATTAATAAAGAAATAAATGATTTATATAATCACAAAACAATAATTTTTAATCATAATTATGAAAGATATATGGGACATCTCAAATGATAAAAGTTTTATCAAGGAATGAGAAAATAAAAAAATGAAGTATATAACATGGGCCATGAAATTTAGCAAAGGAAGTGGCACAATCATAAACATATAATTTCTTATCATTGTGAACATTTCTACCCTCCAAACCATTCACTTGTAAAATTTTTAGTAGAGATAAACATGATCACACTCAACCTTTGTGAACCAAGGTACTTTCTAACACATTCACATAAAATTTCTATCATACAAGATATATTACTTTACCCATTGAATTAGAGGGAGATATAAGTCTCACGTGTATCATAATCCAAATATTTTTTTCCCACAGAAATAAAAATAATAACATCATAAAATACACCATTGAAAGAAAAAGTGTTTTTTGAAATTTTTAAATCATCATATAATTAACCCATGAAAATAAAATGGGGTTTATAAAATATCCAAGAAATATCATGAGTAAAATCATTTGATAACAAAAACATGATGAATCAAAAAAATTAAATAATAAAATAATGATATTTGGTGAAACATGAAACATAAATCCTTTATAGATATATCATTAGATGATAATGGAAACAAAATCATAAAAATCTATTTTTTAAAACATTATTAATTCACCATTTTTAAAGCCATGGTAATGTGTCTCTATCTAAAAAATCACCATTTTTAAGCAAAGTAAAAAAAGAAAAATTTTTAGGGAAATGGAATTGTTTAAAAATAATTCTCTATAAGTAAAAAAATATAACATCATTTAAAAGGTAATTTCATTAAAAAATGAAGTTCAAAAAAGATGTTTCATAAATCAAAGAATGAAATTTGAGTTACCAAGTCCATTAACTTTTCCACTGATTTCCATATAATTTCATTAACCTCCTGTATCACAATGATAAAATTTTAATTTTCCATTTTATAAACTTACTCATATATATTTCCACTTATACACTTCATTAATGGAAATTTCATCATGTATTATATTATAGGAATCTCTTTTCAACATTGGATGTTAATAATCTCGGACCATGTAAAAGCGGTGATGATATTACTTTTTCTCCCAAATATCATTATTTCATAACCATTATGGTCACATTAATTTATGTTTTTTAAAGACTTATAATGTTATAAAACAATTTCATGGGAGTTTTAGTTGTGTTTCATGAAAAAAAATGGTAATGAACTAGTTTGGGTTATTTACTAATATTGATTGATTAGAAAATAATTATAATTACCTAAAAAACAAACCATAATAATGATATATATTATAAAATATATAAATATCCTATATAATAATACACTAGAAATTAAAAACATCCGTTTTTGGATGTGAAGGAAAACAGAAGAAGTTTATTTATGGAGGCGGTAGTCTGCACAATGCATGATTATTATTTCAATTACACAAATATTTAGTGGGGTGAAGGTGGATAGTAAGTGTTAATTTATGATTCATAAATATTTAATATAAATCATATTTATTCGTAAATTCCATCAGTAATACCATCCATGAGTGGTATTGATGAAAAAAAGAAAGCATCTCAATATGGAGACGGTAATCTGCGCACATTAAATGATAATGATTCTTGTTTTTCGTAGTGTATAGAAAAAGATAGATAATGGATTTATTATTATTATAATACAAATTCAACACATGAATGATTCTTATTTTATTAATATCCTATAGTTTTGTGGGTTTAGAAAAGAAATAATTAGAACAAAATGTTGAGAAAGATGTTATACCTTTGTTGAGATCGTTACCATCTTATTGATGAAGGAATTTTATTTGAAGGACTTAGTATAATATTTTCTGACCATGGGAATTAATTCATGAAATTAATTCAAAGAGATGAAATTGGGTAGGTGTTCAGTAACTATTCAAAATAGTTGTGGAGTATTACATGGGTGGAAGTGATCCAAATTTATTTGTGAATAAGGGATACTTTTCCATGGGAAAGAGTGTTATGTAAGGGGTAAGAATGTAATGGAATGAATGTTAGGTGAGTTAGGTAGGTAAATGTTTGTTATACATGTATGTAAGAATTTAAATCCTAAAATTTATTTTTTGAGGGTCTAAAGATCATGTTATCTTTAAACAATTTATTCCACCGTAGATTAACCATTTAAACACTTATCACCCTTAATTAAATATTAATCATTTTAATTATTTTATCACTATTAATTTATGATGACACCTATTACGGTATTTCGATGTGATGAATCCTAATTTGGGTTCCATTTATCCAAATCCAATTTTTAAAAGGGAAATAATGAACATTTAAATTAAAACATTTAATGTTTGGAAAAACTGTATTTCTAGGAAAATATGATTTTAATCATTCGGTATTATTAATATTATTTAACATTTATTTAACATTAAATGGTTGTTAATTATTCTTTTATATATTTTTAATCATAATATTTTACTTTTAATTTAGAATTGATTCAATATATATATATTTTTAAACAAAAATAAAAAAAATTATTTGTTTACTAGGGTAAATAATATTTACCTAAGGTAGCTCAATATTTATTCCTAAATATAAATTGGACATTACTAGATAATTTTGACCTAATAATAAAAATTTGAAATCAATTTCATTTGATTTAATTAAAAAACTAATTTTAAAATACTAATGTATAATTTATTTAAAATTATTTATGAGAAAATATTATTTATGTTTTATAATATCAAATATAGATTAGAAAATTGAACATGATATTTTACAAAATATAATGTTACCTAAAAGAATTATATTTTTTGAATAATAAGGGTTTATAAGTTTTAGGTTATGCTTATATCCAAGTAATACTATAAAGGCCATATTATTTTTAAAAATGGTATTTTTCACCATTGACATAAAAAATAAAATATTTTATAAAAATATAGAAAAATAATCATAAGATAATTTGAGCATGACAAATAAAAAAATAATTCTAATATTTTCAATTAAACTTCTCAAAGAGATAAAATTAATTTGGATATAATAAAAAATAAAATAATTTTAAGAAACACATATTTCTATGTAAAATATTATTATTATTTTACTAAACACATTTATATAGTTATTATAAAGTAATTAATTTTGGTGATACCTTTAAATTTAATGTCTATAAAGGTAATACAATTATTTATTTTGTATTTAATATATCATTTCAGATAAGATACCCTCAGAATAATTAATAAAGGAAAAGTAATTACTAAAATCTATAGTTGGTACATTCTACACCCGTTAAAATAATTTCATCCTTGAAATTTTGTTACAAGGAAAGAAGCTAGTGAGGGTAATTTTCTTTCATAACATTCTGAAGTTCCCATGTAGACCCCTAAATCTTATGATTTTTCAATAAAAAATTGACCAAATGATTGGATCTTGTTTTGGAACACCTTATATCTTTATTCTGAGATCTGTATAGGTTGTTTTCAAAAAGACATGGCGCGTTTATGTTTTACAAATTATGAGTTTTTTACATGTGATGGATCTAATATGTACTTCCTAAAAACAATTAATGGAATATATCATGATATTGGGAGATCTAATGAGGGAGAACTATGCGATAAGCTATAAATCTGACACAATCAAGGATCTTGAAAGGACCGATGTGTCTATGAATCAATTTATATTTCTTTAAAAATATCAGAAACTATTTCCATAGAGATATTTAGAGAAATAGATTTTCAAAAAATTTAAATAATAGATTTCATTGACTTTTATCTAAACAAATCTTTTATTGACTATATGTTGCTTCTATATGCTATGAATGGTTATAAACTTCCCTGTTATTTCATTGACAAGGTCAGGACCAATCATCTTCCTCTCTCCAACTTCATTCCAATATGTTGGAGTCTTACATTTCTTCCCATAAAAATCCTCACATAGTTTCATATGTATTCTAGGAAGGAAACTATTTTTATTTCAGAACTCTTATAGTGGGAGTTGTTGAACCCAATATCGTTGGAAATACATTAGAAAAGATCTCAATATACCCTCTTGAGTTTGAATTGTCTTCTTAGACTATCCATCTGTCTAAGGATGATATCCAGTGATAAAACATATCTATATCTTGAAGCATTTCTGAATAATACTCTAGAAAAATGAGGTGAACCATGGATCCTGGTCATATACAATGGACAGTAAAACTCCATACAGCCTTACCATTTCCCTTATATATATCATGGTTGGTTGGTCAGGGGGGTAATCTTTTTTATGGAAATAAAATTTCTGGATTTATAAGGTTTCCAACTATAACCAATAAAGCATTGTGACCTTTAGAAATGTCAGGTATTCCTACTATGAAGTCCATGGAGCTTTTTTTACCATTTACATATAGGTATAGGTAATGGTTTCATCATCCATTTATACTTCTATCACTCCTCCATAACATACAGATATATAAAACATCGAGATATATACTACAAGATTTCGCACTATATGTTATCCCATAAAAAGTTTTGATTTAGATTTCTATAAATCATTTTATCTCCATAATAGATAGAGGAGGATGGTCTGTATGCATCATCCAAAATATTATTCTTCTAATATAGATTGGAGACATATCTAGGTTCCAAAACATTAAACTTCAACATTATCAAAGTTGTAATTAGGAACATTCTTTAATATTTTCAGCTTTTAATCATCTTTCTAAGATTATTTGGTCTTCATGTGAATGGTTGGATGAGCAGTCAATTGGGTAAAATAGGAAGTATATCATTTCATTATTTATTCACCATTTATCCTCTACACATCCATGAGTATTGGATTTTTACTATCCTCTTCATGGATAGTGTAGCACGGTCATTTAAACTCAGAGAATTAGCCACCTTGTTTTCCATTCCATAGTTTTAATATTTTAAGTAGTCATAATCATTAAATAACTTATTCCATATCTTTTGGTTAATTTTTAAAAAATTCTATGTGAGCATAAATTTGAATCTCTAGTGATTATTGTATATATCACAATTATCACCATAAAGATAATTCCACACAATTTTAAATATATAGATAACCACCTCTAATTCCAAATCATGCATTAAATAATTTTGATCAGGATTTTTTAATTGGTGGGAGGTATAAGAAATTACCTTTAAATTGGGTATGAGGACATACCCATATCCTTTTAATGATTCTTCACTATAAATTGAAAACCCTTCACCACTATAGGGTAATGTAAGCACATGTTAAGTGACCAACATTTCCTTTAGTTCCATAAAGTTGTCCTCACAATATTTTATCCAGAGTAACTTGACTCTTATCTATGATTACATGGTTAATGGTTTTGATATCCATGATAAATTTATCACAAATAATCGGTATTATCCAATTTACCTAAGAAAACTATATATCTAAGTCGTAGTTTTTGGTTTGGGATGTTGCTCAATAACCTCAGTGATGCAATGATCTATATATATACCCTTTATTATGATAAAATGACCCAAAAGTAATACTTTTTATAGCCAAAATTCACATTTTCGGAGTTTGGAATACAATATCTTCTTACTCTAGGTCTTCAACACATTCCTTAAATGATCTTCATGATATCACTTAGCTTTAAAATATATGAGGACATCATCTATAAAGACTACCACAAATTTATATAGGTAATCTCAAAATAATCTATTCATATTATCCATAAATATAGTGGGAGTATTGGAAATTAAAAATTAAATCACTATAAACTCAGAGTGTCCATACCTTTTTCAGAAATTTGTATTTGAAATATCCTACCATTTACCCTTAGTTGATGATATAATGACCAGATATCAATATTTGGGAAGAATTTTCCTCCTCTAAGTTGATTGAATAAGTTATCTATTCAGGGAAAAGGATACATATTTTTACCATTATTTTATTGAGATCAAGATAATAGATGTAATTATACATTCCACCATTATTATTTAAAAATAGGATTATTGCGCCCCTTAGTGAAATACTAAGGCATATAAAACCCTTGTTAGGATTTTCTTATAATTTTTTTTACAATTACATAAATTCAGAGAATGATATTATTTAGGGAGTCTTTGAGGTTTGTAATGATCTCAGGATGAGTTCTGTTTAGAAATCAACCTCATGTTCTAGGGGAAGACAAGGTAATTCATCGAGGAATACATCAATATATTAATTCAAAATTGGAATGTTCTCAATGTTGACATTATCCCCAGTAATATGAGTTAGGAACTCCTTATTATTAGGTATCAAGACCCATATTATAGAATTTTATTCCAAATAAGTTGAAGGTTCATACATTAATTTATACTTGATAACTAGATCATTAGGGATATGAAATGAGGTTTCATTTTCATGAAAATTGATAAGATCATTGAATAAGTAAAATCAGTCCATTCCCAAAATTATTTCAATATAAACTACATTGGGAAGAACTAGATTTTCTAGAAGTATCACTCGAAAAATATCAGTTGGAGAATATTTTTACATATTAGTCACATTTATCATGACATTAGGTATTTTAAAAAATATCTCAATATTCAAATTCATAGGTGGTGAATTCGTGTTCTTTTCAAACTTATAAGATATAAAAGAGTGAGAAGAACCATAATGTAATAAGGAAACCATGGATATAAAGTGAAGAATGAGTATACAGTTAACCCCTTTTAATTATGGTCCACCTCTATAGTAGTGATTTCATATTTCCTCCCATGATTTCATAGTGTAAGAGGTTGTTGTTTCTTATTCCCTTCAATAATTCTTAGGTTTTGTATTTTATTCTCATAATTCTCATAATCTTAGAATTTGAATCATTTAAGAGTGGGTGAAACATCATATAGGGCCTTCTTTCCCTTAGTGGGGTTATTAAGTATCTTTCCTTTACATTGGTAGTCAATAGTTAGGTGGCATAATTTATCACAATTATAACACTTTCCAAAACCTCTAAGGAAATTACTAGAGTATTTCCTCCCACATGGTTTTAAAATTGTTAATTGAACTTTATTACCCCTATGAGACTATTCATTAGGAATTATATGATGTCCATCATTCTTTTCCTTTCTCTAGAATCATGTGGGTCCCTATATTTTATTTAAACCCTAATAGAACATTGAGAAACTTCTAAATAGATTCCAAATTCCCTTACAACTAATATCTTTTAAAGACTATATTTCACACCACAAAGGAATTAATAAATATTCCTTTTAGTCCTAGAGATAGACTATGAGGTATATGTTGTTATTATCTTGATTTTTTCCTTATAAGTTCCAAACAACTCATCTTACGTCTATTTTAATTCAAGTAATTATCATTCCATATCAGTGTGACGAGTATGAGAGAAATATTTTGTGAAAAATATTTTATTGAAATCCTCTCTCATCATAGAATAAAATTCATCCCTTATTGATTTATTCCTAATGATATTACACCATTTTCCATCCTCACATTCAGTATGATAGATAATAAAAATTACCATTTCATGTTTTGATAATTTATGGAAAGAAAATATATTCTCCATCACATTAATCCATTTCTCAAAAATTAATGGATTTGAAAGCACATTTAATTATGGTGTACGTCGATGCATAAAAAATTCAATAGAAATATTATCCCTTATCGGTGTATTTGGGAACTCTATATTATTCATGTTATTATTCATAACAAGAGATATTTTAGTGATCATTTCTATGAGATTTTTAACTCTAATTCATATCTAATTTGAACAATCACTGTATTTTCCACTGTATCCCTCATTACCTCTATTACTTATTTTTCTAGGCATATCTTTGATAGATGAGAGTTCATGGTGAGGATACTAAAATTAATAAATTTATAAAGTATAAAATGATGATCATAGATGAAATACTAAAAATAATGAGTATATTCTTCTTTAATGACTCACTATGTTTCAACCTATATTATCTCTGATTATATACCTACAATATTTTCCTTATCCACTTTAGTTTACATGATAATGAAGTTGTTCAAAATGGTTCAAAAATAAAATATGAACTAACCGAAGTATATCTGTAAAGACCGCAACCCTAGTAGCCTAGAGTTAATGATTACATTATTACATTAGAAATAGATACATGTGATGATGTCATGACCCCCACGCACGAAATATTACCCTCTTAGACTATAAATAAAGGAATATAGATTATGATCCCCTGAGTCAAACCTAAAGTAGACCCCAGGTCACTGACAAGCACCGAGGGCATAAAAAACTCTCACATGGAAGGAATTACCCTCTAATAATATAGGATCAGAAGATATAATAAAAACCCACTAATAAACTCTATCATAGAATATAAAATAAACCCAAAGCACCCCTACATTCATGAAAAATGTCAACAGATACAAATAAATGTCTCTGTGATAATTTACCAAAAATAGAAGTTAGATAGTATTGAATCAATAGAAGCTCCAAAACACAAGCTAGAAATTTCCATCTCAATCACCAAAGTCAACATGGAAACCTGAAAATGTTTTATATGCAAAGGGTTGGAATAAAAGTATAATCATTAGGATCATACCCAAGGTCTTGTGTTAATATGGGAAAACAACATAGTAATTCTCAAGGGAATAAAAATAAATTATAGTATCATTCCATTGAGAACACAGTAAAGCAAGGTTCCCAATAGTTTCTTCCCAATTGATTTACTGATCTCAAATCCCAATATCAAACATCCTATACTCCCATCACATCCATACACATCACATCATAACCAACCATATTTTATGAGTGTTGGAAAAAATCCTTGTCTACCCCACCCCCACAAGGTCTAACATATGGTTATAGAATCAATAATCATCACATAAAATCTCAACCAAAGACACCTGGTCCATCACACTAAATCTCATACCATAACTGGAGTAATGTGGTATCTTTAACATGGAGGACATAAACCTTATTCCCTACTCCTACCAAAAATAACCCCCACAACATATCAAATCACCTCACATATTTTTGAACACACATAGAACATCAGATAAAATCACTGCCCCAATATATCTCATATCTCCTTAAAAAACTAGGTCCAATATTTCTACTAAAGGATGAGTGTGGAAGAGGGGGCAATCGATCATCCATATCACCACCATCCTATATATTGGGAAAAAATCAGAACCCAAATCCTCTGAGTGTAAGGTAAGGTTATCCAAATTGGGTGGTGCGTATATGAAAACAACTTAAAAAATACATTATATAGATAAAACATAATACACAACCTATGAGCCCATAAAAACATTACTAATGCACACCATAATCCCACCACTTCACCATATATCAACTATTACAACAAATTCCACATTTATATGAAACAAACCACACAACCACCATGCAGAGCATCACATTTCCAATTTTAATTATAGTATTCACCACTTACTAGATTTTATGAGTTTCCATAAACTCCATTTATTAAGCCATAGATTCCATATTTACACATCCAGTTATTTTTTCAATTTGTTTAATCCATTTACCACAGAATTATTACAAATCAATTATTATTCATTTATCAACTCATACATTTATTTATTAAATTTAAGAATCATATTTTTTTCCACTACTAATTGGGAAACTAACACAACCACACCACACCACAGCTGTCCCAACTCACATTAACCATCATCACACCACCACATGCCTCAACCACCACACATCACAAACATCTTCCACCACAGAAATCATGCACCAAAACCATCACACACCACAACCATTATGAACCAAAACCATCATGCAGAACATTCATCACACACCACAACCATCATGAACCACAACCACCATGCACCATAACAACTGTGTGCCACAACCATCACAAACCATAACCACACAATACCCACATCACATCGGTTCCAACCAACCACTTTATGCTACATATAATTCCTCTAAAAAACCAAATAGAAACCCCTATAAATATATGAAAACCCACAAAACAAAATGAAACAGAACAAATAATCCAAAAAATAAAATCAAAACATCGTAACTTCCATAATTTATTCGTGTTATTTCATCACATTACCTCTTTATTTATCATGGGTATTATCTCACAACCCTGATATCCATGGAAAATAAATTTATTATATATATATATATATATTATTTATCCTTTTATTTATGTTGAGATCAATTAAACTACATATAAAGGGTATAACATCAAATCAAATACCATACAAAAAAGTGTGCCAACAACTGTCATTTTCAGTATTAGCAACAATCTTGTGTAGAATCACCAGTAATAGAAACAAGGTAATAAATCATGTGATTACTCCCCATTCCCATAAATTTTAGGTTTTCTAATTAATTATATTCATTAATAATACCCTTAATATCCACTAAAAGGGAGGAAGAATCATGAAATCCCCACACGATTTATATAAAGAGGGAGAGAATGAGGATTCCAAACCTCAAGGAAGATTTTTGATTTTAGTGTGCACCATAGGGTGAAGAAGAAACAAAATGAAAACCACATTTATATAGGGAATACATGTATTAAATTGAATCAACTCATGGTATCACCAAAAAAAAATCTCAAACACATCCTAGATCAAAGAAACACTACTGTTGTGAATACTTAGAAGAATAATAGAAAGAAACAAGGGAAAGGGGGGAATAACTCAACTCTTATTTACAATGAACAACTTGGAACATAAGGATAAATGAAAGAGGATAGGGTATAGAAGATCTCTAAAACCTATTCAGGTTTGTCTCAAAATTGAGAGGAAAAAATAACCAAAGGAGAGGTTTTGGATGCATGTGAAACTTATAAAAACGAGGTCAGTCACCCCATTCATGTTTTGAATCCCAAATTCACATTGAAAACTCTAGGGGGTCTATGAAATATAATACATTAACTATATAAAAGGAATTAATATCCCATATATCAGACATTAACCAAAAAACAAATCTCCTCAGTCTGAATATACTTCACATCATGAATTACCCATTTACATTATGAATCCATTTCATGATTACTCTACTTCCACAAAAAAGCTATGATTTCAGTGGATATAGATTCCATGAATCTCTAAATCACACCATGAATTTCTCTTTATTGATGTAAATTTCCTCATATAGTTTTAATGTCACCCACACATCCAATGAACCACCTCAAGTTTCCTTTGAAACACTCTCAATGCTCAAATTCACAAAGTAATAGGTTTGTATTATTGGATAGATTACATTAGATACCTCTCAAAAGATTCTCATCCTTGATAATGAAAACCAAACTCTATGAAAATATAGGGGTCTAAAAAACTACTCCATGAGATACCTCTCAGGGTTCTCCTTACACATCAACACTACCACCAATCAAACCCGGTGAACCAACTATCAACAAAACAACCCACACAACCACTTCATTGTCTCTTAATAGGAATACAACCACATCATTCATAACTAGCCACAAGCCACCTATTATTTCATATAACCATCCACATGACAATATTAAACACCATAAAACCCCAGCCGAAACTAAACCAACCAACACACTTCATGGTCCTGAGCACACAAATCAAGGAATCCCATCTTCCATATCAAGATATTATCTACTTTGGGTGGGACTGACTCACCTACATAGTATTAAATGTGTCATAGTATAATGAGTATTGATAAGGAATCATGTTTTATCCTCTACATATGACACAATATTTTCCAAAAATCACATAATCAAGGAAACAACATATCTCATTAAATAAAAATATCAATATATTGTATCAAAAAAGAATAAAAAAGATAAAATCAAGGCTCACAATAACTATGGGTACTATGAATGAATCTATGTATCACACTCCCAAGTAATATCTTCCAGGACGTTATTCCACCATAGAACTAAAACCAAGGGAATGGTTAATCCACACAAGACATTCTCCCAATGATCTAGGATTTGTAACAGTTGTTCCATTAATGCCGCATCATCCTTGACATTTAACTCTGCACATTCAAGGACATGTGAGTCATCATCAAGCCACTGGAAGATCTACGATATAAAAAAGACATTATGGATATTTTCTATCCATGGTGGAATCAAAAACTCATACTCCACCACCCAACCAAGCCCAAAAACTCAAAAGTCCCAATGAATCAGGGAGAAAGCTTACCCTCTATAAAATCTCTACCTCCCGCATCTAGGGGAGACTCTCAAGAACACATAGTCTCCAACCTCAAATTCAAAAGGCCTCCACTGATGATCATTATAGTACCTTTAGAGGTACTATATGACCCTCATAATCAATAAACTAAATAGATCTTCTCATTCATGCTCTACAACAAATCAGAACTAAGAACTGTAGACTCCCCAACCTAGTATAGTAAAATGAAGAATGAAACAAATGTCCATAAAATTCCTCAAAAAATATATTCCAATGGACAAGTGATAGAAATTTTTTTAGGAAAACCTAAATAGAGAAAATTTCCTTACCCACAACCCACCAAAGTATAGTATTAAAGGTCACAAGATATCCTCTAGTTTCTGGATGGTTTGTTCCATTTTTCCAGCTATCTAATGGTGGAAAGCAGTGCTAAGGTGAAACTTGGAGAAAAAGAATGATGTAATTACCTCCAAACTTGTGAGGTAAAATGAGGATCCCAATTAGAGATTATAGTCCTAAAAAATATATAAATCATAACCACATCACCCACATACCACCTTTCTAAGACATCCACAATACTAGATTTTCATATAACCAGAAAATGAGTTGACTTTATCAATCGGTCCACTATCTCCAAAACTGTATCACAACCTCTCTAATATCGGGTAAACTAATGATAAAATCTATTGATATATCATCCTATTTTCACTAAAAAACATCCAAGGACTACAATAAATCTCTAGGAACACAGTTCATCAATTTCACATGTTGAAAAACCAGACACCATTCCATAAACTCTTCCACTAACCATTTTTTCCCTAGCCACAAAATATGTTTCTTCATTCCATGATACATCTTCATCACACCAGGATTCAATACTAGAGTAGATCTATGAAACTCACAAATAACTCCCTCGTTCATCACCTATGAAAGAAAAAACATCCCCAAAAATAAATTTTTTTTCTCGGTATCCTTTTTCAATCCCTTTAGAGCATCACTATGTCCAACATGGTTATACATAACCTCTACCTCTACATCTCCCCCCTGATAATCCTATACCCACTAAATCAAAGATGACACTATAATTATATGATAAATACAACCATGTACACTAATCTATCAAATATCATGATACATCACTAGATAGTCCTCTATCCCTCTATAAACATTTTCATACTTTATAATGACATTCCCTTAGGACTTGTGAATGAAAATTTCATAAAAAAATCCCCATTCATTAGGATACAAATAATATCAAAATCATAATCATGAAGAAACTCCATCCAACTTTTCTAGAATATATTCAAATCTCATCAAGGAAAAACATATTTAAGTCTCTTGTGGTGCGTGAAAACCACAAACTGATCCCCAATTAGGTAATTACACTACATATTCAAAAAAACACAACATCCACCATCCCCAATTCATTGGTAACATAGATAAATTTGTGGGGATGAAAATTCCTAGACCCTTAAGAGATTACCACCCACTATTAAATCAATAATAATCCCAAAAATAAACGTATAGAATCATAGAAAACCTCAAACATCACACCCTCCTAAGGAAATTAATGCACTGGGGAACTTACTCAAGTAACATTTAGGTAATTGAGTGCTATCTAGAACTGGTTAGTCCATACAGAATCTTGGTCCTTC
The DNA here is from genome assembly GCA_963277665.1 of Viscum album. Classification (NCBI taxonomy): domain Eukaryota; kingdom Viridiplantae; phylum Streptophyta; class Magnoliopsida; order Santalales; family Viscaceae; genus Viscum; species Viscum album. The sequence continues at coordinate 1,347,726,158 of OY728140.1, read as the reverse complement.
CTTGAAAATGTTGTTAGCGTTACTAAAAAATGGGACAAATCGAACAAATATATATGATAATTGATTTAAATACCAAGACAACTATTAATCTATGTCAATTTCTTGGATACATAACAAGAAAAAATATACTTGACCTTCGATGATTCTATTTCCAAACCCTACTGAGACACCACTTTTCTAAGTAATTGAACCTATAAAATCAATAACATAAACTTACATTACTTCACATTGACTTGGTGGTGTCAATGGACCTAAAAAAAAATCCGAGTTTCTTGGAATTCTCCTCCATTGAATTTGAGTGGATGAAGATATCATTGATGAACATGATGAAGAAGCAGTCTAGGAACTCATAGAAGATAGAGTTTATGATCCCCATGAACATGGTTGTTCCATTTTTCACACTAAATTGAATGACCATGATATTGAAGTTCTGATACCTACACCTAAAGGTTGTATTAAATATGTCATAGTATTTCACCATTATTTGGTGATATCCATCCTGTGAGTCAACCTTCGAAAACCAACTCGATTCCCTCAGCTGCTCAAACATATCATTGATCCTTGGAAGGGAGTAAAATTTCATGACTGTTACCTTATTCAACCTTAGGTAGTCCATGAATAACCTCAAACCACTATCTTCATTTTTTGTGAATAAAAATAGATCACCCCAATGAGACACACTAGGTTGGATGAAACCCTCTGTATTAGATCATCCACAAGAATCTTCAATTCATTAAGCTATGTAGGTGACATTCAATAGAGATCCTTCAAAATCAGAGATGGACCTAGTTACATCTCTATCCCAAAATCTACCACATTTCAAGGGGAAACACCACAACCTTATTTGAGAAAACATAAATGAACTCATTTATGATGTTGGGAACATCCCCGAAAAGATCATCAGCCGATAGCTCTACCAACTGAATCAAAAGAGGTTCTACTTGACTACCTCTCATATAATAACTCTGTTCACCAATGAGTTCTACCCACTGGTCTTCCACATCAAGAAATGAAACATTCCTATACAAAAATTTTATTAATTAATGAAATGAATAAAAAATCCATGACAAGGATAACATCATACAATTATATATATAGAAAGTGTAAATATCCCATTGAATGGTGTTTCCCCATTACTAGCTTGCACCCCTGATACACGTCAAACAAAATAGTCTGATCTCAAACCAACATAGATAATTACAAAAGAACCAGATGAATACTTATATCTAGTACCAAAGTATAAACCAAATATGGGGAAATAAAGGATTTAAAGGCTAATAAATCCAAAAAAATGATTAAAAAGAGTAGACAATAAATTGATTGTACATCTAACAACCTCTAGCCCAGCTAGTGTTGTAGCCTCCAATGTGTGAATCTGACCAATACTAGCTCCTCTTCCTCTCTGAATCTAATCTCCATGACTGCGCTATAGATAATTTTACAATGGATTAGGACCATAAAGAGGCTACCCTATTCCAAAAATATTTTACCTTGGATACTGAATAAGAGTTAATGGTTCGTACCACTGAAACTATATCATAATAAATATATGCAGTTACTGAAAAAGGTCCTAAAATACCATCTAAATCTGGCCTTTCTAAGGGGTTAGACTTTCCTCCTGGTAGTGGAATTTATCCCAAAAAATATCATAAAAGTGTGATGCCCCATACAGGTTCTCAGAAGACACCTACCCTGGGAGGATGATAAAATATCTACTATAGTCAAATCCCCACTAACTGAAACCCTTACTGCCTAAATGCCTATTGTCTACTACCTAAAACCTTTCTCCTTGATGAGGTCTTATTTCAGACCTATTGGGGCTCAAATTCTAAATAAACCATCCACTTTATGACCAATTCTTTCTTCTACACCTCAAAGTACATAGAATACATAAAGGGGGTGACCACGTACCTTATCAGTGGGTGGAAATCATCCTCCAGATGTCATGTTATTGGCTCCTCATTTGGAAATTCATATGGGGTAAAATGAAAGTGGTCCTTGAACCTAATCCTAATATCCCAAACACTCAAGCCTCCTTCTAAAGGGAGAGAAACTCTATCCTCTTTACTTCTTTCATCGTTAATATTCAGAATTCAAAATGTAAATCCATCTAAATTTCTGGCCATAATACATTTTCCTTCTTTTAGTCACCAAGATACAACATACTCCACTAACACATAACTAACCATAACTAACTACATGAAACCGGAACTAAAAAATCACACCATGTTCAAATAAAAATAGAAGATATCTTGATCTTCTCCAACCAGCACTCCATATCCTAATATGTGATACTCCCCTTATACTTCCCCAAACTCAGCCACTGTAAGGCTTGAAAATATGTTATTCATCCCTCAACCTCCTCTGTTGGGTTGATCCTCTGATAATCAACTGCATTAGCCTTATAAACCTTAACTTATTAAGATACTCATGTACGATGACTAAGAACCATTCCATAAAAGGAAGGAGAACTCCCTAATCCCAATAACATGGAATTTTATCCAAGGTTTATTTATTTAATTCATTTTATTTTTCAACAATCACCCAATACAGACACGAACACAATCTATCATGATGGATATAACTCTATTAGGTATCTACACTATAGAAAAGTCCACCTTACTTGGTCATTGAATAATATCAGAGTCTATAACTCAGATCAAGGGGGTCCTAAAATCCCTTTCCCTAGCTAGTCTCCCTAGAATATGTTATGCACCAAGAGAAAGTGGCATTATTTCCCTACCCACTTATGAAATCCTTTCTGTTAATAACTCCAAAATCCATAAAATATATCAACCAAAATCATTGATACCACTCGGTCATGGACCCCAGTCTCTAAACATACCCCTCTCGGGCTAGTAGTGAGGGATGAGATATAATGATCCCTCAATTCCCACTTCCAGTAGGCCCATATTTGGAAACAAGCATCAAGGGTATAAAAATATAATACATATATGAAATTTCCCTCTAAAAATATAGGATCTGGATATAGGGAAAATATCCTCCAAGAAAATCTATAATAAAAAATAAAATAAACCCAAATCATCCCACTATGAATGAACAATGTCAACATATGAAAATAAAAGTCTCCAAAGTAAAGTACCAAAAATACAAGTCTTATAGACATGAGTGAACAACAAATTCAAAAACAATGGTAGTAATGTCTATATAAATCCCAAAAATCATCTTGAAAACCTAAAAATATTATATATATATATATATATAAGGTTAGCATACAAGTAAACACAATAGGTTATACCCAAGGAATCAAGTGCACTTGTTAGAAAAGCATACTAATTCTTCAATGAAAAAACAACAGCCCCAACAAGCACCTAAACAGGTAAAATTATAAATTTGAGCCTCACCATAGCTCACTAACTAAATCACACAATCAATATAGTAACATAATAATGAAATAAATATACCAAATAACCCCAAACCTACTTCCCTATTGATTTTCTCCCTTTTCACCCCAATGTTGAACATCATATGCTCCCACCCCTTCCATAAAAATTAAATCAAAATAACGTATCTATAATGTTTTCCAAGTTGAATCCCTACCTACCCCACCCTTTAAAGGTCAGGAATTTGTTTCAAGTATCAGTTATCATCATGTCACATCTCATTAGAAGACACCTAGCCCATCTCACCACATATCATCTTATAACTAGTGTAGTTGGGTATAATAAACATGAATAAATCCAACCACATTACCTCCTCCTATAGTGAATGACCTCCACAACATATCACATCACCTAAAACCCTATCAGAAGATACCCAAGCCATCACATCACATCACTACCTCATCATATCTCATCTTTTCTGAAAAGACCCGGTCTAACATTACTGTGGAAGGAAGAGTGGAGTAGAGGGGATAACTATCCATTCATATCACCACCACAACCACTTCAACCCCTAGGTACAAAAAACCACACAACCACCACACAAATTGAAACATTTCCACATTCAATTATAATTTTCCCCACTTAAAAAATTTAACGAGTTTCCAAAAACTCTCCTTACTAAGCTCTTTCTTCAACATTTACAAAGACCATTATTTTATTCAACTAATTTAATCCATTTACTGCATAATGATTCATATCCCGTTCTTAATCATTTATCAACCCATTAAATTATTCATTCCATTTAGTATCATAATTTTTTCCACTACTAACTAGGAAACTAAAACAACTCTAACACACTATAATAGGACCAATTCACATTAGCCATCAATGTAATAAAACAAGCCTTAACCACTACACTTCACAACTATCATGCATAACAACCATCACACACCACAACCATTATACACCACAATTATCCCACAATAAAACCATCACACATGACAACAATCATGAACAACAACCACCACACACCACAACCACAACACACCACAACCATTTCACACCACATCCATCAGGTATCAAAACCATACACTTCCCACATCACATCCATGAAAACTAACCACCACCCACCAGATCACATACCACTCAAATACCATCCAATCATCACCATCACTACATAGTAGACCAAAATAGATAAGAAAAAAAACAAATAAAAAACACAAAACAACAACACATACCATATTCCACAATTTATTCAATGAAAATTATCACATTACTTATTTATTTATCATTAGTGTTATAAAAAAACATATTTCCATGGGAAAACAATTTATTAACCATATATTCTTTCTATAGAATTTAATTTAGAGTAAGATTAATTAAAATCACAAAAAAAGGTTTTTCCATCAAATAAACATCATTGCATCCAAGGCTCCCAACAATCATTATTTTAAGTATTGTAAACAAACATGTGTGTCATCATCTGTAATAACAAAAAAGCAGTAAAGAGTGCAATTAATCCCCATTAACATCAATTTAGGGATTTAAAATTAATTATATTCATTAATCCAACACTTACTATCCACCCAAATGATGGAAAAATCTTGAAATCCCCATGTGTTTCATATAAATATGGAGAGAACAACGATCCCATATTTCAAAGAATCTTTTTGAATTTATTGGTCACTACATGTTGATAAAGAAACAACCCAAAAACCAAAATCAACCAAGGTAACCCATTATAAACCTAAACTGCCTCAAGGGATCATCCTAATCATAGACCAAATACATTCAAAACAAAATAAACACCCATATAGTGAATCCCTATAAGTAGAATGGAACGAAACAAGGGAAAAGTGTGAATAACTCATCACTAATCACAAAAATACAACAAACAGGTCCCAAAGATTAGTGCTATATGAGTAGAGTCAGATGATCTCAAAAATAGTCTTGGATTAACCAAAATAAAAGATGAAGTGATAGCCTAATGATAGGGTTTAACCACACATAAATCCTATAAACTGGATAAAATTTACACTATTCATTTCATGATTCCCACATTCATGATTTGAGTTCCACAAGGTCTATGAAATATAAGTTGTGAACTTCATACAAGGATTGAATTCCCCTCGTCTCAAAATTTTTCAAAAATATGTGGTAAATCAACCTGAATATACATTATATCATGACTTCCCCTTTCACATCATGAAATATTTTTATTAAGTACTCTATTTACAAATACAATTCTTGAGTTATTTGGATATATATGACCCGTATCACCTACTAATATCTTGAATTCCTCTATCATGATGTGAATTTATTGTTATAGTTCTGATATAGCCCCTACCACCACATATCCTCCCCAAGCCTCCTATGAAACACTACATACACCAAAATTAGAAAACTAACATGTTGGGAGGATATATACTATTATAGATCATGTCTGAAGGGAGGGAATAGTTTATTAGTCTTAGTAAACTAGATAAATATTTGAATCTCAAATTACATATAAATACATAGAATAAAAAAAAGTATTTTATTTAAAAATAAAATTTTTACCTTTATAAAATCATTGTATATCAATCCAAATAATATTCATTGAATCCTCAAGAAAGGAAACATAAGAAAGTGGTGAAATAATATGTTTAGTATGGGAATGCATACAGTGAGAGCTATCATAGAATAAAAAAGAATGAATTATATGAAATGAATAAATGATGATAAAATTATTTCTTATAAATATTCACCGGATCATCAATGGAGTCCATGGATATCACAAATATTTGAATGACCACATGTACATGAGTAACTAATTTCATAATAATGTAATGGATAATTCCATACATCTTAAACTTACAGTTGAGGCCTCATGCAAATAAATATTAAACAAATATAAAAGTACTTGGCCAAATACGAAAACTATTTTTTCTCATGTGACTTATCAATTCATTGAGGGGATATATAATTCGTTTCCCCACTCATAATGTAATAATACCAATGATTTCATCATATGAATAACCAATACAACTTAATCAATATAACTTATAATCAAAAATAGTCTATATTAGAAAACTAATATAAAGAATATCAATAAATTCCCTAGTCTAACTGATAATAAACCTTCCAATGAAATAAGATGGATTGTTTCATTTGATTATAACCTTAGTAAAGTTTAAGATTCATAAAATGATTTTGAAATAGTTGAAAATACTTTTAAAAGTTCACTAGTATATTCCTTGAGGAAAATATCCCTTTCATTTTGAAATCTATTATCTAAAATATAAAAATTTCTAAAATATTATGGTAATAATTTTCCTCTGAAATAACCATATAAACATGTAAATAAATATTTAAATCGTTTATTTTTATTGAAAATGGGAAATATTTTTTATTCCAACAATGATAAAATAAATATTACTTTCACTTCTTTCATAAAAAATTAAAAAATACCTCATTCAGAAAATGAAAGGAATATTTATTTGAAACATTTTTATAAAAATTAGAATATAGGTAAAAATAAACTTAATAAATCATTAATTAATAGTAAAAATATTCTTAAATTTTTTTAATATAATCTTTATATGGAAGACAAATACCCCCAACCTACTAAAAAACAAAGCCAGTTTTCCTTGAAAATATTATTTAGGTATATTGAATACATAAAAGATGAAAATAGAATGCAAACATGTAATTTATAGAAATAAAAAAGTGAATAAAATATATTGGGATTAATATAACAAAATCAAACAATTCCCCCAATATATATGTAAACATAAACAACCCTGAATAATGATGAGATCGTGAAATAAAACCTTACCTCAAGTTCAACTTGCCTCGAAATATCTCTATTATCCATTATAATAAATTTAAATTTATTATAATTATATAAATAAATGGTTTAAATACCTATAATATCATATATGATCCACTTACTACATTTATACTCCAATTTATTAATAATTCATTATTGAAAACATTGTTTCCTGGTGTTAACTATTTTGTTTTTCATTAAGAATTTATTTTGGTTGTTATGGTTCGTGGAATTTAATCACGGTCACATAACCTCTATATTATTAACCATTATAAACATATGATAATTATTCTATATATGTAAATATATTCATTTATATTCATTTAATAAAGGTCGAGATAGAAAATTGATTTACACCATTCATGGAGACTGTCGGTTGTATGTATGCATGAACATTTTTTTTAATTTTATAAAAAAGGAAAGAAAGAAACATAGATATTATTTTTTAATTACATAAACATAATAATATCATAAATAATATATATATATATATATATTAAATCTATCTATTTTACCATCTATGTAAAATAGTAATGAAAAAATGAATCGCATCTTTTCGTGGAGGTGGTAGTCCACACTTACACATGAGAAACTTTATTAGATTCCAATGGATGGTAGGGAAATAAGTAAGATCTAATATATTAATTACATAATAACAATAATATAATAAATATCATATTTAATCATTAAATCCAACATAATAACCAGTCCTGGAATAAAGTGATTAAAAATGAATTGTATTGTTATGTTGATGCGGAAGTCCATACGTATACACAAGCGATGCTTTCACTTCCCATTTGTTTAAAAAATGAGTGAATAAAGGATTTTACATAATAATTATAAAATTTCAGTATATTAAGGATATTTATGTTATTATTTTATGATGAATACAAAATATTTAGAGGATTTAGAAGAATAAATCGATTGAAAGATGTCTGGTAGGATGATTTCCCCCTCTTCGGTTGGCGTACATTAGATAACTTTTTAAGAACCCTTGAAATGATGTTTTTATAATAAAAAAACCTATAAATAATATTTGGGTAAGTTTATAAGATAATATTTTGGTATTTGGTAGACCTAGATAGCTCAAGGTGGTGTAAAAAAGAGAGAAGATGTGTTTCTGTTTATAAGTGGGGGAGATGACACACATGGATTTTTTTAAAAGATTAAAATATAATAATACAACAATCTATCCAAATACATAAAAATGGAGATTTATTTGAAATTTATATTGTATTAATTCTATTTATATATGTATAATATGATTTAAATTTTTTAATTGTTAAAATAGTTCTTATCTCTTTGTTTAATGCCCAATAAAACCTTTTTAGCCTTAATTGAGACAACAAAAGATTCACTATTTTAACTATTAATTATGAAAAAATTAATATTATCTTATTAAATAATATTTATTATGAAAATTAAAAATATTTAATCCATTTTATCAAATTTAATTATCAAAATATTAAAAATTTAATTTAAAATTAATCCCTTAAAATGCGCTAAAAAGTGGTTTTCTAGGAATTTTTTTTTCTTAAGTATAATATGTTTTTTACTAATTTACACATAAAATTAATTATAAAGAGATAAATTAGATTAAAAGTAATATAAATGAACTAATTTTACTTTTTAAACCACTTTAAAATAAAATGTAACTATTTAAATGCTTTAAATGAAAATATTGTTTTCAATAAATGTTCGTATTTTCAATATTAATCAAAAAGATATATATGTTCAGAAAATTTTAAAAAATTAAATCAAAGATAATTTTTAAATTATGTTTAATAAATTCAGTAAATTTTTTAAAATTCATTCTCTAAGGTTTTCAGAAATGAATTATATTATTTCACACAAAATAAATAAATCTATTTATGAGGATAAATGTATTTTTGAACCATATAAAGACATTACTAAATATTGAATACATATTTATTATCATATATTATTAATCAAAAAGAATTAAAAAACTTTTATTCATATTTCTTTTACCAATTTAATGGCTAGGTTATAATGATATATTTTATTATAGATCATTTAGACTCAGGTTTTCATGTATCGCAAGCTATCGATGAAATTAAATTTATTTGAAGAGAAATATATCATAAAATCTTAGGGGGTTACAGTCTTAGCCCCATAAAGTGATTTTCGCCAAAGGAATTACATCACTCCAATAGAAAAACTGGGGATATCCCTATTTCATCACATTCACAGGTTCCCAAGTAGATTCCTCAAATTTATGCTTTTTTTTCAGAACATTGACAAGGTGAATAGTCTTGTTATGTAGCATTTTCACTCTACAATAACAAATATCAACTATTTTTTCCTCATAAGATAGATATTTATCCAGTGGTATAACCTATGATTTTAGTACATGTAAACAATCAGTTATATACCTCTTTAGGAGTGATACATGGAACACATCATGAACTTGAGATAGATTCGGTGGAAACAGTAATCAAGAGGCTACCTTCTCTATATGATCAAGAATTTCAATGAAAATGATATACTAAGGGTTTTACATTCCCTTATTTCTAAATATCGTAGCCTTATTTTTGGAATATATTCAAAGGAATACCTTATCTCCAAATTAAAACTCTAGATCATGGTGATGATTTTCACCATGACTTTATTATTCAACTTTGAGCTTCCCTTATTCGTTGTTGAATGGATGTAACCTTATCTTCCATTTCCTTATCTATATCATGTTCCAATAGATTTATTTATATTACTTAATTCCATCATATTTTATTTCTTCACATCTTTTCATAAACATATTCATAATAAGCCACATGAATGCTTGAGTGAAAGCTATTATTGTATGAAAATTATACCAAAATAATGTATTGAATCCAACCACTATTAAAATCTATAGAGAAATATCTCATCATTTATTCCATTGTTTGAACGTTGCTCTTAGGCTGACCATCTATTTGTTGATCATAAGGAGTGTTTAAACTCAACTTTGTAACCAAATTCTATTGAGGAACATTGAATAATTTTTAGGCAATCCTTGGATCCCCATCAGATACAATTAAGAGTGTTACTCCATTCAATATTACCACTTACTTAATGTATAACTATGAAACTTGATCAAGAGTGAAATATTTTCTAATAGAAATATAATGTGCTAATTTATCGTGGTGATCAAATATAACCCAAATAGAATTTTTCACTTGAGTTGTTTTGGGGAGTCAAATGAAAAATCCATGGTGATGCTTTCCCATTTCAATTTTGGTATGGGTAATGGTTACAACATCTACTTATAATTTTGTATCTCAACCTTTACTTATTAATATACCATTAACCATGATATGAACTTTTCAATACCTCTATTTATGTTTCCCACTATAAATAATTTTTTAGATTTCTATACATCTTTATAATTCAATGATGAATAGAGAATAATTTTCTATGAGCTACATCTAATATCCCCTTCTTACGAGGCACATACTTTGTTATTGAATCTTATCTTTATTTCTTTATCATGGTTGAACTTAGGTACATTCCTCACTTTCTTTTTTAATTCCACACGGTTTTCCATTGCCTTTATAATCCGCTCAGGGATAAATAGTTGAATAATCATATGAGAAACTTAAAATTTATCCCATTTACTCATTATTTCTGTCCATCACCCACATATCCATAAATATTATATCTATTTAAATCCTCAACATGAAAAAATAGCATGGTATTTGGGGGTTGGAATATTATCCACCTTGTTTTCCATCCGAGGGTTGTAATATATTAAGAATTCATAATCTTTAATAAAATTTATCCATCTTCTCTGGTGTATATTAATATATTTTAATATAAATATATAATTCATGATTTTATGTTTAGTTTATATATCACACCTTTCACTATACATACAATGCCTCCATGTTTTCAATGAAAAATTACCTCTAACTCCTAAATAATGAGTCAGTTAATTTTTCACCTGAATTTTTAATTGGGGGAGGAATATGTTATCACCATGCAATTCTACAAGAGGATGTATCCAAGTCCCATATTTTATGCATCAAATTAGATCAGATACTATTCTCCACTAATAGGTTGTGTAATCACAATCCCACTATCCAAACTTCTCTTTCTTTATTTTAAATTATCTTCACATTCATCTATCCAAAAAATTTAACCCCCTTTCAAGTCAAGTTGGTTAGTATATAATAATTCATAAGAAATATCTTTCAAAGAATATATTATTTATTACCAACATATGATACCTATGGATATCAATTACTATGGTTGGTCCATACCTTTTCTTAATAACTTCAGTCTTTGAAGGATCCACTAATATACATTCACTTGATATTATATGGCCCAAAAATAAAAATTTCTAAATCCAAAATTCACACATGGTAGATTTAGCATACAAATTATCCTTCCTTAGAATATTTAACATAATTTAAAATGTTCTTAATGATATTATTTTATATTAAAATATATAATAAATTATTCTATAATGATACCAGGTAACCTCTAAAGATTATATTTTTTAAATACGTGAAGATAACTATAACATTGGTAAGACTAACTATAAATAATATAAATTCACAATGATCATACCTCATACATAAGGTTGTATTAGGTATGTCCTACTAATTAACCCTTAACTAATGATATAATTAACAAAGATAAATATTTTAATAATATATAGATCCCCATAATGATCATACAAATCAACAATTTAAGGTATATGATAATTACTCAAGATTGGGATCTTTTTGAGTTCCTGATAATCAATATAGAGTCACATTGATAAATATTTCTTCTTAAAAAAATGTTCCCCATGATGAAGAACTATGCCAAATGAATCCATTAACTGGATATAATGGAGTTTCTTCTTCAATTATTGCAACTCAATTAAGACTATTCTATACGGAGTCTTTGAAATATGTGTACAATTGTGTATGAATTCAATGGAAGACATTACTTCAGGTGTCAGGGGAAGACTATGAAAATCCTCTAGAAATACACCAACAAACTCTAATACTATATTAATATCTTCAATTTTGAGTTTCTCCCCAACCATCTGAGATAAATATCCCTCTAGAATAGAAACCAACACCTATATAATAGATGTAATTTCTATTGTAAGTTCATATTTATTGTCGTACTGATATAAAATCATAGGTTAGTTCTTAATATCAAACATGACTTCCTTTCTAGAAAAATAAATGTGTGCTTTATGTAAATAAATCCAATCCATGCCTAAGATAAAATCAAATTCAACAAAAGGAAGAATAAAGAGATTTAGAGGAAGTAAATTCCTACAAAAATCCATCACATAAGAATCCTATACTTGATATGTGATCATTGTATTGTTAGGATTTTTTCACTTCTAGTTAAAAATCTAATCATTGAGGATATGAATTAAAATTACTAGAGACCTTTCATTATATAAGGTAATTCATATAGAAAATCCAAATATAATACCTCAATATTTGAGCATACCTGTCACCACCTCAATATCGTCTTTCTATCTTTAACCCCTTTATAAAACTAAAATGGTTATCATTAACATTAATTATCTTTAATCAGTGTGATCAAACATATAATAATGAAAATATTTCATAGGATTTCTATTTTTTCATAAAGAATACCCATATGGTTGGGACAAAATGGACTAACGATTTGATTGTAGGGGTTTTGATGTCTTTATAATCATTCACATCAGGTTCACCATTCATTTTATACTCCATAGAATCTCTCACTAGTTCCTATATCCAAAAGTGAGTACAAAACATCTTTCCAATAGTAGGAAGTCAATTGGGGGTTCATACCCAATGGAACTTAGGAACTCATATTAGCAGAGAATATGGGAGATCGGACTTATCACACCCTTTTGGGTGGAATTATTTCCTACTATGATACTATCTTATTGATTTAAGACATGTTTGAGAATCTATTTACAATCTAGATATAGGACCGATTACACTATCAAAATGTTCATGTTTTGATTCCTTCCATGTTTAAAGGGGGTCTATTAATGAGTCAATTTTTATATATCCTTCTTTATTCATCCATTTCCCATAAATGGGTAGATGATTCTATATTGAATCCATATCACTAGGTATTTTGGAGTTTACTACCATCCAGTGAGTGATTAATATCTTGATATTGGGATTAAACCTTTATGATATGTCATTTTTGTAACACCCCAAGCTTCCACGATATGCTTCTCTTTGAATAATACAGTAGCGTGTGTTGTACGCAACTTCGAGTTCTAACACAACACAACCAATCAAACTAGCCATTATTAATAATAATACCCAATTTTTGAAATTTTATAAATTTTATCTTTCAAAATGGACTTCAATTTTGGATTCGAAATATCGAAATTATCTTTGGGTGAATTTTTTGTATTTTTCTAAAAACTTTCAATTTTTGATGAATAGTGAAAAACACTGAGTTATAGTTTAAAACCGAATTTTTATTTAAATAATTATTTATTTTATTTAAATTTATTTTAGGTCAAAATAGATATATAATATCTATATAAGTTAGATTTCATCCATTGGAGTCAATTTATAATAATTTTATATATATAAAAAAATTTAATAAACTTTTTATCGTCTTTTACCCACCTCCTAGGAGCATTTGCAGATTTACATAAAACATAATTTTACCACTTCTGTGAGTTGAATTTCAAAAATCCAAGAGACAAAGTTGATATCAGTAAGTAAAATGTGGTTCAATAAGATGAATATAATTTTTGGTGAATAGTAACTTTTTACTTTTATTTACCACGGTTGAAAGTAAATAGTGTGATAAAGGGTAAAAATGATATTATTATTACCCTAAAACATGTCCTAATTCTATTGGATAAGTGTAATTTGACCTAAAACAACCTTAGGAATAAAATATGATCCTTTAGGTTCACTTGGATTAGATTAGGACATTTATTATTATTTAATTCAAAGAAGAGTTAAAAGTGTTAAATTCAATGTTTAATAGCTAAACCATTATTAATATAGGGTTACACATAAGATAAATTCGACTATAAATATTCTTTATAAATCTAAAAAGATTTCCTAGAAATGTTATTTTATTTATATTTTTTAGACATTAAATAATTAAATTTATTTATGTCATAATGATGATGCAGTAATTACCGTATTAATGAAAGATTCAAATAATTGATATTATAAATATACAAATAAATGTAATTTGATACTTTTTATGAATTACACTAATTTTATAGGTTAATATGATATATTAGGGTTAGTTAAATAATTTTTTTGAAGTAATCATGTTGTTATGAATTTAGAAAAAAATACACCAAATAGTGTCAAAATTGACATAAAAAAGTTTTTAAAACAAATATTATATTATTAATTGATATTATATTCCTAAAAATATAAGGTTCTTCCAAAAGACTTATTTAATGATAGGTGTATAATTAATGAACCACATGGGGTTCTCTTGGAATTATATAGTATGTTTATTAACCTGATAATATAAAAATACAAAGAGACATAGTAAATGTCAAACTATTTAACTAAGTGTTAAATCTAAAAGATAAGGTTAATATAGTGACTCAAACCTATATAAAACATTTTTGTTGAGTTGTTTTCGACCCATCCACACCTTATCCTTTAAATAATTCATTTTTGAGCCATTATAAACCGAAAATTATTTTATTATAAAATAATATTTCTAGATTTTCCTAAGGTGCCCCTCACCCCTGTTATAAAAGGGCACTCCTCCTTCTCTCTAATTCAAACCTTCAAAGCCATTTGGATAGGGAAAACCCTGCCCAAATACCCTCTAAAATTTCCTCCCTTAATCATAGAGGCCTTACTTTAGTCATAAATCCGACTTATGGAGCCCTTTTAATCAAATAAAAAGAAAGAACCCAAGGAAGAGGTAAATATTTCATCACCTCTTTCAAGTTCCTTTCTTATTCCACTCCCTCTTTCTTTGTTTTTTCCATTATAAAATAATTACTCCAATATATTCTATATATAGTGATGTTATTATAAATATGGTACAACCAAATTCATTATTCTATCTATCCTTTGAATGACATGTCACCATACATGCGTACGTACGACTTACTATCTCCACGTCATGGTGTAATTATTATTCAATACATTATTATTTGGATGGGTATAATAATGATGTGTAATTTATGTAAATAATAAAAATAACATGATAATTACGCTTTATATATAATATACCATCCAATTATATATTATTTTAATATCAAAATAATGATATGGTCGCTCGTGCATACGTACGGATTACCGTCTCCACGAACGCGATGAGATTCATTCCCCATCGTATCCATTAAAAACTAATTTTCATTATATGATTAAAAATAATGTTCAAATACTTAATATAATTATAAATATGAATAAGATACATCCTATAAATAACAAAAATTACTTATTTAATAAATAATATAAAGGAAAACGAATCAGTTAACACCCAAAATGATGATAATACTAAGATATTATTAACAATGAAATGTTAAAAGATCTTATATGATATCATATTAATGTATATGATTCTTGTATAATTTATTAAAAATTATTTCACCATTATACAGGAGGTTAACCTACCCTCAACCATGTAAAAGTACACGATAAAGGTTAATTTCACAATCTCTTTATTATCCGAGGGTGTTTATACATAATTTTCTACTAAGACCTCTTTATCATCCACATCCATGTTTCTTAAAAATTTATTTCAAAACATTTTTAATATTTACTATAAAATGGTGTAAAGTCATATATACCCTTATTTGAACTTATTTTGAAAGGAATATTTCCGTCATTTTCCAAACATGGTACTTTATGACCTTTTTGACAAAATTAAGGTAAGAATTTTTTTAACTTATACAGCGGGTGCAGCTAATTTCCTCCATTATAAAATCATAGAAACTTCCCTTAAAATCTTATAAAAATATTTCCAATATAAATTTTTTCCTTTATAATTATTTGAATTTTAAATTATTTCAAAATAGAAATAGATATTTCTCTAAAAAAAGGTTTTGATATCATCTATGTCAACATCCTTTGATAGATTTTAAGCTTATTTGAAGTTGATTTATTATGATAAAAAACATATATATTCTATTGAAGGTTTTGTGATATGTTTCACTGTGGATGTGTTATTTTTATACCATGCATGGTTTATGGATAAAGTATTGACATTTCGTATGCTAGTTTTAATACGAATGTTTATGTTATTTTCAAACCTTTTCATATGAGTAATGCATTGGACTTAGTATGTGACAGGTGGAGCCCTATATAGATCCTCGATGCATCAGTAGGTCTCATGAGACAAAATAGTGTCTTGGCACAAGGACTTGACAAAATCATATGTGTAGTCTTGGCACAAGGACTTGAATATGTGGATATGAATGTCTGGAATTATGCATTCCATCATTATGAAAGTGTCTATTGATGTTGCATGTGATTATTCGACTAGTATAATATCCATTTGAGTAAGTAAATGACATTATTTTGATTTATATTTTCCATATTATTATGAAGTTTATGTTGAAAAGGCTTTTGTTTTAGTTTCATACATTGCCTTAAATGGTTATTCTTTTTTATAAAAGTTTCTGCTATATTGTTATCCTTACTGATCATCTGAGCTCACCCCTTTATATGTTTTATTTTTCCCAGGATGCAAAGAAGTATATTATGAATGACCTGCAGGGATAGTCTATGTTATCTCAGTGTTTTCTATGGAAACAATGTTGTCGTGTTTTTTCATTTTATGATGTAATGTAAACCTTATGAATGTATCTAGTACTTCCAAGGCTACTAAACTAATCGGTCTTTCGAGACTTGATCTTTTATGATCATCCCAATGTTATGTAATAAGGAACTAAATTTGGGTAACTAGGGTCGGAGTGTTACAATTGGTATCAGAGTAATTTTAGTATGAATCTTGGAAACTAGATTTAGATAAACTCTGATTAGAGCACATAGACCTAAGATAGACATTGAGGACTAGTATAGAAAAACATCCTAGAATTTTGGTATTGTAGAGATTTCGTGAGTTTTCAAAGAAATACATCCCTGTTTGGATACGAGCAGGTAGGGGCGGCTCTGGAATAGATGTAGCTAGGGGTAAAACCTGAAAACACCGCTTTTATCAAGACACGAACAGGAACTGGTGCACGACAATGGGCCTTTCTTCACTCTTGGTTATGACACTCCTGGAGGATATGCTTAGGATAATTCTAATTTTATTTACAAACCATTATAAAGGGTTTATTATCATATAATTCCTCAAAGAAAATATTTTTATGATTATGGATTATATCCATAAACTGTTCAATTTATGTTAAGTGTTTTAGAAGTTTGGAATTATGTATTTCAATTCATAAGAAAATCTTGTTTATGCCATTTTTTATAAATGGTGCCTAGTGGAAAGAATGGAAACTGTATCAATGCACACACTCCATATAGGTATTTCCCTCCTACTCAAGATAATTATAGTGGAGCTGGTGATGCAACTGGTGCTGATCAGCTAATCACCATACTAGGAAAAATCACTCAGGTTATGAATAATAACCTTACCCGTATGAAGCACCATGATCCACAGCATGGAGGATTAATGCTAGATTGATTCATGAGGAAAAAAACACCAACTTTAAATGGGAGTACAAATCCATTAGTAGCTGAGCAATGGATAAATTACTTAGAGAAAATATTCCATGCCTTGGGGAGTAGTGAAAGAGAAAAATTTGTCATGGGAGTTTACCACCTCACCGGAGATGCTGATCAATGTTGGTCATTGATTCAAAACACAAAGGAAGCTGATTAAGTATCAAATATGGAATGGAGGGAGTTTAAAAAAATTTCTAAAAAAATAATTTCTTCGTGACCATTGAGTGGATATGGAAAGGCAATTTCTGAGTCTGAGGAAAAAGGAGGATGAGAATGTCACAAAGTATGAAGCAAAATTTACATGGTTAGCGAGGCATGATGCATATTATATATGTAACCAAACAAGTAATATTTATTGTTTCTTTGATGGGTTAAAACCATTTATCCGTCGAACATTAGTCTCACAATCTTTCTCATCGTACGAAGATATTGTCTCATGTGCTATCAAGACAGAAAACTAATTCTCTAAGTCTTACAACTTTAAATCAAAGTAAGAGAAGATGAGATCTACTGAACACTATGGAAATGGAAATAAGGGGTAGAAGTGAAAGGTTGAATATCCATCCTACAGTAAATATGGGAAGAAACACCCTGGTACTTGCTTGAAGGGAATGGGAGTCTGTTACAAGTGTGGTGAAAAAGGCCACCACGCTCGTGATTGCAAGGGGAAGAAAGAGGTTGTTGATGTTGAATGCTACAATTGTAGAGAAAAGGGTCATTATGCAAATGAATGCCCTAAGCATTAGGGTAACTTACCTCAGAAAAGGCCAATGGATCAAGGACAAGCTTATGCCATCACTACTGCTGAGGTTGAAGCTCTTAAAGACGTGGTGGTAGGTAATTTAATGGTTTCCTCAAGTTTAGAAAATGATTTATTTGATTCGGGATCATCGCATTGTTTCATATCTTCCCAGTTTGCTAAGAAAATTAGATATTTATAATTTGATTTAACAAGGGAGTTGTCATTCAAAACTCCTAAGGAAAGTATCATTACAACAAAGTTTTGTGAATCAGTCCCCATTAGGGCATATAAATGTTCTTTATCTACTGATCTCATCATCATACCCATGATTGAATTTGATATAATCCTCAGTATGGATTGGCTTTCAGACGATGATGCTAAAATTTATTTTAAGAAGAAAGAGGTTACAATTTTTTATGAAAATGATAAAGAACACCTTATCTTTACAGAAGAATCGTCACCACATGATTCTTATCTATATCCACCCCTACTAGATCAACTACATTCAATTATTGGGGAGGACGAGAATGAAATAATTGTGGGTGAGTAAATAAATGTTCAAATAGAGGATTTACCTTTTGTGAAAGAATGTGTTGATGTTTTTCTAGATGATTTACCTGGACATCCTCTAGAATGAGAAATTGAGTTTTCCATTGACTTAATTCCTTGATCAAGGCCCATATCGAATACACCTTATAGAATGGCCACTGTAGAATTAGTGGAACTAAAGAAACAACTAGAGGAATTGAGTAATAAGATATTTATTTGCCCAAGTGTTTCTCCATGGGCAGCCCTATTCTTTTTGTTAAGAAGAAAGATGGATCTATGAGGTTGTGTATTGACTATAGAGAGATAAATGATATAAAAATAAAGAACAAGTATCCCCTACCTCGCATTGATGATTTATTCGACCAACTTCATGGAACTTAATACTTTTCAAAGATTGACCTTAGATCTGGATATCATCAGTTGTGCGTGAAGAAGGAAGACATTCTGAAGAGAGCATTTCGAACCAGGTACAAGCCTTACGAGTTTACAGTAATGCCTTTTGGATTGAATAATGCACCCTCTATATTCACAAATCAAATGAATAGGGTTTTCAAGGAATATCTTGATGAATTTGTAGTGGTATTTATTGATGATATCTTGGTATAATCCAAAAGCTATGAAGATCATGAAAATCACTTGCGCATTATCCTAAACACTCTTAGAAGAAATGAATTATATGGGAAGTTTAGCAAGTGTGAATTCTGGCTTCAAGAGATTTCTTTTCTAGGCCATATTGTCTCTAAGGATGGAATATTTGTTGATCCTTCATAGACCAAGGCAATCCAAGAATGGCCAGCACCGATGAGTATAACTGAGGTATGCATTTTTATTGGTTTAGCAGGTTATTATCGGCGTTTCGTCTAGAATTTTTCCCGATTAGCTAACCCATTATCAAAGAACACACGAAAAGGGATTAAATTTGTTTGAAAAAAAGAGTGTGAAGAATTTTTTGAAGAACTAAAGAGAATATTATTTAATGCTCCTATCTTGAATCTATTATTGGGGAATTATGGGTTTTTTATTTATAATGATGCTTCAAAGAAATGAATTGGTTGTGTCCTTATGCAGAATGATAGAGTTATTGCCTATGCATCACGACGGCTAAAAATTCATGATAAAACTATCCTACTCAAGATCTTGAGTTAGCAGCTGTAATCTTTTCTTGGAAAATTTGGAGACAATATCACTATGGTGAAAAATGTGAGATATATACTAATCACAAGAGTTTGAAGTATATATTTTCTCACAAAAAGAACTCAACATGAGGAAAAGGAGTTGGCTTGAACTACTAAATTATTATGATTGCACTATAAACTACCACCCAGTGAAGGTAAATAAGGTGGCAGATTCTTTGAGTAAAAAGGATCATAGTGTTTTGAAAAATATGAGTGTTAAAAAGGATCATATATACATGGATATAGTAAATATGGATATGGAAATCACCATGGAAGGTGAAACATCAATATTTTTTCAAATGGTTGCCAAACCATCTTTACTACAAAGGATAAAGAGTTCCTAGATCAGTGGTGAAGAGTTTCAAAAGAAGATTAAAGCTATGAATGATGGGATATTGAGTGACTTTTTGTATGAAGATGAAATTTTGAAATTTGGGAAGAGACATTGTATTCCCGATATACCTGATCTAAAAATAGAATTGTTGGATGGTGCTCATAGTTCCAGTTTCTATATAAACCCTGAGAGCACCAAAATGTATAAATATTTGAAGGAACATTTTTGGTGGGACAACATGAAGGGGGAGATTACTGATTTTGGGTCAAGATGTATGGTTTGTCAACAAGTGAAAGATGGAAGGAAAAAGCCTGTAGGAGTCATGCAACGTCTCCCCATACCTGAGTGGAAATGGGATAATATTACGATGGACTTTTTCATGGGAGTACCAAAGACTCCAAGAAGGAACAATGCAATATGGTTCATTGTTGATCATCTTACCATGTCAACAGATTTCCTTGCTATAAGAGAAGATTTACCACTTGAACATCTAACAAGACTATATATTAATGAAGTTGTAAGACTTCATGGAATACCCTTATCAATTTCTTCCAATTGTAATCCCTGTTTTACATCAAGATTCTAGAAAAGTCTTCAGAAATCCCAGGATAATGAACTTTGTTTGAGCACTGCCTACCAACCCCAAACTGATGGAAAATCAGAACAAACTATTCAAACCATAGAATACATGTTCAGATCATGCTCACATGACTTTCAAGGTATGTGGGATAAATATTTATCTCCGTTATAATTTTCAAATAACAATAGCTTCCATTAATGTATTCAGATGGAACCATATGAAGTGTTATACGGAAAGAGATGTCACACACCAACCTGTTGGGATGATGTTTGTGAAAGAAAACTCATAGGCCCAGAACTTGTGGAGGAAATGATGGAAAAGGTGAAGGTAATCCAAAACCACATCAAGGAAGCTCAAAGTAGACAGAAGAGCGATGCTGATAACCGAAGGAAGGATTTGGAATTTCGGGTATAAGATCATATTTTCTTGATGGTAACTCCATGGAAGGGTGTTATACGTTTCGGTAAGAAGGGTAAATTGAGTCCCAGGTACATCGGACCTTTTGAAATTTTATAATGAATTGGGGCTGTAGCTTACCATTTGGCAATGCCGCTAAGTCTCTCCAAAGTTCACGTATCACTATTTAGAAAAATACATGCCTGACCCAACACATTGACTCACCTACGAGGAATTAGAACTGGAACCCGATCTATCTTATTGCGAAGATCCTGTCAAGATTCTTGATACAAGAGAACAAGTATTGAGAAACCAGATGACTCCTCTGGTAAAAGTTTTATGGAGAAACCATAAAATGGAAGAGGCAACATGGAACCCGAGAAAGTTATGATGAAGAACCACCCAAGTATTTTTATGCAGTAATATTCTTGAAATTTTGAGAATGAAATTATTTGAAGAAGGGTAGAATGTAACACCCCAAGCTTCCACGGTACACTTCTCTTGGAATGATATAATAGCTTATGTAGTACGCAACTTCGAGTTCTAAAACACCACAACCAATCAAAATAGCTGTTATGAATAGTAATACCCACTTTTTGAAATTTCATAAATTTTATCTTTCAAAATAGAATTCATTTTTGGATTCAGAAAATCAAAATTAGCTTTGGGTGAATTTTTGGTATTTTTCTGAAAACTTTTGATTTTTGATGAATAGTGAAAAACACTGAGATATAGTTTAAAACAGAATTTTTATTTAAATAATTATTTATTTTATTTAAATTTATTTTAGGTCAAAAAAGATAGATAATACATATATAAGTTCGATGTAATCCATTGGATTTAGTTTATAATAATTTTAGATATATAAAACTTTTAATGAACTTTTTACTGTCTCTTACCCACCTCCTAGAAGAATTTGCAAATTTACATAAAACATAATTTTACCACTTCTGTGAGTTGAATTTCATAGATCTAAGAGACACAGTTGGTGTCAGTAAGTATAATGTGGTTCAATAAGATGAAAATATTTTTGGTGAATAGTAACTTTTTACTTTTATTTACCACAGTTAAAAGTAAATAGGGTAATTAATGGTAAAAATGATATTATTATTACCCTAACACATGTCCTAATTCTATTAGATAAGTGTAATTCAACCAAAAACAACATTAGGAATAAAATATGATCCTTTATGCCCACTTGGATTAGATTAGGACATTTATTATTATTTAATTAAAAGAAGAGTTAAAAGTGTTAAATTCAATGTTTAATAACTAAACCATTTTTAATATAGGGTTACACATAAGATAAATTCGACTATAAATATTCATTAGAAATATAAAAAGTTTTCATAAATAATGGTATTTTAATTATATTTTTAGACATTAAATAATTATATTTATTTATGACACAATGATGATGCAGTAATTACCATATTAATGAAATATTAAAATAATTGATATTATAAATATCCAAATAAATGTAATTTGAGACTTTTTATGAATTCCACTAATTTTATAGGTTAATATGACATATTAGGGTTGGTTATATGATTTGTTTTTGAAGTAATAATGCTATTATGAATTTTGAAAAAACATAATACCAAATAGTGTCAAAATTGACATAAAAGTGTTTTTAAAACAAATATTATATTATTAATTGATATTCTATTTCTAAAAATATAAGGTTCGACCAAACAACTTATGTAATGATATTTGTATCGTTAGTGAATCACTTGGGGTTTTCTTGGGAGTATATAGTAATTTTATTAACCATATAATATAAAATTACAAAGAGACATTGTAAATGTCAAACTATTTAACTAAGAGTTAAATCTAAAAGATAAGGATAATATAGTGACCCAAACCTGTATAAAACCTATTGGTTGAGTGGTTTTCGACCCATACCCACCTTATCCATTAAATAATTCATTTTGGAACCATTATAAACTGAAAATAATTTTATTATAAAACAATATTTATAGCTTTTCCTAAGGTGCCCCTCACCCCTCTTATAAACGGTCACTCCCCCTTCTCTCTAATTCACACCTTCAAACCCATTTGGCTTCGCCAAACCCTACCCAAATAATAACTCCGGTATCTTCTATATACTATTATTTTATTATAAATATGGTACAAATAAATTCATTATTCTATCCATCCTTTTAATGACATGTCACCATATGTGCGTACGTACAGCTTACCATCTTCATGTCGTGGTGTAATTGTTATTCAATACATTATTATTTTGATGGGTATAATAATGATTTGTAATTGATATAAATAATAAATATAACATGATAATGATCTTTTATATATGATATATCATCCAATTATATGTTATTTTAATATCAAAAGAATGATATTGTATGTTATTCTTATATAATTTAATAACAATTATTTCACCATTATACAGGAGGTTAACCTACCCTCTACAAAGGAAAAGTCCAAGGTAAGGGTTAATTTCACAATCTATTTATTATTTGAGGTTGTTTATACGTAATTATCTACTGGGACCTCTTTATCATCCACATCCATGTTTTCTAAAAATGTATTTCAAAACATTTTCTCTATTTACTAGAAAATGGGGTAAAGCCAACTATACCCTTATTTGACCTTATATGTTTTTAATGGAATATTTTCATCATTTTCCAAACAAGGTACTTTATGACATTTTCAACAAAATTAATGTAAGAATGTTTTCTTAACTTATAGGGCAGGTGTGGTTATTTTCTGATGTTATAACATCGTCGAAGCTTACCTTATATCCTTATAAGAATATTTCCAAAATAAATGTTTTCTTTTATTATTATATGAATTTTAAATGATTTAAAAATAGAAAGATATATATCTCTAAAAAAATGTTTTGATTTCATCTATGTCAACATCCTTTGATGGATTTTAAGCTTATTTGAAGTTGATTTATTATGATAAAAAACTTCCATATTGTATTGAAGGTTTTGTGATAAGTTTGACTATGGATGTGTTATTTTTACACCATTCATGGCGTTTGGATAAAGTTTTGACATTTCGTATGCTAGTCTTAATACAAATGTTTATGTTATGTTTAAAACGTTTTGTATGAGGAATGCATTGTACTTAGTAGGTGATGGGTGGAGACCGCTATAACTCATAGATGCATCTGTAGGTCTCATGAGACAAACTAGTGTCTTGGAACAAGGCCTTTAAAAAATCTTATTTGTAGTCTTGGCACAAGGCCTTGACTATGTGGTTATGAAATCTGGAATTATTCATTCCATCATTATTAAAGTGGCTATTGATATTGCATGGGATTATTCGACTAGTAGAATATCCATGTGAGTAAGTAAATGGAATTATTCTGATTTATATTTTCCATATTATGATGAAGTTTATTTTGAAAAGGCTTTTGTTTTGGTTTTATACATTTCCTCAAATGTTTGTGATTATTTATAAAAGATTATACTATATTGTTATCCTTAATGAGCATCTGAGCTCACCCCTTTCTATGTTTTATTTTTCCAAGGATGCAAAGAAGTATATTATGACTAACCTGCAGGGATAGTCTATCAGATATTAGTGTTGTCTATAGAAACAATGTTGTCATAGTTTTCCATTTTATTATGTAATGTAAACCTTATGAATGTATCTAGTACTTCCAAGTCTACTAACCTAATCGGTCATTCGAGACTTGATCTTTTGTGATCATTCCAATGTTATGTAATAATGCACTGACTCTAGGTAACTAGGGTCAGGGCGTTACAATGTGTATCCTGTTTTTAGAAGATATTAAAACCCATGTAGTTTTTTGGACATGTACAGTTTAACATCTCATGGAGATAAAATTTGTGAAGGAATATAGGGACTGTGTATTGAACTTGATCCTTAGGGAGGCATCTTATGTGTCATGGTTAGGGCAGGAATTAGAGTCATCATAGTTTAAGTTTTTTTCATGGATTACACTTTGAAGTTTTTCTCTCAATCTACTGGACTAGGTTATCTTTCCCTGGTACATATGACCGATATAGCTTAATTGTATACTTTACATTTTCTAATTTTCTTCTTGAAATGTACAAAGATGTCTGGACAAGTCCTGGTTACGTAGCGGAGACGCCTGATGAAAATCATATGATCTTATTGACTTGTCTAGATTACATCACATAACCTGAATTACATGTATAGAGACCATCTCATTATCAAGGTTGACATGTGTAGAGGGTGTCTTTTAATCTGTACAAACTATCCAGAGGACATTGTGAGATTGAAGATGACATGTCTAGTGGGTGTCTCCCAACTTAGGTAACATGTATGGAAGGTGATTCATGTCCTCACTGACTTGTATAGATGACATCGTGTAAACTGGTTGACATGTTTTGGTGACATTGTGAGACCTATCTAACATATATTGGTGTTTCCACATAACTGGTGCAACATGTATAGAGGACATCACATGATTTAGCTTTAGATCCTAAATTAATTCTCAAGAATTGGGTGACATTTCTAGAGGGAATTGAATGACCTGCTCGAAATGTCCAAGGGACATCACATGATCTAGATGTCATGTCTAAGGAGTGTTCTATGACTTAAGATACATGTCACAGTGCTTTCACATGATTTGGATGAGTCATGTGAAGTTTATGAAGAGCAGTGAACTTATATTTTCAATAGTCTCCCATATTTTATTCATTATTTCATCCTTTATTGCATATGTGCCTCAGTTTTTTCTAGTGTTATCTTATTTTGGGTTTCATAGGACCCAGCTCACATGCGATACCTCCATCTCATAATCTGGAGGATATACCAGAAGTTCTTTGCATGGTCTATTGAGTGATCAATCAAATAACCAATTCATGTAATGTAATCCATTAGTCTATTCCCCAGATTTTACCTACTATAAGACTTTTGTGATTACATGACTGGCCACTATGGGAATTACACTCCTACACTCTTGTGCATAATAGATCATCGACCTATTTGTTTCTTTATTATAAGGGTGAGGGATTTATTGACCCTAACACTCTGGTTATATGTTGCATTGCATGGTGTGTATCTTATGAATTTAATATAGAGTCATTGGAGGGTTTTGGTTTCATGCACTTTGTATGAGCTTGTTGTGGGCCATCCATGGAACCTCCTGATGTTAGTGATCACGAGAATATTTTTTCACTTCAATTTATATTAGACCCCAGATGATCAAATCGATTCCTCTTAACCATGTGTACATGTCATGGAACTTCCAAAAGTTCAATACTACATGTATATGGGTTTTTAATAGATCAGGATTCCTATGTAAAGGCTTTCAGTTGATTGGAGATAACTAGTTTAGGGTCCTCTATGAGGAAAAGTCAACTTTTCCAGAGGGATTCAGCGGGATCATTATAATACGTTGAGGGGGGGGGGGGGGGGGGCTTTATAAGATCAATGGTGATCGTTCGGGGTGAAAAAAACAGTTCTTGTGATGATCATCCTATCTCATCTTTACGATCATCTCCTATCTTTCCCCCCTTTTATTTCCTTCTTTATTTTTAAGGGATGGGGATTTCATGAAGTTGTGTTAGTATTGTTGAAGAAAATAACTCTCCCTGTCTGCATTGTTTTGTGTGAAAAATAATGGATCTCAAAGTGATGAGTGAGAATTTTCATGGACAACCCATCTAATTTTATTTGATGTTGGAGTGACATATCATATTTGAATGGACATGTATGATATTGTTCACAAGATGATGCTCACAGGCCAATAATACTTTTTTTTTGTGATAAGGTAGACATGGTTCTAGGGATTCATGGTGTCTTTGAAAACTGTATGAGTGTGTTTAATACAGATCAATGACCTTATTATTTCTCCACCTTTTTCATATTTTCCTCCATTATTTTATAATTAATTTCAAATGTTTTTAGGCACCCACCATTTGAAAAGTCATATGATTTAAATATGTTGTTTTGAATCCTTCACACAATCATCAGAAATTGTATGGGAAACATCTCTAGAACAAGGAAGATATTTAAAGGGGATCCATGTGATCTAAAGAAGATAACGACCCAGTCACATGACCTTTAAAAGGTTATGCAATCACATTTATTTTTGAAGATTACATTATTCTCATGTTTTAGCCACCTTATCTTCATTTTATTTGTGATGAAAATAATACCAATACTTTGGGTATTTCTTACCATTTAGATTTTTAGAAAATTATTTGGAAGGTGTAAATAAATGAACCCCCTCAAGAGTTATATCCACAGGGACAAGAGCTCAATTATGGGGAATGTAAATTTATGTCTGGTCCTTTAGGTTCTTCCATCAATCTGTGTCTTAGGAAACTTTTAGTATTTTAGGTGACATTTTGTATTATGCATAATGGCCTATAAATAAGGGGATAGACGGGAGATCATTTAAATGACTACTTAAACACTCTATATATCTTTCTATCCTCCTCATCACATGATCATTTTTCAAGATCTCATCATAGGATCTCATTCATAAGTCCACTCCACAGTGGTTGTTCAAAATACTTTTTTCACAAGATCTATCTACAAGACCTTCTATTCCTTATCACTTTTTCGAAACAACCATGAATCTAACTTCGATAATTTATTAAACCTTGTCCATATGGTTCTCTTTTAGGGTTTTCATAATCTTATATCTCGATCACCAAACCACTTTAACTATAATACAGTTTTTTGTTACAATATGAGGGTCACATGACCACGATTTTTTTAATTGGTGATGTGGCCACAAGTCATCTTGTGGGTTATGAGGCCTATGATATCTCCATGGGTCAAATGGTTTGGAAGACCTATATCTATTCATGCACACACGAATCCACTTATGGTTCATTTCAGGTACATGATTCTATTTGGATCATGCATATCTCTTGAAATATTTTGTTTTCATTTGTACTACATATGCCACTTACTTTTGTTCAGATAACTTCCATCTCCCATTAATATTTTTTAAAATTTTTATAGAGGGCCATGATTGATGGGAACCTTAAAGCTGACCCTCTATATCATTTTTATTCTATAAATGTGTTTTTGAAGAGGATTCTCTCATTTGAACATCAAGGATATCCTTTATCATAGTAGCTTCCCCTGTATAGATTCGGCATACTAGATGATGTTTCCATTCCTTTTTATTTATACATTCTTTCATCTTACTAGGTGTAAAATTCTCTCAATTGTATCTGATGAAAATTTTTAAGGATCTCCAACTAGTTCTAGCATAGCCCCATGGTTTAACCTTTATGTTGGAGAACTTCCCATAGTATTCTGATGGCTACGATTTCACTCACTTTCCCACTACTCAAGGATATTCAAGCATATTTTTCTCTTACTTGAACAATATGGGGTGGTGGATAGAGATAAAAATTAGGGAGGCCTTCGATTGTAAGATTTTCTAATGAATGCTCGTGTCCATTCTGGGTTAGATATAGCTTCTATGAATTTTCCTATAAACTACATGTTATCCATATTTATGAGTATATATGGGTTTATCGGTTTATCATCCACCATCAGTAATATCCTATAATAAAAGTAATTTTTCATTGGTTCCTTGGTACCAATTCATTCTATCTATCCCACTGTGAAGAAGGAATAATACACTGGGATATCTACCAATGTGGGATACCACCACCCCCTTGGGAAAATAAATGTTTATTTCCTTCTATCCACAGATGTCTAGGATGACCCTGCACAAACTCTAGTTTTGGAAAAAGTTATTCTCATCATTTTTAAAGAATATTTAAAGAAATAACTGAATATGAAATTTCTCATCTCTTTTAAATGTTGGATCTATATTTTCCTCAGTCATATAAGAGTTCAGAAGACCACTATATTCCCTCACTAGTACCCTTCCCAATTGTTCTGTGACAACACCGACTCATATTGGGAAATCCTAGAAGCTGTAGAATATACCTCGTGGGGATTTCAAGTGAGGAAATAGATATCATTGAGACTTTGGATAGAGGGTTCCATGCCCATGTTCTTGAATAGGTATCCTTTCGCAACTGTGGATGCATGCTTGGGAATCCAAGTTGGCACACTGGTAATGGAAACTTGATTGGAAGAGGGGTAGCCTCTTAATCTAGTTATAGAAAATCTTGAATAATTCTATATACTATTGGTCCATATCCAATTGGGTAACACCCCCTATATGATTGAAGGTCCTTTCCAATTTTTATTTGGCTAGATAAAGGATCATTTCCACTTCTATAAATATAATGACACCATTGGGATTCCTAGTGCCTCATTCTAACCGAGGATGTTGGAGATCTCTAGGGTTGAGACAATGTAGTTAGGCTCGAATGAGGTCACTAACATGATGATCTAGTCTGATTATTTCAATTTCTCCCACCATCCCAAACTTTCTAATCCAATTGTTGGTAATAGAAGCAGCTCTATCGATGAATTATCATACAGTGTCTCTCTTTGGGATGGGGTTCTCATATCCCATATGGATGAGGTGATTATTTTAAATATGTATAAGCATTACTAGTTTAATTTCTAATTTAGTTACATCCAAAGGGATTCTACCCACCCTTCAGATGGTGTGTATGGAGGACAGCATGTTTGGCTTATCTATTAGTATTGGGTTATATTAGCATGAAATCATACCGACACTAAGATCATACTTCCAACAGTTAGTGTCCCCATCTTCCTAGATTAGGATTATTCCCGGGCTTCGATGGAACCCTACAAGGGCGTTGTTCTTAATAGACTAGTATTTCAAGTGAATAGACTATGTGATTTATCAACCCCTTTGTTTTTAGTAAGAAGAGAGCTAATTAAAGACTCTGGGGAGTCTTCAAGGAGGGATCCCCATCCTAGTAAACTCCATCCCATTATCAGGAAAAAATATTTAGTAAGATATTCGTTCATCATGAAAAACATTTGACACATTTTTTAAGATAAGAGTATATGGGGCTTCCTCTCTTTCTTATACATCATCTTAGCCCATTGTTCCTCATTTTGACATAACTAATCTAGTAGTTGTGGAGGATCAGACACATCATTGGATAATTTGGTAGTTTATTCCCAACTTGTTCATTGAGACACTCCTAGAAATATTTCATGACCTAGATGAATGTTTTCTCTAAATATTTCATGATTTAGGGGTGGATGGATTTATCCACCCACTATTATATGAAATCAAGAGAAAAATCATCCTGAAGTGGAATGAGTTGGAAACTCGCAAGAGGGACTTGCAAGATTTTGATGTTACTCCCCTGGATGTGCTAATGTTGTAAGCTTCAAAGGTGTTGGAGTAGATCCATCAGATCATATGTGAGTTGTATTCCAAAATGGATGTCTTGAAATCATAGATAGCGAGACAAGTGAAGATGATAGCTTGCTCAATGTTTGAAATTTTTGTGTCATCATCCTCATTCGAAATTACTCAAAAAATAGTTAAGGAGATATCTAATATAATCGATAACCTTCTCCCTTTAGAATAACTAAAAGAAGTGGGGAGGCAGAACTTCGGTGCTTGATCGATGCTTCTTGTTAGACTCTTGAAAATTTGGAAAGAACAACCGATCAAATGTTATTATAGTTTGATCATCGGTGTGTGTGTGTGTGTGTATATATATATATTATTTTTATGGGATCCTCAATGAGTATCTTAAATGTGGAGATCCCTCCTTTTTCATGCTATCAATGAATGATCTTAAAAACTTTAGATGTCATTGTCTAGTTTTCTTTCATTCATAATGTGCATAATGTTTTATTTATTTGATATTGAATGAATGGTAAATGATACAAATCCTTTTTATAATATCAAGTAAATGTTAATTAATAAATTTTAATGTCCAAATCATTACATATTTCTCTCAAGAAATTAGCAGGAATTCCCACCAACTTGAGATTCCTCATTGATGTATCTTCTCTAGTTACCTTGAGATTACCTGGTCCAATAAAGGATAAATTGGGTATAATATATTTCTTTAAGAGATAATCCCTTGTATGTTTCTTAATTCAATGGACTTGGTGAGTATAGATTTATTTTTTCTATGTCCAAATGATGGGCCTCACAAGAATTGCATATTTTTATTTTGAATTCCTGTAATTATTTCCTAATATTTATATAGGGGAAGACTTAGTTTGAATGGAATCATCTTTTAGTCAGGACACCGACTTAAGGGTTTTTTACCTGATATGTTTTTTTTCATTTTTTAGTCTTGAAAACTAAATCATCACTCTGTTGTAGTTTAGGGTCCTCTAGTTCGGACCATCTACTGTTGTAGTTTAAGTTCTTTTAGATATTATCATATATATATATATATATAGTTTAGATTCTTTTAGCTCGGACCTTCTATTACTATTTTCACAGTCTTTTATCTTAGACCATCTATTTTTGTTAATATATCATTTTCAAAGTAGCATTCTCAATATAGTTTAATGTCATTTGTCAAGGACACCTATCATGAATTTTAACGTCATGTGGTAAAGATGTAGATATGTTGTGAAATTTAAATTATTTCTACTATATCATCAATTATTGTGAATTTTAATGTCTTGCTACCAGTACTTGATTTGGGGATATATAATATGGGGTATACATGCTAAAGATGACCCAAAACACCTTGGGTGTTAAATTATGCCATGATGTTGTTGGGGCTCATGAGGATTACAATTAATTTACTACAAGAAGAATATTCATCTATTTGGTAGTATTATTCCCTTATGCATCAATAGCATGGTAAAATAAAGGTGTAACCACTCTTTTCCAAAGTACATGGAATATTTATGGGGGTAGAATCAGATGAGGGTAAAATTTAAGGGATTATAGGTCCTCCTTGATAGTTATAATAAGGGTGATGTAAGTCATAATCCAAAAGATTGAGTTAGTAAATATGTAATAGGGAACACATGTTGAGATTGAACAATAACACCCAGAGATGTCTGGTTCTACCCTGGTGTTACCAAGTCTTACAAGGATCTAAGTTTATTTCTTGCAAGAAGGGGACACCTCTAGTTAGTATATCAAATACCTTATTTGTCAATATAATAGTTAAAAAGAGGTTTTCCAACACTTTTTATAGGGTCATGAAATATTTTTGAAGACTCAAATGACTAGGTTATGAATTTTCATATGGAGATAAAGATATTCAGGAAGGGTTCAGGCACCATAGGATAGTTTATCTCTTAGTTGGGAAGCTTAAGCCATATGCCTTGTGGTTTGGAGTCATGAGGTATGGGTCGTAAAACATATTGAGAATAGTGTGTCTTCTTAATTATTTGTGGAAGGGTACAAAACATGGTGATATAACGTTGGTGATGTTATGTACACTTGAATGGCCTGGTTATAGGAATTGTAAATCATAGTCCAAAGTGCTTGGGTCATAGGGATGATATGGGACAACTGTATTTGGGATGACCCAAAATTCCGAAATGTGATACATTCCACCACGATGATTCCAGGACTCCCAATGATCTAAAAACCCATTTTTAAGGTATGACACATTTTTTTGATGACCATAGGTGCATATGGAGGATCCATTGGCATACATGCATAGTCAAATAAAGGGTCTCCTGAAGTCGGGTATCCATTTCATAGGGATATGGGAGTGATGAAGCTAATATTTTCATATATTTTATACTATAATTAAATGTTTATAATCCCACCATAGTGTTATTTTATTGTAATTTTTTTTTCATTTTTATGTTTTTTAGGTAATTGAAGCTTAATTGCAAAAATGTCCTAATTTTGGAATTTACCTGTTTTATTTTTATTCTCTATGACACCCATAACCTTTCTTAAACTAATTGAAAATTTAAATTTTTTTTAGGATTATTAATATATTGGTATTTATTTCATTATCCTAGAACCAAACCTCAATATATTATTTAAAATCCCAAAACCATCTCACAATTTGGGACTCGAAAACTATGTATAAACCTGGACACTTTCAAATATGAGCACATATATCAAAGAGGGATAGCCCAATTGATCTAAAATTCAATAATTAGATAGAGAATTTTATGGGTAACAATAATTAAAACTATGTGCCAACCTGATTCATCTTTATTCATGTTCATTAATGAATGGAAAATTCGATCATTTGAATACAAATTGTATCCAGTATAGAATGAATTTCTTGGAGTTAATATGCCATAAATCCTACCTAAGAAGAATATTAATGCTTAAATTTTGGGGATAAACGTGGGAGAATATTTGGAACAACTTTCGGGGAGAAAGTATATCTAAATTATGAATTTAATTTTTCATCCACATGAAAACTTTTGTTCATCAAATTTTAGAGAGAAAATTATTCATTTTCATCATTATAAATTTTTGTCTCATTTCCATTTTGAAAGAATTTTCATTTTTAGAGGGAAAACATAGAGTATTTATTATATAATAATTCTTATTATATTTAATATATGTTATTTTTTCCATTTTTTATTTTTTTATTTTTTATTTTTTTCAATTTTTTATTTCTCCCACTGTACTTAATTTTATCTTCATGTTTGGAGATATCTAACCATCGTTTTTATTCAAGGGGGGAAGTGGTGGGGTTTGAGTTTATTTACCTTTAATGTTTTATCATATTTTATTAAATTAATTTATTAGTGGTAAAATTATTATTTTGAGTGGTCTCACCACTTTTTCTACTATTGTATTCTTTATCCTTGTTTAATAATATTCCTTCTCATTGATATATAATTCATTCAAATACTGTAGTTTGGATTAGGTATTGATGTGAAAGATATTTCTCCTAAATGAAGAGGTCTCATTATATGGTAATACCATTAAAACAAGAGGGTGTGTAGTGACATGTCTTGATATCCAAATTTAATAAAACATTTATAGACATTTTGAATAACAATTATAACACCACTCAGAACCACGAGGGTAACCATTTTCTTCCTTTAACTTCATTATGACTTTTTTATTTTTATTTGTGATATTTTAGTTAATATATATATATATATTATATTACATGAATTCAATAATCAAACCCCACATATATATTAGTAAATAACTTATTTTATATTAGTTATAATATTATAGTGACAACATAAATAACTCTAGGTGTGAGCACCCTCCTTCTGATCACCCTATGGTGTTCCACTATAGTTCATTTTAAGGATAATAATAATTTAATTGAATTGTTAATATTATCAATTGGGCACTATTTCCAAGGATTCAAAGATCTTACATACACTGTCTTTCATAAAAAAACTAAAAAAAGAGCATTATTGCACACTTTTTATTTCAAAGGATTAAGATGGATAATTTAAGTGATTTTTATTATGCTTTGACTAGTGATGAATTATAAATAATTTAAGGGATATTGTTGGATAATTTTGAAAAATATTCCATGATGATTCAATATAATCTCAAAGTTCTCTAAAAAGAAAGAATTCTGGTAGCATCATTGGCTGCTGAAGTTAAAGAAGTTAATGTTAAGTGGATGTAATGGAAACAAAGAGAAGTTGGGTATAATGAAAAGAATATTCCACCTTAATTATAAGTTATAGAACCCCAGAGACACTTGATGGTGCAACTTTAAGATACAATAATCTATCCTTGTCCATTTATTGAATTTGTTCCTGATGATTCCATGCGAGCTGATATAATTATGGGATTGAAACATAATTATGAAGAGAATTGGTTAGATTTTATTAAAGTAAAAAAGTTATGTGATCTAACCATGTTTTTAAAATAATAATCATCTTCTATGCATATATATATTTCATTGGAAGAAGATTAATATTACCATACTAAGACAGAATACAATGTGGCATTTCTTGAAGAGATCAAATTTCAATCTTATTTACATGAAAGGGGTGATTTATTTATTGATTTATCATGATTTAATCTTATTCAGATTAAATTTCTTTTCTCACTTATCTTGTACTAAAATTTTGGATGTAGTGGAAAATATGTAGGCCCTGGATGAAAATTAATATGCTAGATGAATATTATCCAAAGAAGTGGAGTATCCATTTTCCTTTCTTCCCCCATTATTCCAGTTATACCACATTTCAACAGGGGAGAAGATGTTGTACTTTATCCATGGTCTCCTCAAAATTCAGTTCTAGATAAATATTATTTGAAAAAAAATAGTGTTTTATAAGCAAGAAACCCCATCCACCATCTGATTGGGGTTAAACAACTGCAATTGTCTATCTAGGGATAGTAAAAACCTAGGAACAATTGGTGGTCAAACCAAGAATTATCTTTTTTATTTACCATATCTCTTTATTTTTCATTATTTTTACCTTTTTTTGTCCTTTAATTATTTTATATTTAAAGTGGTAGAATCTAGGAGCTTAAATAAAGGTTATCTCTGAAAAATAAACCTAGTTTTATGTTTCCTTTAATTTAATTTTCTACCATTAAATTTTGTTTTGAGTTGAAATAAAGGATAATTTAATCTATGTTTAAGGTGAGTGTCAAAATTTTTCTTTTTTTGTCATTTTTTCATATTTTTAGGATATTTTATCTTTAATTAATATTCCTATAATATTTTATACATGAATTGATTTTGAGAAAGTTGAAAATATTTTTGGGAAAAATGGATTCTAAATGATTGTTGATGTGAGAAAAAATTTATTGAATTGGAATTTCTAGATTTTTTATGAGTTCAAATTATTTTTGAAATCCATTCCCATGAAAAAATGACTCAAAATATACTTCCATTAATGTGAGTTATTCTAAACCACATTGATATATTCTTCATAATACCCAAACTTTATTGAGAGAATCTTGGATTTTTTGTGAGAACCAGAATTTTTGATTTTTAATCTTTCAAAAAATTGGACTTCACATATTATTTCTAATATTATTGATGCACTTATTTGGCTAAAAAAAATTTAATTGAGACCCATATTTACATATATCCTTTTTTATCCCTTATAATCGTTGAATTTCTATATAGGTTTAAGCCGCATTACACGCTAATGTTTCCTTACCTACTAGCACTTTAGAATTTTTGCATGTATATTTCATGTTTGAGTGTCATGGGGAGGGCGTTTTATATTAATTATTTGAGATTTGTTTAATTTTTAGGTGTTTTAAGGTGTGTTTAAAATTTTTTGGTAGTGAATAAAGATATAATTGGTCTTTATTGATCATTTCATGGTGCTTTATTTTTTTCATCTATTTCTTCTTCATAAAAATGAAGAAAATGGATATTAGATTGGATTATTTTCTATATATTATATTATGATTCATATAAATCTATAAAATAAAGTAAGTGAATTTTAATTCCTTCATGGTATTCTATTTTTAGCTCATTCTCAATAAAAAATAAATAAAAATTTATTTTTTGGGCTTCAAAAAAACGAAACAAAAAATAAAAATATGGGGGAACATGGATGATGCCATTAAATTTATTGACTTATTGTGTCAGGTAACAAGTAATAAAAAGGGTTGGTTTCTTTTTTTATCCTTTTCAAGGTGAATTTATTGATTTTCATCCAATGTTTTCACTTGATTATTCTAGAATTATACTTAAGAGACCAACCTCCTCTTTCTGACCTCAACTTTTTCAATCATTTTCTGACCAACCCTAAGACAAAAAATTAACCTATAAAAAACCATTATGATTGAAAATATTTTCTTGCCTTAGGCTATGGATAAATTATAATTTTCATAATCCTATGGTAATATATGTAATTTCCAAATATGAGCATAACTCCATATCTAATTTCTCTGGAGTGATGAGTGACATAAAAATAAATGCGAGGTAGGTTGTGATTAGAACATGGATGAATTTATGAGGATGAAAACAATTTATGTGAGTAATTGAAATGATAGGTATTTTTTTTTCATAGAAGACACCTGATGAAATTTTGTTTTGGAAATGATCATGGATGTTTTATCATTTTTTATTGTTCTGTAGATTTTGATTTGAATATATGATGATTTCCCAGGAGTGAAATGGTTAACTATTGGGGAGTGAAAAAGAAAATATTTTCATATATTTTCTACTTTAATTAAATTTTTATAATCCCACCATAATGTTATTTTATGGGAAATTGTCATATTTTTATATTCTGTGGTAATTGGAGCTTAATTGTAAAAAATGCTTGATTTTGGAAAATAGTTGTCTTATTTTTATTCTGCATTTCATCCCTTAATTTTTCTAAAATGATTGAAATTTTCCAATTAATTCTTTTAGTCTTCCTAAAATCATGGTATTAATTTCATTCTTCTAGACCCAAAGCTCAATCCATCATTAAAAGGAACAAAACCAACTCACAATCTAGGACTCCAAAATGTGTATATATATAGACTCCTTCAATTATGAGCATATATATCGAAGAGGGATAGACCAATGGATCTAAAATTATACAAAGAGATATATAAGGATATTTTTAACAACTTTTATAATATTTTACCCACATTATTTGACCTTATTAAAGGTCATTAATGCATGGGAAATTGGAGCATTTTAATACAAAGAGTCGCCTGTATAGAATTACTTTCTCAGAGTAAATATCTCGTAAATACTACATATAGTGGCTAACAATGATGAAATATTTATGATACATTAGGGAGATAATTTGGAACAAATTTTTATAATAAAACATGTCCAAATTAGTCCATTTAATGTTTCATCCATGTGCAATATTTTGGAGATCAAATTTGGGAGCGAAAATTATTCATTTATTTCCCTTTAAATTTGGGTCTCATATCCCTTTACAACGAATTTACATTTATATGGGGTAAAGGTGGAGTATTTATTATATAATAGTTCTTAATATTTTTAATATATATAATTTTATATCTCTTTTTCTTCTATTCTTTTTTCTTTTAAATATTGTGTTTCTCCTACCATACTTCTTTTTATCTCCATGTCTATGGAGAGCTAACCCTTAGTGTTGTTCAAGGTTGAAAGTGGTGGTGTTTGAGTTTATTAACCTATAATGTTTTATCATGTTTTATTATAATAATTAATTAGTGGATAAAATGGTTTTGTTAACTAGTCTTCCCATTTTCTCTATTATTGTATTCTTTCTCCTCATTCAATAATTTTCATTCTTGTTGATATCTATTCCATTCAAAACAGTGGTGTTTGGATTAAACATTGATGTAAAAGATATTATGCCTACATTAATATGTATCAGTGTAGGGTAATACCATTAGAACAAGAGTTTGTTTATTGATAGGTCCTGATATACCTATTTAATAAAACATTGATAGATATTTTCAATAATAATGATAACACCATAATGAACCCCAAGAGAAAAACAAATTACTCTGATTCCTTGTGTATTTTATTTATTTTAATTTTGATTTATATTTTAATTAATATAAATATTATATGACATGAATTCCATAATAAAACCCATCTATATATATTAGTACATGATTTATTTTTATATTAGTTAGAATATAATAGTGAAAATTGAAAAATATGTGTATGTGGGTGTCCTCCTTGTGATCAACCCTAAGGTGTGACAATATAGTTAATTATTAGGATAATAATAATTTAATTTAATAGTGGTTCAAAAAATCACTATTATCAATTTGGAACCATTTATGGGGAGGCCAATATCTTATGCACACTAGTTTTCATAAAAAATCAAAAACTAAAAAAAAGATATTTATTGAAGATTTTTTATTTCATAGGCTTAAGATATATTATTTTAGTTATCTCTTTTATTATTTTAATAGTAGTGAATTATATATAAGGTAAGAGTGATTTATGTTTCAGATAGAATAAGATACCATGATTATTAAAAATAATTTTAAAGTTCTCAAAAAATTAAGCAAACGAGTAGCATCCCTAGCGGCCGAGGTTGAAAAACATAAATTTAAATGGATGGAATGGAAACAAAGACATGTTAAAGATAATTACAAGAATATTACACCAACATTTGAATTTAAATAACCCTAGGGAAACATGAATATTCAAATTGAAGATCTGATCATCTCTCCTTGTCCATTGCTTGAAGAGGATCTTGAATATTCCATGCCAAATAATACAATAGTGGGAGCACAACATAATTATGAAGAGAATTAGAGAGATTTTACTGAAGAGATCAATTTTCAATATGTTTTACATGAAAGGTGAGATTTATTTGTTGATTCATAATTATTTAATATTATTTAGTTTTTTTTTTGAATTTCATTTTCCTAAAATTTATAATTCAATGGAAAATAAATAGGCCTGGGATAAAAATGAAGAAGACAAAGGATTATGGGAAAAAGAAGAGGAGGATATATTCTTCTTCCTTCCCCCATAATTCTAGTTATACCAAATTGTAATGGGGGAGTTTTTTTAATCTATCCATGGGTTTTTACAAAACCAGTTCAAGATAAGTATAATTTGAGAAAAGTATATTTGGTGGTTTTTAAGAAAGATACCCCATACACATTTGGATTGGGGTTAAACCACTAAAACTACCTATCTAGGGGAAGTAAAAAACTGAGAAACCTCTTGGGGGTTAAATAAAGAATTATCCCTTTTATTTACCTTATCTATTTATGTTTCTATATTTTTCTAATGTTTTTTACTTTAATTATTTTAAATTTTACGAGGTTGTATCTAGAATCTTAACTTAAGGATACTGCTGTAAAATAATGTCAGGTTGTATATTTAATTTACTTTTTTCTGCCCTTATATTTATTGTTTCTTGAGATTAAATTAAGGGTGATTAAATCTAAGTGTGGAGAGAGTGTCAACCTTTTTATTTTATTTTTTGTGTTCTTTTTTATTTTTGTTTTTAATATTTTTAATATTCTTGAGATTTAGTGAATAATCTTATCATATTTTTCACATGAATTTATTTTGATAAATTTCACTACATTTATAAAAAATGGATTTTAAATCATTGTTTATGTGAGAAATGTGTTTCTCAAATTGGATGATCACGAATTTTTATAAATTTGTCTTATTTTGGGAATTTATTCCCATGAAACAGTAATAGAAACTATTTTTCCAGTACTATGAAGTATTATTAACCACTTTTATATATTCTTCTTAATACCCAAACATTATTGATAGGATATTTGATTTTGTGTGAGGTCCATAATTTTTTATTTTTCTTTTTCGAAGCTTTAGACTTCACAGAATTATTTTAACATTATCAAGGCACTTTTTTGACTAGCCTCATTTTTATTTGAGACCCATGTTTACGTATATCCTTTTCTAGAACTTATATTCAGTGAATTTTTTTATTGTTTTATGTAACAACCCAATATTTTACGATATGTCTTCTTTTTAAATAAATTTAATAGCTTTCATTGCCCACAACATCGAGTTAGAACACACCACGTTCTATTAATAAGTGAATATTATAACCTAGATGTTAAAATAGAAGGAATGAATAGAATTAAATATATTATGAAATTTATATATTTAATTTTTTTACATTCATCCATAATATTTTATTGGAATAAAATATGAATGAATCCAACTATATGCATTAAAAGGATATATTTTTTAAAGGCAGTTTTACCGCCCTTTGAAGGAACAATTATTTTCAATATAGTTTTTGAAACATTTATAAATTATATTTGAAAATATAAAAATATAATTTTAAATAGAAATATCAAAATTTATATTGGTTAACTTTTTTTTCTATTTTTCTAATAAGTCTCATTTTTTTATTAATAGTGATAAAATATTGCATTTTAATTGAATTTGTTTTCATCTAAATAATTTATAGTAATAAATTGTATTTTTTATTGGTTTTAATGTTTAATTAGAATAATTGTTTATCATTTAATCTAATTTAGATCATTGGAATCAATTTCAAATTGAATTTTAAAATAAAAACATATCAATCTTTTGAGTGTTTTAACTTTAAAACCACATTTTCTCATTCCAACAATAGGATTAAATTTATATAAATTACAACAACATATTTGTTTTAAATTTGTAAAAATGAATTTCATATTTAGAATTAGTGGGTCCCATTTATGTAAATAGGGTTTTTTTTATTTTTATACATTATGGATAGCAATTTTAGTATTTTTTTATTAATATGATTAAACATATATTGATTAATTAAGAGTTAAAATAATATTATAAATATTAGAAAATTACCCTAAAACTTATCAGAATTTTATTAGATGAGTTATTTTCTACCAAAATAATCAGTGTGATGATTTTGTAGCCTCATGGAGCCACTTGTATGACTTTAACTCTTTTATAGTATTTTATTTTAAGAAAATCCAAATTTTTCATAGTCACGTTTTTAATAAGTATTTAATTTATAGTATATTGTTATTATGAACATATATTCAATTATAAATATTAGTTCTAAATATAAAATGTTTATCATTACCATGATAATTTATTTTTAATTTTTAAGAAATAAATAATTACCTTAATGGCTTACACAATGAGGATGCAATAATTATTTAACTAATGGGAATATCAAGTAAATTTTAAAATATTTAAAAAAAATTACATAATTAATTTAATAAATGAATTTTATAGATAACCTTGACATGTTATGGATATATAAGATTTTTTAGTTAAAATATATATTATTTTATGTTTTTTTGTTAAACTCAAAGTAATGAATAGTATCAAAATTTTCCTTAATGTTATGTTAAAATAAATAATATTTTATTAAAATATATAAAAATTATAAAAATCTAAAATTAAACCAACTTATTTGTATAAAGATTAAAATGTCATCTATAACTAATTTAAGGTTAGTTTGGTGTAAGAACCTGGATCTTTTTTCAGGTTTGGATATTTATTTCGGTTTTTTTTAAGAAAAAAGGTAAAATATGGAAATTTAAGGAGTACACGACCTGTACTTAGGAGTGCACACTATGTACCTTGTTGCCGTAGGTAGTTGTGTCGTGTTCGTGTAACAGCTGAGTACATGTCCATGTGGGATGACCTAGAGACCACTTAAAGCGGGGCCCGACAAAGGCATATACACGCTGTGTATCATTAAAGAACATGTAGAATATTTTTTAAATTGATATATCATTCCGATACTACGTCTCATTTACATAAATGACTTCTTCTGAACCCGTCTCATCCAAGAGTGACGAGAATCACCTAAAGTTCCCTGAACCACCGATCAGTCGACTATTCTTTGAATCAAACATCATAGATTTCATTGGAAGCACCACGATCTGCTGTGTTCTAGGTCAATTATAAGGCTATGGTTAAACTATATTTATCATACAATGTCGAGGTAGGTGGTTTGTGACTTTCCAAAGATGTCATTGAATTGTAAGTGAAAAAAGTGCCCAATACCCTAGTTTAAGGCATTGTGTGTTTTGGGATTTTAACCCTGTTAATACCTGCCATGATTTTTTTCTTGAATAAGGGTGTTTGTTTATAAATATGTTTTATTATCTTGTATTGGAATGGTTTCCCATGTTTGATTTATATTGGTCATTGGGTCTAGAACTTCTTGTTTGGATTCTTTTCTTTCCATGCCTAGTATTGTTGGTATGTAGTTGTTTTTTATATGACATGCTTGTGATATGTATTGTATCTATTTATCCAATTTGTATTTGAGTTTTACATTAGATGTTGGATATATTTTGTGTATGATTGAATTACATAGGGTTGTGGGAACCTGGTGTAGTGAGACCGTTGGGGGAATGGATGTTGAGGGCTTCCCCAGAGTGTTTGTTACCTTCCACGTTGCGAGACCATAGGGGGGATGGACATTGAGTGATCACTTAGAGTGTATGCAGTATACCATTGCGAGTCCATAAGGGGAATTGGACGTTGATTTCTTCCTCATAGTGTCAATAGTTTACCGTTAAAAGACCACATGAAGAATTAACGGTGAGTGCTTCCTCGGATATTCATTGTCTAAGCTGAACCAGAGGGTTTAGAATGTGAGAAATTCCTAGAGGGTTGATTGTGTTTGATTGGTTGAATAATTAATAAAAGTAAATGAATGTATTTGAAACTGTAGGATTGTTTACTTATGATTACTTCCTTGTTTATTACTTGATTTTTCATATTTCTTATTATATATATTCACTGACAGTTAGGCACAGATCTTTGGGTGGTTTCCTACTAGGATTCATCTCACACCCTGTTTGGGTCATGGTTTTGGGCCTAAATAGATTATATTGTTGTAGTTATAGATAAGGGTAGGACCCTTCTACTTCAGGTACTTGATTGTTGTGAAGAATAAGAGCATGGGACCAAGCTGAGGCTTGCGATGCTACTAGAGTTACTCAGTTTCTTTGTACATTGGTTTAGTATTGTATTTCAGCATTGTGAATTTTTTGGATACATTTCTTGACACATGTAACTTGGATCATTTTTATATGTGCTCCAATTGTTTATTTACTTTTAGTTTTTTTGATATTTACTTATTGTATGGTATTACTGCATCCATTATTGTCATCTTTTTGATTTTGTTGTGTTACTCTTCCAATGAGGGAATATTTTCCCTAGCCAAGGATTGATAATCTTTTTTATCATCTTCGAGGAGCCCAAGTGTTCTTGAAGATTGAATTGAGATCTGGTTATCATCAGTTTCATGTTAAACCATCAGATATACCTCTTACAGTCTTTTGGAGGAAGTATGGTCTATACGAGTATGTGGTTATGTCGTTCGGTCTCACGAATGTGCCTACAGTTTTCATGGAACTGATGAACCGAGTGTTCCACCCATACTTGGACCCCTTTTTGGTGGTTTTCATGGATGATATCTTGGTATAATCTCGCACTCGACATGGCCATGCTGACCATCCTAATATCATTTTGAGTACACTAAGAGAGCATGAATTATTTTCTAAGCTCTGAAAATTCCACTTTTAGATAGACCAGATTCACCTATTGGGTCATGTTATCTCAGAAACAGGAGAATCAGTAGACCTAGAGAAAGTGAGAATAATATTTTCCTAGTAGAATCCAAATAATGTCTTTGAGGAATGTAGTTTTCCAGGGGTGGATGGTTACAACATAATTTTATACAGTACTTTTCATTCATAGAAGCGCCATTGACTGGACTGACTAATAAAGGTGGGAAGTACTTGTGGATAGATTCATGTGACTCATCCTTTCAGGAGATGAAAGGGAGGTTGAATTTATCACTGATACTCATCTTTCTAGAGTCAGGAAAGAGTTATACTGTTTACTATGATGCATCAGGTATTGGGATGGGAGAAGTGCTTATGTAGGGGCAAGGAGTAAATGTGTATGGGTCCCGGTAGTTGAGGCCACATGAGAGGAATTACCCAATGCATGATCTTGAGTTGTCTGTTGTTTTTCATGCTTTACATTGTTGATGACATTATCTATTGGGAGAGAACTTTTTGTTTTTCACTGACCTCAAAAGTCTCAAGTATATCTTCACTCAGCATGATATGAATTTGAGACAGAGAAGGTGGGTTCAGTATCATCAGTCCTTTGACATTGGGCATTCCTACACACCTTGGAAAGGAAATGCAGTGGATAACTTATTGAGCAGGAGGAATCAAATATAGGTATTTCTAGAGGCCAGTAATGAGTGGATG
Source organism: Viscum album (assembly GCA_963277665.1). Taxonomy (NCBI): domain Eukaryota; kingdom Viridiplantae; phylum Streptophyta; class Magnoliopsida; order Santalales; family Viscaceae; genus Viscum; species Viscum album. The sequence continues at coordinate 1,347,681,210 of OY728140.1, read as the reverse complement.
ATTCTGGCTCTGTTCTATGAGATTTATTTGGAGGTTCATGAAAGATAGGGGAACATGTTCATTTCTTCTATATCTGTTACCTCTACTCTAATTGATCGAGTGCAAATGAGGCAGCTATTAGATTCCGAAGGCCTTGTTCTATGGAAGTGTGTGTCTGGAGAGGATCCTATTTCTAGATGGACCATAAGAGAGGATGAGATCTTTCATTTTCATGGGTTCATATGGGTGTTAGAAAACATACGCAAGGAGCTGATGTGGGATTTTAATTCTTCTGTTTGGGAAGTTCTTCTTGGTGTCACCAAGATGTGCTGAGATCTACACTGTCAGTATTGGTGGCCAGGTATGAATAGATATGTTGTAATTTTTTTCATGAGATGTTTCACCTGTCAGTAGGTGAAGGCAAAGCATCAAAGACTTGCAGGGATTTCGTTGCAGTTACACATTGATAAGTGTAAGTGGATTGATGTTGTGATGGACTTCATGATAGGCTTACTGAGGTCGACTCAAGGGTACGATGCTGTTTGGGTTATCATTTACAGGCTCACGAAATTAGCACACTTCTTACAAATCAAGGATACCTTCAGTGTTGATGAGATGGGAAGGTTGTACATCCGAGAGATTTTACGTTTACATGGGGTTTCTTAATCAATAATTTCAGACAGGGATACTCATTTTACTTCTCAGTTCTGGAATGGACTATAGATGGATTTGGGTACATAGGTACTCCTGAGTAAAACTTACAATCCCAAGACAGATGTCTAGTCCGAGTGTATGATTTAGGTGATGGGGGACATGATTCAAGCATGCTTCCTAGATTTCATTGGTTCTTGGGAGAAGCACATACATTTGGTGGATTTTACCTACAATAATAGTTTTTATGCAACTATTCAGATAGAACCTTATGAGGATTTGTAAGGTAGGTCATACTGATCACCCCTATGTTGGTTGGAAGTAGGAGACACAACTATGTTAGGACCTCGTCTTTTCCAAGAAACTATACAGCTGGTGGAGTTGATTTGGAAGAGGATGGTTATGGAATAGTCACGAAAGAAGTCATATGATGACCGAAAGAGATTACCTATGGTTTTTGATGTCAGAAATCCTCTTTTCCAACATGTCACACTGAGGTTGGGACACAAGAGGATGGGGAGATAGGGAACGCTTTCACCGAGATATGTTGGTCTGTTTGAGATTTTTGAGAGATTCAGGCCTTTCTCCAATCGATTGTAGTTACCTCATAGTTATTGGGATATGAAAAACATCTTACACACTTCTCAACTACGACATTACATCTCAGACTCTTCTAATGTTTTTCAACTCGAGGAGGTCGAGTCGGAGGTAGACGCATCATTTGTGGAGCATCCTATGCAGATTGTTGATCGAAGCGGGAAGGTACTCTGCTGCATGTATGTTCATCTAGTGTCTGTGCTATGGTAGCATAGGAAAGTATAGAATGTGACTTGGGAGAGGGATACCAATATGCGATCGCAGTGGTTGGAGCTGTTTGAGGATTCTTCTTCGCCACCTCCTTAGGGAAATTCAGGGATGAATTTTGTAACACCCCGACCCTACTTACCCAGAGTCGGTGCATTATTACATATCATTGGAAGGATCACAATAGATCATGTCCCAAAATACTGATTAGTTTAGTTTCCTTGGAAGTACTAGATAATTACACAAGTTTTACATTACATCATGAAATAAATAAAAACAACATTATGTCCCCTCTGAACACACTCATATCCCTTAGCCTATTTCTATAGGTTAATCATGATATAATTCTTCAGATCCTGGAAAAAATAAAACATTGAAAGGGGTTATCACAAATGCTCAATAAGGATAACAATATAGCAGAAAATTTTATAAATAAGTATAAACATTTTAGGAGATGTATAAGACTAAAACAAAAGCCTTTAAACTTAAAATTCATCATAATATGGAAAATATAAACCAAATAATGTTATTTAATTATTAACATGGATATTCTACTAGTCTAATAATCCCATGTAATGTAAATATATAATTTCATAACGATGGAATTCATAATGTCGGACATAATAACCACATAGTCAGGGCCTCGTGCCCAGACTACAAAATAATATTTAGTCATGTCCTTGTGCCATGACACTAGTTTGTCTCATGATACCTATTGATGTATCGATGAGCTATATAAGGATACACCCATCACTTACTATTTCCAATGCGTTCCTCATATGAAAAGGTTGAAACATTACATAAACATTTGTATTAAAACTAGAATACGAAATATTAATATTTTAACCACAAACCATGAATAATAAAAAATAGTACATACACAGTCAAACATAACTCATTCAATAAAATTTGGAAGAGTTTATTACAATAGATCAACCTAAATCAAGAATAAATATGGATATTGACATAGTTTAAAATAACCAGTAAAACTATTTGAGAGAAATATCTCACTTCTCTTGAAAACATTTAAAAGTATCATTATTTATCAAGAAACTATTAAAAATAAATTTCTCAATCAAAGTCTCCCATACCACTTTTAACCTTTTAAAAGGAATTTTAATTTTAAAACATTCATTTCCATATAAATAAATCCTTAAAACCATTTTTAAAACATGTCCAGTAATGATAATTATTTAGAAGAATAAATATTTAAAACATTTAAAATAATATTATAGTTAAAGTTCCTAACCAAATGGGAGACACTTGAATACAAATAATTAAGGTAATAAAAACTTTATAATATCAAGATAATAAATGGATTCATGATATACTATATCAAGTTATAGTATATACACCATATAAAAGTGAATTGGCACATAACAACAACAAAATTCTTAATGGAATGTAAATTGAGATGAAATCCCTTATAAAGATCGTATACTTAGGTTAAGGATAAATGAATGACATAATTATATGTGAAAAATATAAATACACTCAATATTATTGGATATTCATTGTAAATAAATCATAGGATATTCACACATATTCTTGTAAAAACAACACCAATGACTTGGTTGTTTAACTCAGTGAATGGAAATTGAGTTAAGATTACTCTTATCAAGTTCATATCGATGACTTGAGAATTTATCAATGGAGTTATTATGTGTATCAAAAGTATATCCAGAAAAAGGGGAGTGTAAATTACTTCATAAATAAATAAATATTTATTTCACACATAATCTTGGAGTAAAATAATCAATGAATTTTGCGTAAAACCCAATGACTGGAAATTGAAATTAGAAATTCCTTTACTGATTTGGTAACTTACGAAACATTCATCCCATGAAAGAAGGATCATACAATGAAGATGTATATACCCGTAAATTAGAGTATATTACACAAATAATACAACCATGTGCAGTACATACACCACACAAAAGGAAATTGTGGCAAATATAGCATGAATCTCACGGGAATAAAGGTGACCTGAAAACCCCTTACCAAGTTGTAATCAATCGAGTCGTTTGACCAAAATTTAATAACCACAAAATTAATCATAGAATACCATGAATATAAAAAGAATCATGATAATATATATATATCTATATATATTGGCAGTACACAATACACTACATGCAAAAAATAAGTGGCGAACAATAGAAATCTTACGGAATTAAAAGTGAGATAAGAAACCCCTAACCATGTTGTAATCAATCGAGTCGTATGACCAAAAGTTAATAACTGCCAAATTAATCACATTATACCATGAATATAAATAGAATCATGATAATATATATCAAATGGCAGTACATAATACACCACATGCAATAAATAAGTGGCGAACAATGGAAATCTCACGGAATTAAAAGTGAGATAAGAAACCCCTTACCTTGTATTTGTCCTTAGTTGAGGGCATTTTAACCTCATGTATAATGGTAAAATAATTTTTATTAAATTATATGTGAATCATAAAAATGAATATGATATCATATATTATCTTTTCATGTTTCTTTGTTAATAATATTTCAATAGTATCATTGTTTCGGGTGTTAACTGATTCGTTTTTATTTATATGTTTGGTAACATAAGTCATGTTTGTAATGGATAGAATGTATTTTATTCATATCCAAAATTATATTATGTTCATAAACCTTATTTTTTTAATCATAAAATGATATTATTCTTGAATGGTTGCGATGGTGATTGAATCTCATCACGTTCATGGAGACGGTAATCCGTACGTACACACGAGCGACAATATCATTCTATTGGTGGTGAAATCGTATATAATTGGATGTTATTTCATATATACAGAATCATTAACATGTTATATTTATTATTTACATCAATTATACTCATTATTATACTTATCCAAATAATTAAGTGTTGAATAACATATTACACCACGGCGTGGAGACGGTATGCCGTACGTACGCATGTATGGTGACTTTGTCATTCATAGGATGGATAGAATAATTAATACAGTTATACCATATTTGTAATAAAATGACAGTATATATAAGGTACTGGTTTTATTATATTTTTATTGAAAACACAAATAAATAGGGAGTTGAAGAAGAAAAGAACATTTAAAGTGGTGATAAAATAATTACCTCTTCTTCGGGTGATTCCATTTGATTTGATGCAAAGGGATCCTTAAGTTCGATTTATAATAAAATTAAGGCCTATATTTTGAATTAAAGGTAGTTGGGAGGATATTTGATCAGGTTTTGGCCGACCCAAATGGATTTGGAGGTTTGATTTTGAGAGAAGGGGAAGTACCAATTTATAAGAGAGGTGAGGGTCACTTTAGGAAACTCTAGAAATATTATTTAATTTTACAATCATATTCAGTTTATAATAGCTAAAAAATGATTTATTTTGAGGATAATTTGGGGATGGGTTGAAAACCTATCAACCAATAGGTTTTAGATAGGTTTAGGTCACCATATTAACCTTATCTTTTAGATTTAACTCTTTGTTAAATAGTTTAAATTTTACCACGTCTCCTTGAATTTTTATATTATATGGTTAATAAACATACTATAAAATTCCAAGAGGACCCCATGTTCTTCATGAATTATATATATATATTATTATATTATCCCTTTGTCCAATCCTTATTTTTTTAATACTATTATATCATTAGATAATAGAGTATTTGTTTTAAAAACTCATTTTTGACAATTTTGACATTATTTAGTATTTCATTTTTTTAAAGTCATAAAAATCTGATTTATTCAAAAAAATAAATTGAATCAACCTTAACATGTAATATTAACCTATAAATTTTTTTAATTCATAAAAAGCCTCAATTTACATTTATTTTAATATTTATAATATCAATTTTTCTCTCTCATTAATTAGGTAATTACTACATCATCATTGTGTCATAAATAAATTTAATTATAAAATGTCTAAAAATTATAAATAAAATACCATGATGTATGAAATATCTTTCTATTTCTAATTAATATTTATAGTCGAAATTATCTTATGTATAACCCAATATTAAAAAGGTTTTATTTATTAAAATTTGAATTTAACACTTTAAAATCTTCTTTAAATAAAATAATAATAAATGTCCTAATCTAAACCAAGTGGACGAAAAGGATCGTATTTTATTCCAAAGGTTGGTTTTGGTCGAAATACACTTATAAAATAGAATTATGACATGTGTTACGATAATTATAATATTATTGTTACCTTCAATTACTCTATTTACTTTTAACCGTGGTAAATAAAATTCTATAGTTACTATTGACCAAAAATTATTTTCATATTATTGAACTGCATATTACTTACTAATGTCAACTGTGTCTATCATATTTTTTAAATTCAATTCACTGAAGCGGTAAAATTTCATTTTATGCAAATTTGCTAACATGCCTAGAAGATGGGTAAAAGATGTTACAATATTCAATAAAATTTTATACATCTAATTTTATTATAAAATGACTCCAATGAATTAAATTGAACTAATATAGGTATTTTTTTATCTATTTTGACTTAAAATAAATTTAAATAAATAATTATTTAAATAAAAAGTCAGTGTTCAATCAATAATGTAGTGTTTTTCACTATTCATCAAAAATTGAAAGTTTTCATAAAAATACCAAAAAATAACCCTAAGCTAATTTTTATATTAAGAATCCAAAAATGATGTCTATTTTACCAAATTTGAAACATAGAAGATTCATTAATTAATTTAAAATTAATTACCGTTGTCAAGACCAGAAAGCGGGGTTTTGAGAAGTAAAAACTTTCCAAAGATTGATATGTGTTTATGTCTGGTTTAAAAGTGAAATTACTTCTAATGACCAACATTGTATTAAATGATAAAAATATAAGCTAATTATACTTCAAAACAATTCAAATGTACAATTTAGCACTATAAATTATTTTAATTAAAAAAGTTGTTTTCAATTAAAATTTAATATCTTTCACTATTCATCAAAATATGAAAGTTTTCAGAAAAATACCAACAAATTACCCAAACTAAATTTTTATGTCCTTATTCTAAATAATAATTTAATTTTAAAAAATTTAATATATAAAAGTGTAAAATATTGTATTTATAAAGGGTTCTCCATTAAAAGTTAGAAAAAACTGCATTTTTTGAAAAACACTTTTTTTATATGAAAATTTGAATTTGTCCTTATATTATGTCTAAGAAACACAAAAGATGAATGTTAAAATTATATGGGATATATATAAAATTCAAAATATGGTTATTATAATTCATAACCACTTTCTAAATGACTAGTTTGATAGGTCATGGTACGCTTGAACTCGGGGTTGCGTACATCGTACACTATTGTATTATTAAAAGAGAAGCGTACCGTGGATGCTTAGGGTGTTACATTCTTCCCTCATTCAATAAATTGTATCCTCACAATTTGAAATTTTTCTTCGTAAATAAAAATATAAAAAAATATAAAATACCTTTGTGGGAAAACCACATCATAAATAGGGTTAATAAAATTTAGTCTTAATAATACGGAAAGGGAAATGAAAAAATCACCCCCAAATTAGGATTTAAAATAGGAGAACATTGCTGGAAATTATAATTGGAGGAAAACATAAATATTTATACGGATTTATTGAGTTTATCAATCACGAACAAGTGAATGGAAAATTGAGGGCCTCAGAGCCATAAATCTATGATAAATAATGCAAGGTATTAGGATTACACATTTTTGGGTTTAAGATCATTTACCTAAGGTTTAAGAATTAATTTCTTCATAGAATAAGAGAGAGAGAAAATACTTGATAATTAGAGTTCCATCCATTAACTAATTTCTACCACAAACTCATATTTTACTCTAAATGATGAGTTTTCAAGATGACTTGTTCACACCTGAAGTGATAGAATCAACTAATAGATAAAAAAAATCCACAAAGGATGAACTATATATTTCCCTTGTCTTTAGAGATTAAACAAAACCAAAATTGTTAGTACAAGACCAGATGATTCCCAAAAAGGATAATCCTTTAGAGAAATAAATACTAATCTTAATTTCTAAAATTAAATAAATAATACCCGAAGGTCAATAAATACCATTCAATAAAAAATTCTCCTTAAAATCCTTCAATATAATCCAAACTAATATTGAAACCCAAAACTCATAAGAATTTGATTACGTAGTCTTCCACGTTAAATTGTATCTCCAAATAACATCGACTACTCTTATAGTCTCATACTTAAAAGTAATTAACCTAATCACATATTATATATGATAGGTTAATCATTTCCATAAGTAACCCAAATAACTATAAATCCACAATAAAAACATAGATAAAAATCCACCATTACTCCTCAAATGAAATCTCATAGTATTCTATTATCCTTAGGCATATAGTGTTCCTAACAGAGTGAATGTTTTCCAAAATAACATTTATTACTTAATAACCAAATAATTTTCCTATAATAAGGATATCCATTTGAAAAAACATAAGATCACAAATCAACTTATTATTGATCAATAAAATCATTTAGGTAAAAATAATTAGACACACTAACTAGGGGATTCACATAGTCCAGTGGTAGGTGATATATCCCAGTCGCACTTTGGTTGTTTGTTCGATTCCCATAGCTTTTTCCAACACGACGGGTTGTCACATGGTCTCCATTTTTTCCTTTTCTAAAAAATATATTTTATAACATTACCAAAATGAGATAAATTCCTCAAAATAACCGTAACATAATTTAACCACAAATGTTATCTCATACCTCGTATTTTCATCCCAAAAATTAATAACCTGTAATTGCCTCAAATTCAAGGATAATATAAACTCAAATGGTTATTTATAACTATATCCCCAAAAGAAAAGGTAATTCTTCCTCAAATAGCATTTTCACATAACAAATTTCAGGGTTACACAAACAAGAGAAAAGTCTTCCAAGGTAATCCCATCAACAAAGAGAACTAATAATTTTAAAAATTTCTCCATCCATTTATTTCTACATAGCTTCTTCCATGACTAAGAGGTTATCCTATAGAATAGGGCCTTGACTCGGGTAATTCCCATGTCCCCTAAATTTACGAAAAATGACTATAAATGGATTCTTGGGATCATTTTTTTATTCTATAGTACTCTTCATTTTTCCTTGGTAATTCTTTACTTTATGTCATTCTTTCTCACACATAAAGAATTTCTTTGTTCTATTGAGACACTTTCCTAAGTGTCGCCTTCCACATTTCCTACATTATGGAAATTGATCTTTCTTTTCTATATGGTCTCCACTGCTAGAACTCTAATCATTCACCACCTTTCTCTTCATTATTGAGTCTGGGAGTTGGTTAATATATATGTTGGTGATCATATTTCAATACAGGAAAAATATAATTTTGCAGTGGTTATTTTTTGATATGGCAACAGTTTAAACTGCCTCTATATGGTTCTATGGAAGTTTCCCAAAACCACCGATAAATTGTTTGTTAGGAAACTATTGGCGGCATTTAAAGAAGTTTAGTGGAATTTTATGGGAACCGTTGTAGTTGGAACATTTCACGGCAATTATAATGTTTTTAGTGGCCATTTTTTCGATCAGGGGATTACTTTTTTTAGTGGTGGTTAAAACTAACACTAAAAAAGTAATCCCCTAGCCAGAAAACCCGCGACTAAAAACATTATAACTGGCACAAATTCACGTGGAAGATGGGAAACTATAGTGGTAGTTAAAACTGCCGCTAAATTTAAGAACATAGTGGTGGTTAGAACCACCACTAATAGAAAATTACCAACATTTATCAGCAGTTAAAACCGCTGCTACATCCATACATGTTACAGTTAGTGGCGGTTAAAACCGCCGCTAAAAACAGATTTACAAAAAAAATTGTTTCTTCAGCCCCTGTACTAGTTCCCTGAAAGAAAAAACCATTCCAAGAATACCAAAAGACCAACAGAATACAAACTACAGTCAATATGAAAGAAGATTCTTAACTAAGCACAACCAAATGCATCATTCAGTGGGTAAAGGAATACAAATAAACATATCACATGGCCATTAGACCTTTACACAAAATTATAAACAAGTATATGTGTCATATTTCATGAAAACAATTCCAAGCCTAGGTTCAACCTATTCCATATATACCAGTTCCAACCCTGACATAACCATTCATATCAACATACATCCCACTATCATTGGTGCTAACTACTCCAAAAACTAAGGCCTCATTACCCATACCACACCAACCAATAGCCATCCTAAGATCACATAACGTCATATATAAAGTCCTACATCTAGAGAAATAAAAAGACAAAAAACATAAAATAGAGTCAATATGTAATCTATTCCCTAAAATAACAACCCATCCATCATAAGAAAATGGGCTTACTCGACACCATAAATTTATCTTTATCGAATTAATTGGTCAATTAACATCTTGGATTAATCAATTTATTTGTGATATGTTACTAATATAGAAAATATAAATTAACTAGAATGTCCACCATTAAATATTATTTTTTAAATAAAATTTAAATAATAAATTCAAAATTATATGCCTATAATATTAAAAACAACATGAATTTTCAACATCATTCTCTTTATCCAATTCAATTTTCATATTGATGAACAATTTATATAAACATGCATTAGGAATCAATTTATTTCCACCAAATTCTAATTAAGAATATAAGAGTAAAAAATCCAGATTTTATAATTTGGGAAACAAATTATAACCAAAATTACATTGCATAATGATTTTCATCATAGTATGCTTTAGGGGAACTTGGGTTTATATCCAATCCTTGGTTGAGTTCACATATAATTAAAACCAGAATTTAATTCCAAAAACTCATTTTGAGGCTCTTTATGGATGGATGTTTCACTCACAAATATGTTAGCATTAGGATGGGAGGTAGTAATTGTGGGTTGTTCGTGATTTTAGAGGCATTTGTGAGATTATACTAGATCAAGAAGCATTTAATCACTTCTCATTTAAAATAGAGATCATATGAAAATGGTAGGAGGAAGCACATGTAATTCATTGTGGGTGTCTGTGTTTTATTATGGGAGACTCCTCAATTAGGGAATCAATGGTTGCAGAAGCAAAGGATGTTGGCACCGAAGTTTATGGGGTTGTTCGAGATTATCAAGAGTGTCATGATAGTGGAATTATATTTAGAATTTCCTCCACAATATCAATGAATGAGTGATTTTTTACATGACTCTTATATTTAGTTGTACATTATCGATCAAAATTATGTGATCAACTATGAAGAATTTCAGTTGGAGCCTTACACAACATTTATGGAGCACTCCGTGTAAATCATGGAATTTAGTGAGAAAATGTTTTGAAGAAAGATGATGTCACTTGTTAGAGTAATATGGGAGCATATACATATGCATGATGAGTCTTAAAATTTATAATATGATGTGTTATCTCAATATCACTAGTTTTGTGGGTGTGAAATATAGAGGCACAACTCAAGGATGATAAACCCTCATAGGGGAGATTAAAATGACATGAAGTTTTCCAGAGGCCTTAAGCCTTACATTATACCCTTATTTATTTGTTTCTGATATATTATTTTATTGGGTGAATTATTAGGGTGGTTGTTTTTTGGTTTTAAGCTTTATAGAGGCCTCTAAATGGTTGCATGATATGAACATAGTCATGGGAAACCATCTGGTTCTCCCCAAAAAACCATGTGGCTTGGTTGAAGAAGGATACTAGGTGTGGCATGTTTGGAACATAGTTAGATATGATCATGAATCATTTGCCTTGAAATATATGTGTCTTAGAATAGATGAAAAAATAATTGTTAGCACACAATTTACTAAATGAGAATATCCATTCACTGATGATGTGCTAGAATCGTATATTCAAATAAGGAATAATGGAGAGAAATAAGTCTCATGGATAGTAGAAAAGACCAAGAGTTTCATGAGTACCAGGTAAATTAGAAACTTTTGATGTTCAGTATTTTTAAATGTTAGAAATGTAAATGTAGTGGTAAATGTCATAACTTTGATATCACTAAGGTAAGGTCTTGATAAATCATATAATAATTGAATAGAAGTTAAGAATATGAAATGGAAATAAACTCTTACCTTAACTTAGTGGCCTAAAATTAGGATTCAAAGAGTTGGGTATGGTATGGGGTGGAGAATTTCAGGACATGTGGGGTATCATGGTGAAGTGTTATGGGTAGCAACATGTTGTGACCCTATGTGTGACTAAATTTTTCAGATCTAGGGTTGATCATGGAACATCAATGGGGGTTGAAACATATTGTGGACCTCTATCAGAAAGAAATTATAGCTAGCACTGTAATGTTTTCCTTTAATTATCTATGTAGATAGGTAAGTATACAATGTATTATTTGACCCATTGGTGGGTAGGTATAAGTGGAATAACAAGGATATAAAAAATCCATGTCTTCTTTGAAATATAGAGGTTGGGTTGTCTTCTTTTTTTTTCTTGGTCCTAGTGTGGATTGTCAGGGAATGGTAGTGAATTCTTACTATGGAAATGGAAATTTATTAGAATACATGGTTTTAATTGGATGTTATTGTGTAATGTGGAAAGGTAAAGTTGAATCATCCATTTGTAAACTCTTTTCAGGGTGTTACTTGTAAGAGAGCATGTGGCCCATGTGAATTATAAGTTGAGCTTTATGGATTCATGAGAGTTGATCACATGTCATGATAGAATTACATAAAATCTAAAATGACCAAACATATACGATACTATAATATTACAAAAAAATAATATAATAAAGATGATCCATTAATCATAAAGTAGGAATTTAAGAGTGTGGAGTGTGCATTGACATTTACGAGTGAGAGTACTATATAATTATTAGTAGATAATCTAAATAGAGGAAAAGGATAAATCATAATTTATTAAATATCCAGACAATAATGAGATATTTTGGGTGATGAATTTTTTTAATGTTATAATACAAGTTAAAGATATACCCTTATCATTTCATTCATCATGGTGATTCTAGTGGATCATATAGGCTAAGGTGATTTTGGATCATGCCAAGGGTTAAATTATCGATTTGGGTGGTGAAACATGTATATCACGTGTCTTTTTATATTTTGTTTCCATAGTGTGTGTGAGTTAAGCAGCGAGTTTTCTCACTCTAATAGGTAAATTAGGTTTATTTTGCAAGAAATCATAAAAATAAAAATGAATTACTATTTACTGGTTCAATCCCATATCACTTAAACAACTCTATACCTGGGTCCATCAAATGATGGTCTTTAGCATATTTTATTCACTCATATAACAACTACACCTTATTCATAATTATCTTCACCAAATTGGGACTAAGATTAATTAACTCTCTAACCTCATTCCAACACAACAGAGATATGTAAGAACACTCGTAATATTCTTTAAATGGAGTTTTACCAATGGTTAATCAATATTTATTATCATAGTAAAACTCAACCAAAGGAAAATGATTCGCCCAAGAACCTATAGAATCAAGAATAAACATCTTCAATACATCCATTAGAATTTGGATTATTCTCTCTATCTGACCTTCCATCTAAGGATGAAAAGTACTTCTTAGAAAAAATAATGAAAAAAACATGCTACAAAATCTTCTACAATTGGGAGGTAAATTAAGATATTGATCATAGATGACCATTATTGAAAATACATGAATCCAAAGCACAATGGGAACCTATAAATTAAAGAACATACCACAACAATCAATATTGGTAATAAAGAAGTAAGATTCAACAAACTTTAAAGAAACCAACCCAAAATCATACCATAACCGCACTATAATGGTATACAAACCTGCATGGAGTGCGGAAAAGGTAGTCAATGTCGGCGATGGGCGGTGAGGAGCACTGAGGGGAAAAGAGAAGCATCCAGCGGTGGCATGTGTCAAGATCAGCATCGGGGAGGCGGCTAGGGATTTGGGGAGCGGCGGAGATGGGCGGCGAGGCGTGTTGATGGGCAGTAAGAACCATCAATGGCGGCATGGGTGGGGAGCCAATCTAGGGTTTGGGGCTCGTGAGGGTCAGGGGGAGATGGTGGGGTCACGGGAGTTAGGGGAGAAGGGGGGTCAGGGTCAGGTGCTGGGGGGAAGTGACACCACTATTAAAAAATGGGGGGGGGGGTTAGCAGCGGGTTTGTAAACCGCCGTTAAAATACCACCTCTAAAGGCGATTTATGTGGTAGTTTTTTTGGAAAACTTATTCGGCATGGACATGATATCTTTTACACCTATCAATATTCCATTTTGTTTCTCATTTCAACCATCGTTCCCACCTTGTACATAATGTTTAATGTTACTATGAATTCCTTGGAATCTAGTCATTTACTAAAACCAAAAAGCATTGTGTGAGTAACAATTGTTTTAAATAATTTAGAGAATATCATGACACCTTATTTTCAATCTAAAACATGTTAGGATTAACCAAGGTTATTTATTATCATCTTATATTAAAATAATTCAAATCCTTTTTAATGAAAATGTGAATTTTCCTAGGCATATCCCCTAGGAGTGTGATAACCAGGAGTGCAGCAAGGCCCGTTGTCATGCACCAGTTCCCATTCGAGTCTAGCTCAAAGCGTTGTTTTCAATTTTTACCCCCAGGTAAATCTGTTCCAGAGCCAACACTACCTGCTCTTATCTAGACATGGATGTATTTCTTGGAAAACCCACATAATATTTACATTACCAAAATTTTTGGATGTTATTCTATACTAATCCCCAAATTCTATCTTTGGGTAATGTTCTCTGATCAGAGTTTTTTTTTCTAAATCTAGTTTCCAAGGTTTGTACGAAAAATCTTTTGATACCAGCTGTGAAACCCTGAACCTAGTTACCCAGAGTCGGAGAATTATTACATATTGTTGGCATGACCACAATAGATAAAGTCCCAAAAGGCTGATTGGTTTATTAGCCTTGGAATTACTAGATACATACATAAGTTTTACATTACATCATGAAATAAAGAAAAACAACATTATGTCCCATTTCAACATACTCATATCCCTTATCCTATTCTTATTGGTTAATCATGATATACTTCTTCATATCCTAGGAAAAATAAAACATAGAAAGGGGTGAGATCAGATGCTCAGTAAGGATAAAAATATAGCGGAAACTTTCACAAATAAGCAGAAACATTTAAGGCAATGTATAAGACTAAAACAAAAGCCTTTTAAACATAAACATCAATATAATTTGAAAAATATAAATAAAATAATTCCATTTACATATTCACATGGATATTCTAATAGTTTAATAATCACATGTAATATCAATAGCTAATTTCATAATAATGGAATTCATAATTCCGGACATCATAACCACATAGTCAAGGTCTCATTCCAAGACTAAAAAATAAGATTTTTTCAAAGCCTTATGCCAACACACTAGTTTGTATCATTAGACCTACTAATTCATTGATGAGCTATAGTAGGATCCACCCATCACTTACTAAGTCCAATGTATTCCTCATATGAAAAGGTTAAAACATAACATAAACATTCGTATTAAAACTATCATACGAAATGTTAATATTTTAACCACAAACTAGGAATGGTATAAAAATTGAACATCTGCAGTCAAACATAACTCATTCAATATAATACGGAAGATGGTATTGCAATAGATCAACCTCAATCAAGAATAATTAAGGATATTAACGTAGATGAAAATAACCAGTAAAACTATTTTAGATAAATATCTCCCTTTTCTTGAAAACATTTAAATGTTCACAATTTACCAAGAAACTGTTTAAAATAGATTTTTGAATCAAAATGTCCCATACCACTTTGAAACTTTTAAAATTAAATTTAATTTTAAATCATTCATTTCCATATAAATAAATCCTTAAAACCATTTAAAAAAATGACATTAATGAGAATGATTTAGAAGAATAAATATTTAAAAATTTTAAAATGATATTTTAGTTAGAGTTCCTCACCAATTGAGAGATGATTAAATACAAATAATTTTGGTAAAAAAACATTATAATATCATGAGAATGAAGGGATTCATGATATACTAGGTCAAAGTACATTATATACACCATATAAAAGTGAATTGGTGCATAACAACAAAGAAGACTCAATGGAATGTAAATTGAGATGAAATCCCTTGTAAAGATATTATCCTTAGGTTAAGGATAAATAAATGAAATAATAATGTGTGAAAATATATATAAACTCAATATTATTGGATATTCAGTGTAAATTAATTAGGGGACATTAACACATAATCTTGTAAAAACAACACCAATGACTTGGATGTTTAACTCAATGAATGGAAAATGAGTAAAGATTACTCTTATCAAGTTCATGTCGATCACTTGAGAATTTATCAATGGATTTATTATGTGTATCAAAAGTATCTTCACAAAAAGGGGAGTAGAAATTACTAAATAAATAAATAAATAGTGATTTCTCACATTATCTTGAAGTAAAATAATCAATGAAGTTTGCGTAAAACCCAATGAGTGGAAATTGAAATTAGAAATTCCATTACCGATTTAGTAAATTACGAAACATGCATCCCATTAAAGAAGTATCATAAAATGAAGATATAAATACCCATAAATTAAATTATATTACATAAATAATATAACCATGGGTAGTTCATAAACCACACAAAATAAAATAGTGGAAAATATAGCATGAATCTCACGAGAATAAAAGTGAGATGAAAACCCCTTACCATGTTGTAATCAATCGATTCGTATGACCAAAAGTTAATAACCACCAAATGAATCACAGAATACTATGAATATAAATAGAATCATGATAATATATATCAAATGGCAGTACACAATACACCATATGCAATAAATAAGTGGGGAATAATGGAAATCTCAAAGAATTAAAAGTGAGATAAGAAAATCCTTACCACGTTGTAGTCAATCGAGTCATATGAAAAAAATTTAATAACCACCAAATTAATCATATAATACCATTAATATAAATAGAATAATGATAATATATATCAAATGGTAGTACACAATACACCACATGAAATAAATAAGTGGCGAACAATGGAAATCTCACAGAATTAAAAGTGAGATAAGAAACTCCTTACCTTGTACTTTTTCTTAGTAGAGGGTAATTTAATCTCCATTATAATGGTGAAATAATTTTTATTAAATTATACATGAACCATATACATAAATATGATTTCTTATATGATCTTTTAATATTGCTTTGTTAATAATATTTCAGTAGTATCCTTGTTTCGTGTTTTAACTAATCCATTTTTATTTATATGTTTTGTTACGTAAGTCATGTTTGTTATGGATATGATTTATTTAATTCATATAAAGAATGTTATTATGTTCTCAAACCTTATTTTTTTAATCAGAAAATGATATTTATTCTTGAATGGTTACGATGAGGAATGAATCTCATCGCGTTTGTGTAGACGGTAATCCGTATGTACGCACGAGCGACAATACCATTCTATTGACGGTGAAATAGTATATAATTGGATTTTATTTCATATATAAAGAATCATTAAAATGTTATATATATTATTTACATCAATTATACTCATTATTATACCAATCCAAATAATTAAGTGTTGAATAACAAACTACCCCACATCGTGGAGACGGTAAGTCGTACATACGCACGTATGGTGACTTTTTCATTCATAGGATGGATAGAATAATGAATATGATTGTACCATATTTATAATATCATAAATATATGTTTTAGGTACTGGATTTATTATTTTGGTATGGAAATAATAAATAATGAGGAAGTGGAAGAAGAAAAGAACATTGAAAGAGGTGAAAAAATAATTACCTCTTCTTGAGGTGCTTCCTTTTGATTTGATCAAAAGGGATCATTAGGTTGTCTTTATGATCAATGTAAGGTCTATAGTATGAATTTAGGGTTGTTTGGAGGATATTTTAGTAGGGTTTGGCCGAGGAAAATGTCCTTGGAGGTGTCATTTAGAGAGAAGTGGAAGTACCCATCTATAAAAGAGGTGAGAGTCACTTTAGGAAACCCTTGAAATATTTTTTTATTATACAATAATATTCGGTTTATAATAGATGAAAAGGGATTTATTTTTAGGATAAGGTGGGGATGGGTCTACAACTTCTCAACCAATAAGTTTTAGATAGGTTAAGTCACCATATTAACCTTATCGTTTAGATTTAACTCTTGGTTAAATAGTTTAACAATAACCATGTCTCCTTGTATTTTTATATTATATGGTTAATAAAATTACTATAAAATGCCAAGAGAACCCCAAGAGGTTCATTAATGACATATCTATTATTATATAATTCATTTTACAGAAATTTCTATTTTTAGGACTATTATATCATATAATAATACAGTATTTGTTTTAAAAACTCAATTATGACAATTTTGACATTATATAGTATTTGGTCTTTGTGAATGTCATATAAATATTATTTATTAGAAAAAAATAAATTTAATCAACCCTAACATGTACTACTAACCTATAAAATTGTTGTAATGCATAAAAAGTCTCAATTTATATTTATTGTAATATTTATAATATAAATTATTTTAATCTCTCATTAATAAGGTAATTATTGCATCATCATTGTGTCATAAATATATTTAATTATATAATGTATAAAAATAATAAATAAAATACCATGATTTAGAAAATACTTTTATCTTTGTAATTAATATTTATAGTGGAAATTATCTTATGTATAACCCTATATTAAAAATGTTTTAGTTATTAAAATTTGAATTTAACACTTTTAACTCTTCTTTAAATAAAATAATAATAAATGTCCTAATCTAAACCAAGTGGACCAAATGGGTCATATTTTATTCATAATGTTGATTTTGGTCGAAATAAACTTATCAAATAGAATTATGACATGTGTTAAGATAATTATAAAATCATTTTTACCTTTAATTGTCATATTTACTTTTAACCGTGGTAAATAAAATTCAAAAGTTACTTTTTACCAAAAATTATTTTCATATTATTGAACCAAATTTTACTTACTGATATCAACCATGTCTCTTGGATTTTTTAAATTCAATTCACAGATGTGGTAGAATTGGGTTTTATGCAAAATAGTTAACATGCCTAGAAGGTGGGAAAAAACGTTAAAATATTCAATAAAATTTGATAAATATAATTTTATTATAAAATGACTCTAATGAATTAAATTGAACTAATATAGGTATTATGTATCTATTTTTTCTTAAAATAAATTTAAATAAATAATTATTTAAATAAAAAGTCGGGTTTTAAACAATAACGTAGTGTTTTTCACTATTCATCAAAAATTGAAAGTTTTCATAAAAATATCAAAAATTCACCGTAAGATAAATTTGATATTATGAATCCAAAAATGATGTATATTTCTCTAAATTAAAAAAATAAAAGTTTCATTAATTAATTTAAAATTAATTCCCATTGTCAAAACCAGAAAACGGGTTTTTGAGAAGTAAAAACTATCAAAAGATTGATATGTGTTTATATTTGGTTTAAAATTGAAATTACTTACAATGAACAAAATTGGATTAAATGATAAAAATATAATCTATTTATACTTAAAATCAATTCAAATGTATAATTTAACACTATAGATTATTTTTATTTAAAAATTTGTTTTCAATTAAAATTTAATATCTTTCAGTATTCATCCAAAAATGAAAGTTATCAGAAAAACACAAAAAAAATTATCCAAAATAAATTTTTATGTCCTTATTCTAAAGAAGAATTTAATTTCATAAAATTTAATATATAAAATTGTCAAATATTGGATTTAGAAAGGGTTCTCCATTAAAAGGTGGAAAACTACATTTTTTGAAAAATACTTATTTTATCTGAAAAATTGAATTTCTCGTTATATTATGTATAAGAAATAAAAAAGATGAATGTTAAAATTATATGGGATATATAAAAAATTCAAAATGTGGTTATTACTATTCATAACTGCTTTCTAAATGGCTAGTTTGATAGGTCGTGGTATGCTTGAACTCAGTGTTGCGTACATCGCACGCTATTGTGTTATTCAAAGAGAAGTGTACCATGGATGCTTGGGTTGTTTCAAATTTCATTAAAGGAAGAAGTTTGTAAGAACCTAGATCTTCTTTTCAGGTATGGATCTTGATTTCGAGTGTTTTTTAGAAAAATGGGAGAATTTGGATCTTTTAGGAGTAAATGTTATGTACTTAGGAGTACACGTCCTGTACCTGGTTGTCGCGGGTAGTCGTGTTCTAGCCGTGTAACAGCCGAGTACATGGCTATGTGGGGTGACCTGGAGACCGCCTAAAGTGGGGCCCAAAAAAGGAAAATACACACCGTGTATCTTTAAAGAACACTCCGTGTATTATTTTAATTGATATATCGTTCTGGGACCTGGTCTCACTTACAAAGATGACTTCTTCTGAACTTGTCTTGTCTTGGATTGATGGGAATAACCAAACTTTCACCGAGCCACCAATCGGTCATATGTTCTTTGAATCGAACACTGTCAATTGTGTTTTAAACGCCACGATCTACCACATTATAGGTCCATTCAAAGGATGAGGTTCAACTATATCGATCGTATAATGTTGAGGAATGTGGTTTTTGCATTTCCATATATGTCGTTGAATTATATGTTAAAAAAGTTCCCAATACCCTAGTTTAGGGTATTGTGTGTTTTGGGAATTTTACCCTATTATTGCCTACTATGCTTTGTTTTCCTGGGTAAGTGTTTTTGTTTATGAATAAGGTTTATTACCATGCATTAGATGGGTTTGACCTTGTTTGATTGACATTTGTCGTTGGGTTTAGAACTGCCTATTAGGCTGCTTTGCAATCCATGCCTAGTGCGGTGGGGATGGAGTTGTTGTTTATATCACATGCTTGTGATATGCATTATCGTTATTTATCCAATTAGTATTTGAGTTTTAATTTGGATTCTGGATATCATTTGTGCATGATTTAATTACACAGTGTTGTGGGAACCTAGTGTAGTGAGACCATAGGGGGAGTAGACGATGAGGGCTTCCCTAGAGTGTATGTTACCTTTCACATTGAGAGACCATAGGGGGGAAGGAAGTTAAGTGTTTTCTTAGAGTGTCTATAGTATACCATTGTGAGACCACTGGGGGAATTGGACATTGACTGCTTCCTCAGAGAGTCTATAGTTTATCGTTAAAAGACCACAAGAGGAATTGATGGTGAGTGCTTCCTTAGAGAGACTTTGTCTAAGCTGGATGAGAAGGGTTAGACTGTGATAACTTCTCATAGGGTTAATTTTGTTTGATTGGTTGAACAATTAATAAATGTAAATGAATGTAGTTGAAACTGTAGGATTTTTTACTTTTGATTACTTCTTTGTTTATTACTTCATTTTTCATATTTCCATCTATATATATTCACTAACAGTTAGGCACAGATCTTTAGGTGGTTGCCTATTGGGATTCGTATTACACCCTATTTGGTTTATGATTTTGGGCCAAAACAAATTATATTATTGCTAGTATAGATAAAGTAATGATCCCTTCTACTATAGGTACTTGATTTCTGTGGAGCAGGAGAGCATGGGACCAAACTAAGGCCTACGATGATGTTGGAGTTACTCGGTTTCATTGTACTTTGGCATAGTATTGTATTTCATCATTGGGACTTGTTTGGATTATTTCATATAAATATGTGACATGAATCATTTATATATGTTATCCATTTGTTTATTTACTTTCCATCTTCCATTATTTACTTCTTGTATGGTATTACTACTTCCGCTATTATTATCGGTTTGTTTCGGTTATGTTCTCTGCCAATGAGGGCATAGTTTCCCTTGCCAAGGATTGATGATATTTTTTATCGTCTTCGAGGAGCCCGGGTTTTCTGAAATATTGACTTAAGATCTGTTTATCATCATTTGTGTGTTAAACCATCAGATATACCTATAATAGCCTTTCGGAGCAGGTATGTTCTATACGAGTATGTTGTTTTTCCGTTCGGTCTCATGAACGCACCTACAGTTTTCATGGAATTGATGAACCAAGTGTTCAATCCATACTTGGAATACTTTATGGTGGTTTTCATAGACTATACCTTGGTTTAATCTCACACTTGAAATGACAATGATAACCATCTTGAGATCATTTTGAGTGCACTGAGAGACAATCAGTTATATGCTAAGCTCTCAAAATGCTACTTTTAAATAGACCAGTTTCACTTCTTGGGTTATGTTATCTCAGAGATAGGAGTATCAGTAGACCTAGATAAAGTAAGAGTAGTAGTTTACTGGGAGAAGACGAAGAACATATTTGAGGTACAAAGTTTTCTAGGGTTGTCTGGTTACTACAGACATTTTATATAGGACTTTTCATGCTTAGCTACGCCACTGATGGGCCTGACTAAGAAAGGTGAAAAGTACTTGTGGACAGATTCGTATGACTCAGCCTTTCAAGAGCTGAATTGGAGGTTGACTTCAGTACTGATACTTGTATTTCCAGAGTGGGGAAAGAGTTATACTATTTACTGTGAAGCATCATGTACAGGTCTGGAAGCAGTGCTTATGTAAGGGGAAGGATTAGTTGCGTATGGGTCCCGACAATTGAGGCCACATGGGAATAATTAGCTGATGCATGATCTTGATTTGTCTATAGTTTTTTATTCTTTACATTGTTAGAGACATTATTTGGTGGGATAGAATTTTGTGGTTTTCACTGACCACAAAAGTGTCAAGTATATCTTCACTCAGGGTGATCTGAATTTGAGGCAATGAATGTGGGTTAAGTATCCTCAATCCTTTGACTTTGAGCTTGCATACATGCCTGGGAAAGGCAACACAGTGGCTGATGCATTGAGCAGAAGGACTCAGACACAAGAAGATCAGGGGGCCAACAGTGAGTGGAAGATTATGGATCTATTCTCTAATATTCGTTTTTAGGTGCATGATAGACATGGATAGACATTCCTTTCTTCTGTAGCTGTTACCTATACTCTTCTTGATTGAGTGCGAATGAGGTAGATTTCAGATGCTGAAGGCCTAGTTTTATGGGAGAGTGTATCTAGAGAGGACCCTATTCATGGATGGACCATAGTCAAGGGTGAGATCTTTCATTTTCATGGGTGTGTATGGGTGTCAGAAGACATACGGGAGGAGATGATGCATTATTCTCATTCCTTATTTTAGGCAGTTCATCTTGGTGTCAAAAAGATGTTTCATGATCTACCCCGTCAATATTGGTGGATAGGTATGAAAAGAGATGTTGCAGTTTTTTTCATTAGATGTTCCACCTATCAAAAAATTAAGGTGGAGCATTAGTGACCATCAGGGATTTTCTAGTACTTTCCCATTCCCAAGTGGAAGTGGAATGATGTCATGATGGACTTCGTGATGGGCTTACCGATTTCACCTTGAGGGAATGATGCAGTTTTGGTTTCCATTGACATACTCAAGAAGGATGAACACTTCTTACCGATCAAGGATACATTCAGTTTTAATGATAATGGAAGGTTGTAGGTCTTGGATATTGTACGTTGACATGGGGTTTCGCACTCCATCATTACAGAAAGGGATGAATGTTTTAATTCTCAGGTCTGGTAGGGACTACAGAGGGCATTGGGTACACAGGTACTTCAGAGTACATCTTACCATCCCCAGACAAATGGCCAGTCCGAGCGTATGATTCCGGTGCTGGAGAATATTCTTCAAGCATGCGTCCTAGATTTTGGAGGTTCTTTGTAGAAGCACATACCTCTGGTGGAGTTTTCTAACAATAATAGTTTTTAGGAAACTATTTAGAGGACAACATATAAGGATTTGTATGGTAGTCCATGGAAATCACCCCTATGTTGGCTGGAAGCAGGAGATGCAGCTATGCTGGGACCTCATCCGGTCCAGGATACCACATAGCAGGTGGAGTTGATTTGAAAAGGATGGTTACTACACAGTCATAGTAGAAGACTTATGTTGATCGTCAGACACAACCTCTAGAGTTCGAGGTCAGATATTAACTTTTTCTACGTGTCACACTTAGGTTAGAACACAATAGGATTAGGAGACATGGAAAGTTTTCACTAAGATATGTTGGGACGTTTGAGGTTTTTGAGGGAGTCAGGACGACTGACTATCAATTCCAGTTACCTCAGATGTATCAGGTTATGCACGATGTCTTCTACGTTTCTCAACTACGGTGTTACTTCTCAGACCCATCTCATGTTTTTCAACCTGATGAGGTTGTGTTGGAGGTAGACTCATCATTCTAGGAGCATCCTATCTGGGTTTTTGATTGAAGCACGAAGGTTCTCCACCACCAGTCTTTTTCTCTAATGCAGGTGATATGGAAGCATGGGAAAGTACATGATGAGACTTGGGAGAGAGAGACCGATGTGCGATCGTAGTGGCTGGAGATGTTTGAGTATTCTTCTTCTCCACCTTCTTATGGAAATTCAAGGATGGATTTCTTTAGGGGGGGTTAAGAACCTGAATCTTCTTTTCAGGTATGGATCCTGATTTCTGTTGTTTTGAGAAAAAGGGTAGAATCTGGAAATTTAAGTAGTACATGCCTTGTACTTAGAAGTACATGTCGTGTACCTGGTTACCATGGGTAGCTGTGTCCGGGCCATGTAACAGCTGAGTACATAGTCGTGTGGGATGACCTAGAGACCGCCTAATATGGGGCCCATCAGTGGCATATACATGTTGTGTATCTTTAAAGAATACACTGTGTTTATTTTGATTGATATATCATATCAGGACCACGTCTCATTTACAGAAATGAGTTATTATGAACCTATCTCGTCCAGGAGAGAGGGGAATCACCAGACTTTCACTGATACACTGATCGGTGATCTGTTCTTCAAATTGAACACCATCTATTGTGTTGGAATTGCCATGATATACCACATTCTAGGTCAATTCAAAGTTTGAGTTTCAGCTATATCAATCATACAATGTCGAGGTAGGTGGTTTGTGCCTTTCTGAAGATGTCATTGAATTATATATGAAAAAAATTCCCAATACCCTATTTTAAAGAATTGCGTGATTTAGGAATTTAACACTATTAATGTCTGATATGCTTTGTTTGTTTGATTAAGGGTTTTTTATGAATAAGGTTTATTACCTGGAATTTGATGGGTTTTCCCATGTTTGATTTATATTGGTCGTTGGGTCTAGAACTGCTTGTTAGGCTACTTTGCATTCCATACCTAGTGTTGTTGGGAAGGAGTTTTTGTTTATATGACATGATTTTGATATTCATTATAGCTATTTATCAGTGTATAATTTGTGTTTTACTTTGACTTTAGGATATCTTTTGTGCACGATTGAATTGCACAGGGTTGTGGGAACCTGGTGTAGTGAGACAATAGGGGGAATTGACGTTTGGGTCTTCCCTAGAGTGTTTGTTTCCTTTCACATTGCAAGACCATAGAGGGGATAGACATTGTGTTCACCCTCAGAGTATCTGTAGTATACTGTTTTCAGACCATAGGGGGAATTGGATGTTGAGTGCTTCCTCATAGAGTCTATAGTTTACCATTAAAATACCACAGTAGGAATTGACGGTGAGTGCTCCCTCAGAGAGTCTTTGTCTAAGATGAACTAGAGGGGTTAGACTATGAGAACTTCCCAGAGAATTTCTTGAGTTTGATTGGTTGAAAAATTAGTAAATGTAAATGAATGTAGTTGAAATTGTAGGATTGCTTCCTTTTGATTACTTCCTTGTTTATTACTTCATTTTTCATATTTCCTGTTATATATATTAACTGATAGTTTGGAACATATCTTTGGGTGGTTGCCTACTGGGATTTGTCTCACAGCCTGTTTGGGTCATGATTTTAGGCCCAAAAAGATTATATAATTACAGGTATAGATAAGGGAAAGTTCCCTTCTACTTCAGATACTGGATTTTTTGTGGAGCAGGCGAGCATTGGACCTAGATAAGGCTTGTGATGCTGCTGGAGTTACTCGATTTATTTTTAATTTGGTTTGGTATTGTATTTCATAATTATGACTGGTTTGGATGCTTTCCAAGACATATGTTTCATGAATCATTTATATATATGCTCCAGTTGTTTATTTCCTTTCCATCTTCTGTTGTTTACTTATTGTATGGTATTACTGCTTCCACTATTGTTATCTGTTTATTTCTCCTATGTTACTCTACCAATGAGGGAATAGTTTCCCTTACCAAGGATTGATGATATTTTTTATTAGCTTTAAGGAGACTTGGTGTTCATGAATATTGATATATGATCTGGTTATCATCAGTTTCTCGTTAAACCATCAGATATACCTCTTATAGCCTTTCAGAGCAGGTATGGTCTATACGAGTATTTGGTTATGTCGTCCAGTCACACGAACGTGCTTGTAGTTTTCCTGGTACTGATGAACCAAGTGTTCCACCCATACATGGACTCCTTTGTGGTGGTTTTCATGTATGGTATATTTGTGTACTCTCTCACTCAAAACGACCTTGTTAACCATCTTGAGATAGTTTTGAGTACCCTGACAGAGAATCAGTTATATGCTAAGCTCTCAAAATGTTGTTTTTGGATAGACCAGATTCACTTCTTAGGTCATGTTATCTCAGAGACAGGAGTATCAGTAGACCCAGGGAAAGTGAGAGCAGTAGTTTCCTGAGAGAATCCAAAGAAAATACTTGAGGTACAAATTTTTCTAGGGCTGGTTGGATAGTATAGATGTTTTATACAGTACGTTTCATGCATAGCAGTGCCACTAATGGGCCTGACTAAGAAAGGTGTGAAGTACATGTGGATTTATTCCTATGACTCATCCTTTTAGGATCTGAAAGGGAGGTTGACTTCAGCACCAATACTAGTCTTTCCAGAGCTGGGAAAGAGTTATATTGTTTATTTTCATGCATCAGGTATCGAGGTGGGAGGAGTGATTATGTAGGGGGAAGGATTCTTTGCATATCGGTCTCAGTAGTTGAGGCCACATGAGAAGAATTACTCATTGCACAATCTCAAGTTGGATGCAGTTGTTCATGCTTTACGTTATTGGAGACATTATCTGTTGGGAGAGAATTTTTTAGTTTTCACCGACCACAAAAATATCAAGTATATCTTCACTTAGCATGATCTGAATTTGAAATAGAGAAGGTGGGTGTAGTACCTTCAGTCCATTGACTTTGAGCTTGCCTATTCCCCTGGGAAAGCAAATTCAGTGGCTGATGCGTTGAGAATGGGGACTTAGATACAAGAATTTTAGGAGGCCAGCAGTGAGTGGCAGCTTATGGCTATGTTTTCTAAGATGTATTTAGAGGTGCACAATAGATAGGGGTATATGTTTCTTTTTTCTATAATTGTAACCTCTACTCTATTTGATCGAGTGCGAATGAGGTAGCTATCAGTTGTTGAAGGCCTAGTTCTACAAGATATTGTGTTAGGAGAGAACCATATTCCTAGATAGACCCTAGGTGAGGATGAGATCTTACATTTTAAATGGAATGTATGGGTGCCAGCAGACATACAAAAGAATCTGATGTGGGATTTTTATTCTTCTATTTGGGAAGTTCATCCTGGTGTCACCAAGAGGTATCTAGATCTACACCATCAGTATTGGTGGCCAAGTATGAATTGAGATGTTGCAAGTTTTTTCATGAGATGTTACACCTGTCAGCAGGTGAAGGTAGAGTATCAGCGACCAACAAGGCTTTTTCAATAGTTACACATTCCATAGTGGAAGTGGAATGATGTCACGATTGATTTTGTGACTGTTTTACCGAGGTCTCTGTAACACCCCGAGATTTTATGAAAAATATTCTTTTTAATTTCATTAATGTCTTGTGTTTTATACTACACCAAAAGGAGATTTCACAACACACATCCCTGACATGCCTTTAATTACACACAATCGCGACCTTCCTCGATAGCGTGTGTAGTACACAATACTGAGTTTCACTAAATGATATATTATTATAATATTATTATGAACTAGCCGTTATAAATAGTAATACCCACATTTTGAAATTTTATAAATTTTTTCTTTCAAAATGGACTTCATTTTTGGATTCGGAATATCGAAATTAGCTTAGGGTGAAATTTTGGTACTTTTCGGATAACTTTCATATTCTGATGAATAGTGAAAATTACTAAATTTTAATTAAAAACAACTTTTTTAATCAAAATAATTAATAGTGATAAATTATTAATTTGAGTGGTTTTAAAGTATATTTAGAATAGATTTTTACAAATTAAAACAATGTTTTTCATTGGATGTAATTTCACATTTAAACCAGACATAAACAAGTGTCAATCGTTTGATAGTTATTATCTCTTAAGAACACGCTATTTGTTTTGACGATGGGAATTAATTTTTAAATTAATTAATGCAACCGATATGTTTTGAATTTGGTAAAATAGACATCATTTTTTGAATTCATAATATCAAATATAGCTTAGACCTAATTTTTGGTATTTTTCCAGAAAATTTAATTTTTGGATGAATAGTGAAACCACTAAGTGGTAGTTAAAAAAACTGAATTTTTCATAAAACTTAATTCTACCGCTTCGGTGAGTGTAATTTCAAAAATCCGAGAGACACGGTTAATATCAAAGACTAAAATTTGGTTCAATGGGATGAAAATAATTTTTGGTGAATAGTAACTTTTTACTTTTTTACCACGGTTAAAAGTAAATAAGGTAATTAAGGGTAAAAATGATATTATTATTACTCTAACACATGTCCTAATTCTATTGGATAAGTGTAATTTGACCAAAAACAACCTTAGGAATAAAATATGACCATTTAGGTCCACTTGGATTAGATTAGGACATTTATTATTAATTTATTTCAAGAAGGGTTAAAATAGTTAAAATCAAAGTTTAATAAGTAAATCATTTTTAATATAGGGTTATACAAATGATAAATTTAACTATAAATATTAATTACAAAGCTAAAAATATTTCCTACATAATGGTATTTTATTTCTAATTTTTAGACATTAAATAATTTAATTTATTTACGACACAAAGATGATGTAGTAATTATCATATTAATGAAATATTGACATAATTGATGTTATAAATACCCAAATAAATGTAATTTGAGACATTTTATGAATTTCAATAATTTTATAGGTTAATATGACATGTTAGTTTTGATTTAATTAACTTTTTTCGAACTAATCATTCTGTTATAATTTTCACAAAAAACAATTACCAAATAGTGTCAAAATTTCCATAAAATAGTTTTTAAAACAAATATTATATTATTAATTGTTATTTTATTCATAAAAATCTAAGGTTCGGCCAAATAACTTAGATAATGTTATATATATTAATAATAAACAACTTGGGGTTTTTTTGGCTTTTTATAGTAAGTTTATTAACCTTATAGTGTAAGAAAACAAGAAGACACGATAAAGGTAACATTATTTAACTTAAGGTTAAATCTAAATGATAAGGTTAAAATAGGAACATAAACTTGTATAAATTATATTGTATGAGAGTATTTAAAACCATCCCCACATTAGCTTCTAAATAAATCAATTTTGAGCTATTAAAAACCGAATATGTCTTTATAATAAAATAATATGTTTTGTTTTTTCAAAGGTGCCCCTCTCCTCCCTTATAAAAGGGCACCTCCTCCCTCACTTCCTCACACCACTTTGAGCCTTAAAGCTCTGCCAACCCCTGAAAAATTATCTTATCCACTTCCCTATAAATATCCTAGAGGTCCTGGTCTTCTTCAAAGACCAATTTTAGTGCCCTAATAGGAGGTCTCAAAGAGGCGCTTCAAAGAAGAGGTAATGTCCGTTACCGATTCTTTCAACTTTATTTCTTCTTCTACTTCTTCTTATTTAGTTGTTTCATTATGAAGTAATAACATCAGTATCACTAGTATACGTATATTTTATTATAAGTATGAAACAACCCTATTTCACCATCTATCCATCCTACGGAAAATGAAATCACTGTGCGTGCGTACGTACGGAATACCGTCTCCATGCCGTGGTGTAATCTATTTTCCACCACCACCATACTTGGATGGGTATAATGGTGTAAATAATAACTATATATTATTATTGTAAAGTGATATGGATTCTGTAATAGTATACATACACTCCAATAAAATTCCACGATCATGGGAACGATATCATCGCTCGTGCGTACGTACGGAATACCGTCTCCACGACGTGATGAGATTCATTCTCAATTATTAACCATTCATAAATGATTATAAAGTATATATAATAAGTAATCATGAAATATATGACATAATAATGATACTGGATTTACTTATATATATATATATGTGTGTGTGTGTATGTCATCCAATTAATTCCATTCAATTCAACGAGGAAACAAAAACAACGTTCATGCATACGTACGACCTACCATCTCCATGAATGGTGTATTTCATTCCATTTATCGATCTATTATATATATGTATATTCTAAATATATATTATATATAAATCATTTTTTATATTCTGGAATTAAGTAATCATGATCTAAGTAATCATATGAATAATTACAAGTCAAAACACGGATGACAAACGAAACGATTTTACCCAAAACGCTCTTTAACATGAAATTTACAAAAAGAACGGGTAATATAAACGTATAAGTGAACCATATATGATATCATAACAATGAATATGATTCTTTAATAAGTCAATGAAATTATTTAAATCATTATACAGGAGGTTCGGATATGTACAAAGCATATCAGACCTAAGGTAAGAGATAATTTTGCAAATTTTCATTTTTATCCGAGATTGCTTATTCGTAAGTATTTATTGGGGTTATTTCTATCATCCATGTCCATGTTTTATAAAATTGTATTCATATATGTTTAAAGTCCTTTTTACCCATTTTGACTTTTACCCCATCGTATGGAAGGAATCTTTCTTTTAAGAGGTTCTTTTTGGACTTTTCCGTCAAAAGTACGAGAAGAATGTTTTTTTAACTTATACGGCATGAAAGGATTTTTACAGTTTTATAAAGCCTTATTTTCATGAAGCTTCCTCCAAAATATTTCATGACTATTTTCAAAAAAATCTCTTTCTTTTAAAATTTCATGACATTTTTTGAAAAGAAATTTATTTTGAAGAAGAAAGGATATTTTTCTCAAGAATTCATTTCAAGTGTTTTATCAAAACCATTTTTCCATCTAAGATGACATTATTTTATATGTGTATATTTCAAGTATAATATCTCTATGATTTAAATGTTTTCACTTTTCTTATTATGAAATGATATCCATTTATTTTATATGGATTATGTGATGATGGGATGATGTTTGTGAACCCCATTTCATTCATTGGGTTATTATGAATGATGTATGTTTATTTTGTGGCACAAGTAAGAATGATTTCATTATGAGATGGGTGGGACCTATATCTCCCTCCAATGCATTGGGTAAAGATTTATATCTCATGAGATAGACATGGATGGAATGGTAAGTTAATCTGGTTCAGTATTACAGGACTGGAACAAGGAGTGAACTCGATTCAGAAAGGGACTTTGTCCACTAAGATGGTCTTGGAAGCAATGCCTTGGCTTCTATGGAAATCATTACATGTGCTTAATGGATGCCATAATTACATGTTTTATTTCCATGCTCTGTTATCATTATTTATGTTCCATTATGATCTATGCCTTATGTACTTCCATGTTTTAAGTTGTTGCTCAAGATTTTGAGGTTTAAACATTATGTTCATGTTTTTAAGTTCAAATGTATATGGTATGTTTTATTTTATCCATGCTTACCCTTACTAAGAATTTGAGCTCAACCTTTTTATGTTTTATTTTCCCCCAAGATTAAAAGAAAGGTTTTAGGTAAGGAAACAAAAAGTGGAAGATCTATATGGGATATGTTGAAGATCTTTCACCACGATTAGAAGATTACGTTCCAAGTTTCCAAAGACACTAAACTATTATGATCCTTGTGTGTCTGTTTTTGTTATGTATTATGTATTCTGAAAAAGTAATGTAATATCTATGTACGTCAAGCTTTGGGTCTCTATAGTTGGTATCAGAGGAAAGGTTTAGTCATCCTTTGGAAACTAGGATGCGGAAACTTTATCGAGATCCCTAGAGATATTTCTAAGGTATGTCTAGGGATGTCCCTAAGGGTAAGTATAAGAATAGGTTATAGTCCTAGAATTATGGTAACGATATTAGATTAAACCTAACATGTTAGATATTGAATTTACTCCCCCTTTACTATGATTTTTTCCTCTCACACTATTCTTTTTGGGTTTTAGAAAGTGGCTGGAAATAAGATGATTCACGATAATGGACGATATGATGGACAATGGAATGATATTATTTATGAGAAACCAAATTAAATGGGATTTGGAAGTCCAAAATTCATTATTATGCCGAATCAGAAATCTCATAATATGATCAATAAACTCAAATTTGGTAAGTTTCCTGACTCGGCTAATATGAGAGAGATGGAGTTTCATGATGATCATAGAGGAAAGAAAGTTCAATTTCCCCTGTGTAAATCATGTGGGAAGAGGCATCAAGGAATATGTTTCAAAGGAACTGGAAGATGCTTTAGGTGTGGAAAAGAAGGACACAAAGCCAGTAAGTGCACAGGAAAAGGAAAAGGTTCAGTTAACACCATGGATGAGGATAATGGTATTGTTACGACATCAACAATGGTTAAATGTTTTAAATGTGAAATGTATGGGCATTATGCAAACCAATGCCCTAGGGGAAATTCTCATGAAGAGAATCAGTATGGTCGTATGGGTAGTATTTATGTTGATGATGATGAAGAGACTACAAATGATATGTGAGATGAAAGAATTGCTGAAGCTCGGTCAATGGTTTAAGAAGGTAGTGGAATGATTACATGTTTATCAAGTGTAATGTTGTATAAGTAATCTCATGGTACTATGGAATAAAGAGACATCTACGGATTGTTACACTGTTTTCATTCCTTATGTTTTGAAAGTGTATGATGAATGGTACCAGTAACCATGAAAGGTTATTCAAATATTTTTGGAATGTAGATGATATGCGTATAATGAAAGGATAAGGAGAAAATTAAATGTTTGATAGTATTCATGAGCTCATGATTGATATAAGGAGAAGGTTATATCATGGTTTGAGTATATAGAATTTTTGGATTTTGGTATGTGGAAGGAGTTAACTTTTGACAGTATTCATTTTTTCACTAAGGTTTAATGGGTATTCATTTTTCAAGAGAATACATGATTAAGGTATTCACATGAGTGGAATGTGACCAACAAGATATATTGGGGATAAATGATGGTATTCACATGCTTGGTTGATGACATTTCAAGTAATTGTTTTCTTTATACTATGAGCTTGGATCGAAGTATTTTAGATAAGACTAAAGATTAGAATGGATTATGTTGAACATAAGTTAGTATTGTTTAAGGGTAGAACTTTTTTCGATATTTTTGATGGGATGTTATAGTAATGTAGTTTTAGAAAAAGGACAACCTGCAGGACGAGAGACAACCCATCACATCGGACAAGGCTGTGGGAATCGAACCCACAACTGAAGTGCGACAGGCCTTTATCGCCTACCACTGGCCTACATGAAGTCCTTGTTTAGTAGAAACTAGTTGTATTATATTAAGTAGTATGATATATGAATTATAAGCCCATTTTAGGAACCATATATGATTAATCTCACTATATATGGACTTATGTATTTTTTGATAACTTTTCTAACCTTTTGTTTGAGATAGATGGAATGACCCATCATTCTATCACATGATCTGCTAACACATCACGAATGACAAATTAAACTTCATTTCTTTAAGATATGAAGAGTAAATTGGCCAAAGAATGACCAACGGTGAGACTGTACCAAAATCATGAAAGTATTTCTTCTAATTCCAATTTCATCAACTTTAGGGAAATGATCTTGAAAACCAAAAATGTTGTCCTAGTGCTCTTATATCTGATGAATCAGATGGTACCTTAGATCGTCACAAATTTATGGCTTTGTGATTGTTGTATTTTTCATAGCCATGTTCTCTACCACTCTTCATCAGAACTTGATGGTTAGATTTTTCTTCCATATCTATATTTTCACCTATGTTCTCCTACGTGGAAACCCAGTGATGAGTTAATTTGGGTAACCATTACATTTCATACTTTAGTTTTTAAAGCCAAGTTCTGGTATTCCTTTTTATGATGTGGGTTTGTATTAATGAAACTTTCGAGTAGTAAACCATTTATAACCCTGACGAATTTCGAGGGCGAAATTCATTTTAAGGGGGGTAGAATGTAACACCCCGAGATTTTATGAAAAATATTCTTTTTAATTTCATTAATGTCTTGTGTTGTACACTACACCAAAAGGAGCTTGCACAACACACATCCCTGACATGCCTTTAATTACACGCAATCGCGACCTTCCTCGATAGCGTGTGTAGTACGCAATACCGAGTTTCACTAAACGAGATATTATTATAATATTATTATGAACTAGCCGTTATAAATAGTAATACCCACTTTTTAAAATTTTATAAATTTTTTATTTCAAAATGGACTTCATTTTTGGATTTAGAATATCGAAATTAGCTTAGGGTGAAATTTTGGTACTTTTCGGATAACTTTCATATTCTGATGAATAGTGAAAATTACTAAATTTTAATTTAAAACAACTTTTTTAATCGAAATAATTGATAGTGATAAATTATTAATTTTAGTGGTTTTAAATTATATTTAGAATATATTTTTACAAATTAATACAATTTTGGTCGTTGGATGTAATTTCACATTGAAACCAGACATAAACAAGTGTCAATCTTTTGATAGTTATTATCTCTTAAGAACACGCTATTTGTTTTGACGATGGGAATTAATTTTTAAATTAATTAATTCAACTGATATGTTTTGAATTTGGTAAAATAGAAATCATTTTTGAATTAATAATATCAAATATATCTTAGGCCTAATTTTTGGTATTTTTATGGAAACTTCCATTTTTTGATGAATAGTGAAACTACTAAGTAGTAGTTAAAAAAACTGAATTTTTCATAAAAATTAATTTTACCGCTTTTGTGAGTGGAATTTCGAAAATCGGAGAGACACGGTTAATATCAAGGAATAAAATGTGGTTCCATGAGATGAAAATAATTTTTGGTGAATAGTAACTTTTTACTTTTTTTTACCACGGTTAAAAGTAAATAGGGTAATTAAGGGTAAAAATGATATTATTATTACTCGAACACATGTCCTAATTCTATTGGATAAGTGTAATTAGACCAAAAACAACCTTAGGAATAAAATATGACCATTTAGGTCCACTTGGATTAGATTAGGACATTAATTATTAATTTATTTAAAGAAGGGTTAAAATAGTTAAAATCAAAGTTTAATAAGTAAATCAATTTTTATATAGGGTTATACATAAGATAAATTCGACTATAAATATTCATTAGAAATATAAAAATATTTCCTACATAATGGTATTTTATTTTTAAATTTTGGACATTAAATAATTTAATTTATTTATGACACAAAGATGATGCAGTAATTATCATATTAAAGAAATATTGACATAATTGATGTTTTAAATACCCAAATAAATGTAATTTGAGCCATTTTATGAATTTATCTAATTTTCTAGGTTAATATGACATGTTAGTTTTGATTTAATTAACTTTTTTCGAACTAATAATTCTGTTATGATTTTCAAAAAAATCATTTATCAAATAGTGTCAAAATTGACGTAAAATAGTTTTTAAAACAAATATTATATTATTAATTGTTATTTTAACCCTAAAGAACTAATATTTGGAAAAATGACTTATATAAGGTTATATATATTAATAATAAACAACTTGGGGTTCGTTTGATATGTTATAGTAAGTTTATAAACCTTATAGTGTAAGAAAATAAGAAGACATGATAAAAGAAAAATTATTTAACTTAAGGTTAAATCTAAATGATAAGGTTAAAATAGAAACCTAAACTTGTATAAATTCAATTGGATGAGAGTATTTCGACCCATACCCGCATTAGCTTCGAAATAAATCAATTTTGAGCTATTAAAAACCAAATATGTCTTTATAATAAATTAATATTTTTAGTTTTTCCAAAGGTGCCCCTCTCCTCCCTTATAAAAGGGCACCTCCTCCCTCACTACCTCACACCACTTTTAGCCTTCAAGCTCGGCCAACCCATGCCAAATTCTCTTCTCCACTTCCCTAGAAATATCCTAGAGGTCCTGGTCTTCTTCCAAGACCAATTTTAGTGCCCTAATAGGAGGTCTCAAAGAGGTGCTTCAAAGAAGAGGTAATGTCCGTTACCGATTATTTCAACTTTATTTCTTCTTCTACTTTTTATTCTTTAGTTGTTTCATTATGAAGTAATAACATAAGTATCACTAGTATACTGATTTGTTATTATAATTATGAAACAACCCAATTTCACCATCTACTCATCCTACGGAAAACGAAATCACCGCGCATGCGTACGTACGGAATACCGTCTCCACGCCGTGGTGTAATCTATTTTCCACCACCACCTTACTTGGATTGGTATAATGGTGTAAATAATTACTATATATTATTATTGTAAATTGATATGTATTATATAATAGTATACATACAATCCAATAAAATTCCACGATCATGGGAACGATATCATCGCTCGTGCGTTCGTACAGAATACCGTCTCCACGACACGATGAGAT
Organism: Viscum album; assembly: GCA_963277665.1. NCBI lineage: Eukaryota > Viridiplantae > Streptophyta > Magnoliopsida > Santalales > Viscaceae > Viscum > Viscum album. The sequence goes on along the minus strand of OY728140.1, from coordinate 1,347,645,195 downwards.
TCATTCTCAATGATTAACCATTCATAAATGATTATAAATTATATATAATAAGTAATCATGAAATATATGACATAATAATGATACTGGATTTATGTATATATATATGTATTTCATCCAATTAATTCCATTCAATTCAACGAGGAAACGAAAACAACGTTCATGCGTACATACGACCTTTCGTCTCCATGAACGGTGTATTTATTTCCATTTATCGATCTATTATATATATGTATATTATGAATATATATTATATATAAATCATGTTTTATATTCTGGAAATAAGTAATCATGATCTAATTAATCATATGAATAATTACAAGTCAAAACACAGACGACAAATGAAACGATTTTACCCAAAACGCTTTTTAACATGGAATTTACAAAAGAACGGGTAATATAAAGTCATAAGTGAACCATATATGATATCATAACAATGAATATGATTCTTTAGTAAGTCGATGACATTATTTAAATAATTATACATGAGGTTCAGATACGTACGAAGCATATCGGACATAAGTTAAGGGATAATTTTGCAAATCTCATTTTTATCCGAGATTGCTTATTCATAAGTATTTACTAGGGTTATTGCTATCATCCATGTCCATGTCTTATAAAATTTTATTCATGTATGTTTAAATTCATTTTTACCCATTTTGACTTTTACCCCATTGTATGGAAGGAATATTTATTTTATGAGGTACTTTTTGGACTTTTCCGGCAAAAGTACGAGAAGAATGTTTTTTTAACTTATACGGCATGAAAGGATTTTTACGGTTTTATAAAGCCTTATTTTCATGAAGCTTCCTCCAAAATATTTCATTACTATTTTCAAAAAATCTATTTCTTTTAAAATTTCATAACGTTTTGTGAAAATAAATTGATTTTGAAGAAGAAAGGATATTTTTCTCAATAATTCATTTCAAGTGTTTTATCAAAACCATTTTTTCATCTAAGGTGACATTATTTTATATGTGTATGTTTCAAGTATAATGTCTCTATGATTTAAATGTTTTCAATTTTCTTATTATGAAATGATATCCATTTATTATATATGGATTATGTGATGATGGGATGATGTTTTTGAAACCCATTTGATTCGTTGGGTTATTATGAATGATGTATGTTTATTTTATGGCACAAGTAAGAATGATTTCATTATGTTATGGTTGGGACTTATATCTACCTCTAATGCATTGGGTAAAGATTTATATCTCATGAGATAGACATGGCTGGAATGGTAAGTTAATCCGGTCAGAATTTCAGGACTGGAACGAGGAGTGAACTCGATTTAGAAAGGGACTTTGTCCACTAAGATGGTCTTGGCAGCAACGCCTTGGCTACTATGGAAATCATTACATGTGATTAATGGATTCCACAATTACATGTTTTATTTCCATGCTGTGTTATCATGATTTATGTTCCATTATGGTCTATTCCTTATTTACTTCCATGTTTTAAGTTGTTGCTCAAGATTTTGAGGTTTAAACATTATGTTCATGTTTTTAAGTTCAATTGTATATGGTATGTTTTATTTTATCCATGCTTACCCTTACTGATCATTTGAGCTCACCCTTTTTATGTATTATTTTCCCCCAAGATTAAAATAAAGGTTTTTGTTATGGAAACAAAAAGTGGAAGATCATTATGGGATATGTTGAAGATCTTTCACAACTATTAGAATATTATGTTCCAAGTTTCCAAAGACACTAAACTATTACGGTCTTTGTGTGTATGTTTTTCTTATGTATTATGTATTCTGTAAAAGTAATGTAATATCTATGTATGTCAAGCTTTAGGTCTCTACAGTCTCCTTGAGGGAACGATGCAGTTTGGGTTGTCATTGAAAAACTCATAAAGGTTTCACACTTCTTACCGATCTAGGAGGCCTTCAGTGTTGATGAGCTAGGATGGTTGTACGTTTGAGAGATTGTACATTTACATGGGGTTACATACTCCATAGTTTCATACAGAGACACCCGTTTTACTTCTTGTGTTTGGAAAGGACTACAAAGGTATTTGGGTACATATGTACTCCTTAGTACAACTTACCATCCCCAGACAGATGGAATGTCCGAGCATATGTTTAAGGTACTAGAGGACATGCTTCGAGCATGCATCCTAGATTTTGGAGGTTCTTGGGAGAAGAATATACCTCTGGGGAATTTTTCCTACAATAATGGTTTTTAGGAAACTTCTTACATGGGACCTTATAAGGATTTGTATAGTAGTCCATGTCGATCACCTATATGTTGGCTGGAGCAGGAGAGGTAGCTATGTTGGGACCTCGTCTTTTCCAGGAGACCACAGAGCAGGTGGAGTTGTTTCAAAAGAGGATGGTTACTGCACAGTCATGAAAGAAGTATTATTCTGACCATCAGATACGACCTTTGGAGTTTGAGGTCGGAGATCAACTTTTCCTACATGTCACACCAAGGTTGGGACACAAGAGGAATAGGATACAGGGAAAGCTTTCACCAATATAAGTTGGGTCATTTGAGGTTTTAGAGAGAGTTGGGACAGTTGCCTATCGATTGAAGTTACCTTATAGGTATCGGTCTGTGCATGAAATCTTCCACGTTTCTCAGCTATAACATTACTTATCAAACCCACCTCATGTTCTTCAACCTGAGGAGGTCGAGTTGGAGGTAGGTGTATCATTCGAGAAGCATTCTATCTAAATTTTTGATCGAATCATAAAGGTTCTATGTGGTCATTTTGTTCCTCCAGTATAGGTGTTATGGTAGCACAGGAGAGTACAAGATACGACTTGGGAGAGGGACACTGATTTGTGATCGTAGTGGCTGGAGCTGTTCAAGGATTCTTCTTTGCCACCTTCTTATGGAAATTTTGGAAAAAATTTCTTTAAGGGTGGAAGTTTGTAAGAACCTAGATCTTCTTTTCAGGTATGGATCTTGATTTTGGGTGTTTTTGAGAAAAAGGGAAGAATCTAGAAATTTAGAGAGTACACAATGTGTACTTGAGAGTACACACCGTGTACCTAGTTTCCACAGGTAGCCATGTCCTGGCCGTGTAATGGCCGAGTACATGGTTGTGTTGGGTAACCTAGATACTGCCTAAAGCTAGGCTGGAAAAAGGCATATACATGACATGTATCTTTAAAGAACAGACCATGTATTTTTGTTATTAATATATCATATTGGGACCACGTCTCATTTACAAAAACAACTTCTTCTGAACCCATCTCGTCCAGGAGTGATGGGAATCACCATCCTTTCACCGAGCCACTGATCGGTTGTTTGTTCTTCTAATAAAACACCATCTATTATGTTGGAATCTCCATGATATACCACATTATAGGTTAATTAAAAGTATGAGGTTCAACTTTATTGATCGTACATCGTCGAGGTAGGTGGTTTGTGCCTTTCCATAGATGTCATTGAATTATATGTGCAAAAAGTCCCCAACACCCTAGTTTAAGGTATTACATGTTTTGAGAATTTATCACTGTTAATTCCTACTATGCTTTGTTTTCTTGAGTAAGGGTGTATTTTTAATAAGGTTTATTATCTTTCATTGGATGGATTTTCCCATGTTTTATTGATATTGGTTGTTGGGTCCAGAATTGCATATTAGGCTACTTTGCTTTCCTTGCCTAGTACTGTTGGGATGGAGTTGTCGTTTATATGACATGCTTGTGATATAAATTGTAGATATTTAGCTAATTAGTATTTGAGTTTTACTTTGGCTGATGGATATCATTTGTGCATGATTGAATTACACATGGATGTGGGAACATGGTGTAGTGGGACCATAGTGGGAATGGATGCTAAGGGATTCCCTAGAGTGTCTATTACCTTTCACATTGCAAGACCATAGGGGGGTGAATGTTCAGTGATCCCTCAAAGTGTTTTTAGTATACCACTGCGATACCATTGGGAGAATTTGATGTTGAGTACTTCCTCAAAGAGTCTATAGTTTACTGCTAAAAGACCACAAGAGGAATTGATGGTGAGTGATTTCTTAGAGAGTCTTTGTCTAAGCTAAACCATAGGGGTTAGACTGTGTGAAATTTCTAGAGGGTTTCTTGTGTATTATTGGATGATCAATTAATAAATGTAAATGTAAATGAATGTAGTTGAAACTATAGGATTAAGTAATTTTGAGTACTTCCTTGTTTATTACATCATTTTTCATATTTTTTCTAATTTATATTCACAGATAGTTATGCATAGATCTTTGGGTGGTTGCCTACTGGGATTCATCTCACACCCTATTTGGGTCATCATTTTGGGCACAAATAGATTATATTGTTGCAGGTATAAATAAGGTCAAGAGACCTTCTACTTCAAGTACTTGATTATTGTAGAGAAGGAGAGCATAGGACAAACTGAGACTTGTGATGATATTGTAGTTACTCAGTTTCTTTGTACTTTGGTTTAGTATTGTATTTCAGCATTGTGAACTGTTTGGCTACTATCCTAGACATAATTTACATGCATCATTTATATATGTTCCCCAGTTATTTATTTACTTTCAGTCTTCCATTGTTTACTTATTGTATGGTATTTCTTCTTCCGTTATTGTTATCTATTTGTTTATGATGTTTTACTTTGCCAATTATGGAATAGTTTCCCCACTATCACACCTAAGGCCCTCGCAGCTTGTCGGCAGCCTCTAGAATTTAGGGAAATGTGCTTGAGGCCATGTGACCATCCAGGTATGGGGAGCCTTTGGGTAGTCCTGGAAGTAGGATGTTACAATTGGAATTTTATAGTAAGTATATAAACCTTCAAAGAGTAAAAAAACATATTTTCACGGTGATAGTTAATGATATTAATTAAGAGTTAAAAAATATATGGGTAATAATGTCACCTAATGTTGTCTAAAAATTTTTGGTTGAGATTATTTTGACCTATAATCATCTAATATTTGAAATAAATAATTTGGATCTATTTTTTACTTATAAATTAATTTATTTTAATTTTATATTTTGAGAGTTTCCAAAAGTGACCCACACCTCAATAAAAAAACATCATCCCTCACTTCCACAGGACACATTGAGCCTTATAGCTCGACCAAAACCAACCAATTTCACTTACTATATTTCTTATTCATGTTATAGAGATCTTTGTCTTATAAAAAAAAACCTATATCTCTTAAGAATATATCGAAAGGAATTTCTCCAAAGAAGAGGTAACCACTTTTGCTAGCTCAATCAAGTTTATTTCTTATTATTGTTAATCTTCATGTGTTTTTCCATTATAAATTAATAACTATAGTATCATATATATTATGATATGTTATTATTATTTTGGTAAAACCATATTCGATATTTTATCCATCCTATGAAAATCTAAAGCATTACGTGTGCATACGTACGACTTTCCATCTCCTCGTTGTTGTGTAATTTTTTTTTCATCAATGCATTATTTGGATGGGTATAATGATGTATATAATATATATAAAGAATTAATAAGAGATGATATTGACTCTTTATAATTAATATACCTTCCATTTTCTTACCCTTTCACTATTAAGGGAATGATATTGTCACCTGTGTGTACGTACGACATACTGTCTCCATGAAGCGATGTGATTCATTTTCCATGTTAACCATTGAATAATGATTATAAAAATGTATATAATGAATAAATATAATAACCATGAACTTAATATAATTATTTCTATAAAATAAAAATATCCTATGAAATATAAACATGACTTACATGACAAAATATGCATAGGAAAATGAAGCAGTTAACACCCAAAATAAGGGTAATAATGAAATATTATTAACAAAATGATATAAGAATATCATATATGATATCATAAATTTTTATATGGTTATAGTATAAATTAATAACATTATTTAAACCATTATATAGGATTTTAAATTACCTTCAACTAAAATAATGTACAAGGTAAGGTTTATTTCACAATCTCACTATTATTTGGGATTGTTTATGTTTAAGTCTTGACAAAGGAATATTTTCATCCATGTACATGTTTTTTAAAAAAAATAAAAAATATTTTTATTATTGTGTTAATATTATTTAAAGTAATTTTTAACCATGTTTTAATTTTATAAAACGTTTTTAAAGGAATATTTTTTTCTTTTTCCAAAAGACGTACTTTATTACCTTTTCGATAAAAATACAGACGGAATGTTTTGTTAACTTATACCACATGAGTAGATTTTACCACTGTAATGGATCCTTAATTCCTTGAAGAGTCATTTATAATTTTAAAATTTTCTTTTCAATAAAATTTTTTTATTTTAAAAATGTGATACTTTTTTAAGAAAACTATTTCAATATAAAAAAGGGATATTTCTCTAAAATATTTTAAATGATTTTATTAGAGTAGTTTCATCTATATCAACATCCTTTGATGAATTTTATGATTCATTGAGGTTGATCTATTATGATATCATCTACCATATTTTATTAAATAGTGTATGATGATTTTGACTATAGATGTTCTATTTTGATACCATTCATGGTTTAGGGATAAAGTATTCCCATTTCATAAGCTAGTTTTTTAATATGAGTGTTTATGTGGTTTATGATTCACACTTTTCATATGAGGAATGAATTTGAGTCAATAAGTGATGATAGGGGACCTATATATCCCCTCGATTCATTAGTAGGTCTCATGGGACAAACTATTTTATGTGTTGGTTGATACCTTACCTGTTTATGTATGGTGTCTTGGATAAAGCCTTGATGAAATGTTTATGATGTATGGCTACGAAATCCCCCATTATGATATAAGTTATTGATATTCAATTTCATTATATGATTATTATAATATCCATGTTATTATTTATATGTAATTGTTTTATTTAAATTTATTCTTTCCATATTATACATAGGATTATGTTTAAATGGATTATGTTTCACTTATAAACCTTGCCTTAATGTTTATACTTATTTATTCGTAATAGCTTTTATTATATGCTTACCCTTAATGAGAATTTTATCTTTTTTTTATTAATATTTTCAAGACTTATTATATACTCCCATTACTGATTTTATATTAAATGTGCATAATTTGTGTGAAATACTCATGTTTTAATATTAAATGTAATTTTTGAGCATTTTTTGAATTAATCAAATCGATTCAGTTAACTATTTTACCTATAAATATCACCCTACTTATTCGAATTTTATGATTTTGTATTTTTATGGTTTCTTAGACAAATTAAAAAATTTCATTAGAAGGGAAATTTTTCCAAATCATCCATTTGGAGGGTCATATGGTCCACACAAGAATACACCAAGAATCTGTGAAGAAACTAGATCATCCATGAAGATTGAATTACTAGGCTTAATCCAGAAGTACAAATTCATTTATTATCCACCAACACTAGTAAAAAAATTTAAGGAGTCATGTATAAACATTTTAAGGCCCAAATCCAAAAACAAGGGGCCCAAATGAAGATTTTAAGTCCTTCCCATAATTATGTCCAGGAATTGAGATCCGAACATGAAATTTGATATTTATCCTGATAAAGACATCTATTCGAGCTGGGATTCTGCAGTGTGAAAGAGGATATTTATAATTCCGACTTTTTAAAATAAATCATTGGGGCTTGAAGGCATATTCCTATTCAAAAACCCATTCAAATTTCAACCATCGAAAAAGCATGGATAGAAATGGACAGTTTAACACTGTTTATAAAAACTGCCATAACCTTGGATACATAAGTCCAAATGCCACCAAATTTTGATATCAAACTGAAAACATTAATATCTACAACTTTTAAGAAGAATATATCTCCAGATTAGTCTAGATGAAATATCAAATTTCCGATGTAACTGGAGGGGTAGTTTTGGAATGCAAACACCCAACAACATTGGGCTATAAATACATCCCCCTCCTCTCCTTGTAGGTGGTTGGAATTTCATAAGAGAGTAGAATAAATTGGAATGAAAAAAGCCTTTCCAAAGTCTTGGTAGGACCTTCTAAACTCATTTTTTCACTTGAGATACCCTTCCTCTTCTCTTTGTTTTCATGTTATTTTGTGTTCTTTTTTTTTGTAATCGTGTTAAGTCTTTTTTCATTTCTAAATAATTTTAATGCATGTTTCTTCTTCTTCGTCTATTATTCTCATCCACCTTCGGTTAAATAATATTAATGGTATTAAAATTGGTTAAATGAATTTGAATCTATTTCCTTTATTTTGCTTCCTCATTCAATCTAAACTCTGTTTTTAATTCACATCATAGTTCGTGTGTGTGTGTTCGACACACAAATCTTTTCTTATCCTATTATTTTCATTCTATTTATAGTAAATCACTATAAACACATATTAACTGATTAATAACTATTTTAATGGCTGAGTAAATCTCTCATTAGGGTGAGTTATAATTTAGGGATGTTATGTGATTGAGATCTTTTTCTCGATGAATATTATTTGAATTAACATTGTGTATGTTGGACTTACCATGTCATGGATTAATGACTTGTTTTGTTTAATGAGTGGTTTCCAGGGATTATTGAAACCATAAATACATTACCATAAACATGATATTATTAATATTAGAACCCTAAGTAATGTTATGGATTGTATTAAATCCTTAACACTTTGTAATTCCAATCAACGTCAACTTCGGACATGGATGTCAATTTAATGCAATATAAAGCAAGAATCAAGGATATTACAAGCTTAACTACCTAATGATGAACTCACCCCAATATTTATAAAATTGTTAAATCAATATTAATAAATAAATAATTTCAATTATGCTCTATAAGAAAACCCCCCTAATAAAAATACAATCAACTAAAAACAAATGAGTATTAAAAAGTATCATCGTTGAGGATTTGACCCGAGTGTTGTTATACACATTAGCAGAGCATCAGGACCTTGAATGGTCGATAGGGAACAATCGGCCACACTTTCAAATTGATCCGTTTTTTAGGATGTTTTATTATGTAGTCATTTTTTTTGGTTATTTTAAAAAACAAGAAAAAAACAAAATTGAAAAAAATTGAAAAACAAAACGCAAAGAAAAACTTGCCTTATCTTAAAAATCATAAACGGAAAACATAAAAAAAAATGGTCTTCCTTTTTATTCCAAAATATATCTGAATGCCTCATAGCCTCCCAAACAATCCCTTAGATTTTTTTGACAGAAAAATTGAGAGAACATTTCTCCAAATTAGGAGGAACATTAGGGATAATCAAATAATTCAAGAACCAGTCCTTGTCCAACCAATTGAATTAGATATGTCCCATCCTAGGGAACAAACACTTAAAGAACTTTTTTCCCCTCATATAAATTACCAACCCGTTGGTATTCAATATCCAATCATAGAGTATTACTTAGAACTAAAATAAGGTTTGATTCATCTTCTTCCTCATTTCCACAAGCTAATCGGTGAGGATCTACATATCCACCTTAAAGAGTTCCAAGTGGTGTGCTCTACCATGAAGCCTCAAGGGGTTTCTGAGGAAAAAATAATACTCTAGGCATTCCCTTTCTCCCTAGATAATACTTCCAATTCAAGGATCTACTACCTCCCTCCTAGTTCCATAAACTCATGGATTGACATGAACGACTTTTCCTAGAGAAATTCTATCATGCTTCTCATACTACTTCCATCTGAAAGGAAATTACTGGTATCCATCAATTCCCCAATGAATCACTCCATGAATACTATGAGAGGTTCAAAACTTTTGTGGCAACCTGCCCACACCACCAAATCCCTGACCAACTCTTGATCCAATACTTCTATAAGGGGTTATTGGCTAAGGAGAGAACCCTCATTGATGTCGCAAGTGGCGATGCTCTTTTTGAAAAAACTCTTGTAGCTGCAAGAGATTTCATAAGTAACATGGATGAAAACACACAAAAATTCCATACTCAGGCACATGCTCAAGTAAAACAAGCTCAAGATAATCAATTGATAGAGCCGAACAAGTTGATAGAGTGGATGGGTGAACTTACAGGTCTTGTGAAACAACTAGCTGTGGCGGCCAAAACACCAACCTCATCTTCTCCACAATCTCTATTTGTAACACCCCAAGATTTCATAGTATGTTATTTTCTTTAAATTAAATAGCTTGTGCTACACGCAACCCTGAGTTTGAGCGCACCCCAACTTACCAAACTAGTTGTTCAAAAAAGTTTATGAATAGTATTAACTAGATTTTTAATTTTATATACTCCATATAATTTTAACTATTGTATTATATGTTTCATAGACATATTATAAGAACAAATTCAATTTTTTAGATAAAAATGTATTTTCAAAAAAAATCAATTTTACCACCTTTTAAAGGAGAACCCTTTTTAAATCCAATATTTTACCCTTTTTCATATTCATTTTGATAAAATAAAATTCTTTTTTTATAATCGGGACATCAAAATTTACTTTGGATGAAATTTTGGTATTTTTCTAGTAATATTTATTTTTTTATGAATAGTGATAAATACAGTATTTTAATTCAAAACTGCCTTTTAATCTAATTTATTTATATGGATAGATTATATTTTAAATTTGTTTTGAATTGTAATTATATTATATTTTTACCCTTTAATCAATTTTTGGTCATTGTAATTAGTTTCACTTTGAAATTATACATAAACAAGTGTCAATCTTTTGATAGTTATTGTTTCTTAAAAACACGTTATTTGTTTTGACAACGGGAATTAAGTTTAAATTAATTAATCCAACTTCTATATCTTGAATTTGGTAAAATATAAATCATTATTGAATTCAGAATATCAAATATAGCTTAGGCTGAATTTTTGATATTTTTCTGAAAAACTTCAATTTTTGATGAATAGTGAAACCACTAAGTAGTAGTTAAAAATCCGACTTTTTCTTTTAAATGAAATTTTATCGCTTATGTGAATTGAATTTCAAAAATCCTAGATACATGGTTGTTATTAGTAACTAAAATTTTGTTCAATAAGATGAAAATAATTTTTGGTGAATAGTAACTTTTGACTTTTATTTACTGCAGTTAAAGGTAAATAGAGTAATTTATGGTAAAAAAATATTATAATAATAACAAATTACTTTAACACTTGTCCTAACCTTATTTTATGAGTAATGGTTAACCATGGGAATCCTTGGGTAGATTTTGGGACCCCATGGATCCACTTAAGAATGATAATGACACTTTATTTTAATTAACTTAAAGTAAAGACAAAAATGACATTAACAAATATATTTTAGTATATCAATTTTTACATGGGGTTATATAAATCATATTTTCAACTATAAATAATAATTGGAAAGATAAAACTATTTCCTACATTATGGTAATTTTTTCATAATTTTTAGACATCATATAAATTAAATTGTTTATGACAGCATAGTGATGTAGTATTTACCTCATAAATAAATGATTTAAATAAATAAGATTATTACAATTAAAACAATATCCAAAACCTATCCAATTATTATTGGATGATTTTATTTGAAACATGAGTCATCTTATATTCGACTTTAATTTGATTTTGACCTTCAGAAACTAAATATCATGATATAATAAAATAATATTTTCACACTTTCCTAAAGAACCCCTCCTCCCCCTTATAAAAGGACACCACTTCTATCCCATTCCACACACCTCTCAATCCCCATTGCTCATCCAAACCCTAACCAAATAATCTCTAAAGATCCACCTCTTCCTCCTAAAAGCCTTACCTTTGGCAGAAATCACTTCAAGAAGTCCTTTTGGTTAAAGCCAAAGGAAGTTACCCAAATTAAAGGTAATGTTTTCTCTTAAATTCTTTTGTTTTATTTTGTTTTATTTTACTTATCCAACCCCCTAAACTCTTTTTATTACTTTATTTTATGACAACACCAGTATCATAAATATACTAGTATGTTTTTATGAGAAGTATTCGAATTAAATTTACACACACCTCCATCTAATGGGTGAAGAACATATTGTTTATACAGATGGAAAACTAACGCTGCATGAAACGATGATTGTTCGATTATCTCCTACCGCCTCTCATGGTGGACATTAAGATAGAACTGTATTTATATATGATATATATATTATGTTTATGTTTTCTTTATGCTTCTATATTTTCCATTTATATCATTATTTTATGGTTTCCATTATGGGTAAAACATGAAATTTTCATTTGAGGAAGTGCGGACTACCACCCCCTCAAAATGATCTGACTCATTAATGCCTTATGTGGGACATATAAAGGATTTATTTAATGAAATTATTTTTTTATTATACTTTAATTATAATATAACTATGTATAATTATGTTTTAATTACATTAAAATACCAAATAAAAATGAAAGTAGCGTTCATGCATATGTACGGCTTACCATCTCCATGAACGGTACATTTCATTTCTTATCTCCAAATGTTATTTACTATTATAAATACATATATATACTCGATATATAATATATATATGATATATAAATCATGTATATCATTCTGGAGATAATGTAATTTTTACAACATGGAAAATTGTAATTATAACAAGTTCATTTTTGACTCAAGATCCGAACATCGATAAAATATCCAATATGAACTCAAATAATTAACTTGTTGTTATAGTAAGGTAATAAGTGATATAAAAGGAATAATAATCATTAAAAAATTTCTTAATCAAGTAGAAATTTAATTAAGTTTACTATTCAGGAAGAACAAGGAACATACCAGACAAGTCGGACTTGAGGTAAGGGGTTTCTTTTCTCACTTTTAATTCCGTGAGATTTCCATTCTTCACCACTTATTTATTACATGTGGTGTATTGTGTACTTTAATTTGATATATGTTATCATTATTATTTTTATATTCATGGTATTCTGTGATTCATTTTATGTTTATTAACTTTTGTTCATACAACTCGGTTAACTACAACGTGGTAAGGAGTTTTCATCTCACTTCTTATTTCCGTGAGATTCATGCTATATTGGCCACTATTTCCTTTTGGGTGGTGTATGTACTGCCCATTATTATATTCTTGGTTAATATAATTTAATTTATGGGTATTTACGTCTTCATTTTATGATACTTCTTTAATGGGGTGTATGTTTCATAAGTTACCAAATCAGTAAGGGAATTTCAAATTTCAATTTCCACTCATTGGGATTTACGAATACTTCATTGATTATTTTACTCAAAAATTATATGTGGAATCAATATTTATAATTTATGTAGTAATTTACACTCACCTTTATGTGTATATACTTTTGATAAACATAATCACTCCATTGATAAATTCTCAAGTCATCGATATGAACCTGATAAGATTAATTTTAACTCCATCTCCATTCATTGAGTTAAACATCCAATTCATTGGTGTTGTTTTTACAAGAATATGTGTGAATGTCCTCTGACAGATTTACACTAAATATCCAATCATATTGAGTGTATTTATATTTTTGACACATAATTATGTCATTGATTTATCTTTAACCTAAGGATACAATATTTATAAGTGGTTTCATCTCAACTTACATTCTATTGAGTCTTCTTTGTTGTTATGTGCCAATTCAATTTTATTTCGTGTATATACTGTATTTTGACATAGTATATCATTAATACCTTTATTTTCATGATATTATAAAGTTTTTATTACCTCAAATATTTGTATTCAAGTGTCTCTCATTTTTTAGAACTCTAACTAAAATATCATTTTAAATTTTTTAAAGAATTATTATTCTAAATCATTCTCATTAATGTCCATGTTTTAAAAATGGTTTTAAGGATTTATTTATATGGACATTAATGTTTTAAAATTAAAATTACCCTTAAAAGTTTTAAAGTGGTATGGGACACTTTGACTCAAAATTCTATTTTAAACGACTTCTTGATAAATAGTGAGACTTTTAAATGTATTCAAGAAAAAAGGGGGATATTTCTCTCAAATAGTATTGATGATTTTTCTTTCATCTATGTCAATATGATTAATTATTCTCGACTGAGGTTAATCTATTATAATAAAATATTCCATATTGTATTGAATGAGTTATGTTTGACTGTGGATGTTCTATTTTTATACCATTCATGGTTTGTGGTTAAAATATTGACATTTCTTATGCTAGTTTTAATACGAATTTTTAGATTATGTTTCAACATTTTCATATGAGGAATGAATTTGACTTAGTAAGTGATGGGATAATCCTACTATAGCTCCTCAATGCATCAGTAGGTCTCATGAGACAAACTAGTGTCTTGGCACTAGGCCTTGACAAAATCTTATTTGTAGTCTTGTCATTAGGCCTTGACAATGTGGTTATGATGTCCGAAATTATGCATTCTGTCACTATGAGTTTAGCTATTGATATTTCATGTGGTTATTCGACTAGTAGAATACCCTTGACAATGTTTTATTATGGAATTATTTACTTAGCTCATATTCCAGCCATAAAGTGTTCGTGTTTTTTATTTTTAAAGGCTTGTGTTTTCAATTATTCATTCTGCCTAATGTTTATGTTATCTTTCACTATATTTCTTACTCTTACTGGGCGTTTGAGCTCACCCCTTTCTCATGTTTCATTTTCCAAGGATATGAAGAAGTTAGTTATGAGTGACTTGCAGAAATAATCTTGGAAGCTTGGATGTTTTTAATGGAATAAATTTGTGTTGTTTTTCTTTTCAAGTTGTAATGTTGAATTTATGTATGTATCTTGTTTCAAAGGCTACTAAACTGATCGGTCCTTTAGGACATTATTCCTTATAATCATTCCAATGTATTAAAATAATGCACTGGCTCTTGGATTCTATGGTCGGGGCGTTATAGTTGGTATAAGAGGAAGTTTAGCACAAACCTTGGAAACTATATTTATATAAACTCTTCTTGGATCAGATTTCCCTAAGATAGACTTTGAGGATTAGTATAGAAGAACTTCCTAAAATCTTGGTAATGTAGAGATTTTGTGTATTTTTCAAGTAGTACATCTCTGTCTGAATATGAGCAGGTAGAGGTGGCTCTGGAATAGATGTACCTAGGAGTGAAAACTCTGATAAGGAGTTTCGGTCTTGACCTGGGGTATCCTGGTACATGACAACGGGCCTTGCTGCACTCTTGGTTACGACACTCCCAGGGGATATGCTTAAGATAATCTACATTTTCTTTACAAAACGATTTGAAGGATTTTAATATAACATGAGAATAAATGACCTTGGTTAATCATAAGGTGTTTTAAATTGAAAATAAAGTTTCATGATATTCTCAAAAATGATTTTATGACTATTATTACTCACACAATGATTTCTAGTTTTATTCAATGGCTAGATTCCAAGGAATTCATAGTAACTTTGAGCATGATGTACAAGGTTTGAATGGTGGTGGAAAAGAGAAAAAAAATGGAATTTTGATTGGCGTAAAAGATATTGGGTTCATGCTAAAACATTTTTCCAAAAATATGATCAACAAAATATATATTAACCAACTCACGGACTCAACAAAGAAGAGAAAAGTGGTGAATGATAAGAGATCCAGCAGTGAAGACCATGGAGAAAAGAAAGCTCATTTTTCATCATGCAGGAAATGTGGAAGGAGACACCTAGGAAGGTGTCTTAATGGAACAAAGAAATGTTTTATGTGTGGGAAATAAGGACATAATGTAAAGAATTGCTGAGGAAAAATGAAGGGTACTATGGAAGAAAATAAAAATGGTCCCAAGAATCCATTTACAGTCATTTGTTGTAAATCTAGGGGACCTAGCCATTACCCGAGTGAATAACCTATTCTATATAATATCCTCATGGTCAAAGAAGAAGTTATGTGGAAATAAATGGATAGTGAAACGTTTAAAAAGTATTAGTGCTCTTTATTTATGGGATTACTTTGGAAGACTTTTATCTTGTAATTGTAACCCTATAGTTTTTCATGTGAAAATGATATTTGAGGAAGAATTATCATTTCTCTTGTTGATATAGTTATAAATAACAATTTGGTTTTATACAATCATTGAGTTTGAGGAAATTACATGTTATTAAATTTTGGAATGAAAATGAGAGGTATAAGATAACATTTGTGATGAAATTATGTTACAGTTATTATGAGGAATATGTCTCATTTTTTGGAATATTATAAAATTATATAGTTTTTGAAAAAGAACAACATGCAGAATGTGTGACAACCCGTCGCATCAGACAAATATATGGGAATAGAACCCACAACCATAGTGAGATTTGGATTTATAGCCTACCACTGGACTACGTAAAGTCCCAAGTTAGTGTGACTAATTATTTTTAGTTAAATGTTTTTATTGATCAATAATAAGTTGATTTGGGATCTTATGTCTTATCAAATTTTTATCCTTAGTATAGGAAAATGATTTGGTTAGTAAGTGATAAATGTTATTTTGGAAGACGTTCTCTGTATTGGGAATACTATATGCCTAATGAAAATATAATACTATGAAATTTCATTTGAAGAGTAATGGTGGGTTTTTTACCTATGTTTTTATTTTGGATTTATAGAGACTTGGGTTATTTATAGAAATGATTAACCTAACATAGAGAATATGGGATTAGGTTAATTACTTTTAAATATGTGACTTTATGGGTAGTCGATATTATTTGGAGATAAAATTTAACGTGGAAGAATACATAAGAAAATTCTTCTACATTTTGGGTTTCAATATTAGTTTGGATTATATTGAAATATTTTATGGAAATTGTTTATTGAATGGTTTTTATTGAAC
The DNA here is from genome assembly GCA_963277665.1 of Viscum album. Classification (NCBI taxonomy): domain Eukaryota; kingdom Viridiplantae; phylum Streptophyta; class Magnoliopsida; order Santalales; family Viscaceae; genus Viscum; species Viscum album. Next base: position 1,347,628,576 of record OY728140.1, on the reverse strand, counting down.
TTTGGGTATTGTTGGTTAAATTTTAGAAATTAATATTAGTATTTCTTTCTCTAAAGTATTATCCTTTTTGGGGATCATCTGATATTCTACTAACCATTTTGGTTTTGGTTAATCTCTAAAGAAAAGGTAAATATATACAGTTCATCCATTGTGGATTATTTGATTCTCTATAGGTTGATTCTAGTGCTTTAGGTGTGTCAAATTCATCTTTAATACTCCTCATTTGGAGTGAAAGATGAGTTTTTGGTAAGAATTAGATGAAGGATGAAACTCTACTTGTCATGTATATTTTTGTTCTCTTATTCTATGAATAAATCAATTATTAATCTTTAGGGAAAGGTTTTTAAAACCAAAAATGTGCTATCCAAATGCTTTATGTTTTGTTGAACCAATGATATTTTAAATCGTCATAGATTGATGGCTTTGAGGCCCTCAATTTTACACTTGTTTGTGATTGATGAACTCAATCACTCCCTATATATATTTACATTTTTCCTCAAATTATGTGTCTCTAATTTCCACCAATGTCCTTCTAATCGAGATCATAATCTGGTGGTGACTTTTTCATCTCATTTTCCCTCTTATTAAGACTAAATTTTATTAACCCAATTTCGGATGTAGGTTTTCCACAAAAGGTATTCTTCTATTTTTAACCTTATATTTTCAAAGAATAATTTCAAATTTGTAGGATGAAATTTATTAAAGGAGGGGATAATTTAACACCCCAAGATTTTATAGTAAGTTATTTTCTTTAAATTCAATAGCTTGCGCTACACACAACCCCAAGTTTGAGCGCACCACGACTTACCAAACTAGCCGTTCAAAAGCGGTTATGAATAGTATTAACTGTATTTTGAATTTTATATACTCCATATAATTTTAACTTTTTTATTATATGTTTCTTATACATATTATAAGAAATAATTCAATTTTTCAGATAAAAAATGTATTTTTCAAGAAAAATCAATTTTACCACCTTTTAATGGAGAACCCTTTTTAAATACAATATTTGATCAATTTTCATATTCATTTTGACAAAATAAAATCCTTCTTTAGAATAAAGACATAAAAATTTACTTTGGATGAAATTTTGGTATTTTTCTAATAATATACATTTTTTATGAATTGTGTGAAATACAATATTTTAATTCAAAACTACATTTTAATATAATTTATTTATATTTTTATATTATATTTTAAATTGGTTTTCAAGTGTAATTAGATTATATTTTTACCCTTTAATCCAATTTTGGTCATTGGAATTAATTTCACTTTGAAATTATACATAAACAAGTGTCAAGATTTTGATAGTTATTGTTTCTTAAAAACACGCTATTTGTTTTGACAACGAGAATTAATTTTAAATTAATAAATCCAACTTCTATGATTTGAATTTGGTAAAATAGACACCATTTTTTAATCAGAATATCAAATATATCTTAGGCTGACGTTTTGGTATTTTTCTGAAAAACGTCAATTTTTGATGAATAGTGAAACCACTAAGTAGTAGTTAAAAATCCGACTTTTTCATTTAAATGAAATTTTACCTCTTCTGTGAATTGAATTTAAAAAATCCGAGAGACATGGTTGTTATTAGTAAGTAAAATTATAACAACCCAAGATTTCATAGTGTGTTATTTCTTCAAAATAATTCAATAACTTGCACTACACGGAACACTGAGTTCAAGCGCACCATGACTTACCAAACAAGCCGGTCAAAAGAGCCTATGAATAGTATTAACTAAATTTTAAACTTTATATAATCCTTATAATTTTAGAATCCATATTATGAGTTTCTTAGACATAATGTAAGAACAAATTATTTTTTTCAGATAAAAGATTTTTTTTTCAAAAATGCACTTTTACCAACTTTAATAGTGAACCCTTTTTAAATCCAATATTTTAAACTTTTATATATTCAATTTGACTAAATAAATTTATTTTTTAGAATGAGGACATAAAAAAATTTACAATTTAAAACCCCAATCTTCCACGGTATGCTTCGCGTTGAAAAAATACAGTACCGTGTGTTGTACACAACTTCGAGTTCTAACACACACTACAACCAATCAAACTAGCCGTAATGAATAGTAATATCTAATTTTTAAAATTTTATAAATTTTATCTCTCAAAATGGAATTAATTTTTGGATTCGAAATATTGAATTTATCCTAGGGTAAAATTTTGGTACTTTTCGGATAACTTTTATATTTTGATAAATAGTGAAAATTACTAAATTTTAATTAAAAACAACTTTTTTAATAAAAATAATTAGTAGTGATAAATTTTGAATTATAGTGGTTTTAAAGTATATTTAGAATATATTTTTACCATTTAATACAATGTTTGTCATTGGAAAAAATTTCACAATTAAACCGGACATAAACAAGTGTCAATCTTTTGATAGTTATTATCTCTTAAAAACACGCTTTTTGTTTTAACAACGGGAATTAATTTTAAATTAATTTATGCCACTTATTTGTTTTGAATTTGGAAAAATGGATTCCATATTTGGAATCAGGATGTTAAAATTATGTAAATAGGTAACTTTTATTGTTAGACATTTTGAATAATTAGTTCGGTAAATATTTTATTTACCATGGTTAAAGGGTAAATCCGGTAAATAAGGGTTAAAAAATAATATTATAATAAAACAAATTACCCTAAAACGTGTCCTAACATTATTGGATGATACATGTTAGACCATGGTCATTTTGGGTCGATTTAGGGACCCCATGGTGCCACTCGTAAGTGATAGAGACACTTTATTTTAATTAAGTTAAAATAAATACAAAAATGACAAAAGAATATATCTTTTAGAAAAACAATTTTTTCAAAGGGTTATATATGATGGATTTTCAACTATAAATATTCATTAGAAAGATAAAAATATTTACTACATAATGATAATTTATTTATAATTTTTATACATTAAATAATTTAATTTATTTATGACACAATGATGATGCAGTAGTTTACCATAATAGTGAAAAATTAAAATAATTGATATTATAAATACCCAAATAAATATAATTTTAGACTTTTAATGAATTAAACTAATTTTCTAGGATAATATGACATATTAGAATTGATTTAATTTACTTTTTTTGAACTAATAAGTCTTTTATGATTTTCACAAAATTCAATTTTCCAAATAGTGTCAAAATTGACGTAAAAGAGTTTTTAAAACAAATATTATATTATTAATTGATATTAAATTCCTAAAAATCTACGGTTCGGCCAAGAGACTTATATAATGATATTTTTATAATTAATGGACCACTTGGGGGTCATTTGGAGTTATATAGTAAGTTTATTAACTATATAATATAAAAATACAAAGTGACATGGTAAGTGGCAAACTAATTAACTAAGAGTTAAAACTAAAAGATAAGGTTAATATAATGACCCAAACCTGTCTAAATACTATTGGTTGAGTGGTTTTAGACCCATACCCACCTTAACCTTTAAATAATCCACTTTTGATCCATTATAAATTGAATATTAATTTATTGTAAAATAATATTTCTAGCTTTTCCAAAGGTGCCCCTCACCTCTCTTATAAAAGGGAACTCTCCCTTCTCATTAACTCACACTTTCAAAGCCTTTTGGTTCGTCCAAACTATCCCCAAATACTCTCTCAAATTCCCTAAATTCATCCTAGATGCCTTCCTTTAGTCAGAAATCCAACCTAAGATCCCTTTTGATCAAATCAAAAGGAAGAACCCGAAGAAGAGGTAATGATTTCCCCACCCTTTTCCAAGTTCCTTTCTTCTTCCACTTCTTCCTTCTTTGTTATTACCATTCCAAAATAATAAATCCAGTATCTTATATATACTGTGATGTTATTATAAATATGGTACAACCATATTCAGTATTCTATCCATCCTTTTAATAACATGTCACCATACGTGCGTACGTACGGCTTACCGTCTCCACGTCGTAGTGTAATTGTTATTCAACAAATTATTATTTGGATGGGTATAATAATAATGTGTAACTCATGTAAATAATACATATAACATGATAATTAATCTCTATATATGATAAACCATCCAATTATATATTATTTTAATATCAAAAGAATAATATTGTCGCTCATGCGTACGTACGGACTACCGTCTCCACGAACACGATGAGATTCATTCTCCATCGTATCCATTCAAGTATAATTATCATTTGATGATTTAAAAATAATATTTAAGGACTTGATATCATTATGGATATGAATGAGATACATCCTATCCATAACAAACATGGCTTACGTAACAAAACATATCAAAGAAAACGAGTAAGTTGACACCCGAAACGACGATAATACTAAAATATTATTAACAAATCGATGTAAAAAGATCATATATGATATCATATTCTTGTATAATTTAATAACAATTATTTCACCATTATACAGGATTTTAACCTACCCAAAACAAGGAAAATTACAAGGTAAAGTTTATTTCACAATCTTTTCATTATCTGAGGTTGTTTATACGTAATTATCTAATCGGACCTCTTTATCATCCCCATCCATGTTTCTCGAAAGTGTATTTCAAAACATTCTTACTACTTTACAGAATATGGGTTAAATCCATTTATACCCTTGTTTGACTTTTTATAAGAATTTTATAAAGGAATCTTTCCGTCGTTTTCCAAACAAGTCCTTTTAACCATTTCGACAGAATTAAGGTAAGAATGTTTTTTTAACTTATACGGTGGGTGTGGCTATTTTCCGCCGTTATAAAATTTTCAAAGATTCCCTTACAAGATTATAAGGATATTTTCAAGGTAAATGTTTTATTTTATAATTATGTGACTTTTAAATGATTTCAAAATGAAGATTTTAAGAATTTGTGAAAGTTACTCTTTATCAAGATCAGAATATTAAATGTTTTAAAGATTTATCTTTCTAAATCTTTTTAATTAATGTCCATGTTTTCAAAATGATTTTAAGGATTTATTTATATGGACATGAATTTTTTGAATGTATATTTCTTTTCAAAAGTTTCTAAGTGGTATGGGACACTTTGATTCAAAAATCTCTTTTCAATTACTACCTTAATAAATGTGTGACTTTTAAATGATGTCAAAAAAAGAGATATTTCTCTCAAATAGTTTTGATTTCATCTATTTCAACATCCTTTGAAGGATTTTAAGTTTATTTGAAGTTGATTTATTATTATACAAAACTTCCATATTGTTTTGATGTTTTTGTGATGTGTTTGACTGTGGATGTGTTATTCTTATACCATTCGTGGTTTATGAATGAAGTATTTACATTTTGTATGCTAGTTTTAATACGAATGTTTATGTTATATTTGAACCTTTTCATATGGGAATGCATTGGACTTAATATGTGACGGGTGGAGCCCGCTATAGCTCCTCGATGCATCGGTAGGTCTCGTGAGACAAAATAGTGTCTTGGAACAAGGCTTTGGAAAAATCTTATTTGTAGTCTTGGCACGAGGCTTTGGCTATGTGGTTATGATAGTCTGGCATTATGCATTCCATCATTATGAATGTGGTTATTGATATTGCATGTGATTATTCAATTAGTAGAATATCTATGTGAATAAGTAAATGGAATTATTTCATTTTATTTTTTCCATACTATGTTGAAGTTCTAGTTTAAAAGGCTTTTGTTTTAGTTATAAACTGCCTTAAATGTTTATTCTTATTTATGAAAGTTTCCGCTATATTGTTATCCTTACTAAGCATTTGAGCTTACCCCTTTCTATGTTTTATTTTTCCCAGGATTCCCAGAAGTGTAATGTGATTGATATGCATGGTTAATCCAAGGGAATAATGGCATTCATAAAGATTATTAATGTTTTTTTGTAAGTCTTAAAGTGAAAATGTAACATTCATGTATGTGATCTATTTTTCCAAGACTGCTAAATTGATCGGTCCTTCGGGACTTGATTCTTTTTAATCATTACAATGTATTAAAATAATGCACTGACTCTGGATAACTGCTGTCGGGGCGTTACAGTTGGTATCAGAGGAAGTTTAGCAATAACCTTGGAAACTAGATTTAGATAAAGTCTGATTAGAGCACATAGCCCTAAGATAGAATTTTGGGATTAGTATAGAAGAACTTCCTAGAATTTTGGTATTTTAGAGATTTTGTGAGTTTTCCAAGCAATACATCCCTGTTTGGATACGATCAGGTAGAGGCGGCTCTGGCACAGATGTACCTAGGGGTAAAACCTGAAAACCCCACTTTGAGCTAGACTCGAACGGGAACTGGTGCACGAAAAGGGGCCTTGCTGCACTCTTGGTTACGACACTCCCGGGGGATATTCTTAGGATAATTCTAATTTTATTTACAAACCATTATCAAGGGCTCATGATTATATACTTACTCAAAGAAAACATTTTTTACGATTATGGATTATATCCATAAACTGTTCAATTTTCATTTGGAATTATTTATTGCAATTCATAAACTGACCTAGTTTATGTTATTGTATAGAAATGGCACCCAGTAGAAGGAATGTGAACTCCAGTAATACGTATGATCCAAAGAGTAAGAAGAATTGTATCTTTAATGGTATTAAGACATCATTTAGAAGGGAAATAGTCTCCCATATATTATCATCATATAAAGAAATAGTATCATGTGTGGATAAGATAACTAAAAAGTTTACTGAGTCCTATGGCTTTGAAGGGAAGCAAGAGAAGAAAAGGATGGAAGAGAGAAATATGGATAAAGGGAAGAGGGAAAAGAATAATTTCCCCATATGTGATAATTGTGGGAAGAAACACCCTGGAAATTGACTGAAAGGAATGGGAGTTTGTTATAAGTGTGGAGGAAAAGGGCACAAAGTACGTGACTGCAAGGGTAAGAAAATGGTTTTAAATGTACAATGCTTCATTTGCGAGGAGTCTGGACACTACGCGAACCTATGTCTCAGTCATCAGACTATACCACAAATGATGATATTGGATAATAATCAAGTTATGATACTACCACAGATGAATAGAAATGATTTGAGTTCTTATGTTGATTATGTCATTTGAGTGTTGTATCAACAATGTACTTGTTATAATAATTATGGATTATATAAGGATTGTACTGTAGTACTGTTTCATTAAGGACTTGATATTGTGTGGAACAAAGAAAAGTGACTCAATAGTAGGATAATTTTTTGTAAAATATATGGTTGAGAGAATGATAAACCATAATATAGTTCTGATACCGAGGTAGTGAATTTAGAATAATACATGATTGATTTGGATAAATTATATTGGATATTCTTGACTACCTTGAAACTGATTAATTATTTGTATATTCCATCATTGTTGGGGTTTACAACATTTTTGGATTGATAGAGTATATCCATTATTATTTAAGGAATAAGGGGTCATGAATGTAATCAATAAGGTTTTATGGTAATTCAAGATGTTGCAGTGTTTTAAAAGAATATATGATGAATGTGTTCACATGTTATTACGCAGAAAAAAGGATCTTCATTTTTTGACTAAAGCATTTTGGATAGTTCTAGTTTGGATTATTTTTGTATTTCTATAAAAGGACAACCCGGAGGTTGGGCGGCAACCCGTCGCATCCGGCAAGGCCGTGAGACTTGAACCCACAACCGAAGGGCGACAATGGTGTATCACCTACCACTGGCCCACATAATGTCCGGGATTAAATAATGTATTTTTTTTAAAAGATCTGGTAGATGAATTATAAATTCATTTTTTTTGGAACCCTATATGAATTGGATAAATAGAATATTTTTTTACATTCTATTATCTTTTCGAGTGAAAGATGAGTTTGTGGTAGAAATTAGTTAAAGGATGAAACTCTACTTGTCAAGAATATATTTTTCTTCTTCTCTTATTCTATGAAGAAATTAATTCTTATACTTTATTTAAGGAATCCTAAAACAAAAAATGTGTTATCCTAATACCCAATGTTTTGTTGAACTGATGGTATTTCAAATCATCATATATTGATGAATTTAAGGACCTAAATTTTACACTTGTTTGCGATTGATGACCTCAATCACTACCTATAAATATTTACATTTTTCCTCAAATTTTATGTCTATAATTTCCACCAATGTTCTCCTAATCGAGATTATAATTTGGTTGTGACCCTTTCATTTCTCTTTTCCTCATATTAAGACTAAATTTTAGTAACCCAATTTCCGATGTGGGTTTTCCCACAAAGATATTTTCTATTTTGAACCTTTTGTTTTTGAAGAACAATTTCAAATTGCGAGGATGAAATTTATTGAATGAGGGGAGAATGTAACACCCCAATATTGCATAGTGTGTTATTTCTTCAAAATAATTCAATAATTTTCACTACACGGAACACCGAGTTCAAGCGCACCATGACTTACCAAACAAGCCGGTCAAAAGAGGTTATGAATAGTATTAACTAAGTTTTAAACTTTATATAATCCTTATAATTTTAGAATCCATATTATGAGTTTCTTAGATATAATGTAAGAAAAAATTCTTTTTTTCAGATAAAAGAAGTATTTTTCAAAAATGCACTTTTACCAACTTTAATAGTGAACCCTTTTTAAATCCAATATTTTAAACTTTTATATATTCAATTTGACTAAATAAATTTATTCTTTATAATGAGGACATAAAAAAATTACACTGTAACACCCCAAGCTTCCACGGTACGCTTCTCATTGAAAAAATACAGTAGCGTGTGTTGTACGCAACTTTGAGTTCTAACACACACTACAACCAATCAAACTAGCCATAATGAATAGTAATACCTACTTCTTAAAATTTTATAAATTTTATCTCTCAAAATGGACATCATTTTTGGATTCGAAATATATAATTTAGCCTAGGGTGAAATTTTGGTACTTTTCGGATAACTTTTATATTTTGATGAATAGTGAAAATTACTAAATTTTAATTAAAAACAATTTTGTTAATAAAAATAATTAGTAGTGATAAATTATGAATTTGAGTGGTTTTAAAGTATATTTAGAATATATTTTTACCATTTAATACAATTTTGGTCATTGGACAAAATTTTCACAATTAAACCAGACATAAACATGTGTCAATCTTTTGATAGTTATTATCTCTTAAAAACACGCTTTTTGTTTTAACAACGGGAATTAATTTTAAATTAATTTCTGCCACTTCTGTGATTTGAATTTGGAAAAATGGATTCTATATTTGGAATCAGGATGTTAAAATTTGGTAAATAGGTAACTTTTATTTTTAAACATTTTGAATAATTACTTCGGTAAATATTTTATTTACCATGGTTAAAGGGTAAATCTGGTAAATAAGGGTTAAAAATAATATTATAATAATAAAAAATTACCCTAAAACGTGTCCTAACCTTATTGAATGATACATGTTCGACCATGGGCATCTTTGGGTCGATTTTGGGACCCCATGGTGCCACTTTTAAGTGATAGGGACACTTTATTTTAATTAAGTTAAAATAAATACAAAAATGACAAAAGCATATATCTTTTAGAAAAACAATTTTTAATAAGAGTTATATATGTTTTATTTTAAACTATAAGTATTAATTAGAAATATAAAAATATTTCCTACATAATGATAGTTTATTTATAATTTTTAAACATTAATTAATTTAATTTATTTATGATACAATGATGATGCAGTAATTACCATAATAGTGAAAAATAAAAATAATTGATATTATAAATACCCAAATATATAATTTGAGACTTTTAATGAATTAAACTAATTTTATAGTATAATATGACATATTATAATTGATTTAATTTACTTTGTTCAAACTAATAATTTTTTTATGATTTTCACAAAATTCAATTTTCCAAATAGTGTCAAAATTGACATAAAAGATTTTTTAAAACAAATATTAGATTATTAATTGATATTAAATTCCTAAAAATCTAAGGTTCGGCCAAGAGACTTATATCATGATAGTTGTATCATTAATGGACCACTTGGGGGTCGCTTGGAGGTATATAGTAAGTTTATTAGCTATATAATATAAAAATACAAAGTGACAAGGTAGGTGTCAAACTAAATAACTAAGAGTTAAAACTAAAATATAAGGTTAATATAATGACCCAAACCTATCTAAATACTATTGGTTGAGTGGTTTTAGACCCATCACCACCTTAACCTTTAAATAATCCACTTTTTAGCCATTAGAAACTGAATATGAATTTATTATAAAATAATATTTCCAGCTTTTCTAAAGGTTCCCCTCACCCCTCTTATAAAAGGTTACTCTCCCTTCTCATTAACTCACACCTTAAAAGCCTTTTGGTTCGGACAACCTCTTCCCAAATACTCTCTCAACTTCCCTCACTTCATCCTAGAGGCCTTATTTTAGTCAGAAATCCAACCTAAGAGCCCTTTTGATCAAATCAAAAGGAAGAACCCGAAGAAGAGGTAATGATTTCACCACCCTTTTCCAAGTTCCTTTCTTCTTCCACTTCTTCCATCTTTTTTATTACCATTCTAAAATAATAACTCTAGTATCTTATATATACTATGATGTTATTATAAATATGGTTCAACCATATTCAGTATTCTATCCATCCTTTGAATAATATGTCACCATACGTGCGTACGTACGGCTTACCGTCTCCATGTTGTGGTGTAATTGTTATTCAACAAATTATTATTTGGATGTGTATAATAATGATGTGTAACTCATGTTAATAATAAATATAACATGATAATTATTCTGTATATATGATTAACCATCCAATTATATATTATTTTAATATCAAAAGAATGATATTGTCGCTCGTGCGTACCTACAGACTACCGTCTCCACGAACGCGATGAGATTCATTCTCCATCATATCCATTCAAGTATAATTATCATTTGATGATTTAAAAATAATGTTTAAGGAATTGATATAATTCTATATATGAATAAGATACATCATATCCATAACAAATATGGCTTACGTAACAAAACATATCAAAGAAAATGAGTAAGTTAACACCCGAAACGACGATAATACTAAGATATTATTAACAAATCAATGTTAAATGATCATATATGATATCATATTCTTGTATAATTTAATAAAAATTATTTCACCATTATACAGGAGGTTAACCTACCCCAAACAAAGAAAATTACAAGTTAAGGGTTATTTCACAATCTCTTCATTATCCGTGGTTGTTTATATGTAATTATCTACTGGGACCTCTTTATCATCCACATCCATGTTTCTTGAAAGTGTATTTCAAAACATTCTTAATATTTTACAAAATATGGGTTAAAGTCATTCATACCCTTGTTTGAATTTTTATAATAATTTTATAAAGGAATCTTTCCGTCGTTTTCCAAACAAGTCCTTTTTAACTTTTCGACATAATTAAGGTAAGAATGTTTTTTTAACTTATACGGCGGGTGCGGCTATTTTCCGCCGTTATAAAATTTTCAAAGCTTCCCTTACAATATTATAGGGATATTTTCAAGGTAAATGTTTTATTTTATAATTATGTGACTTTTAAATGATTTCAAAATGAAGATTTTAAGAATTTGTGAAAGGTACACTTTATCAAGATCAGAATTTTAAATGTTTTAAAGATTTATCTTTATAAATATTTTTAATTAATGTCCATGTTTTCAAAATTATTTTAAGGATTTATTTATATGGACATGAATGTTTTGAAATTATATTTCTTTTCAAAAGTTTCGAAGTGGTATGGGACACTTTGATTCAAAAATATCTTTTAAATTACTTCCTTAATAAATGTGTGACTTTTAAATGATGTCAAAAAAAGAGATATTTCTCTCAAATAGTTTTGATTTCATCTATGTCAACATCCTTTGATGGATTTTAAGTTTATTAGAAGTTGATTTATTATTATACAAAACATCCATATTGTTTTGAAGTTTTTGTGATGTGTTTGACTGTGGATGTGTTATTCTTATACCATTCGTGGTTTATGAATGAAGTATTTACATTTAGTATGCTAGTTTTAATACGAATGTTTATGTTATGTTTGAACCTTTTCATGTGGGAATGCATTGGACTTAATATGTGACGGGTGGAGCCCGATATATCTCCTCGATGCATAGGTAGGTCTCATGAGACAAACTAGTGTCTTGGAACAAGGCCTTGGCAAAATCTTATTTGTATTCTTGGCACGAGGCCTTGGATATGTGGTTATGATAGTCTGGCATTATGCATTCCATCATTATGAAAGTGGTTATTGATATTGCATGTGATTATTCGATTAGTAGAATATCCATGTGAATAAGTAAATGGCATTATTTCATTTTATTTTTTCTATACTATGTTGAAGTTCAAGTTTAAAAGGCTTTTGTTTTAATTATACACTGCCTTAAATGTTTATTCTTATTTATGAAAGTTTCTGCTATATTGTTATCCTTACTGAGCATTTGAGCTCACCCCTTTCTATGTTTTATTTTTCCCATGATTCCAAGAAGTGTAATGTGATTGATATGCAGGGTTAATCCAAGGGAATAATGGTGTTCATAAATATTATTAATGTTGTTTTGTACGTCTTAAAGTGAAAATGTAACATTCTTGTATGTGATCTATTTTTCCAAGACTGCTAAACTGATCGGTCCTTCAGGACTTGATTCCTTGTAATCATGCCAATGTATTAAAATAATGCACTGACTCAAGATAACTGGGGTCGGGGCATTAAAAAAATGTGGTTCAATAAGATGAAAATAATTTTTGGTGAGTAGTAACTTTTGAATTTTATTTACTGCGGTTAAAGGTAAATATGGTAATTCAAGGTAAAAAAATAATATAATAACACAAAATTACCTTAACACTTTTCTTAAACTTATTGGTTGAGTAATGTCCGACTATGGGCATCCTTGGGTCGATTTTGGGACCCCATGAATCCACTTAAGAATGATAATGACACTTTATTTTAATTAACTTAAGGTGAAGACAAAAATGACATTAACAAATATCATTTTGTTTACTAATTTTTACATAGGGTTATATATGTCATATTTTAGACTATAAATAATAATTGGAAATATAAAACTATTTCCTACATTATGGTAATTTTTTTATAATTTTTAGACATCAAAAAAATTAAATTATTTATGACACCATAGTGATGTAGTATTTACCTCATTAATAAATGATTAAAATAAATAAGATTATTAATATTAAAACAGTTTCCAAAACCTTTCCAAATATTATTGGATGATTTTATTTCGACCATGAGTCATCTTATATTTGATGTTAATTAGTTTTGGACCTTTAGAAACTGAATATCACTAAATAATAAAATAATATTTTCACACATTCCTAAAGAACCCCTCCTCCCCCTTATAAAATGACACCACTTCTAACCCATTACACACACCTCTCAAGCCCCTTGGCTCATCCAAATCATACCCAAATAATATTTCAAGATTCCCCTATTCCTCATAGAAGACTTACTTTAGTCAAAAGTCACTTCAAGAAGTCGTTTTGGTTCAAGCCAAAGGAAGTTACCCAAATTAAAGGTAACGCTTTCTATTAAATTATTTTGTTTTATTTTGTTTTATTTTATTTTATTTTACTTATCCAACCCGCTAAAATATTTTTATTACTTTATTTTATAAAAAACCAGTAACCTCAATATACTAGGATGTTTTTATGATAAGGATTTGAACTACACTTACACACACCCCCATCTAATGGGTGCAGAACATACTGTTTATGTGGATGGAAAACTAACGCCTCACGAAACGATGATTGTTCGATTATCTCCTACCACCGCTCATGGTGGCCATTAATATGGAACTGTATTTATATATTATATATATATTATTTTTATGTTTTCTTTATTTTCCTGTATTTTCCATTTATATCATTATTTTATGGTTTCCATTACGGGTAAAACGCGATAATTTCATTTGAGAAGCGCGGACTATCACCCCCTCAAAATAATACGAATCATTAATGCCTTATGTGGGTCATATAAAGGATTAATTTAATGATATTATATATTATATTATACTGGAATTATAATATACCTATGTATCATAATGTTTTAATTCCATTAAAATACAAAATAGAAATGAAAGTAGCGTTCATGCATACGTACGACTTACCGTCTCCATGAATGGTACATTTCATTTCTTATCTACAAATGTTTTGTACTGTTATAAATAAATATATATAATGGATATATAATATATATATTATATCTAAACCATTTATGTTATTCTGGAGATAATGCAATTTTGACCACATGGAAAAATTGTAATTATAACAAGTTCATTTTTTACTCAAGTTCCAAACATCGATAAAATATCCAATATGAACTCAAATAATTAACTAATTGTTATAGAAAGGTAATAAGTGATATAAAATGAATAATAAAATTGAAAAATTTTCTTAATAAAGTATAAATTAACTTAATTTTATTATTCAGGAAGAACAAGGAACATACCAGACAAATCGGACTTGAGGTAAGGGGTTTCTTATCTCACTTTTAATTCTGTGAGATTTCCATTGTTCTCCACTTATTTATTGCATGTGGTGTATTGTGTACTTAAATTTGATATATATTATAATTATTCTCTTAATATTCATGTTATTATATGATTCATTTGATGGTTATTAACTTTTGGTCATATAACTCGATAACTACAACGTGGTAAGGAGTTTTCATCTCACTTCTTATTTCCACGAGATTCATGCTATATTGACCACTATTTCCTTTTGGGTGGAGTATGTACTTCCCATGATTTTATTCTTGGTGTAATATACTTTAATTTATGGGTATTTACATCTTCATCACATGATCCTTCTTTCATGGGGTGTATGTTTCAAAAGTTACAAAATCAGTAAGAGAATTTCAAATTTCAATTTCCACTCATTCATCTTTACGCATAGTTCATTGATTATTTTACTCCAAGATTATGTGTGGAATAAATATTTATTATTTATGTAGTATTTTCAACTCAAATTTATTTGGATATAATTTTGATACACATAATCACTCCATTGATAAATTCTCAAGTCATCGATATGAACCTAATAAGAGTAATTTTAACTCAATCTCCATTCAATGAGTTAAACATCCAATTCATTGGTGTTGTTTTTACAAGAATATGTGTGAATGTATTCTGATTTATTTACACTAAATATCCAATAATATTGAGTGTATTTATATTTTTCACACATAATTATGTCATGTATTTATCCTTAACATAAGGATATGGTCTTTATAAGGGATTTCATCTCAACTTACATTCCATTAAGTCTTCTTTGTTGTTATGTGCCAATTCACTTTTATTTGGTGTATATACTGTATTTTGACATATTATATCATGAATCCCTTTATTCTCATGATATTATAAAGTTTTTATTACTTCAATTATTTATATTCAAGTGTCCCTCATTTTTTAAGAACTCTAACGAAAATATCATTCTAAATTTTTTAAAGATTTATTCTTCTAAATCATTCTCATTAATATCCATGTTTTAAAAAGGGTTTTAAGGATTTATTTTTATGGACATTAATGTTTTCAAATTATAATTAATTTTAAAATTTTCAAGGTGGTATGGGATACTTGGATTCAAAAATATATTTTAAACGACTTCTTGATAAATATTGAGACTTTTAAATGTTTTCAAGAAAAAGGGGGATATTTCTCTAAAATAGTTTTAATTATTATTTTCATCTATGTAAATATCCTCAATTATTCCTTATTGTGGTTGATCTATTATAATACATTCTTCCATATTTTATTTAATGAGTTATGTTTGACTGTGGATGTGCTATTTTTATACCATTCATGGTTTGTGGTTAAAATATTGACATTTCGTATGCTAGTTTTAATATGAATGTTTAGATTATGTTTCAACCTTTTCATATGAGGAATGAATTGGACTTAGTAAGTGACAGGTGGAGCCCTCTATAACTCCTCAAGGGATCGGTAGGTCTCATGAGACAAACTAGTGTCCTGGTACAAGGCCTTGAAAAAATCTTATTTGTAGTCTTGGAATGATGTTTTGACTATGTGGTTATGATGTCCGACATTATGTATTCTGACACTATGAGTTTAGCTATTGATATTTCATGTGGTTATTCGACTATTAGAATACCCATGACTATGTTTTATTATGGCATTATTTTCTGAGCTCATATTCCTACCAAAAAGTGTTCATGTTTATTATTTTTAAAGGCATGTGTTTTCAATTATTCACTGTGCCTAATGTTTATGGTATCTTCCACTATATTTATTACTCTTACTGAGTGTTTTAGATCACCAATTTCTCATGTTTCATTTTCCCAGGATATGAAGAAGTTAGTTATGAGTGACTTTTTAGGAATAATCTTGGAAGCTTGGATGTTTTTAATGGAATAAATTAGTGTTATTTTTCTTTTCAAGTTGTAATGTTGAACTTATGTATGTATTTTGTTTCCAAGACTACTAAACTGATCGGTCCTTCGGGACATGATTACTTCTAATCATGCCAATGTGTTAAAACAATGCACCGACTCCTGGATTTTGGGTTTGGGTAATTACATTGTTCCTTGGACCTATCAATAATTGTGGAATTTATAGATCCACATCTCATCCAACTGACACATATACACATATTCAAGAGGATACATCTGATTCATCTTGACCAATGGAGCTAAATGTAGCATATGCTCATAGGACCATCAACCCTCAACAATCAGGTCAGCTCATTAGAAACTTCAACCAACCCCACCCTGATCCCTTCTCTTCTACATTCAACCAAGGCTTGAGGTATGGTAATCCCATTTATCATCCCCCATAATTCCCTTCTCGAAACCCAAACCAATTACAATATGTTCAATGTGATGGTAACTTCCAACAAACATACCCATTTATTCCTCAACCTAAAAGGATCAATCTTTCTATTCCTCCTCTTAGATTCCACTATCCTAGTGAACCTTCCCAATTCCCAAACCAATAACATTTCTTTCCCAAGAACAAAAATCAAGATAATCCCAATTTAGGATAAGACTATTATTCAAATAAACCATGGGAAAGTTTAGTTAAAGATATTTCCTCCTTCACCCATTCCAGCCTCAAAAACATTGATACCCAAATTGGTCAACTTGCATCCCACCTGATCCAGTAACAAAAATAAAATTCTTCCCAACTCCCAGCTTAACCATTACCCATCCCCAAGGGTAATGTAAGTGCAATTTCTCTTAGATAAAGAAATAAAATTTATATGCCTCATTATGATTCCTCTAACTCCCCTTTAAATTTTGACCAAGAAAATAAAAAGAAAAAGAAACATAAAAATGAATTTTAATCCATTCCCTCACCTCATTACATTCCATATAGGAACCCAATTCCTTTTCATCAAGCCATTTATAAGACAAAGAAGTCATTTGAAATTCATTCTGAAATACTTCACATGTTTAGACTTGTTGAATTCAACATTCCCCTCTTAGATTCCAAAAAAAAATCTCTAAGAATACTAAGTTTCTTAAGAAATTGTGCACCCACAAGAGGAAACTTAGGACCTTCGAAAATGTTTCCACCCAGCAGTATATTCCCATAAAATGCAAATATCCTTGGACCTTTACGGTTCCATTCCAAATTTGAAGTTCCAACTTAGATGATGCACTCATAGACCTAGGATCCTTGAAAAATTTCATTCCCAAATCCATATTATTCAACCTTGTTCTAGGTACCTTACATCCAATAGGTGTTGTCATCCAGTTATCCAATCTTATCACAACTAGTCTTGATAGAATAATTGAGGATTTACTTGTCCAAGTCAATGATCTTATATTCACAGCTGAATTATACGTACATGACATGGAAGGTGAGAAAACTTATTGTTAATCTCCTATGAGTCTAAGAATACCATTCCTTATGACATCTAAAACCAAAATTGTTGTCTATGCTGGCATCTTATCCATGGAATTTGGTAACCAACTAGTCAAGTTCGATATTTTTCAATCCATGAGATACCCATCAGAGAATAAATTTGTATTCTCCAGCCATGCTTCCAAAAGTCTCTCTGAGAGTGTGTTGAATCCCAATCAATAATGTTCTTCTTATTCTAATGATAGAGGAATTTATGAATATCACATTCTCATTAACTGAGTCATAAATGGAGAAGTTGATGTTGACATTACAATTGTAAACTCTATTGATCAAAAGGATATTAAAAACAATTTAGAATCCCATATCACTAATGACATCCACTACTCTAACTTGAAGGTAATGGGGAAAATAAACAAGCATTATCATTTTTAATTCAAATATTATTATCCAACATTCAGCATTTCTTATCCATGATTCTGAAAATTTTGTTATATGTGAGATGAACCATGAACCAATGTGTTTATATTTTTCCAATGCTATTGATGTTGGTGATATTTTATCCCTAATTAATAAAGTGATCATTGGTGATGTTGAAGTTGACCATTCTATGGTGAACAACATTGATGCTAAGGATATTGAAAATTTTATTCAGTATTAGGACTCCACTGATCCTCATTACTCTACATCGGTAAGTAAAAAAATAAATGAGTAAAAAAAAATTGTGATCTCATACTCTGGGTTAATGTTATCCGAACCTTACATAAATAAACCATCAGAATTGAGAAATATTCATGAATTTCCAAGCATAGAAAACCATCACTTTGTGCATCAAATCATTCCTCATGTTGGAGAATGAAGGGATGATAGTCAAATTATCCTTCCACCTCCATTTGATTTCAAGCACAAAATCAAGGAAGGGTAGAAATTATCCAATGAATAATTAGGCATCCCAAAGGGGAAGTTTTTATGGAAGCACACTGGAGTTGAGAAAATATGATGGAAACCATTAGATTATGGGTAGTCCACTATAATTATCCAACTATCGACAAATAAATGCATCTATTTTTTTGGAGGAAACCAATTTTTTCTTTTAATTTTGTGTAATTTTAAATTATTTTTTATTTTTCATTAAATGAATAATGATTTTTGTTTTTGTTTCTATTTTAGGTAATGGTCATTTTCAAAAGCATCACCATGAGAGGACACAGATCCTAAGAACCCCATTTACTTCTATCAGATCCTTAAATTCAACCAACCCACCATTGGATGGAGACAGTGACCCACCAAATCCAAACCAGGGGCACCTCTTTCCCTTTAACTCTCTCTTAATCCCTTCATCTATCACCATATTTCTAATTTTTCCTCTCTCTTTCATTTTATTACCAATTTATTCATCAAACCCTTTTTTATCTTTCTCTTTTGTGTGGGTTTTTATTTTAAAAACACTAAAAAAACTAAAAACATCTATGAAAAAAGAGTAATACTTACTCACCATCCAGTTTAGAGATTTCATCCAACCATTTGGGGAGTCAAAAGAAATTTTTCATCTCACAAATTCTGTATTTTCATCATAATTTTGGATAATGAATCTTGTGTCAAAACCAAAAAAAATTGAATGCTAAATTTTTTTATTTGAAAAATGATTTTCCCCAACCGTGAGGAACAACATTATCTTTTAGGCCAAGGCTACCGATGGCCATCTTTTCAAAATGTTTGTTTTAACCCCTGATTGTGAGTCTTGAGTTTGTGGACCTTCAAGATGAATTTCCTACTTTTTTGTGCATTAATATAATAGAGGCATTTTCTGAACCTCATGAGAATCACAATAGCCAAATAGCCTCTCATTACCCTTACATTAATCCTACTTTTGAAATCCCCTCGGAACCTATGAAAACCTTTTCTTTTATATCCACATTACAAGACCAATACCTTATCCCACCCAACATCTACATGGATTTACATTGAATTATTTATTGAAATTTAAGTATGGGGGGATGGATTTCATTTTGGGACTTACTTTTATTGATATTAAATGAGATATCATATGCTTGAGAGAAATCATCCATTTTACTATGGGGTAGAGGTTTTCATTCTTTGAGTTTTGAGGAATGTACATTTATTTATATAATTTTGTAAATTTTGTTGAAAAGCGTTCAAAAAAATTGATAAAAAATAAAAAAAAACAGAAAACATGGGTTGTGTCTTAGAAAGATAAAAAATTCTCATTCTCAAACTTTGATCTTGTTATAAAAATTAAAATTAGTGTCGTGAGGAGATTAACCTTGGGTTGAGAGATGAGTGTGAGATTTGTTTCAAGTTCAAATTTCAAAAAAATAAAACAAAAAAAGAACACTTATGTCATTTGGAGAAGTTTTTTTGTAAATATTTCATCTTCTCATTCCCTTAAAATTTTATTCCACTTTTGTGTATTGATTCACAAAATTGTTCCCTTGTAAATATTTGTTTCCATTTCTTTCTATGTTTCATTTCAAAAAAAAATTGTACATTGTTTTACCCATGCTGATATTTTACCCCTCTTCTCATCTCTTTTGGATATCATTTTTCTACCATCTCATTTCCATAGAAAAACCACTAAAAATACCTCTTTATTCTTATGCACTTTAGGATTGGTAATGGAAGCTGAGGGGTCTTTCAAACTCAAGGATTTTCACTTTTGGTTGGTGAAAGAGTGAACCTCCTTAAATAAATTTTATCATCTTGAGAGGTGTGAGTTTTGAGTACCCACATTTTCCATTTCTAAATTTAAGAAAGAAAAATGAATTGTTTTTGGAACATGATTTCATTAAAAAAATTTTGGGGAATTCAATATAGATGAGTGAAAAGGTCTAAAGCTCCCCTGAGTGGGGAAAACAAAATTTTAATATTTGTTGGTGAGTAAAAATGATTTTGTTATGTTTTTATATTTATTGTACATGAGGACATACACAAGACTATGTGTGGGGGAGTTTATTTTATTAATATTTTAATAACTTATTATATACTTCATTTATGGATTTTATATGAAATGTGCATAATTTGTGTGAAATACTCATGTTTTAATATTAAATGTAATTTTTGAGCATTAATTGAATTAATCGAGTTGAGTAAGTTTACAATTTTACTTATAAATCTCACCATACTTCTCCAAATTGCATGATTATTTTTTTAGGGTTCTTTACGAAAATTAAAACATTTCATTAGAAGGTACCTTTGGCCAAATCATCCATTTGGAGGGCCATATGGTCCACAAAAGAAAACCCAAAGAATATGTGAAGAAAAACTGAACCATCCATGAAGATTGAATTAATGGGATTAATCTAGAAATCCAAATTCATTTATTCTCCTAAAATATTAAGAAAACAATTCAAGGGGTCATTTATAATAATTTCAAGGCCCAAATCCAAAAACAAGGGCCCCAAATGAAGTAGTTAATTCCAACCCATAATTCGGTCTAGGAATTGAGATCAGCACAAAAAATTGAAATTTATCCTAATAGAGACATATATTTGAGATGATATTTTGTAGTGTGAAAGAGAAGATATATTCTGCCAACTTTTTTGAATAAATAATTCAGATTTGAAGGCATATTCCTATTAAGAAATCCATTCACATTTCAACTATCTAAAAAGGATGGATAGAAATGGGAAGTTTATTATTGTTTATGAAAACTTCCATAACATTGGCTCCATAATTCCAAATGCCTTCACATTTTGAGAGATGACTAGAAACTTTAATATCTACAACATTGAAACAGGTGATTTCTCTAGATTTGTCTTTATGAAATATCAAATAGGCTATGAAGGTGGAGGGTAGTGTTGGAATGAAAATAGCCCACAACATTGGGCTGTAATTACACCCCCTCCTCTCCTTGCAGGTGGTTGGAATTTCAAAAGAGAGGATAATACATTGGAATGACCAAAGCCTTGACAATGTCTTGGGAGTACCTGAAAAACTCATTTTTTCACTTGATATACCCTTCCTCCACTCTTTGTTTCATGGTATTTTGTGTTCTTTTCATTATTAATCATTTAAGTCTATTTTCATTTCAATATAATTTTAATGAATTTTTCTTATTCTTAATCTATTATTCTCATCCACCTTCTTTTAAATAATATTAATAGTCTTAAAATAGGTTAAATACATTTGAATATCCTTCCCTTATTTTTCTACCTCATTCAATCAAAAGTTTGTTTTTAAGTCACATGATTGTTCTTGTGTGTGTGTGTTCGACGCAAAACTCTTTTCTTATCCTGTTATTTACATTCTATTTATAGTTAATCATTATAAAAACATATTTCCAGATTAATAACCATTTCAATGGATGGGTAAATCTTTAATTGGGGTCAGTTTTAATTTAGGTATGTAAAGTGATTGAGATCTTTTTTTCAATGAATATTCTTTGAATTAACATTATGATTATTGGACTTAACATTTCATGGATTAATGACATGTTTTGTTTAACGAGTGGTTTCCATAGATTATTGGAACCATAAATATAGTACCATAAACTAGATATGATTAATATTATAATCCTAAGTTAATTTAATGATTGGATTAAATCCTTAACACTTGGGAATTCCAATCAACATCAGCTTGTGACATGGGTGTTAATTTAATGAAATATAAAGAAACTCTTGAGGACATTACAAGATTAACTACCTAATGATAAACTCACCCCAATATTTATCAAATTGTTAAATCAATCGTAATAAATCAATAATTTCAATTAATCCCTGCAAACAAACCCTCCAATCAAAATACACTCAATTAAAAACAATTGACTATTCAAAAGTATCACTACTGAGGATTCGACCCAAGTGCTTCTATACTCATTAGCAGATCATCAGAACCTTCAACGGTTGATAGACCACAATCGGCCGCGCTTATAGAGCTCAAACCTTTCTTATGTTTTATTTTCCCTAGGATTCCAAGATATATATTATGACTGATATGCAGGGTTAATCTAAGAGAATAATGGTGTTCACAAAGGATTCTCTATATTGTATTTTATATTTTAAATAGTAATGTAAGGTGCATGCGTGTAATATGGTTTCCAAAACTATTAAAATGATCAGTACATTGGGATTAGAGTCTTTTATCTATTCCAATGTAATAAATTGAGGGAACGTCTCTGGGATACTGGGGCCATGGTCTTTATAGTTTCTATTTGAGGAAGTTTAGTACAAATCTTGAAAAGACATGATTTAGGAAAAAGTTGATTATAAAAATGTAACTCTATAACAGACTACGAGAATATTCCCAAAGTAACCTATATTATGATTTTAATACTAGTTATACATAAATATTTAATTTTTATTTAGTATTTTACTAGTTTGTAATTATGAATTATGATTCATAACTGAATCTTGTGTATGCCATTATTTAGAAATGGAACCTAGTACAAGGAATGGAAACTATATCAATTCATGTAATCTATGAAAGTATTTACCACATATTAATGATAATGATGTTAGAGCTGGAACATAAACTGGATTTTATCAACTTATAACTATATTGAGATAGATGGCTCAGTTGATGAACAATAACCCTACCTGTATGAAGAATCTGGATCCACAACAAGGAGGAACAATGTTAGACCGCTTCATGAGAAAACAACCTCCATTATTCAATGGGACTAAAAATCCATTGGTATCTTATCTTTGGATATGTTTCTTAGAGAAGATATTTCTTTATTGTGGAAGTAATAATAGGGAGAAAGTTATCATGGAAATTTATCATCTCTCAAGAGATGCAGATCAATGGTGTTCATTTATTTAAAACATGAAGGTGGAGGATGAAATTGAAAACCTGGAATGGAAGGATTTTAAGTAATTTTTCTTAGAAAAAATTTTCCCTCATGAATAGCGAGTGAACATAGAGAGAAAAATCTTGAATCAATGTTAAAATAAGGATCATAATGTTGCTAAGTATGAATACAACTTTATAAGGTTATCAAGGCATGCTATGGATTATATATGTAATTCAAAGAGAAAAAATTAATGGATTATTTGATTCATTAAAATCATTACTCCAAAGGTAATTGTTCTCCCAAAACTTTCTCATCATATGAAGATATAGTCTTCTATCATATCAAAATAGAGAAATAATTCTCTGATTCATACGAATTTAAGGTAAATCAAGGGAAGAAGAGGGGTGTTGAACACTCGAGAAACGGAAATAAGGAAAAGGGTAAAAATAGAAGAGTTGACATTCCATCTCATAATAAATGTGGAAATAAATCTCATGGAACATGAATATTGGTGATGGAAGTTTCTTACAAGTGTGGAGAAAAAGTTCTCCAAACCCGTGTTTACAAGGGAAAGAAATAATTATATAATGTTGTGTTTTAACTATAATGAGATGGGACACTATGAAAATTATTGTCCTAAGTGTCAAGGAAACTTTCCCAAAAATAGTAAAAGGGAAAATGTACAAGCTTATGAGATCAAAATTACTAAGGTTGAAGTTCCTAATTATGTGTTGTTATGTACTCTAATCATCTTCTCAAACATAGCTAATGTTTTATTTTATTTTGGAACATTTCATTATTTTATATCTTCATATTTTTCTAAGGAAATTATACATTTCCATTTTGATTTAATAAATGGGTTTTTAGTTAAAACTCATAAGTGAATTCTCATTACAACAAATATGCGTCGAACATTCCCCTTTATTACATATAAACATACTTTACATGGTGACCTTTTCATCAGACCTATGTTTGAATTTGATATAATAATCAGTAGGGATAGGCTTTGAAAATATGATGTGAAAATATATTACAAGAAGATGGAAATAAAGATTTTAAAAGAAGATATTGAATTCCTTATCTTTAGATAATAAACTTTATCATTTTATTCGTATCCAGATCCACTCCCAATTGCTCTACTAAATGAAATTCTTGGGGAGGAAGAGAAAGTAATATCTAGGGATAAAGAAAACAATATTCTGATCGAGGGTTTACCTATTATAAAGGAATACATTTATGTATTTCCGAAAGAATGACATGGACATCACCCACAGGGTGAAGTTCAGTTCTTTATTGATTTAATCCCTGATGAAAGACCAATATCAAATACTCTAAATAGAATGTCCATAGTGGAATTAGTAGAGCTAAAGAAATAATTAGAGGAGTTGGGTAAAAGGGATTTATTTTCCTAAGTGTTTCCCCATGGGGATCCCCTACTCTCTTTGTTAAGAAGAAACATGGATCCATGAGTATGTGTATTTATTATAGAAAAATAAATTGTTTTATAAAAAAGAACAAGTATCATATACCTCACATTGATGATTCATTTGATCAACTTCATAAAGATCAATTTTTTTCAAATATTCACCTTAGTTCTAGATATCATCAACAAATAGTAAAGAAGGAATAAATTTTAAATACATCTTTTCAGATGAGGTATGGACATTAAGAAATTACAGTATTTCCATTTGGATTGAAAAATTCACCCTCTATTTTTAAGGATCTAATGAACAGAGTATTCAAGGAATATCTTGATATTTTTTGTGGTATTCAGTGATGATATTCTAGTGTATTTTAAAATCTAGCAAGATCATGAGAATCACTTACAGATAATTCTCTAGACTCTCATAATGAAAATTTATATGGTAAATTTAGAAAGTGTGAATTCTGGCATCAATAATTTTTTTGTCTATATTATCTCCTGGGATGGAATATTTTTTTAATTCTGTAAAGACAAAGGCCGTCCAATAATTTTCTTCACTAACAAGAATAAATGGGGTATGTATTTTAATTGGTTTAGTAAGTCACTATCGGCATTTTGTTTATAATTTTTCTAGATTAGATAACATATTAACCAAGGTCACACATAAAGTGGTTAAGTTTGTATGGATAAAATAACATGAAGAATATTTTGAGTAATTAAAGAGAAGATTGTCTGATGCTCCTCTCTTTACATTACCATCAGTAAATGGTGGTTTTATGATTTATAGTGATGCATCAAGGAAATGACTTGGTTGTGTCCTTATGTAGAATGATAAAGTTATTACATACGCATCAAGGCATTTAAAAAATCATGAAAAAAATTATCCAACTTATGATCTTGAATTAGAGGCTTTAATATTTTCCTTGAAGATTTGGAGACACTATCTCTATGGTGAAATATATGAGATATATACAGATCAAAAGAGTTTGAGATATATCTTATTCCCTAGATAACTCAATGTAAGGCAAAGGATATGAATCAATCTACTCAAGAATTACAATTTTTCAATACACTACCACCCAGGGAAAGAAAATAAGGTGGTAGATGCATTGATCTAGAAGGATCATAGAGCTATGAACAAAATGAGAATCTAAAGGGATCATGTGTTCATGGATGTAGTAAAAATGGATATGGGAATTGTCTAGGATGGTCAAACATCACTACCTTTTAAAAATGGTTGTCGAAACATCTGTATTATAAAGGATAAAAAGATATCATTCTGATGATGAATATTTTAAAAAAAATCAAAGCTATGAATGATGGGATATTGGTAGAAATTTCATGTGAAGATGGTATTTCAAAATTTGGAAAAATGATTTGTGTCCCCTCTATAACTGATCTAAAAATTGAATTATTGGATAATTTTCATAGCTCAATTTTATATATAAAACATGGTGGTACCAAGATGTATAGAGATATGAAAGAAATTTTTGGTGGGACAACATGAAGTGGGAAATTTTCAACAATATTTCATGATGTCTATTTTTTGATAAGTAAAGGCTGAGATACAACATCCCAAATGAGTCATGAAAACTCTTCCTATACCTATGTGTAAATGGGATGATATTACAATGGATGTTTTCATAGGACTCCTAAAAGGAATGATGTGATATGGGTTATTATTGATCATCTAAAAAAATAAGCACATTTTCATTCTACAATAGAATATTTACCTCTTGAGTGCTTACCAAGGCTCTATATTAATGAATTTGTAAGACTTCATGGTGAAACCATTTCAATTGTTTCTGATCGTGATCAACAATTTACATTGAAATTTAGAAAAATACTTCAGAAGTCCCTTGATACTAAACTTCATTTGAGAACCGCCTACCACCCTCAAACATATGGACAATAAAAAGGACTATTAAAACTTTAGAAGACATTTTGATTTTTTTATCACTTGACTTCGAAAGTATGTGGGATCATTATTTAACATTGGTATAATTTTTATATAACAATAAATTCTATTCAAGTATTCAAATATAATTGTATTAACTGTTATATAGATAATGTAGTCGCACACTAACTTGGTGGTATGAAGTTGGTGAAAGGAATATTGTAAAACCATAACTTGTGGAAAAGCAACAGAAAAGGTAAATACTATTAAAATCCATATCAAAGGAGATCAAATTATAAAAAATATATATACTGATAATTCAAGGAACGGTTTCAAATTTCTAGTGGGAGATAATGTTTTCTTAAAGCTATCTCTATGGAAGGGTGTTATAAGATTCTGTAAAAAATAAACAATTAAGCCCCAAATACATCAGACATTTCAAAATCATGGAATGAATTGGAACCATGGATTATATTTTTTAAATGCCACCTATCCTTTCTAAAGTGCTTGATGTGTTCTGAATATGACAACCCTTCTTTTATTACAAACATAAACATGATTTATTACATAAAACTTCACTTGATACAACAAAAAAGATCAGGAGGTTTAGTGTCTTTGGGGCTTAGGAAAATTACATAAAAACTTAAAACATGAAATACAACATCTTTATTGAAAACTTCTTTTCATGACCACTACATTCCCCCGTACATAGCATTGCATGGGATAACCTCAGAACATGCATAAGAAAAGGGTGAGCTATAAAGCCCAGTAAGGGAGTACACATGGAATAACATGAGGATTACAATACATGTTAGACAATAGGCACATCAACAGAGAATATAAGAAACATGAACATAAAGTCAAGATAAAGCATGATAATCATAACATGGAAATGTGGCAACAACACTTAACATGGAATTTGCATGAGCCAAAGCTCATTGCACATGGAGCATGAGTAAATCCTCATTGCACATAAAGCACAAGTAAACCCTCATTTCACTTGAATTAGCATGATTTAACACTCATTGAACATGGCTTATCATGATACTATACTTTACCCAATGCATTGGAGTGCTATAAGGGTTCACCCTTCTTAAACATTTCATTTCATGCATAAGTGTGCCACATGGATCATAAAACATGGATTCATAAAACATAATCATTTATTCCAAGATAAAGGAATGTGGAATTAATACATAAAACTTTATAATAAATAAGTAAATGTTCATAAAGGTGAATACCCTTGATAGAGAAATGGGCATGGTATTCACTACACAAAGACATTGTCTTAGAAAATCGGTGCAATTTTGGTAGTGTAACGGCGTGACATAAGAATTCATAAAAAATAGTTGATGAGAGATAAAGGGGTTCCTCATCATATTTACATGTAATGGACAGTACGGAGGTCATATAGATACATGTACCAACAATTTAAATGGAATTTAGATTCATGATATTAAATTATTGCTTGAATGTAAATGAGAAGAGAGAAGTTCCTTTAGGAATTTCGGCATAGTAACGGGTGTAGATGGGAGGCATTTAATGGGAGAGAAAGGGGTCTCCCATCATTCAAACATAACTAGGGCAGTATGAGGGAGGTGAGAATCCATACCCCAACATTCATAATTGAAATTAAAAGGGCAGAACAACTTAAAGAAAATTGGACAAAAAAGAGAAAGGAAAAAAACCCTTACATGGAAGTGTACTTCCAACGGCTAGAGAGAGGATTGTGAGAGGCTTCTTGGGAGCTTGGCGCACCTTGGGAGGATTCTATAGAGAGTAGGTTAGAGGTCGGACAAACTCTAAAGGCTTTGAGTGAGGAGGAAGTGGGAGCTTGGGTGGGTTTATATAGGAAAGGTGAGGGAATTCTTTATTATTTAGGTTTGGGACCCCTTATATTAAATTAATCCAAACCACAAACCATCCCATGGTTTTTGCCCATGGTTTTTTGAAAAGGAAATAGGAAAACAATATTTTATAAGGCCAAAGTCCAAACTTCTTAAAATATTAGGGTTTCTTATGTGGAGGTGAGTCACACTCCCATGGAAATTAATTTAAAAATGCAAGGTGTTGAATAAGTCTTGAGGGGTCTATTAATGCTTTGAAAAGTAAGTTAAACAAACCCAAAATCACATTATTTTAATGTTAAAACATATATTGGCCGAAAATAAATATTATAATATTTTATTACATCGCTATTAGGTGATTATGATGTCATAAAACACATTATATATTTAAAGGGTATTTAATTTTTACTCAAAAATTTGACTGTCTCAGAAAATAATGAAAAATTCACCATTGGATAATTTCGACGTCCTGATTCCAAAAATAATATTTATTTTATCTAAATAATTTTATAAATAAGTTAATTATTACTTTTAAAATAAAAACTGACATTTATCGAAAATTCACAGGTTTGGACAGAAATGGCTTTCAAACCTTAATAAAAATTATAATTGCATTCATAAAATTATAAGATCATTTATATTTAATAAAAATTAATTTAATAATAATAATATTATTTTATTAAAATATTATTTAATTCAAAAATTCCTTAATTTAATAAAATATAATTCTTAGTTAAATAATAACTAAAAACACTATTTGTACTTTAAAAACTATTTACAATGTATCAAAAATGACTAGAAATTATATTCATTATTATATACAAAAAAAATAATGTACATGAACATAGTACTACTTATTTGTTACATAAACCCTTAAAACAGCTGCATAATACCTAAGGGTAAGGTGTGCGATGGTGACAGACTCTTGGGGTGGCTCGGATAGCATCACTCGAGTGGTAATTTCAATCAACTTCCACTTTTCCCACAGATGGTCATGTTCGAGCTTGAAAAGATGAAGCTCAGGTTGGGCTTGGTCAAGGGAAAAGCCCAAAGACACCACCTCTTTTCCAAGCTCCGACAAATGGGCTTCGTACGGAGCAATTCTACTGGACGAGGCCATCGCTTCTTTTGTCAAAGTAAAATTGGATATGTTAAAACTCTATATTTATACTAATCATGAGATCATTGTTCAACGGCTATAAAACCAATGAAGTTGACATTTTATATAAACATAAAGAGACATTTAATTAGATCAAGAGGGATTTCCATTAATTAATCTTTGGGTTGTTACAATATTCCCCCCTTAAGAAATTTCGCCCTCGAAATTTTCCTTTTCCCACACTAAAACAATTGTGGGTAACTCAGCTTCATAATATCCTCCGATTCCCAAGTCTCTTATTCAAACTTGTGGTTTCTCCACAACACCTTGACGAGGGGCATTGTCTTATTTCGTAGAACTTTTTCTCTACGATCTAAGATCTTCACTGGTTGCTCCTTATAAGAAAGATCATCTTCCAATTGTACCACCTTAGAAGAGAGTACATGTGATGGATCCAGTATGTACATCCTTAAGAGGGATACATGAAAGACATCATGTACTTTGGTCATAGTAGGTGGAAGTGCTAGTCGATAGGCCATAGCCCTGACACGATCAAGAATCTCGAAGGGGCCGATGTACCTTGGACTTAACTTACCTTTCTTTCCAAACCTCATGACCTTATTCCATGGAGATATGCGTAGAAAAACCATGTCTCCAACTTTAAACTCAAGGTCTCATCGACAGTTATTTGCATAACTCTTATGTCGACTCTGAGCTGCCTTGATATGCTGCTGAATGGTTTTCACCTTCTCCACCATTTCCTCGACCATTTCTGGTCCAAGCAGCTTACATTCACCGACATCATCCCAACATGCCGGTGTTCTACACCTTTTCCTATACAGGGCTTCATATGGTGCCATTTGGATTCTCGAGTGGAAACTGTTATTATAAGAGAACTCAATAAGAGGAAGATGTTGATCCCATTCTCCTTTAAAGTCCATTGAGTAGGATCTCAACATATCCTCAAGTGTTTGGATAGTTCGCTTGGATTTTCCATCAGTTTGAGGATGATAATCCATACTGAAGTTTAGTTCAGTATTCAGAGCATGTTGAAGACTCTTCCAAAACTTAGAGGTGAATCTTGGGTCTCGGTCAGACACAATAGATAGTGGTACTCCATGCAGCCTTACCACTTCAATGATATATATCTGTGCCAGTTGATCCAATGAGAAATCCTCCCGAATAGTAATGAAGTGTGTAGCCTTTTTAAGATGATCCAGAACAACCCAGATTGCATTGTTACCTTTTGATGTCCTTGGAAGTCCGGTGACAAAGTCCATGGTGATGTTATCCCATTTCCATTCTTGTATGGGAAATGGTTGCATCATCCCCTTTGACTTTTGTCTCTCTGCCTTCACTTTCTAACACACCAGGAACTTTGATGTATATTCAGTGATCTCCTTCTTCATATTATCCCACCAAAAGTTTTCTCGGAGATCTCGATACATCTTTGTGCTCCCTGGGTGAATAGAGAAATTTGAACTATGTGCATCATCCAAAAGTTCCTTCTTCAGATCCGGACTTGATGGAACACATAGTATTTTCCCAAACCGAAGAATTCCTTCTTTATTAACATTAAACTCTGAGGATTTCCCCTTTTTGATAGCTTCCACTTTTTCCTGAATTCCCATATCATCCTTTTGAGCATCCTTTAACCATTCCAAAAGAGATGGTTGAGCAATAATTTGTGAAAGGATTGATGATGTTCCCTTCTCTATGATTCCCATGTCCATCTTCATCAAGTCTAAGAAGATTGGATCCTTCTCAATTCTCATCATTGATAGAATCGCTGGATCCTTTCTACTTAGGGCATCTTCCACCTTGTTCGCTTTCCCATGGTGGTAATGTATTGAATAGTCATAATCCTTGATGAGCTCTATCCATCTTCTCTGGCGCATATTAAGCTCTTTAAACATGAATATATATTTAAGACTCTTGTGGTCAGTATATATCTCACATTTCTCTCCATAGAGATAATGCCGCCAGATTTTTTAGGAAAAGATCACAGCCGCCAACTCCAGATCATGTGTTGGATAGTTTCGCTCATGGATTTTCAACTTTCTTGAGGCATAGGATATCACTTTATCATTCTGCATCAGCACACAGCCTAAGCCCTTTTTTGAAGCATCACTAAATACCACAAAAAGTTCCCCACTTGTGGGTAAAGTGAGCACGGGTGTAGTGATAAGCCTCCTTTTCATCTCATTGAAGCATTCTTCACATTCATCACTCCAAGAAAATTTTACTCCCTTACGAGTTAGCTTGGTAAGAGGGTTGGACAATCGTGAGAAATTTCTCTCAAATCGTCGATAATATCCAGCTAACCCTAAGAAGCTACAGATATCCGTTACCAATGTTGGCCTCGGCCATCCCTCAATTGCATCTGTTTTGGAAGGATCCATAGATATCCCATTACTTGTGATGATTTGGCCCAATAATGAATCTTACTTCAACCAGAACTCACACTTTCTGTACTTTTCATAGATCTTCTCCTTGCGCAAAGTCTCTAGTACAGTTCTTAAATTCTCCTCGTGATCCTCCTTGGTTTTGGAGTATATTAGAATATAGTCTATAAAGACTACCCCAAATTTTTCTAGGTAATATCTAAAGACTCTATTCATTAAGTCCATAAATATTGCTGGAGAATTGGTGAGTCTGAAAGGCATTACTATGAATCCATAGTTCCTATATCTTGTATGAAAAGCAGTCTTGGGGACATCTTCCTTCTTCACCCTTACTTGATAATATCCCGACCGCAAGTCCACCTTGGAGAAGTATTTTGCTCCACGCAGCTGATCAAACAAGTCATCTATTCTTGGGATAGGATACTAGTTCTTTATCGTGATTTTGTTAAGTTCACGATAATCGATGTAGAGCCGCATTGACCCATCTTCTTCTTGACGAAGAGGACTAGTGCACCCCATGGTGAAGCACTTGGGCGTATAAACCCTTTATCCAGATTCTCCTGTATTTGTTTCTTCAGCTCTTCAAGCTCAATAACAGCCATTCTATATGGATTCTTGGATATTGGTAGTGCCCCAGGTATAAGTTCAATTGAAAACTCAACATCTATCTAGGAGGAAGACCAAACAGTTCCTCGGGAAACACTTCAACGAATTCCCTCACAATAGGCATTTCTTCAAGGATGGTTTCTTCCTTGGACTCAATCATCTGAGCCAGATACGCGTGCTCATAAGGCAGTAATATCCATTCTTGAGATTATGGATCTAAAAGAGATTCATCTTCCCTCTGACACTTGTAAAGAATCGGGGGTCGATTCTCCATATTGAGTGTGATTTCCCTCTCCCTACAATTTATATTTGCTCTATATAAGGAAAGCCAATCCATGCCAAGAATTGCATCAAATTCCACCAGAGGTAGTATGAAGAGGTTCTCCAGGAAATAAAATCCATATATTATAACAAGGGAGGACTTATATTCATGGGATCCAATGATTGACCCATTTTCCATACTCACCGACATCTTTACTTCCATGATTTGTGGTGGTGCTGGTATTGTTCTACTAAACTTTCGATATATAAAAGAATGCGTAGAACCTGAATCAAAAAGTACGTTCACTATTATTGAATGAATAACTAGCGTACCTATCACCACTTCGTTTTTAGGGTTCACTTCGGCAAAAGTGATGAAAAAAGATCTTCCTTGCTGCCTTGGAGGTTGTTGATCGCCTCCAAAAACCCTTGTATTAGGGCACTGATTTGCAAAATGACCCCGTTCTTTGCATTTGTAGCATTGAACAACGTGTTGAGGTTCGAACGGAGCGTTCCTCTCCTCTGTCGCTACCGTGGGTCTTTCTTGCTGAAAGTTAACAGCTAGGTGCTCTTCTCTTCCACACCTGAGTCATTTTCTCGTCCCCTTAAGGCAATTTCCAGGGTGCTTCTTTCCGCACTTTTGGAAAGTGGGGTACTGGATCTTCTTAGCACCGTTGGATTTATCCATCGGACCACCAGCATTTAAGTCTACCTTACGCTTCTTGTCCTCATGATACCCATGTGATTCCCCGATCTCCATTTCGACATTGAGGGCAGATCGGACAATTTCTTCATAGCTGTTGAAGTCACGGATCGCTAATGCTTTCCGAAAGCTAGGATTCAGCCCACCAAAGAAGCGGTCAACCTTGCATTCGGGGGTAACAACAAAGCCAGAAGTGTATCATGTGAGCCTTGTGAAGTTTTCCTCGTACGCTCCAACAGATTCTTCATCTTTTTTCTTAAGGGAAAAGAAGTCCCTTTCCATATTAAGCCGGAGGGTGCGCGGAAAATATTTATCAAAAAACATCTTCTGGAAATCCTTCCATTCCAACGCCTCGATCTCCTCCTCAGGCATCGTATATTTGATCAATGTCTACCACTGATTAGCTTCACACTCCATATGATAGGAAGCCAGGAGAACCTTCTCTTGTTCAGAACATTGAAGGATGGAGAAGATCTTTTAAATGGAGTTGATCCATTGTTCCGCGATCGTGGGATCGGATGATCCACTAAAAGTAGGAGGCCTTTGTCTCATGAAGCTATCGATAGCGACTTGTTCTTTCTTAGGGGGGGGGGGGGGTTGAACATTCCTCTTGACCTATGTTTCTATTCAATGCTTGAGTTATCTGAGAGATAACCATGACAAATTTTGCGATTCCCGCTCCCATTGGATTGGGCATCTCATTAGTACAGTCATCACACTAATCTTCACATCGATATTTAGCCCGAGTCCTCCTATTACCGGCCATTGGCTGGAATAAAAGGAATGTTAGGGGTAACACATAAAGAGTAATCCAAAGAAAAAAGTTGATTACTTATAAATAAACTTTCATTTCCTTAACTTATGAGTCTATAGGCTTCAATCTAGGCTTTTCATGATCTAATTTGTAACATATATTCTTAGGGTAATTTTTTTCCTTAATAAGAGTTCATACTAAAATTGTGAATTTATCAAAACATATCCCCCGGGAGTGTCGTAACCAAGACTACATCAAGGCCCATTGTTGTGCCCCAGTTCCCATTCGAGTCTAGCTCAAAGCGGTGTTTTTGGGTTTTACCCCTAGGATACATCTGTTCTAGAGCCGCCTCTACCTGCTCGTATCCATACAGGGATGTATTTGTATGATAAACCACTTACTCAGTACTTAACAAAACATAGGGATGTATTTATTATACTTAGTCTTGTCTCTAAGGCTTTACAAGGGTTTCTTAATCCCAAAAATAACTAAACCTATCCTCTGATACCAACTATGACAACCCTTCTTTTATTACAAACTTAAACATGATTTATTACATAAAACGTAACTTGATACAACAAAAAAGATCGAGAGGATTAGTGTATTTGGGGCTTAGGACAATTACATAAAAACATAAAACATGAAATACTACATCTTTATTGAAAACTTCCTTTACATGACCACTACAGTCCCTCGTACTTAGCATTGCATGGGATAACCTGAGGACATGCATAAGAAAAGGGTGAGCTATAAAGCCCAGTAAGGGAGTACACATGGAATAACATGAGGAGTACAATACATGTTAGACAATAGTCATATCAATAGAGAATATAAGAAACATGAACATAAAGGCATGATAAATCATGATAATCATAACATGGAAATGTGGCAACAACACCTAACATTGAATTAGCATGAGCCAAAGCTCATTGCACATGGAGCATGAGTAAATCATCATTGCACATAAAGCATGAGTAAACCCTCTTTAAACTTGAATTAGCATGAGTCAACACTCATTTCACATGACGTATCATGATACTAAACTTTACCCAATGCATTGGAGCGCTATAAGGGTGCACCCTTCTTAAACATTTCATTTCATGCATAAGTGTGCCACATGGATCATAAAACATGGATTCATAAAACACAATCATTTATTCCATGATAAAGGAATGTGGAATTAATACATGAAACTTTATACTAAATAAGTAAATGTGCATAAAGGTGAATACCCTTGATGGAGAAATGGGCATGGTATTCACTATACACAGACATTGGCTTAGAAAATCGGTGCGATTTCGGCAGCGTAACGGCGTGACATAGGAATTCATAAAAAAAAGTTGATGAGACAGAAAGGGGTTCCTCATCACATTTAAATTTAATGGACAGTAAGTAGGTCAAATAGATACATGTACCAACAATTGAAACGGAATTTAGATTCATGATATAAAAGTATTGCTTGAATGTAAATGAGGAGAGAGAAGTTCCTTTCGGAATTTCGGCATAGTAACGGGTGTACATGGGGGGAATTTAATGAGAGAGAAAGGTGTCTCCCATAATTAAAACATAAATTGGGAAGTATGAGGGAGGTTCAAAACCATACCCCAACATTAATAATTGAAATTAAAAGGGAAAAAACTTAAAGAAAACTGGACAAAAAAGAGAAAGGAAGAAAAAACCCTTACTTGGAAGTGTGCTTCCAAAGGATAGAGAGAGGCTTGTGAGAGGCTTATTGGGAGCTTGGGGCACCTTGGGAGAATTATAGAGAGATTAGGGAAGAGATTGGATGAACTCCAAAGGCTTTGAGTGAGGATTAAGTGGGAGATTGGGTGGGTTTATATAGGAAAGGTGAGGGAATTCTTTATTATTTAGGTTTGGGACCCCTTATATTGAATTAATCCAAAACACAAACCATCCCATGGTTTTTGCCCATGGTTTTTAGCAAAGGGAAGAGGACAACAATATTTTTTATGGACAAAGTCTGAAATTCTTAAAATATTAGGGTTTCTTATGTGGAGGTGAGTCACACTCCCATGGAAATTAATTTAAAAAGGCAAGGTGTTGAATAAGTCTTGAGGGGTCCATTAATGCTTTGAAAAGTAAGTTAAAAAAACCCAAAATCACATTATTTTAATTTTAAAACATATATTTTCCAAACAAAAAGATTATAGTATTTTATTACATCACTATTGGGTCGTTATGATGTCATAAAACACATTATATATTTAAACGGTATTTAATTTTTACTCAAAAATTTGACTGTCTCAGAAAATTATGAAAAATTAACCATTGGATAATTTTGACGTCTTAATTCCAAAAATAACATTTATTTTATCTAAATAATTTTCTAAATATTTTAATGTTTACTTTTAAAATAAAAACTAACATTTATCGAAAATTCACAGGTTTGGACAGAAATGGCTTTCAAACCTTAATAAAAATTATAATTGCATTCATAAAATTATAAGATCATTTATATTTAATAAAAATTAATTTAATAATAATAATAATATTTTATTAAAATATTATTTAATTCAAAAATTCCTTAATTTAATAAAATAGAATTCTTAGTTAAATAATAACGAAAAACACTATTTGTACTTTGAAAACTATTTACAATGTATCAAAAATGACTAGAAATTATATTCATTGTTATATACAAAAAAATAATGTACATGAACATAGTACTACTTATTTGTTACATAACCCCTTAAAACAGCTTCATAAGACCTAAGGGTAAGGTGTGCGATGGTGATAGACTCTTGGGGTGGCTCGGATAGCATCGCTCGAGTGGTAATTTCAATCAACTTTCACTTTTCCCATAGACGGTCACGTTCAATCTTGACAAGATGAAGCTCAGCTTGGGCTTGGTCAAGGGTGAAGCCCAAAGACGCCACCTCTTTTCCAAGCTCCGACAAATGGGCTTCGTACGGAGCAATTCTACTGGACGAGGTCATCGCTTCTTTTGTCTAAGTAAAATTGGATGTGTTAAAGCCCTATATTTATACTAATCATGTGATCACTATTCAACGGCTATAAAACCAATGATGTTGAAATTTTATATAAACATAAAGAGACATTTAATTAGATAAAGAGGGATTTCCATTAATGAAACTTTGGGTCGTTACACCGAATCTCTTTGCTAAGGAAGTACATGTATTACCCAACACATGTTCTAACTTTTAAAGAAATATAATTGGAACCTGATTTATCTCACTATGAAGATCCAATATAGATTATGGATACTAGAGAACATTTTTTGAGGAATCAGAAAACTCATCTGGTAAAGGTGCTATGTAAAAATCATAAAATTTAAAATGCAATGTGGGAACCTGAGGAAATTATGATGAAGAACTACTCAAATATTTTTATGAGGTGATATTCTCAAAATTTAGAGGATAAATTTTTTTGAGGGAAGAATGTAACACCCCAGAATTTTATGGTACAATTTATTTAAAAAAAATTTAATATATTGTGTTGCACGCAACACCGAGTTCGAACGCATCGTGATATACTAATAAGAGATTGATATAAACTTGACATTAAAATAAAAATAATGAATTGTATTAAAAAAATTATTAAATTTATATATTTGATTTTTTTATATTCAACCAAAATATTTTATTAGAATAAAATAAGAATGAGTCCAATTTTATGCATTAAAAAGATATATTTTTTTAAAGGTAGTTTTACCTCCTTTTGACGACATACTTATTTTAAATATAGTTTTTGAAAAATTTATAAAATATATATTATAAAATAGGCTTATTATTTCAAATAGAAATATCAAAATTTACTTTGGTTCAATTTTTTGTATTGTTTGGATAAGTTCTATGTTTTCATGAATAGTTATAAAATATTTCATTTTAATTGAAAATAGTTTTTTCATATAAATAATTTATAGTGTTAAATTGAATTTTTAATTGGTTTTAAAGTGTAATTAGATTAATTTTTTTTATTTAATCCAATTTAGGTCATTTTATTCAATTTCTTGATGAATTTTTATATAAAAAAATTTCGATCATTTGAACGTTTTCACTTTAAAAACTCATTTTCTCATTCTGACAACAAGATTAAATTTAAATAAATTACTAAAAATTTTATATTTCAATTTTGAAAAAATTATTAATTATTTGTAATAAGTGGTTTCAAATTATATAAATAGGTTTCTTTAAAATTTGGAAATTATGAATAGTAATTTAAGTAATTTTTTATTAGCACGATTAAAGGAAAATAGAGTAATTATGTGTACAAATAATATTATAAATATTATAAAATTACCCTAAAACTTCTAATAATTTTATTTTATGAGTTATTATAGACAAAAAATTAACCTTGGTAATATTTTACGGTTTCTTAGAGCCACTTGGATGAATTTTAAACTTTTATAGTATTTTATTTTAAGAAAATCCAAATATGTCATACTCATGTTTTAATAAGTATTATATTTTTAATATATGATTATTTAGAATATATGTTTGATTATAATTATTAATTTGAAATATAATATGTTTATATTCACCATTATAATTTATTTTAAATTGTTATGAAATAAATAATTACCTTAAAGGCTTAGACAATGATGATGCAGTAATTATTTAATTTATTGTAATATCAAATAAATGATTATAAAACTAATAAAATGCATATAATTTGTCATAATTAATATCATCTAAGAATTTTATCAATAAATTTCACATGTTATGGATATATTAGATTTGTTTTTTCAAAGATATGTTGTTTTATTGTTTTTTGTAAAAGTTAATTTAATGAATAGTATCAAAATTGTCTTTAATGTTATAATAAAATAATGAATATTTTCATAAATGTTATAAAATTCATAAAAATATATCATTTATCCAAATAATTAGGATAAAGATTAAAATTTTACACATGACTCATTTAAGGTTTGTTTTCCATTTTATAATAACTATAGTGACATTTATAGAGTAAAAATACATATTATCATGGTAAGAGTTAAAGAGATTAATTAAGCGTTAAAACCAAAATATAAGGGCAATAATGTGACATAAACATGTATATAAATTACTGGATCAAGGTATTTTTACCCATAATAAAATAAGATTCTAAATAAATTACTTTTCAGCCATTTTGAAATTAGAAATTAATTTATATTAATTTAATATTTTGAGAGTTTCTGAAAGTGACGGTCGCCTAAATTATAAAAGGGAACCTCCATCCTCACTTAATCAGACCACTTTGAGACTAATATCTCCATAAAACCATTCCCATTTATCTTCCTAGAATCCTTATTTATATTCTAGAGATTCGAGTCCTACAAAAAGACAATCCTTGTATCCCTTAAGAAGAGATCTAAAGGAAGTCCTCCAAAGAAGAGGTAATCATTTTTACCAAATCATTCAAGTTCATCCTTTTTCTACATCCTCTTCATGTGTTGTTTCCATTATAAAGTAATAAATATAGTATCATTAATATTCTTATATTTTATTATGATTATGGGACAACCATATTCTACCTTTTATCCATCCTACTAAAAATAAAAGCACTGTGTGTGCGTACATACGACTTATCATCTCCACGTCGTGGTGTAATTTTTTCTTCATCCCCACATTATTTGTATGTATATAATTTTGGATATAATATATATAATTAATAAATAATAAATGATATTAATTATTTATAATTAATATACCATCTAACATTTTACCCTTTCACCATTAACGGAATGACACGGTCGCTCATGCATATGTACGGACTACTATATCCATGAAGTGATGTGATTCATTTTTCATGTTAACCATTCAATAATGATTATAAAAATATATATAATGAGTAAATATAATTTCTATTAACTTAATATCATTCTGGGTATTAAATAAATATATAATATGCATAAGAAATAGAACTTACATGATAAAACATGCATATGAAAATGGAGCAGTTAATACCTGAAAAAAGGGTAATAATGAAATATTATTAACAAAACAGTATAAGAAGATCATATATGATATCATAAATTTGTATATGGTTCTGTTATAGATTAATTACATGATTTAAACCAATATAAATGAGTTTAAAGCACCTTCAACTAAAGGAAAGTACAAGGTAGGGTTTATTTCAAAATCTAATTATTATTTAGGATAGTTTATTTTTAATTCTTGACTGGGGAAAATTTTCTTCCATGTCCATGTTTTATAAAAAAAGTCAATTTTTTCTATTATCTTATTATTTTTTAAATTACTTTTTACCCATGTTTTAATTTTTATAAAACGGTTTGAAATAATTCTTTTTTTCGTCTTTAAAATAAGGTACTTTATGACATTTCAGAAAAAAAATATTGAAGGAATGTCTTTTTAATTAAAATGGAATGAACATATTTTACACTGTTAGAAATAATTAATATCTTGGAGAATCATTTACATGATTATATGGTTCTTTTCAATAATTTTTTTTAAATGAAGTAACTTTTTAAATAAATGATTTCAATGTAAAAAGGGGGTATTTCTCTCAGTGATTTTCAATGATTTTATAAAAGTGTTTCCATCTATGTTAACATCTATTGATTAATTTCATGCTTCATTGAGTTTGGTATATTATAATATCATTTACCATATTTTATTAAATGGTTTTTGATTAGTTTGACTGTGGATGTGATATTTTGATACTATTCATGGTTTATATTTAATGTATTCACTTTTCATATGCTAGTTTTTAAATATTAGTGTTTATATTGTTTATATTTCAGCCTTTTCATATGAGGAATGAATTGAACTTATTAAGTGAAAGGCAGGGATCACTATAACTCCTCGATGCATCGGTATATCTCATAAGACAAACTAGTTTGGGGGTTGGCTGAGACCTTCCCTGTTTATGTATGGTGTCTTGGCCAAATCCTTGATGATATGTTTATAGCATCCAACATTATTTAGTCCCTCATTATGAGATTTGTTATTGATATTACATGTTATTGTTTGATTAGTAGAATATCCATTTTTTTATTTATATAGGATTGTTTGATTTATATTTATTCTTTCTATATTATGCCTAAGATTATGTATAAATGGAATGTGTTTCAATTATACACATTTTTTTAATTTTTATACATATTTATTAATAATAGCTTCCGATGTACGCCTACCCTTATTGAGAATTTTATCACAACCATTTCTTATGTTTTAATTTTTCCAGGATTCCAAGATGAATATTATGATTGATATGATGGGTTAAGCTTATAGAATAATGGTGTTCACAAAGGATTATCTATGTTGTATTTTATATTTTAAATAGTCTAGTGAGGTTTATATATATAATATGGTTTCGAAAACTACTAAAATAATTAATCCTTTTCGATTAAATTTTTAATATAATCAAATGTAATAAAGAGAGGTATTGTCTCTGGGATACTGGGGTCATGGTCTTTACTGTTTAATCCACATTACATGAAAATGTTTCTTTACTTACCTTAACTCTTAATATTTTTTCATGGATATTTCAAGTTTGAGTGGGTGGTAAGGGCCATTTTTGTGTACTCTAGGGTATGTGTTTCATTTTTGGTTGGTTTGATATATTTTTAAACATCTAGAGTAGTGGATAGATAGATAATTGGGTCTTATTCATAATTTCATTAGGCTTTATTTTTTTCAGCTAGTTCTCATTAATAAATGAAAAACAAAAAAATAAATAAAAATAAAAAACATGGAGATGATCTTGATTTATTTTATTTTATATTATATTATGAATCTTGTGACTATATAAAAATAAGGGAATTAATTTTAATTCGTTTATTTTATTCAATTTTCAGCTCATCCTCTGTGAAAAAGACCAAAAAATTTACTTTCTATAGATTTATAAAAAGAAGAAGGAATGAAAAAGGAGAAAACATGGATGATATAATTCTATGTAATCACTAATTGTCTCATGTGACATGTCTTAAAAGGTTTTGGTTTTTTCACATTTTCATTGGGAATTCATTGAGGTTCATCCTATGTTTTCATTTAATTATTCATTCATTTTACTTAAGAGTCCAACCTCATCTTTTTAGCATTAAAATTTTCAATCATTTTCCCACCATCCCTAATCCAAAAAATTAAACTAGAAAAATAAATCATGATTTAAAATATTTTCGTGTCTCACACTGTTTATAGATGAAAATTTTCACATGCTTAAGGTTATACCTTCAATTTACTAGTATGAGCATAACTCCAGATCTAATTTCTCTTGAGTGAAGAGTGACATAAAATTAATTGTGAGGTAGGTTGTGATTTGGACATGTATGGAATTATGAGATTGAAAAAAATAAAATTGAGAAATTAAAATGAGAGGGAATTGTTTTTCATATAATAAAAATGATGAATTTTTTTTTGTAAAAGATCATGGATGTTTTCTCATTTTAGATAATTGTTCAGATTTTGATTTGAATATATGATGATTTATCAAGAGTGAAATGGTTAAGTGTGGTGGAGTTATTAAGATAATATTTTTATATATTTTATAATATAATTCAACATTTATAATCCCACCATAGTGCTATTTTAGGGTAAATTTTTATATTTTTAGGTTCTTGTGGTAATTAGAGCTTAA
Source organism: Viscum album (assembly GCA_963277665.1). Lineage (NCBI taxonomy): Eukaryota > Viridiplantae > Streptophyta > Magnoliopsida > Santalales > Viscaceae > Viscum > Viscum album. The sequence continues at coordinate 1,347,585,503 of OY728140.1, read as the reverse complement.
TTACAAAAATGACATAATTTTGGAATTTAGTTGTCTTATTTTTATTCTATATTTCTCTAAAAAAATATCTACACTAATTGAAATTTTAAAATTACATTTTTTAGGATTTGTGAAATATTGGGATCATTTAATTATTATGGACCCGAATCTCAATCCATCATTAAAAGGCCCAAAACCAACTCACAACCTCGAACCCTAAAACTGTGCATAGATATGGACTCTTTTAAATATGAGCATATATCTTGACGATGGATGACCTAATGGATCTCAAATTTGAAATATATATATAAGTATATTTTTAATAACTTTTATAACTGTGACCCCGTATTATTTGGCCTAATTCATGTTCATTAATGCATTATAAATTGGAGTATTGGAATATAAAAAGTCACCTGGGAAGAATTAATTTATTAGAGAAAATATGTCATATATCCTACATTTGGTGGAAAATAATTTTTAAAATTTGAGAATAAATTTGGGATGAATTTTTTAACAAATCTCTATAGTACAACCTTTACAAATTCATCCATTTAATGGTTCATCCATATGTAAAGGTTTGTGGATCATATTTTGGGGTGAAAATTATTCATTTCTTTCACGATAAATTTGTGTATCGTCTCCCTTTACAAATAATTTCCATTTTTAGGGGGGAAATGTGGAGTATTTGTTTTTTAATAATTCTTAGTAATTTTAATATATATTATTTTAGCCCCCTTTTTCTTTTGTTCATTTTTATTCTTTTCAATTATTTATTTCTCCCACTGTTCTTATTCTTATCTCCATATTTGTAGAGAGATAACCCTTGTTATTTTTTTGAGGGGGTAAGCGGTGGTGTGTGAGTATACATCCCTTTAATTTTTTATAAATGATTTATTCCATGAATTAATTTTTGGTTAAAATGATTTTTGTGAGTGGTCTCCCCACATTATCTACTATTTTATTCTTCCTCCTTGTTCAATAATATTCCATCTCATCGATATCTAATTTGTTCAAATAACAGAGTTTTGAGTAGGTATTGATGTGAAAGAGATTATTCATACCTAGAGAGGTCTTAGTTTAGGGTAATACCATTCAAATTAGGGGGTTTGGAGTGACAGGTTTGATTTCTTCATTGAATAAAACATTGATAGATATTTTGAATAAAAGTGATAACACCACTATGAACCCTAATAGAAATGGTTTTCTTCCTTTAAATTATTTGTGTATTTTCATTCTTTTAATTGTGTTTTATTTTTTAATTTATATATATATATATATAATTACATGAATTCCCTAATCAAACCACCCATCTATATTAGTATATAAGCTAGTTTTATAAATTTTAATTGAATAGTAATTCATGACAAACCACTATTATTAGGGAGTTTTGCGATGATTCAAGGTAATCTAATCATGAAGTGTGATTTTTTGGAAAACATAATATTAATTAAGAGGTCAAGAACCCTAAAGGTTGTATCACTGCTTAGTGAACACGTTTTCATTGAAAGTATAACTAAAAAATCATTAATATAACTTTTTCCTAGACCAGGGGGTCCCTCAGGCATGGATCGACTTTTACTAGGGCTATAATGTAGGCCATATGAGATTATGAATCATTTATTTACACCCTAATTTTTTCCTAAACTCTAGAGATTGTGACTTTAGTGAGTGAATAACTGAATCTTACTCAGGTTTCACTTTTTGGGTTTTTAGCCTAACAAGTTTTGTGTCTCTTTTTTTAGCATTTTAAGGTCTTGTGATTTGGAAAATCATAGGATAATGTTTAAGGTCAAACATATTTGATCAAAATAAAGGTATTTTAAGGTTGTGATGCACATGGACCTAATAATAGGGGAATGTTTCACAATATACTAATTAGGATAACCATGGTGAAGAGTACTACAACATCTTTCTAAGGGGGATAAAAAAAGTATAAATCAGGGATCAAGGTACTCAGGTCTAGAGTAATGATATGGGACAATCATATAGGGGATGACCCAAAACACCCTAAGGTCTTTCATTCCACCATGGTGATGTTAGGCTCGCAAGGATTAGATAAACATTGCTTCATTGGAAATATGTCTTCGGTTGGTAGGTTTAATCCCTTATGCATCAATATCATGGTAACACAGAGAGATCTATTTTCATTTTTAAGGGATAAGAAAGGTTTGTGGAAACTCTAGGTTTTCAATACATGAAGTGTAACTTATTTTATTAAGGGATTAAAATATGATATAATTACCCCATACTCTAGTTGCATGGGGTCACTCTTTTATACTCCTTTGATAAGAAATTATAATGGGTGATTTCTTACACATTTTAACATCAAGTAGTGGGGATATATTTGTCATTAACTTTTAAATTCTTGTGACCAGGACATTTTAATTATGATTAAACATCACAGGGTAAGGAAAGTTTAGTTTCATTATAGTTTAATGTCATGCAGTAAGGATGTGTGAATTGATGTGAAAATGTGTGATATGTCATTAGGGATAATTTTTACTGGTTGGTGGAATTTAGATGAAAGGATCATATTTTATACATGAATAGGCTTATTAGGGGATATACATATGTCAGGTCCCTTATCACACAGATCTATCACATGTAGAAGAAATCTATATGTATATTTGACTCGTGTGTTGGAAATATTATATTTTATGACTCGTCTTTCGTTGACAAGAGGTATATTCTCATTTTTTTATTAATATTAATGTTAGGTGGCTAGAACATTCACTTAATAGGTCCTTATAATATGTAATTAGGGGTGTATTTTATCATTTCATATATTGCAGCAGAACCTAGTATTGGATATATGGGTGTCATTTCATATCCTATGATATAATGAATTAAAACATACATATTTCTTACATGTAATTTCTCAATGCAGATTTGTCCCGTATTCAAGAATGGAAGGATATTTTTGTTTTATAATGGATTGAACCAAGAATCATAGATATGGGCATCACTACGTATACTATAGTAATAAGATTCAAGCCACGTGTACTTCTTGAATGGGAAACTCTCTATGCAGGCCTGGCCTTTTGTAGAGGGGGAATTATTCCCATTAATTGTTGTTTATGGATCTAATATTAGAGATACAAGAATCAATACATATCCTATGATGTATATAATAAAGCCTCATGTAGTTATTAAGAGACCGCATAGTTTAACGTCATGCTGCAGAGGCATAGGATCCCTGACATGAAAAGAAAATATTATGACTAAGCCCAAGAATGGAGGTTTGGGAGTCACTATGTATCCTATGATGATACGAATCAATACTCACATAGTTATTGAATGGGAAATGATCTACACAGCTCTAAACCATACACAAAGGGGGAATTGTTACCATTGATTGTTATAACAAGACCCAGGATTTGAGATATGGGCATCAAAATGTATCATGTGATTACATGAATCAATACACCCATAGTTTTATAGGTGTGGTGGGAGACCAACACCAATGATAGTGGTCCTCTCAGGTGAGGTCCGTGGAAATATGTAGTTTTATTTCATGCTAAATATATCAATCATGTAGTTTAGCATCAAGCGGAGAAGAATCATGGTGTTCATTTTAAGGTATTTCATCCATGACCATATCAACGCTATTTTGACCTTATATTTCTTGGTCATTTGAGAAATACCTTAACAAAATTCCGAATCTCACATGATCTATGCTCAGTGTGATAAACAGGGAATGGTAAAGTTTCCTTTCATGACATCGAGAAAATTAGAGAAATGATAGGTGAATTTTGTATCATGGTAGGGATGGGATAAGATATAATATATAGGTGTCCCAACATATCACATTAGAATGAAAATAAATTCATACGTAGTTATGGAAAACCATGTAGTTTAGTTTCATGTGGTTTGGACATCAGTCATGCAATTTAACATCATTTGGTAAAGACTTTTGGTGTAACTTTTAAGTTATTGAATATAGGACCACATCAAACTTATCATGAGGTGATATGTCTTGGTCATGTGAGGAAGCCCTTACCAATATTACTAATCTGATTTGAGTTGTTCTCAATGTGAGAAACACGGAATAGAAAAGGTTACTTTCATGACATGGAGGCAATTTGAGAAAGGAAAGGATAATTTTGTATCATGTGGTGGCTGGTCCAAGATACAGGATCTATGATTCCCTACATGTGTCATTGGAATGAGAATCAAGCTATGTGTAGTTATGAAAAACCATGTAGTTCAGTATCATGCGGCACAGATAAGAGTCATGCAGTTTAACGTCAAGCGGTAAGGAATCATGGTGTTACTTTTAAGGTCATTCATCTAGGTCCATATTAACCCTCTTGTGAACAAATATGTCTCAGACATGTGGGTAATCCCTTACCAAAATTCCTATTCTCACATGATTTGTGCCTGAGATGAGAAACAAGGAATGGAAAACATTCCTTTCCCAATATAGAGGTAATTAGAGAAATAAAATGTGAATTTTGTATCATTTGGTGGATGTTCCAAGATATATGATCTAGGAATCCCTACATATCTCTTTGGAATAATAATAAAGCTTTATGTAGTTTTTAAAAGCATGAAATTTGTTGTTGTGTGGTACAAACATCAGCTTTTCAGTTTAATGTCATGTGGTAAGGATGAAGATTTCTCGACATGAAATAAGAGGAATATTTTGGTTGGGCCTAATAATAATGTTCTGGGAATTACTATATATCTTTTTAATGGTGGAATCAATCCATTTTTAGTTCTCATATGGGTAATTCCTTATATGGATCGGAATCACACATAGGGACAACTTATTTTGCACAGATCCAGCTGAAGTGGGATGAATCATTGGTGAGATGATTCTTCCTATGCTGTTTAACATCATGTAGTGAGGAAATATTCCATGTGATTTAACATTATTTGATATATACATGTTTCAAATATTTTTGTGTCATGTGGTTAGGATGAATTTGTGAAATTTTAATGTCATTTCACTAGGATGAATTTGTGTAGTTTAACATTATGTGACCAGGTCGATTGACGATATGAAGTTTAGATTATCATTGTATATACTTATTTCGTATATTTTAACCTCATTTGTTCATGAAGTGTTCCTTATAGTTTAACATCATGTGCTCAGGAAAAAATCATGCATGATGGCAGCTATGTGAAGTATTTCTCAAGAAATATCGCATTGGTGGGGGGGTGTGAAACAGTCCCCATCCATTGTGGTGAGTAATTATGCTCTGTTGTGATATAAACTTTGTATGATATGAGGCTATTCCAATTTGGGTACAATATAAGGGGGATTTTTCCCTGGTATCATTGGGGTTCTGAGATCTAATACCAGTTCTCCTTGAAGGAATGAACGAAGGTGAACCATTTTATTAAAGGCTCATACAATCCGATTTGAATGGACTTTAAGGTTTTATAATGTACACAACCTTTTCTCATCAACCTTCTCTAATTCATCCACCCTCTTTTTTTATTTCTCATAATATGGATATTTTCCCAAGATAGGTATTCCAAGAGAGGGAAACTAGAATTATATGGGTAACACTACCTCGGTTCTGGACACCAATGAATGCAAAGTTGCTTGTGCAATAGTGTGAGTGGTGGTACGATAGGCCCATTAAGAATGGATGATATTTTTTGGTCAATAATCCTTTTACTTGTTCACTTTATTTTGGATTATATGTTATAGATTATTTTTTAACTCCTCTATCTATCCATTTTCTACTACATGACTGCAGGATAAGTTATTGGACTCGATGTTGTACTCCTGGTACAATCTCTTCAACCTCGTAGACCAGAAGTTGGTGTCATTTTCTATAATAATTTGGGGGACCCCAAATCTAGTATTGATATTGGACCTCATGAAGTTAATGATATTATTCATCTTTAATTCTTTTATGGGTATTGGCTTAGCCCATTTGGAAAATAATTCGGTAGTAGTAAATATGTACTTAAACTACTTAGTTGTGGATGGGGTATATGGCCCCCAAACAACCATTCTCTATATGGAAAATGACTAGTAATGTTTATCTATATTTAGAAATTATGGGGGTTTATGGATGAAGTTTACATTAATCTAGAATTCTTGACATTTTCTTGTGAACTCCACATAGTCTTGTATCATGGTTTTCCAGTAGTAACCCGATATCCTAATTTGGTGGGAGAGCCTGACCCTAGACTGATTTGCACCACAATATCAAAAATGTACTTCTTATATAATGGAAGGAATCTCTCTTTATACTATTCATATGAGTAGGATTCAATCAAAACCTCACTAGGAGAGGGTTTTTTTATCATTTGGATCATCTTGCTGTGTACAGTTCAATGTTCGGTGCCAAATGTTTTCCCTTCCAACTTGGTCTTCCATGAGGATCTTATTTTGGGGGAAATAAATTATGGTCTCCATCCATCTAGGGTTTATATTATTTCATCACACTCTAGGGTGGTTTTACCTTATTTATTTCTTCCATGTTGCGTACGATAATAGATGAGACCATCCTTTGGTGTGTGATGCAGAAGATCGCTTCCTCCTGATCAGGGTTGTCCAGGAATGTGCCTGCATTATCCAATGCATTAGCACAAACATTCTATTATTGGGGGACATGATGAAATGTGGGATCAAAATATAACTTCTCCACTAGTACTCTTATTTAGACAGTGATACGGTCCAATTATTCTTTTTTATGGAATATTCATCATTTATCTTCTTTATGACTAGATCTAAATATCCTTTGATGATCAGATAGGCTATTTACAGCTATAAGGATAGTTCTAATCCAGTAATGAGGGAATGGTATTCAGCCACAATATTTGTGAAGTCTTAGAATAGTGAGAAAGATTATGAAAAATATCTTTCTTCAATGAAACAAATAAAATACCTAAGCCAAACTAGTTGAGATTTGAGTTTTTCAATCTCTTGCTGATAAAACATTGGGATCCACCATCAAAATGAATCACCCATTTTCAAAGAGTTTCATGGGAATAAGAAATCCTCCTCATACAGAAGTTCATTTTCCACTAGTGTACTTTCTAGGGTGGGATGTTCCCTGTGGAAATCAACTAGGGATTTCTCTTTCACTAATTTATGTGACATAAACTGGATGTCATATTATTGTAGAATGACAACTCATCGGGCCAAAAACCAAGTCAATAACGGGAAACCAAATATATACTTTATAGGATCAGTACAATATACTAGGTGGACTTCATGGTTCTACATGTAATGCCATAAATTTTTCATTATAAAGATGAGTGAAAGGCAGTTTTTCTCAATATCAGAATATTAGGTCTTAGTTCCTAGAATCATTCAGATGAGGTAGTAGTGACTTTTCTCATTCCCTGCATCATTTTTCTATGCAGGGAGATAATCAAGTGATTTTTCCATAGTATCTAAACATAAGATGAGTGGTTTTCCATCCACAATCAATATCAGGATCGGTGGGTGCAGCAGGTACTACTTGATACTCTCAAAGGTTTCTTGGTAGTCCTCATCCCATTGATAGAAAATTTCCTTCTCCATTGGCTTGCTGAAGGGGAGATATTTTCTGAAAAGGATGGCTATGAAACACCGAATGTAGGTGAGGTTCCCTTGGAGCCCCCTTAGTTATTTGAGAATCTGAGGGTTTGACACTACCAGTATTGCACTAGTCTTTTTAGGGTCATCATCAATGCCATGGTGGTTTACCAAAAAGTCATGAAACTTTCATGATGTTACCACAAAAGTGGAATATAGTGGATTCATCTTTTGAATGTTCCATTGAAACTTTTTGAATACTATTTAAAGATCTATAAAGTGATCACACTACTGTTGAGATTTTACAAATAGGTTATCGATATAACATTCCACTATTCATACCAATACGGGTTTAAATATATGATTCATGGTGCATTAATAAGCAATTCAAGTGTATTTTAATAAAAAGGGAATGACCTAATAGTAAAAAATCCATAATTGCACTCTAATTTAATGGATTCCTCATTCTAGGTTCCATCTTTATCTTATTGCACCCCGAGTACCTATTCATGATGGAGGTGTCTTGGAAGCCATCAATTGCATCACTCAACAGTTCTATTATTAGAAATAGGAAATATTCCTTTAGGAAGTGTCAATTATGGTCTCTAAAATAGATGCAGACCCTAATCTACCCATTCAATTTCTTGATAGGGATGATATTTGAAAGCTATATTGGGTGTAACAATTCCCATACAAAATTTTCTTTGATCAATTTTTCAACTTCCATATCGACGTTAGTAGCATGAGAGGGTTGAATCCTATTATCTATCTGCTTGAAACCTCAATGGTCATCGGGTAAGATGAGATGGTGTGTAGAAAAATATATATTTAGTCTGATCATTTCGATATAATTACAACCAAAAACATATAAATATTCCATTAGAAAATAAATGTAAAAAATCTTGACACTTGAGAAGAATAACTTCACAAGTCATTATAGGTCATGGGTTTTCTTCTGGTCCCATATTTCCCTTTTTAAGATCATAAATGTTTGTGGACACTCCTTCCCCAAGTGTGGGAGGGTAATTATGTGATCATCCATTTATTCATCCACCTTTGAGTTTTTAAAGGCATTTTCAAATGAATTTATAAATATGATGGAATCTATTTCAATTTAGAGGTGAGAGAAATGATGGGAAGAAACATTGTCATCCCCTACTACTAGAGTAATTATTGAGAGATTCCAGAGATGATTTTATTTTACAATTTAATTAGGGACATAAGTTTCTTGGACATTTGGGATCATGTATATTTACTCAATCATATTTATGGGTAGTACATAATCATTGTTGATAATACTCTAGGTATTTGTAGGGGGTTTTATCAATCCATTTGGGGATGAAACATATATATTTTCATCCAACATTGGTTTTTTTCTTCCTTATTATAGAATCCTACCTCAGCATATGTGTCTTTGGAATACTCAAAGGGGGGACTATCACCATGTTGTACTCTGACCTTTCCATCGATTGGGTATTTCAAAAATTGATAAAATTTTAAAGGTACCACCATGTGGATTTAGAGAAAAGGACATTTGATAATGACATTATATGAAGTTTCTTGTTGGATAACCATGAAATCATAGTTATATGTGAGATCCCAAAATAGGGAATTGAGCTTGATCTTCCCAATAGGTCATTGCTCACGCCTATCATTCACTTGAATGGTCAGGTTTGTGGGGGGATATATCCCCTTTGTTATATCCCAAATATCAAGGGGTTTGAATCAAGATGAGGTTGATCCTTAAACCATTTTTAAGAATATCCCTTTAGATGTCAACATTAGTGATTATTCCAAAAAATACAGGGGTATAACGTGTCCCTACATGACCTATTCATGATCATGATCATTTATTGAGATGGACACATGGAATTATGATGGAATGGTCTACAATCTACAAACCTTGGCTACATGTAATTATGTATAAAAATCTTGTGGAATCTAAATGTATTTAACAAGTGCCTCTCTAAGTTATTTTGAAAGATGGAGCACATACAAGATTGAGATCTTGGATGAGACAACCACCATCTATTCTATAATTTCATACCTTTGTGATTGAGTTCATTGCTTCTCGAGTTGGGGTTTCTTCTTATTATGTGGTTCAGAAGATGAGGAATTTAAAGTATATAGTTTTGGTGATTTTATATTGGTTAAGAGAGAAAATTCTTCTAGTGGTATAGGTTGAGCTAGCCTTCCTTATTGTTTGGTCTGATCAGATAATCTCACTCTTGTTAGGCAGTCGTGTAAGAATATTGGGCATAGATGAATGTTGGAGGGTTCTTGAACACATCCATGTCTCTATTGGTATTTTTAGATTTATTTCCCATGGGTATCATCTAAATATATTTATTCTATGCTTCTGTGATTGTAATATTGGGTTTGACCATACCAATGTTCTCCCCTATATCCTCGGTTCCTATTTCTGTGGCATGTGACTCCTCGTTCAAGTATAGAGAAGTAATACTCATAGGAATATTCATCATCAAATAAGGGGTATACCATGAGTATTGTGTTAATAGAACCAAATTTGAGCACTTCGTCTGATTAGGGTTCCATTTTTTTGGGGGCATTTCCCATGCTCGAGATATTACAAGAAAGAAATCTAAAAGAGTTAGATCTTGTATTGGAGCTAAATATGACTCTTGATCTTTTGTTTATTCCTATGTAAGATGTTTTCATACATTATTGAGAGGCATGTTAGATGTAAACTCCCTTGGTGATGGAAACATTATGGGTATACAATGTAATTCTCTCAGGGTGGCATGATCTTGGTCAACTGTTATTCATGTCATCCAGTTGTTGAGATTCTTCCCACCCCTGACTAGAACTTTTTTTCAATCACCTTATTCTTTTGACTGGCCAACAGTTATGTACTTCACCTATTCCAAGGAGTTATCTGACGTTACCATTCCAAAATTGAACATTATTTGGATGATTTCTTTGAAGACAAAGTAATCATGGATGTTGTGACCTAGTCTTATTTGGAAAGGTTATTAGTTAGGATGATCACGGAGGTTGAACCCATTAGGATTTAGGAGATGTGGCATCTTGAGAATATTATTATCCATTGATATAAGAAAATTGTCAGGGACTTGATATTTTTTGAAGGAGTATGTTTTATTCATCCTTTCCTCAAATATCAGGAGACCATGATCTCTTTTTTTCTTCGGGTCTATGATGATTTTGTTTTTATTACCACTCGATATGAGGTATTGTTCATTTCGAGACTTTGTAGGTACTTGAATGGATGTTTCCATTGGATTGAGGGTAAAATTGGTAGTTTCTTCCTTGCTGAAACTTTTACCGTGTGCTGAGGTAATGAGTCAAGATTTAGCATGGGTCTACTGGATTTTATATTCTAAACCTTGTTCCATTTTTGAAAACTCTCGTAATCCACTAGGATATTTAATCTAGATTAGAGGTTTCTGCAGATCATCCTAAATATTTTTGATATGTATTTTCATAAATTTATTTTAGGAGATAAGGATGCTGATTGAATAGGTTAAAACTTTATATAAGGATATAAATTAAGATTACATCTCATTTTTACATTGATTATGGTTCACTAGGTTGATAATTGTCATTTTCCTTAGTGTGGAGCTAGACTGGTAAAATAATTGATGAATAAGGTATTCTAATCCTACAATGGAAACTATTAGAAGGATTTTTATATCAAACAAAGGATGGCCTTGTCAATGTTTTAACAAAAAAAATCATCTTGGTCACCTTCTATTGATCTTGAGGGCGCATCATCGAACTACATTGAGACACAAAGTATATGAGATACTATTCTGGGTATCCTACATCGTCAAATATGGATAAGGTTGGATTGTTGAAATCTGGTGGGGAATGTGGCATCCACCCATTTGGGATACGGATTCTTATTAGGCTTCACATGTACACATCGCCCTTCCAAGGCTTCCATTAATGTATCCATGGAATCAATGGCATTGATCAGTTATGAAGGCACTACTATCTAAACTACCTCATGTCCATAGGGGGTTATTAGGGCTAGATGAGTTGGCACTATTTTCATTTCGCATTGTTTTTCCATTAATTCTAGGACTGAATGTTCTCCCAGAAGAGGGATAGTTTTTTCCATAATGGAGTCAAGTGGTGATCATCTTTGAATTTATCATTTATATATATCAACTGCCCATATTTGGAGCTGATCTGATGCTCAGATACCACTCATTCAGGATCAGTGGTTTCTTCCTAATGTATGAGTGGAGGGATACTTGTCACTGCATGAAGAATATACCCAGTGGGAAGGTTTCCCCATAAGAATCTCCTTATTGATTTTTTTGAGATTTTTCATCTCATTGTCATCTTTTTTCAACTGGTCCTCAATGGAAGGAATTTCAGCTCTTATGGGTGACGAGTGGGACATATCCACTTCTTTCCCTTTATCATTAGTATTGTTTCTCTATATAGGTGGAAAATAGATTTTCTAAGGTACCAGTTTTTTTATTCTCCTCTACTTCCAGGTATATAAAACCTTACTGGGTGAATCCAGATCATCCTCTTGGGGAATATTATCCATGTTTCATCCCTTTTCATTTTCATCTTGATCCCAAATATCTATTGGGTTTATAGTGACAATATTTACAGGGGTATATTGGGAAATGATAGTTTTTTCAATACTCTTAACATAATAGTATGATTTTGCACTTCTTATATTAGGATCATTTCTCAAAACCTTGGCCATATTGGACCATTTTGGATTATGAACCCAGAAAGATTTTATTGCCTTCATTATACGTTCATCTTGTCTCAGCCTCGGAATAGTGACCTTGAGGGAGTTTACGATCGTGTTTTTAGAATGGGAACAAAATAGTAGAGGTGGGTCTTAAGGTGAGAGGAAGGGACGGTATGTCGAGTGTTAATATTTATCATCCAACCAGAAGAAGACTGATTCTATCTATGTTGATGATGAAAATGCCCCAACCCAGTGGGCTATAGACTATTTGAGGCCGCAATTGGAATTTTTTGGTCCTCTTGTTGAGGATTAAATGATTCTAGTCAAGGGTTTGATCACTCCTAAGATGGGAATTGAGATATACATTTCCCAAAGCAAGTTGTATGGGGTTGATCTAGAACCAACCTTAGTTTATCTAAGTCCCTCTTAAGGGGTGATGAACCTGGTGATCGATATTGAGATAAAAAACCCCTAGCCCAGTGGGATGGGTTTGGTTTGAAACTACTACTGATATATCCTAAATCCACTTGGGGATTGATGATCTGAAGAGTGTAGGTGGTGGTAGATATTCCCCAAACCCAAGGGGTTGGGTTCTCTTCTAGAAGACTCATATTACAGTTGTTATTTCGAGCAATTTGATTTGGTGTAGCTATGCTCTTGTATGAGAATAATGAAATAGTATCCCCTGATAAGAGTCAATTTATTCTGGATGTTGTTGGGTTGATTGAAACATCATATTCCATGGCTAAAATCAATTCATGTTGTTTCACAGTTCCCAATTCAAAGACCTTTTGGCTATCCACTCCCTCTATTCATGATGTCACGACACCATTGAAGTTGGTGAATTTCATTTTAGTAACCAACTAGCTTGCATGTTTCCTAGTCCCCTAATTTTTGTATAGACTATTACATTATAGGACACCATATTAGGGGAGTTATGATATTCTAGGGGTGTGGGGATGTTCAAAACTCCATAATTTCCCCATCCTTAGATACATATACATGAAGAGGATTTGGTGATTAGTTTCTTAAGAGTTGAGATGTAATGATGGCAAACATGTTATATATTTACACTGTGTTTTTACAATTTTGGGTCTCATGCCATGGAGATAGGATCCAGTTTTGATTGGAAACAGAGTATCTTGATGGTATGAAGATGACCATCATATCTAGGATAAAGAGGTGTCTATACTTTAACCACTGATGTGTTTCCTACATATTTTGGCATAGATAAGGAATGCACTCCTTTTATAGCTCATCTGGGATCTCACAATCATAAGTGGTGAGGGGACATAACATTGTTGGGAGGTTGTTTTTAGAATACTCTCCATATTTTAATGTTAGATTCATCTTCATTAAACATACATTCCTCCATCTAGTCAGTCTATGGAAGGTGCATCTTGGGGTCACCTACTGACTAAAGTGGAGTGTTGCTGGTAGTTGATGGGGAACTATATACTTTGACCCTGGAGTTTTAATAACCTCTCTATAAAAGGGTATCTAAGTTTTAATTAACTCTATATACTATTTTTCATGGGAAATTGGAGGATATCATTGTCTGTGGGAGATATCACCATGGGGAAGTTGACCAAAGTGGATTTTAGGAGTAGAGACCCTATTATCCTTCTCCACACTACCACAAGGAGGACTATCATGATAATGAGCACCTTATTATTTGGTTGAAGAGTCATCAGACCCTTGGGTTGTTGAGAATGTGTCTCAAAAAACATCAAGGACACTTTCATTGAGAAGATTAGGGATATGATCCTCATTCTATGTTGTGGTCAGAATATTCCAACCTACCTTTTGGGATTGTAAAGTTATATGAGACACTTGTATGAGAGATTTTGGAATATGTTAATAACCATCTAGTGTTGTGGGAATATGATCCCACTACTGATAAGTTTTGAGAATATTCCAATGATATTCTTCATTATTGGAAGGAATATTATTATACCTAGGATTTTTTTCCAAAATATGATGGTTAACCCAAGATTAAGAGAGGATATGAGACCATGTCAAATATATATTCCCCATAGAATCATGTTGAAGGACATCTTGAATAGGATAAGGGATATGAGCCTCCCCCTATATGGTATATGAAGGATGTTGATACAGTCATTCATGAGAGGAAGTAGGGATATGATCCCGACTTCCTTGATTTTTTAAAATATTCCAAGTACCTTCACTGATAGGAATATGATCTATCTCAAGGAATGTTCTGCTCTCACTTTTTGATCCTTATATAGAATGAGGATACGATCAAAATCCATATCCTTTAGAGTATGTATCCTATCCTTTTTATAGAAATATGAATATTTCACAAGTCATGTGGAAATTTCACTTGGTTAACCGTAGTTAGAACAGGGATATGAGCTAAATCCTGAGCCTCTTGAGTATGTTGCTGGCCTTTTTTTCAAATTAATGTGCACATATCCTGAGAAACATGCTACTATCACTTGTTGATTCTTGATTGGAATAAGAATATGATAATATTATGGTTCATTGTCCTTTAATGGAATATACTGATAAACCCCTTGGATGGGAGAAAGAATGTGTGATTTATTTGGAGAAACCACTTATTCATATTGATCAATGTGTTGTGATTCCCTTGATATAAGGATAAGAATATGAACATGTCCCTATATTTGTACCAATGCTATAATATTTTGGTAGAGTTCTTCGTCTATTGCAAATATTTAATGACACTCTATAAAAGTGTGTGTACAAATGTAAGCCGACACATTTTCTATCTCCACTATATACTGGAAGATATCTTTAGTTAAAGAAGGGATATGATATCACTTGTCACCTATTTGTGCTATCAATATATAATGATGGGATTCATGAATGTGGGTACGTATATGCACCTCCACCATACTTGTTTCATGAATATGGTCGTAGAATTATTCTAAGTGATCAAGGATATGAGCATGCTCACTGGTCACTGCCCAAATATAGTGATAGTCTTCATTAATAGAAGAGGGGATATGATCCGACTCTTAGTTATCCAATTATTTCCATTCCTTATGTGCCTTATTTATATCCCATGAATGGGTGTTAGAGTTGGAAATGTTTTAGGTGGTTCCCTCAGTTGGTCAATGAAGGGAATTAGCAGAATGGTTCTGGTGATGGTGGTTTATAAGATCCCTCCATAGAGGCTCCTAAACTGGAAGGTATCTATAGTTTAATCCTTGGAACACCTTTTCAAGATACTGAAGGTGGTGATTGTCACACGTTGGGGATAATATTTTGAAGTGGTTGGTAGTGGAAATGAGCACCACTAGCTTAACTATAACTTTCTTTGGATAGTGTAGACTCATCTATTTCTACCTTTGTAGACCCTTTCATGAATCCAAAATGGTATATATTTTACCATGTTGATGTTATTCCTGGACCATTTAATTCACCACCAAATGTTGACGGAGAATGAAGGTGAGGTTTTTCTGCTACCCATAGGGGTGGCAGTTGTAGCTGATTTTCCTGAATATTCACTGGATAAAGACATTATCTCAGGTTGGGTGTTGTTGGATAGAGAAGTATCTATAGTAAAAAATACAACAAGGAACAAATTCATTGATCACTGTATCATAATAGGAATGATATGTGCTCAATAAAATATGCATGGATAACATAATTATCCTTTATTACTCTCTATCTATCCATTTTTATTATGTGGACTTTTCAGGGTGAGGATAGACTTATTTTATGATAACCCCAGCTAAAAAGGATCAGCTGATCATTTTTATCATTTAAAATATTCATTTCGGTTTTACAATTTTTTTGTATATTATACTAAAAAAATGGATTTATTCATGGTAAACTAATCATTTTGTTATTTTATGGATTCACATTGGGTTCATAATTTTTTTCATAGCAAAAACCCTCCATATGGTTAGGGAAAATGGTTTGATGGATTGATTTTGGGGTTTTGATTTATGTACAATAATTCACATTGGTTTCACGATTCATGTTTATCTTTAATAGAAACTTAAAATGGTTCCTATATCCATAACTGAGTACAGAGATTCTTTCTAAAGGCAATAGGTCAATTGGGGTTTTAGTCCCAATGGAACTTAGTAACTCACATTAGTTGAGATGATGGGAAGTCAGGCTCATAAAACCTTTTTGGGGGGAATTTATTTCTAATATTGAAATTTCATATAGATTTAAGATATGTTCAATAATATATTTATAATCATAATATGGTACTGGTTACCCTAAAAAAATTGATCAAGTTTTGAATCCTTCCATGTCTAAATGGGGGGTTTATTAATGAGTCAATCTATTTTTATGTGAGGTTCTTTATCCATTTCCCATTAATCAGTAGATGATTCTATTTTTAATTAATATCACCTAGAATTATAGAGTTTACTTTCATCCATAGACAAGATTAATATCTAAAGGTTACGATTTAACCTTTATGAGGTGTTTGACATATCCAGTTTATAGATGGAATCAAAACCAACGTAGTTCATTGAACCCGTGAGTTTAATGTCATGGGTAGAGGACATATGTGAATGAACTTAGGTGTTGGGTATTGATATCCATCCTTAGGGAGGAATCATATGTATCCTTAATTTATAAGGAATCAGAGTTTTCATTGTTCAATTTGGTCAGGGATTACACACTGAGTTTCCCCTCTCAATATTATGGGAAATGTTATCTTGCCCTACGATGTCTTCTTGAAAAAACATGATTGTCTACATGACATGTTCTAATTATCTGCCTGAAATTTCTGTGGATGTATGGAGATGTGTTGGTTGCTCGATGGACATTCCTAAATACAATCTCATGATCTAGTTTACATGTCTGGAGGACAACACATAACCCGAATGACATGTTTGGAGACCATCACATGAATAAGGCCAACGTGTATAGAGGGTGTTGCATGATCTAGATGACTTTTCTATGGGACATCATGAGATTGAGGTTGACATGTTTGGAGGGTGTCACCTAACATCACTAACATTTATTGAGGGTGTCACATGACCTGGATTACTTTTTAGAGGACATCGTGTGAACTAGTTGACATGTCATGGTGACATTGTGAGACCAAGATAACATGTATTGGTGTCCCCACATAACTAGGGTGACATTTCAAGAGTATATTTTAGTATTTGTTTAGAAATCCTAGAGGACTTAGGTGACATAACCATAGGGCGTCATGTGACTTGATTGACCTATCCAAGGGACACTACATGATCCAAATGGAAGTTCAAGGAAGTTTTTCATGACATTAGTGACGTATCTTAGTCTTTTCACATGATATAGATGAGTCATGTGAAGATCATGAAGATCACTGAATATTTTTTTCATAAGTCTCGCATATTTTATTCTTTATTCAATCCTTTATTCCACACGTGACTTAGTTTTTTATAGTGTTAGTTTATTTTAATTTTCACATGACCCAGCTCACATGCGATACCTCCTTCATATAATCCAGATAAAATACCATAAGTCCTTTATGTCATATGTAGATTGATAACACAAAGTACCTATGAATTTCATGTGATCCTTTAGGTTGTTCTTTATATTTTACCTTTCATAAGGCCTCTACAATCATGTGACTCACCACTCTAAGAATTCCCCTCCTTTTCTCTCATGTGTGATGGATCATAGATCTCTTTTTTCATTATGATTATGGGGAGGGATTTATATGCCTCACCCCCATGGTTATACGTCGCCTTGTGTGGCTAATACTATGTGTATGTATGTTGGAGTTGGTGGATATTTTTTGTGTCACACTCTTTTCATGAACTTTTCATGGGTCATTTACAGTTTTTCCAGATGATAGTGACCATGAGGATGTTCTAACTCTACCATTTTAATTAGACCAAGTCCAATAAAATGGATTTCACCTGACCATGTGGACCTGTAAAAGAGATTCCACAAGGTCAAGAAGATATGTTTAGGTGTCTTCGAAAGATCAAGATGCATGTGTAAAAAATTTCAAGTGATTGAAGATGCCTTTTTTGGTGTCCTCCATGAGATAAAAGAAAACTTTCTAGGAGAGATTCTACAGGATCAAGCTGATATGTTAATGGGGGGACTCTGCCATATCAATGTTGATAAGTCAGGCTTCACAAACAATTTCTCAGGATGATCAGTTTACCCAGTATTCATGATAAGTTTATTACTTTCCCCATTTTATTTCCGTATTTTTTCAAGGGATGGAGATCTCATAAAGTTGTGCGAGTGTTATTGAAGAAAATCACTCTCCCTACCCATGTTGTGTTGTGTGATCAACAATGGGTCTTATGTTGATGCATGATAATTGTCATGGAAAACCCCTCCACTTTTCTATGAAGTCGTAGCATCATTTCATAATCGAATGGATGTGTTCGGGACCCTTCACATGATGAAGGTGACATGCCAATCATACTTTTTCACAATAAGGTGGACATGTTTCTATGGATTTGTGGTGTCTTTGTAAACCATATGGGAGTGTCTCATGAAGATCTGCAACAATATAAGGTCTCCACCTTTCAAATATTTTCATCCTTTATTTTATAACTATTTTTGAATTTATTTAGGCACCCACCAGTTAATAAGTCGAACGGTCGAAAAAAGATTGTCTAGAAGCCTTTTAATTATAATCAGCAATTGTTTGGGTTCCTTCCCAAGAATAAGAAAAAATTTCAAAGGATCATCATGTGATCTCAAGAATATCACATCCCATTATTATTACCTTCTAAAGTTCATTTTATTTGCATTCCTTTTAAAGATTTTGTGATTAATGTTTTTCGGCCACCTTCTCTTCCATTGATTTGTAGAAAAAATAATACCCATATTTTAGGTATTTCTTCCCTTGTAGATTTTCCAATTCCCATTTGATGGGAATCAATAATGTCTAAACCATGACACATTCTTTTTAATCTATGACAACTTAGTTTTAATCTAGATCATCCATGATCATCATCTATTCAAATCCTTTATAATGGTTCATAAAGAAAACATAAATTGAACCAAGAATATCACAAATGATTTTCAAACTAGGTGCACGATAAGAGAATAAACACCATGCATTGGAATGATGGTAGAGATATAATTGACCAAATATTTTTTGGGTTATTACCACTGGATTTATCTATTCCAAAACCACTTCCAATTGTAATATCTAGATATAGTATTTTTTAGTAAATTTTCACTCATTTCTTTACCATAACGTAGGTCCTTCTTCTATACATTGAATTATCCTAAGGGTTATCACTAAGGTTTCTAATCATAGTTTCCAAATGTAACTAAAACTTTTTCATATTTGAACTATAAATACCTTGAACCCAGTAGTCTAGAATTGGTGATTAACTTATTACATTGTAACTAGATACAAGTAATCACAACCCAAAATACCGAATAGTTCACTAGTCTTTTTAAAATAGATACATGCTTGAATCTCGCATTAATTTTTATATCATAAAATTTCACAAAATATTTTATTTTAGAACATAATAGGTCCCTATATCATATCCTTTCATAGTAATAATAATACAAAACCTGTAATCTTAAGGAAATTAGACATAAGAAATTGGTGAGATCAAAAGCTCAGTAAGGAAATACGTACAATAAAATCTATCATAGAATAAATAAGTTATGAATAATATGGAATGAATAAATGATGATAAAATAATTTCATACAAATAGTCAAATGATCTTGAAACTTATCCATGGATATTGAAACAATTAAAATAATCATGTGGACATCAATAACAGATATCATAATGAAGGAATGCAGAATGATAGAAATCTTAAACAAATCGTTGAGGCCTCAGGTTAAGAAATCTTACATAAATAGATAAGTCCCTATCCAAATAACCAACATGTTTTTTTCTTAGTAGAACTATTAATTCACCAAGGAGATATATATTTTTACTCTTCACCCATCACATAATAAGTCCAATGCATTCATCATATGAGTAAACAATACAAGTTAATCAACATGGATTAAAATCAATAGTTGTTTGTATTAAAAAACTAGCATTGAAAATATAAATACTTTCCCAAGTAAAATATAACATAAACTATCCAAATAAATATGATGTATGGTATCATTGGATTATATCTTTAATAAATTATAATATTCATTAAATAATTTTGACATGGATGAAAATAATTTTAAAATATCCCATGAACATTTCTTGAGGAAAATACCCTTTTCATTTGAAAATCACTTGTTCCAAATCTATAAATTTTCAAAAAAAAATAGGGAAAAATTTTATTTTGAAGAAAACTTGGAAACTTGTTAAAAAATATTCAATTAATTTATCAATCTTGATGTTGGGAAATTTGGTTATTCTGTGTATTCTAAATTAAATATTCATTTCATATTTTCGATAAAAATATAAAAGTACCACATTCAGAAAAAGATAGAAAGATTCATTTGGAATAATTTTATTAAAATTAAAACATAGTTAAAAATGAATTTAATAAATTATTTTATATTTGTAAGAAAATAATTGAAAACATTTTCAATAAAACATGGATATAGAGTAAAAATATCCCTGACTAAAAAAATATTTTCCTTAAAAAAATTACTTCGGTCTCATGAGTACTCAAGATGGGAAAATGAAAGTAAATATTTAAGTTTCAAAAATAACCATATGATCAGAAAATATATTGTGTTTAAGATATAAATAAAAAATAATTTCCCCAATGGAAACACAAACATAAACTGTTCTGAATAATTATGATATTGTGAAATAAACCCTTACCTCAAAGTTGAATTGCTTCAAAATATCTCTTACATATCTTATAAAAAAATTAAATCTATGATAATTATTTAATAGATTCATTTACTTATATATAATGTCGTATATGATCCATTTATAACATTTCAATGCCTATTTATTAAGAATTTATTATAAAAATCATTGTTTCGGTGTGTTAACTATTTCATTTTTCAAGAGATTTTTGGTTCCCTAGTTCTGGTTTCTGAACTAATGATATTAGTTGGATAATATCGATAACTTAAGTCATGATATAAATATCATATATATTCATTATATATATATATATATTCACCCATAAAAGGTGTATTTAAAAAGATTATTTACAAATTTTATGGAGACGGTAGCCTATACGTATGCACGAACACTGTTCTCATTTTAAAAAGAAAATAATGAAAGAAGGACAGATATTATTTTATCATTATGAACCATAATTAAATAATAAATAATATATATATATATACATAAAATCTTTCCTTGATACCATCCAAGTAAAACATAAATGAAAAAAAATCACATCGCTTCGTGGAGGTGGTAGTCCACATATACACATGATCAGCGTTATCATTTTCCAATGGATGGGAGGGTGAGAAGGAATATATGTGATATTATAATTATAAAATTATAATTATATCCTAAAAATAATATATAATCAT
This sequence comes from Viscum album, assembly GCA_963277665.1. Classification (NCBI taxonomy): domain Eukaryota; kingdom Viridiplantae; phylum Streptophyta; class Magnoliopsida; order Santalales; family Viscaceae; genus Viscum; species Viscum album. The sequence goes on along the minus strand of OY728140.1, from coordinate 1,347,563,957 downwards.
TTAACCCATCATAATAACCATCCATGAAATATGGTGATGGAATATAAATTATATGGCTACGTGGAGGCGTTAGTCCACACATACGCACGATAGATAATTTCTGCTACCGTTTGATGGAATGGAGTGTGAATAAATGTGTTAATATAATCATAATAAAATATAATTATATTTATCATGATGAAAATATTATTTTATTATTAATACCATATATTTAAAGGAGGTATAAGTGTAAATAAATTGAAAGAGGTCGGGTAGGATGATTACCTCTTCTTCAACATGCATCCTTTAGATCCCTTATGAATGACCATTGGAATGGTATTTTAAGAACATAAAAACTCTAATTCTTGGATAGGTAATTCAAGAAGATAATTTTTATGAATTTTTTGAGATATATGTCTCAATGTGGTGTATAAAAAAGATAAAAGGGGTTTCCTTTTATAAGTGTTAGATATGAAACATTTGTAATTTTTAAAATATTAATTGATAATAATTTCAGACTCAAGAAATATTATTCCAAATGTTAAATTATTAAAATATAGGATATTAATGCATATAAATATTCTCACAAAATTTTATTTATAAAAGTTTAATTAGAAAATATACACTTATCTCTTAGTTTAACATCCTTGTAAACTCGTTTTAACATTAATAACAGTGAAAAATTATTATTATTTTTACAATTCATTAGAACAATAAATTAAGTTAACCTCACTAAATAATATTAATAATTATGATTAAAAATAAATAATCAATTTTATAAAATTTAATTCATATAATTAACAAAATTTATTTCAAAATTAAACCCAAAAAATGCGATGAAAAACAGTTTTCGAGAACAAAAAATGTTTTCTTAAATCTATGAATTTTTTATAAAAAATCCAAATAAAATTGATTATAATGAAATTAATTGGATTTTTAGTAATATAAATGAAGTAAATTTTCTTTTTAAAACCATTTTAAAAAAAATTCATATTTTTAAATTATTTAAACGAAAACATATTTTTAAATAGAAAATAGTATTTTCACTATTCATTAAAATCAATCTTTTCTGGAAATTTTTAAAAATTAATTGAAATATTATTTTGAAATTTTGATTTAAAAAAGTAAGTTCATTTATTCAAATTCAATTTAAAAAACTGGGAAAAATATTTATGTTATTTTCTCACAAAAAAATCAATAAAATCTATTTTTAAAGATATATGTATTCTTTTAAGCATATAATGGCTTTACTAAAAATTTAGCACATATTTATTAATATAATTTAATTTATCTAAAACCATTCCTAAAAATTCATTAATATTATTCATAACTTAAATTTATTGGATAGGTTATAGTAATATAGTATATTTTAGTTCATTTGAAATTGAGTTTGCGTGTATCGCAAGCTGTTATAGAAATTAAATTTATTTGAAGAGAACTCTGTCATAAAATATTGAGGTATTAAAATATACACAGGAAGTTCCAAACTATGTGTTAATTATGGGCCCATTCACTCTGAAACAGAATTGTAGCTGAGAAATACTTGACCAATTATTTTCCAGGTTATTTCCCCTAGATGCATCTTTTCCAAAACCACTTCCACTTATAGTGTCCAAGTAGGCATGTATAGTTAAGAAAAAAACATATTTATTTTATATAACTAATAATTTTCTCCAATAATATGAATTTTTCTTAGTTCTATCATTAAATTTTTCCCATCCAAGCCTCTATAATTACTAAACGTCACTCTGATACCAATAAAAGAGACCCAAACTAAACATAAATAAAAAACACATTGATTGCATAATTTAATTATTACATCCACAAATAGTAACCAAACCCAAGGACTTAAAGGTTCATTATCTTTGAGATTAGAAACATAAAAGAACTTATTTTATGATATAATAACATTTCTCCATAAACGAGACCACCTATTTGACATTTCATGTAACATAATCAACTTCAGATCCTAGAGAAGGGTGAACCTAAGAAGAGGTGAGCTCAAACACTTAGTAAGGGATAACATATAAATTACTATAACGGTAAGGTTATAAACATATAAAAAATACAAAATAAAAAAAATATATGATTTAAAAGAACATAAAACAATAATAGTTTACTAAAATCATGAAAGATAAACATAACATCTCAAACAATAACACTTTTACTAAGGAATGACAAAATAAAACATGAAGCATATAACATGGGCCCTAGAACATAGGTAAGAAAGTGGAATAATCATAAACCAAGAATTTATTATCTTTTTGAAACTATCTTCTCACAAACTCATTCACTCATAAATTTTTGTGTAAATCTAGACACCATCACAGTCACCCTTTATGAAAATAGCTACCTATTAACCTATTTACATATCATTTCTATCTCATGAAATATAAGTATTTACCCAATTAATCGGAGGGAGATATAGGTACCTCTAATCTCATAATCCATAAATCTATGTTCCACTTAAGAAAACAATCATCACATTATAAAATAAAAAAATAGGTAGAAAATGGGATTCATGGAATTTTCATATAATTATATAATGAACCTAGGGGAATAAGATGGGTTTCCTAAAACAACCAAATAACATCATAGATTAAATCACTTGATACTGAAAACATGATCACCCAAAATAATTACATAGTAAAATAATAGTATATGGTGAAACCATATTATTAAATCCATTAGTGAAATAACATTTGAATATAATAGAAATAGAACAATAAAAAGGAATTTTTTTAATACATTTTGTGTTCACCATTTTTAAAGTCATGGTTACATGTCCATTTAAATATATTCTCTTTTTTTTTAGAAAAATGAAATGATAATTATTAATTGAAATGGAATTGGTTAAAAAACACTTCCCTCCATACGTAAAAAATATATCATCGTTTAAAATGGGATGTCATAGAAGAACAATGTTCAAATAAGTAGTTGTATAACTCAATAAAAGGATTCTGAGTTACCAAGGCCCTTACCTTTATCATTAATTTTCATAGAAGTGATTTAACCTCATGTATCATAAAGATAATTATCTTAATTAACAATTTCATAAAATTACTCATATGAATTCCAATTTATACTCTTTATTAATGAAAATTCTCTTCATGTTTTATATTATTGTAATCTATTTTGAACACTGGATGTTAATAACCTTGAGCATTGTAAAAATGGTGTTCATATTCCTTTTTATCAAAAATATCATCATTTATAAACAATTAAATTTAATGTAATTGATTTTTTATAAATACTTATAATATTATAATTCCAATACATGGGAGTTTTACTCACGTTTCATGAAAACTAAAACGGTAACAAACTAGTTTGGGGTTATTTAGTGATATTGATGGATTACCTTATGATGATTTTTAATTACAAAAAGAATATGATTATATATATTAATTATATATTTATATATATAATATATACTCATACACTATAAATTTAAGCCATCCATTTTTGGACGTAGAGGAAAATGAAACACATTTATTCATAGTGGTGGTAGTCTTCAAAACACATAATTATCATTTCTTTAAATAAAAAAATGGTAGGGGTGAATGTATAGAGTAATTTATCTTTTAATAATCATAAATAAATTATATAAATTATATTTATTCACTAATACAATAACTAAGACCATCCAGGAGTTATGGTGACAAAAAAATAAAAGTGTCACTTCATAGAGGCAGTAATCTGCACACACACACACAAACAACAATTCTTTTTTGTATTAATAGATGGAATAGTATAAATAATTGATGTACCATTATTATAATAACATATATACATATTAATTATGATTATTGTATTATTATATTATGGTTATGGTTGATTTATAAAATAAATAATAATAGATAAATTTTATGTAAGATGTGATACCTTTATTGAGGCCTTGAAATTATTATTGATGAAGGGTTTAGATTTGAGGGAATTAGGACAATTTTTTGTGGAATGGGGAGTTAGGAAATTTGAAGGACTTCAAGTAGAGTAAATTTGGGTAGGGTATAAGTGATATTTCAGAATAGGTATATAGTATTTAATGGTTGGAAGTGATCCCACTTTAATATGTGAAGAATTGGGACTTTTCTATGAAAAAAATGTTAGGTAAAATGTGAGAATAAAATGGCATGCAATTTAGGTGATTTAGGTGATTTATGTTTGTTAATACATGTAATTAACAATTTTAAACCTAAAAATTGATTTCAAAAATTACTACAGGTCATGTTAATTTTCAATAATTTCATCCACCTTAAATTAATCATCTAAACACTTATTACTCTTAATTACATTTTAATAAAGTTAATTATATTGTTTGTAAAATCATAAAATGAAAATTATTACCAAATTTTGATGTGATAAATCCTAATTTTAGATCAATTTAACCAAATTAAATTTCTAAACATGAGACAATTAACTTTTAAATCACCACATATAATGTGTTGAAATACTATTTTTTATAAAATTATTATTATTATCACTAAGTGTTATTAATACTATTTAACATTCATTAACCATTAACTGAGTTTTAATTCATTTTTATTTATGTTCAAACCAAATATTATAATTTTAATTTAAAATCGATTCAATTAATTTTAAAAATAAATAATATATAAAAAATATTTTTCTTTTAAATGTAATCTCTTTACCAGGGAAACTAATATTTACCCAATGTGACTTTATATTTATTCCAAAAAATAATGTGTGCCTTATCAGATAGTCTATATCCAATTATTTTAAATTTAAAATCCATTTAATTTTATTCAATTTATAAAAAATAATATTTTAAAATACTAATGTATAACATGTTTAAAATAATTTTTGAGAAAATATTACATTTATTCTCAAATATAAAATATAGGTTTTTAATTCAAACATTATATTTTAAAATATATAATTTTACTTAAAAGGAATATATATTTTTCAATAAAATGGTTTTCTAAGTTTTAGGTTGTTTTTATATCCAAGTGATGTTATAAAATCTATGATATTTTTCACTATTCTCTTAAAAATAAATTTTTTTATAAAAATACCATAATTTATCTTATGATAATATGGGCATGATAAATTCAAAAAATGATGTTAATTTTGTTAAATTAAAATACTAAAAGTGGTATAATTAATTTGTATATAGGTTCACATGAAATTATTTTATGAAACATATATTTATAAGCTTAAAACAAATTGTGTTTTATTACAATATTTTATATATTTTTTATAAAGTGGTTAATTTTGGTGATATCCATCAATTTAGGTCCTATAATGGTATATTATTTTTATATTTTTATTCTATTTATCATGTAAGACAATATAATCACAAGATAATTAATTAAGGAAATGTAATTACTAAAATTTAGGGTTGTTACATTCTACCCTCCATAAAAGAATTTCATCCTTGATATTTTATCACAATGAAACATGTGACTGTACTTTTCTATCATCACATCCTCAGGTTCCCATATATCCTCATAAAACATATTATTTATCCATATATGTTTGAATATATGAGTAGTTTTGTTCCACTACGCCTTAATTATTTTATCCAAGATATCCATAGGTTGGTCTTGATAAGAGAGGTCATGTTCTAGTTGCACTACTTCTGAGTTTAGTACATGTGATGGATCTGGTGTGTAGTTTCTCAAAAAAATACATGGAATACATAATGCACTTAAGAAAGGTGAAAATGTATATCTAAGTTACATGATATAAATTTAACATGATCAAGGATATCTAAAGGACTAAGGTATCTGGAGATCAACTTCCCTTTCTTCCAAAATGCCATGACCTATTTCCATGGAGATATTCATATAAAATTTTTATCACTAACTTCCAACTACAGATCTCATAAATGACTATCTGTATAAATATTTTATTGAATTTGTGCCACTTTTATATTCCAATAATTTTTTGTAACCTTTTTTATCATTTATATGAAAAGTTTTAGGACCTATCATCTTCTTCTCCCAAACATTATTCTAGCATATTGGAGTCCTATATCTCTTACTATACAAATCCTAATGTGGTTCCATTTGAATGATATAATGAAAACTATTTCTATATTAGAACTCTTTTAGGTGGAGGTTTTCATCCCAAAATCTTTTAAAATCCATAGAATATGATATTATAATATCCTATAACATTTAAATTTTCCACTTAGACTAACTATCTATCTGAGGAAGATATAAAGTCTTAAATCTCATCTATGAATCCAACTCTTTCTAAGGACATCTCCAAAACCTTGAGGAAATCCTTAGAACATGATCATCTATAATGGATAGTGGTACTCAATGAAACCATACAACTTCCCAAATAAATAAATATATATATATATATATATTGGTGAGTTGGTGAAGGTATAAATCTTCTTTAAGGGAAATAATTTTCACTGGCATTATAAGGAAATAAACTATTAACCAAATTTTATTATGACCTTTATAAGTTTTAGGGACTGTTATGATGAATTCTGCAATGATGGTTTACTATTTCTATACCAATATGGGTAATTTTTGTATCACCTCATTATTCTTCTATCTTCCTTCCTTAACATGCTTACATATCAAACATCGAGACATATAATTCATGATTTCTATCTTCATGTTATCCCACTAGAATATTTTCTTCATATCATTATACAAATTTATTCCTCCATGATAGAAAGATAAATATTATCTATGTGTATTATCCAAAATATCCTTCATTTGTTTTGGTTTATATGGGAAAAATATCCAGGTTCAAAACCTTTTAACTCCAATTTTATCAAATTTGAACTATGTAATATTTTCTACCTTTTTATGTAGATTTATATCTTCTTTATATAATTCTAGAATCATCATGTGAATCCATGGTTAATATTTCACTTAGGAAATGTAGGATTCATCTCCTCCCATTATTAAATCATGATTTATCTAATTCAAATACATGTGTATTGGGTCTTTTTAATTCCTTGTCATGAATTGAGTAGCATGGTCTTTTCTACTCGATGTATCAGCCACATCTTTTTCCTTTCGAGGGTGGGAATATATCAGGTTGTAAAAATATTTGACTAACTCTATCCATATCCTTTGGGGAATATTTAAATCCTTATATGTGGAGATATATTTCAATATCATGTGATAAATATATATCACACTTCTCATCATAAAGGTAATACCACTTAATTTTCAAATAAAACATCACCACTATAAATTAAAAATTTAGTATTGAGTAATTTTTCTCATGAGTTTTTAATTAGTGGGTGGAATAATAAATTAACTTTTAATTTTTCAAAATTATTCCTTAAAATACATATAATGATGTATCACTACAAATTACAAACCCTTCCCCACGATAGGGTAATATAATCATAGGTGCAGTGACAAACCGTTCATTGAGCTCCATGAATCTTTACTATCATTTATTAGTCTATATGAACTAGAATAATTTCCATGATAACATGGTTATTGGATTTAATATCCATGATAAATGTTCCAAAAAGAATAGGTAAAATCCATGTCACCTAAGAAAACTATGTATTTTAGTCACAATGGTTGGTTTAAGCCATTTATCAATAACCTCGGTCTTTGAAGGATCTATAGATATACCCTCACTTATATTGACATGACCTAATAATGAAAATTTCTATAGCTAGAATTAATATATACTGAGTTTGGAATAAAATATATCCTTCCATGGGGTCTTTAACATAGTCCTTAAGTGATCTTCATGATCTTCCTTAGTTTTATAATATATAACGATAACATCTATAAAGACTAACAAAATTGATCTAGGTAATCATTAAAGAATATTTTTATAACATTCATGAAGATAAATGGGTAATTGTTAAGTCCAAAAGACATCACAATAAACACATTATGTCTATACCCTATCCAAAATATTGTCTTTGGAGTATCCTCCATTTTCCCCTCAGTTGATGATATCCAAACTGGAGATCATTCTTTGAGAAGAATTGAGAACATATTTATTGATAGAACAAGACATCAATATTTGGTATAAGATAATTTTTTTAACTTAATTTTTTATTAGATCATTATAATCAATTAAAAGATACATTTATCTATCCTTGTTATTTTTAAATATTATGGGTACACCCAATGGTGAATCACTAGGGTGTATAAAACCATTTTCAAGATTCTCTTGAAATTTCTTCTTCAATTACTCTAATTCAATGGAAGATATTCTATAGGGTGTCTTTGAGATACACAATGATCCAAGGATGAGTTATATTGAGAATACAACCTCACATTCTAGGGTAATACCATGTAATTCATTAGAAAATACATCAACATATTCTAGCACAATAGACACGTTCTCAACATTGATTTTCTCCTTAATAATATAATCAATTAACCCCTAATTTTATTTTAAGTAAGGTGAAGGATCATACTTACATTTATACTTAATAAAATGGATGATTATAGATATGAAGTGATATTTCCTTTTATTGATAATTGATATGATCTTTTTATAAGGAAATCCAACTCATACCCAAAATTCTATCGAAATTAACAATGAGGATAAGAAATAGATTTTATGGAATTATCTCCCCACAAATATTGATATAATAATATTTTTACACCTTATTTACATTTAGAGTGAAATTAGGTATTTTCATGGATATCTCGATATTCAATATTTTTTTGGTGAATCTTTCTTCTTTTAAAACTTATATGGTATAAAATAATGATATGAGATATAATTAGATAATTCATTCATGGTTCTAGAGTGAGGATTGAGTGTACCTTTCACTACATTGTTATTGTGTACCACCTCTAAAATAGTGATTGTTAATTCCCTCCTCTTATCCATTGGTTAAGGAGGCTTCTATTTCCAATTCCATTCAATAACTCCAGTCTTATGGTATTGATACAAATAATTCTCATAATACGGGAATTTGAAGCATTGGAGAGTGTGTGGATCATCAGAGGGATCCTTCTTCTCCTAAGTTGTTTTATCCATCATGTTTACATTACATATGTATTCATGAGTATGGTTTACTTATTTAATACACCTATAATACTTTCTAAAACCTTTAAATAAATTACCCAGGAATTTCATCCAATATTTTTGACATGTGGGTTGTTGAAATTTCTTACACCCATGAAAGTAATAATTTTGGATTCCATTATACTCCATATTCCTTTTTAATTTCTATTGAATAACATGGGTCTTTATATTATATTTCAATCTTAAGAACACATTGAAAAACATCCCCATATATTATATATTCCCTTATACCTAATTCATTCTGGATACTAAGTTTTAAGCGACTAAATAATCCTTAAATCTTCTTTTTAGGTCTAGACATATACTATAAGCAATATCTTTAGTCTTGTGATGTTTTACTTATAAGATCCAATATGATCATATTCCTTTTGTTTTATTTCAATTAGTTATTTTCCTGTGTTAGTTAGAAGATTATGAGGGAAGTATTTAGTTAATAATATACCCGTGAAATAATACCTCTTCATAGAATCAAATTCCTTTCTTTTTCTTGTATTCATAAAAAAATTTCACTATTTTTCAACCTCGATTTGTAGATTATATATAGAAAAAATGTCTATTTCATGCTCTGATCATTGAATGAGAGAAAATATCTTTCCTATCTGCTAAATCTATTACTCAAAAATCACTTGGTTAAAAGTCCTAATAATAGAATATAAATGTTTACACATAAAATATTTAATATAAAACTAATAACGTAATGGTTTATTTGGGATATCCACATTATTCATGTTATTATTCATCACATGATAAATTTTAGTGATCGTTTTCTTTGAGATTTGGAACTCCAGTTCCGATCTCATTTGGATAATCACCACATTTTCCATTGCATCAATCATTATCATAGTTCCATCTTTTTCCAGCTATATCCATGATAAGGAGAAGTTCATGGTGAGTATACTTGTATTAATAAATATATAAAGAACAAAACTATTATCATAAAAGAAATAACTCCATAATAATAATTATATTTTTCCATAACAACTCCCTAAGATTCTTTCTAGATTATCCATAACTGTTTCCCTACTATAATTTCCTTAACCACTCTAGTAATGATGATAATAAAATCATTCATAATGTTACATAAATAAAATTTCAATTAACCTAAGAATATCCCAATGGAGTGTCAAAATAGGTTCATAGTAAGGTTTTATTCACTATTCACTAGAATGATGGTCAATATATAGTTTACCAACACTTTTTGTGGTTTTTACCCTAGGTTGAATGTGTGTTAAAACCACATCCACTTGTAGTATCCAAATAGGTGTGTATTACTAGGAAAACCACACATATTTATTTACCAAAACATATTATTCTCTCATATACATAGGTATATACTAAGGGTTCTCACTAATATTTTCTTATCCTAGACTCAAAAATAACTAAACCATTATCTAATACCAATTAAAGTGACCTGATCTAAACATACATAAATAATATTTTGATAACATGGTTTGATTATTACATCAAAAAATAATTGAATAACCCGAAGACCAAAATTTTTATTTTTCATAGAGACTATAGACATAAAAACACTAATTTTACAATCTGAGAACATTTCTCCCTAAACTAGACCCCATCTTAGATATTCCATGGGATATAATCATCTTCAAATCCTAGGGAACGGGAAAATATGATGGAGTGAACTCAAATGATAATTAAGGGGTAAAATATAAAATAACATAATGGTTAGATAATAAACATATGGAAAATCATGAATAAGGAAAAATAAACTATTCAAAAAAATGATAGTAAATTCAACCCATAAGAGTTAAAGGTAGACATAAAATCTCAAACAATAACACTTATAATATGAAAGGAGAAAATAAAACATGAATCATATAACATGGTCCATGTAATGCAGGAATGAAATTAATCCAATAATAAATATATAATTTATTATCTTTCTAAACTTGGATACCTTACAATATATTCACCCATAAAATTGAGAGTAAAGTTAAACACCATCACACTCACCCTTCGTGAACCGAACTACTTGATAACCCCTTCACATAACATTTCTTTCTCAAGAGATATAAGAATTTACCTAATGAATTGGTGGGAAATATTGATTCTTCCCATCTCATAATCTATAAATTTGTGTGATATATTAATAAAACTCATCAAATAATAAAATAAAAAAATAAAAAAATGGTTTTCATGATATATTCAAAACATTATATAATAAACCCATAGAAAAAATGTGTTTCACATAATATCTAAATAATATCATTAATTAAATTGATTGATACTAAAAACATAATCTCCTAAAACAATTTCATATTAAAAGAATAATATATAGTGAAACATGAAATATAACCCCTTTGGAGATATATCATATTATGATAAAAAAAACAAAATCATAAAAATATGTTTTTTGAAAACGTTTTGTATGCATTATTCTAAAAGTCATGGTTATGAGTTTCATTTCCAAAATTGTTCTTCATTTAAGAAAAATGAATAAAAATCATTCATTTAAATGAATTTTTTTCAAAATATCATTTCTTGATAATTAAACATTTGAACATAAATTAAAATTTAAAGTCATAGAAAAGAAAAGATCAAATAAGATGGTATATAACTCAAGGAAATGAGTTTTAAATACCAAGTCCCTTAAATTCATCCTTGATTTAAAAGGAATTGATTTAACATACTTTATCATAAAGATAAATATCTTAATTACTAATTTTATAAACTTAATCATTTATATTTTCATTTATACTCTTCATTAATTACCATTCTCTTTATGTATTAGACTATTGTACTCTCTTTTCAAAAACAGTTTTTAATATTCTAAACCATTATAAAATCTTGTCCATATTCCATTTTATACAAAATATAATCATTTAAAAACAATTAAATTTATTTTAATTTATGTTTTATTAATACTTATAATGTTATAATACCATTATATGGGAGTTTTAGTCATGTTTTATGAAAATTAAAATGGTAATTAACTAGTTTTGGGGTATTAAGAAATATTTAATGATTAACTTACAATGATAATTAATTCAAAAAATAACCATAATAATGATATATATTACTTATATATCTCATATATACTCATCTGCTACAAATTAAAATAATCTATGTCTGTAAGTGAAGGCAAACGAAACAGGTTTATTCATAGAGGCGGTAGTCTGTACAATGCACAATTAGTGTTTCTGTTACTGAATAAAGAATATGGGTGAAGGTTTATATTAATTAATCATTTAATGATCGTAAATAATTTATATAAATAATATTTAATCATTAATACCATCATTAAGACCCTCTATGTTTGCTGGTGATAAAAAAATGAATGCATCGCTTCATGGAGGTGGTAATATGGGCACATGCTCTAATGATGATGTTTTTTTAGTAGATGGAAGATAATAAATAATGGTTATACCATTTATATAAAAAACTATAAAAACGATAATTATTATAATTTTAGTATTATACTATTTTTATGGTTTATTTATATAATAAATAATAAGAAAGAAACATTATGAAAGGTGTGATACCTTTATTGAGACCTTAAACATTCTCTTAGTGAAACATTTAGATTTTGAGGAACTTAGGATAGTTTTTTTGGGGATAGGGGATTTAATGTGTTTTAAGTACTTCATGTAGATTTAAAAAAAATAGGTGTTCATGTCGAAGTAATCCTCATTTTATGTGTGAAGAACAGAGACTTTTCCAACGAAAAGAATGTTATGTAAGGGGTAAGAAAGTAATGACATAGATATTAGGTGATTTAAGTGAGTAAAGAGTATTAATACATAAGAAAGAATTTAAAACATACAATTTATTTCAATATGTTCTAAAGGTGGTGTAAATTTTGGAAAATTTGAGCCACCCAATATTAATCATTTAAATATTTATTACTCTAAATTAAATAGTACTCATGTCAATTATTTTATTACTGAAAATATAATATGAACCTTATTATCAAATTTATATGTGATGAATCCAACAAAAAATTCATGTAAACTAATTATATTTATAAATAGGAGAAAATTAACTTTTAAATCAAAACATATAATGATTTGAAAAAAATATAGAAAAATGTCATTTTAATCATTAGGTTTTATTAATATTATTTTACATTGATTACCCATTAAGTGAATCTTAATTCATTTTTAATTATTCTTAAATAAAATATTAATGTTTTAATTTAATATTTATACAATTTATTTTAAAATTCATAATAGTAAGAAAATATTGATTTTTGAAAAATAATCAATTTTCTAGGTTAACTATTATTTACCCAAGTTTACAGAATATTTAAGCCTAAATATAAAGTGAAAATTATTATATTATTTAGACACCCTAATTTTAAATTTTAAATCCATTTTATTTGTTTCATTTGAAAAATAATAATTTTAAAATACTAAAAAATTTATGAAAAAAAATTTAGAGAAAATATTACTAATGTTCTAAAATATTGAATATAAGTATTTAAGTCAACCATGATATTAAAAAATATATAATGTTATAAAAGACATATAAATGGTTAAGAAATATTTTTGCTAATTTTAAAATTATACCTATATCCACGTGATGTTATAAAATCCTTGGTGTTTTTAAAAATGATATTTTTCACTATTTTACTCAAAATCAATTAATTTAGAAAAATATAAATAATTAATCTTATAATAATATAACCATGATAAATCCAAAAATTATTTAAAATTTTTCAAATTAAACTATCATAATTTATAAAATTAATTTAGATATAACCACACATAAAATAATTTTATAAAACATTTATTTTTAAGTATATTTGACCTTAATTTTATTATATTATTTTATATGCTATTTATAAAAAGGTTAATTTTGGATATAATAAGAAAAATTGATCATTATAACACTAATAAAAAAATTCATTACCAAAAATATATTCACATGTTACTTAATTAAAGAAAATTAATTATTCAAATTATGGGTTGTTATAGTAGATTTCATCAGTTTTGAGTTTTGGTTTTTTATTTATGTATTTTGGGATGACCAATTTAGACATTTATCTTTTACTTAAATTGTACAATTATTTTTGGTGTATTTCAGTTTTTTCTTTTTCCTTTATAGTATATTTATTCCATGTCCTTTTATTTTTATTCAGGTTGGGAAGAAATGGTTCCTATGTGTTGTTCTTGATACATAGGTGTTTGTCACCAGCATATAGAGATTGGGAATTCCCTTTAATAATTTTTGAAAATTGGGTTAGTTTTCTAGTTTGAATAGTGAATCGAGTTAGTTCATGACATAACATGCTTAAACTTTTTCACTAACTTTATGGGTGTACATACTTGGATTTGTTCAAAACATACAAGGTCAGAATGCTTAGATTTTTTCACAAACATAATGGGTTTACATACTTGTATTTTTTTCAAAAATTACACGGTGAACATTCTTATGTTGGTTCAAAAACCTAAAGAGTGCATATAGTAGGATTTATTCACAACTTAAAGGGTGGTTAGGGAATTGGGTCCCTCATAATATGTTGTTTTCATGTGCTTATGTCATGTTCCTTTATTATATTGAATGGCTTCTTAGTATTTGATATTTATTTCACACAATAATTTCATGGTATATGTTTTTTTATTTGGGTTTTTAGGTAATTATATCATGAATAATATACCACGTTTATTGTTTGATGTTCTTTTCAATAAGATATTTCTCCCCTACTCATTTTCCTCGTATTCTTAGGATTTAACCCTTGACGACATTTTGATGATTTTTTCATAACTGAACATTTTTTCTCACCTAGTTCTTATATTTCTATTCCCTTGATTATTAAGATGAGTATAACTTATAATATTTCTATAGGGGAGTCTATTGTGGTATAATTTTGGAGAAATGATCACAAGTATCGTAAAATATATTTATTTTTTAGGTTTTCCTCAAAGATATATAGCCTTCCAATCTTGGGATTATGTGATCATTTATGCTATGTAATTTTTAAAATATTTAAAAATATAAATTTTTACTTCGGGATATATCACCTTTTATCAAGTAAAGTGTTTAAAGATAATGTTTATTTCACCAAACTTTAGAGTGTGAGTCTGGGTGACATAGTTGGAATCAGTGCACTGTTTCATTAGTTTTGTCGATTGGTTTAGTTGTTCTTAACGATTAGGATGACATACCTTTATTGAAAGTCATAAGGATAAGTATAATTATAAGATATCATCTTGATATTCATTTAAATTGCATATATTTTTTGGTTTTCTAGAAATTATAACTATATTTTGATACTAGAAAGTGGATGTGGTTGTGGTACAGATGAAAGGGGATAATCACACTAAAAAAAGGTTCTTTAATTATTAACTTGATCTTTATTCATTGTATGATGAGTGTTCCTAATACAACACGCATGGTTAGACACTACTGGTGGATATTATTTTTTTCACAAAATTCTCTTTAAGAGCCATTATAAAGGATTTCAATGGAATTTAAGGTTATAATATATAAATATTTAGGTTAGAGAAACTAATATAAATATGACCACGGATAACCTAGATTAAAATTTAAAGAGATATAGTTTTATCCTATTATATTATAGTTAAAATGAAATTATTATAGGTTAAAATTAATTTTTCATTAGAGAAGGCATTTTAAAATTGAGATTTCATGCCCATGTGATCATTTTTTAAAATTGTATTGAACATTATCATAATCATTTTGGTTTTAATACTTCATTGGAAATAATATTTTGAAAACGGTGTTGTGGATGGTATGTCTCTAGATAGACATAAGACTTATCTATATAGGCATGTTTGGAATAAATGTTTTGGAATATTAATATATTCTTTTTATGAGGGAATAGATATATTACCTCATCTTCCCTTTAACATCCCAGACTCCAAAAACCCAAAGCCAATAGTTATACTACATTTTTTCAATAAAGTACAAGATTTCATGAAGGATTAACCATTTTATTAGTCATGGAATACCTAACACAAACATGAAATATAATTTGAAGCATAAGATACAATATGAAAAAATTGAGAGAGCATGATTTGACCTTCCATCATATACCTATAAATTACACATTTTCCTCTTTTAGGTTTCATGGGAAAATGAAAAGAAATATGGGTGAGATCAAGTTAAATTTAAGAATTAGTATAAATTGGAAGATTATATAACATAAACATGACATATGTGATGTGGAAAGAATAAATGAACAACATTAACCCATAATAATTTTAATATCAGTCCTAATATATCCATAAAAAAATGAAAACATGGATAATTATAATCATTGATTGCATACTCATGGAACTCATAATGCCATAAATAACAAACTTCCTATCATTTCCTTATTCCAAGACACTTTCCTTTCACAGGATTATCTATACACTAAACCCAACTTTTTTTTCTCTCATGGGCTCTATCGATGCTTCGAGGGGATATATAATATCAGGCCCCATTGGTAAATTGATTAACTCCAATGCATTCACCATAAGAGTTATGAATACCTTTCATAACATTCTATTAGGAACCTCTAACTAAAAAAATTGTCTATTTGTATAATGAGAAATAAATATATTAAATACCTCTATATTCAATAAAATATTATGGATTTCTAGGAGAACATCCCTTCATTAACATGGAATCTGTGGGGTGTCGTAAAGGTAATAGGTAGTTCCCTTATCAAATAAATATAGGGAAAATTGTGCATCTAAAGTGTTGGGTTATAGATTGAAGATATTGCTTGGTTTCAATAGTTTTATTTGGTATGAGACCAACTAAATGGGAGGTAAATCCTTCATTATGGTTCATTATGAGCGTATGAATATTCAAAAGCATATCCCCCAGGATTGTCTCATCGGTTGTGCAGTATTTGGACCACTCATTACGTATCAAGTTAATGATTGATAAACTTTTTAAACATACATTTTTTGGGGTTATTACCCAAGTTTCATATGTTCCATAGTGGCATCCACTTTCATGTATCTAAAAAAATGGTGTTTTTTATAGGAAATTACACACACTTTTACTTTATCAAAACATTAGATGGGTTCTCCACCATGGAATAGGTAACTCATGAATAAAAATAATATAATATGGGATAATAATATGTCCTATTAAATCCCTTAAATTGCATGAGTGACATGAAAAAAAACATCCATGGAAATGTATTTACCACACAAAAGAAAATAGTCAGTGATTACAACATGAGTCCTAAATAATGTAAATTGAAATGGAAATACCTCTTTTGAATTGGGTAGAAATTCAATAATAAACTCAAGAAAATTGGTATTAAAATTGATCCTAAAATACAATGAATAAAATAAATCATGATATAACATCTCAAATAGGTCATATATACACCACATTAACAAAATTAGGTTCACAATACAATACATTTCCTAAAGATTGGAATTTGAGACGAAAAACCCTTACTTCTTGTCTTGACTTACACAAACATACTTTAACTTCCTATATAATAAAAATATATATATTAATAACTTAATTCATAACTATACTCAAATCCATTTTTATTCATACTCTAAATAAACAGTCATTCTCTATGTGAATTCTTCTGATTTTCCACATCGATGTTTAGTGTTTTGATCGTTTGTACTAGTTTCTTAATACTGGTGTTCGTATTAATTATTCAACAAAATTAAAATAATAATATTCCATTATATTTACTTTTTGGGATGATTTATAATAATTTATGATGTTTCAAATTCCTTTCATGAGTTTTTTAGACCTTATCCATGAAGATGACGTCGAAAATAAGCATGTTTTGGTGATTTTTGATGTACATAGAGTGTTTCCTTAATAAATGAATTAAATATTGATATAATATATGCAAATACATACAATATGATTATTTTAAAATTTATTAAAAATTATTCTGATAATTTTGTTCACATATTAATTTGTGGTAAAAATTAAAAGAATTGTTCTAGTGGGTGGTTAAACTGGCCCAAACATGAACATACCATGATTTAATGAATGATTAAGAGGTTGTTTTGTTATAATATCATTATACTAGAAGAAGTTTTTCTAAAAAAAGATTAAATAACTTGATATGAGTGGTGAATCATGGTATGATATATTAAAAAAACATCCCATTCAGATCTTGTTTCATTATTAATCATAATAATCTTCTCTCCCTTTCATATAGCAATGTATGAGTAGAATTGAAAGCATGCGCATGACACAAAATTTTTAATTGGTTCACCCACATTGGGATAAATCCAAATAGAATAAAAAATGAAATGTTCTTATATAATAAATACACTAATACACACTACTATTACAAAGTTTATAGTGGACTCATTATCTCTCCTGGTTTACAACCAATCACAATTTGAAAGCTTACTGCTCTCTCAACTAAAATGTTCTCACTAATAATTCAGAAGAATATTATCTTGATCACTTAAATTAGTATGTATTAAAGATCATTTATTACATCATTAAGTTATAATTTCATCCACTTTATGAATACCCATTTACTAAAGATTTACTAGTCAATCCCTTTTTTCATAAGATTTACTTTCATAAAAACCCTTTTCCAATCATCATGAAACTTTACAATTCTTCATAGAACATTTAGTTTTTGAAAAACCCACAACTTTTGTGAATATTGATACATTTTTTAATCTCTATACTTTCATGATGATATCAACTTTCATGATTCTCATTGTTTTTCTAAAGCTTAAATAGCCTTTGTGAAGATTCATTTCTTTGTAAAATAGATGATCTTATGAAAACCTTCATACAAGAATAATCCATCATGAATCACTTTGGTTAATTAAAAGCCAATGTATTTTCATTGAGGTTTGATCTATAAAAATGGTAAGGGTAGATGTATATTTATAGAGTTTTCCTCCCCTTCTCAAATAATCCAACCTCACTAAGTCCTTTTCATGAAACTCTCCATTCTTGTTCGTAATGCCCCTTCCTTGGGGAAATTTACTGGGAAATTTCATGTCCTAAAAACTTCTCATAATCTCATAACTTACCAATATTCCTTCATTCTCAACCATATTTCATGAATGTAAAAACTTTCATGAAACAAAAAACTTTCATGAACCACCAGAACTTCCTAGAATACCAAACCTTCTTGAATTATATGAATTTCTATGTTTTTAGGAGGCATCCTTGGAAATACAACTTTTGTAAATCATTATTCATCCTCTAAATTTTGTACCCTAAAAATTTGGAAAACACTAGGAAATAGATCCAACTTTTATAAATATTTTTCTAAACTAACTCTAGATCATTCATTCTTTTTTTTAATCTTTTTCAACATACCTGGTCAACAATCATGTTGTAACTCCACAACTTACCTTATCAATGAGCTTTGTCAACAAACACAATTAGCCCAAAAACACTGCACAGTTACCTTGATTGTTTGTTTTCAAAAAGAATAATTATATTATTTATTTATTTTAGTGATATATATCCTAATTTGAAAGATATAAAAGAATAAATTGTGGATATTAAGATATCACTCAATCTGAGTGATAGATTATACTCTTAGTCTGCTGATTTTAAATGATTAAATTAATGATGATTTATTGTTAACCATATAATTAATAGTTTCTCACTTTAATGATTCTAGAATCTTAATGATATCAAAAACATTATATTTATCCTTAAATTCCATCCTTATATTCAATATTTAAAAGTGTTGAAAGAAAATGAAACATGTTACATTATGAAGGAGGTAGTCCCCACAATACACGAACAACGGTTTTGTTTTTATTAATGAATGGGGAATATGAGTAAATAATTATAAAATCTTTAATATATTAACATTAATGTAAATAAATTATAATAATATAATTATATTACTCTAGATATAAATTTTCTTTAAAGAGTATAATTATGGAAAAAATCTAAGTAGTTGATAATACTCATGTTGGGGACTTGAGTTTTCCATGGAAATGAAGGATATGCGCTAATTAACTGTGACTAGAGAATTTTTAAAGTTTTATAGTTTTATAGGGATATAAATATGGTATATTTTAAAGGATAAATTCAAATTATAGGTGAGTTTTGAATTTTTGAAGAAGTTACGCTTTAATAAGTTAAATGGAGGGTAGTTTTGGGACTCACCCTTATATTTTCAATAATTTATGCTTTCTAATCAAGTTTCAAAGGACATAAAATAGTAAAACTATGAGAGGAAATGAATTTTGGGTCTAAAATAACCTCATAAACTACTTTTTGATACATCTTGTAGTGTTTTAGGGCCATTTTCTTTTAACATTTTTTCTTTTTCTATAATTAAATTTTACATTGGCAATTAGTTTCTAACCTTATTTATTAATTTTTAAAGAAAAAGATCAAGAATGAAATTTTTAATTAATTTAATAATTCAAATTTTAAATTTTAAATAATTTAAGAAAATATTATTTCTAGAGCTGTGAAAATTAAATTTTAAAATAAATATACTTAATCGTGTAAATACTATTTTTAGATAAATAAAATTTTAAGTGTTAAATCTATATATAACATAAAATTATCTTGAAAAATGATTTTAATGACATAAATTAATTTATTATTAAAAAATAAATCATATGAGTCTTTTTAGGAAATCAAAAAACCAAATATCCCTTGAAAATACTTGATTCAACAAAAACACTAAAAATAGTTAATATATTAAAGTAACATTTTGATTAGTTCCAAAAATATTTTCCATAAGTTTTATAAGTTAAATTAAAATTTTAAAATTTATAATGATATTCATTAAATTCAAATTTTATTACTTAAAAGGTTTTCTAATTTCCCAATTCATTATTATATAACCATAAAGTCGCATAAATTACAAGTTTTGTGAAAATTGTATTTTTTCATTAAAACTCAAACCTTAAAAACTCTAAATTTCTTACTAAGATAATTTAAATATGATTAATTCAATAATGGAATTATTTTAGATAATTTAAACTTCTAAAATTTCACTTTTAAATAATGTTTTTATTAAATGATCTTTAAAGGGTTCATTTGTGAAATATTTTTACGATATATAATTTATCTGTTGTTGTAGAGTCTCAGGTATAACATACTCCCCCATTAGTTAATTTTATCCTCAAAATTGGAGTATATATAAACTATTGAAAAAAAGGGAATACTCCTTCCATATAACTTACTTAGGATCATATGTTTCCTCTTATAATTTTTTATTTCTCTATAAGACTTTCACCAATCATATTGTCTGATTTTTAAATACATGATCTCTATTGTAAAGAATCTATATAGGATCCTAGTTATAATAAAAATAAGGATCAAAATATATTACCTCATATGTGATCATGTGCATTGGATATAGAAATTATTTCCTCAGTAATGAAACATTTAATACATCATGTACCTTAGAAATGTTGGGTGACATAGCCAACTGGTAATCTACAGCCACAATTCGTTCTAGTATTTCAAAACTACCAATGAATATAGTGATTAAACTACCCTTTTACCAAATCTTATAACTACCTTGCATGGTAAAACCTCCAATAATACATGATCCCCCACATTAAATTCCAATTCATTAATTATATTATTATTATAGCTATTTTTTATACTTTGGGATGCTTTAATGTGATCCTAAATAGTTCAAACTTTAATAGTCGTCTCCTCCATGATCTCTAGTCCCAATAATATTCTATATCCAAATTCTTCCTAAAAGGTTTTATTACAAAATCTATTACCATAAAATTATTCATATGGTTCCAACTAGATGCTCTAGAATAAGATATTATTGTATGAAACTTGCACCAAAGTTTTATATTGATCCAATATAAATTCGAATTTAAGATAAAAAAATCTTTACATAACTCCCAATGTTTGGATAGTTCTTTCATACTTCCCATCATTCTGGTGATGATAGGTAGTACATAAATTTGTCTCTATGTTGAGATCCCTTTTATGAATCTTCTAGAATTTCAATGTGAATTAAAGGTCACATTCAGACACAATGGAAAAATTTTCCCCATGAATTATTATGATTTCATTAATATAGAGTTGGGAAAGGGTTTTGAGGGGGGTATATTATCTTATCACTACGAAATCAGCACAATTTGTAAGATTATTGATGATGAACCATGTATAATCATTTTTCTTTGGAGAATTTGGTTTTCCAATAACAAATTCCATTGTAAAATTTTCCAGCTTCCATGTTGGTATAGGTAAAGGTTGTTTGACTCCCTTTGGATATTATCTTTTAGCCTTTACCGGATGGAATACTAAGAATCTGGAAACATATTCCACAATTTCCAGATTCATACCATCCCACTGAAAATATTCTCTTAAATACCTATACGTCATTGATCTACTATGATGTATAGAGAAAATATATGTATGTTCTTCATATATTAGTTTTGTGTTCAACTCTAGTATGGATGAAACACATAAACACATACCAAACATAAACACTCCATATTTGTAGATAAAGTTTGTTAATTTTACATCATTAATAATAATAATATTTCTTTATAATCTATTATAAACATGATGATATTTCTTTATCCATTCTAGTTAGCATGGTTTTATAATTTCATAGAAAAGGAAGGATGCCTCACATTTACTAGAAATCACCATATCCATTTATACTATATCTTTTTATATGGGATCCTTGTTAATCCTTATCGTGGTTAGAACTACATGGTCTCTCTAACTTAATGCATCATCAATCCTATTTTCATTCCCAAGTTGGTAGTGTATCAACCAAACATATTCCATGAGTTGTACCAACAATTTTCTTTTCCACATATTGATCTCCTTCTAAGTGAAGATAGACTTGAAACTCTTTTGTTCCATATATATCTCTCATTTTTACCAAAGAGGTAGTGACTTATTCTATTCATAGAAAGGATTGTGGCTTAAAACTCAAGGTCAGGAGTTGGATAGTATTGTTCGTGGATTTTTAATTACCTTGATACATAAGAAATCACCCCCATCATTTTGCATAAGGTTACAACCAAGTCCTTTATTTGATGAATCCATATAAATTACAAATCCTTCATTACCCAATAGTAAATTAGATACCATTACATTAATCAATATTATATTTTTCTCTTCAAAACAATCATCACATTACCTAGAAAAATAGAATTTAAACACTTTACATGTTATATTGGTTAACATGTTGGCCAACTGAGAAAAATCTTGGAAGAATAACTTATAGTAACCTATTAAACCTAAGAAATTTCAGATCTAGTTTATGTTCATCAGTGCAGGAAATTCCTTGAATAAATTTTTCTTTGATGGATTAACATATATTCCATCCTTAGAAACTATATATCTAGGAAAAGAAACATTATTGATCCATAATGATCACTTACTACCCTTCTCATAAAATTCTTTATTTCTGAGGGTATCAAGAATAATGTGAATATAACTCTCATGCTCTTAATAAATCTTAGAGTATATCAAGATGTTGTCAATGAATACCATGATAAAGTTATCAAGATACAACCTGAATACTCAATTAATTATATCCATACATACTAATCATGCATTCGTCAACCCAAAAGGCATTATTGTAAACTTATTGTTCACATACCTTGTTTGAAATGTTGTCTTTGGTATGTCATCCCTTTTGACCATTAATTAATGATAAATAGATAAAATTTATATCTTTTTAAATTATTAATCTCCTTGAAGGTGATAAAATAAGTTATCAATATGTGGAAAAAGATACTTATTCTTTATAGTAATAATATTTAGGACCCTATAATCAATGTACAATCACATGTACCCATCCTTCTTTTTCACAAATAAAATAGGGGATCCCCATAATGAAACACTAGGGTGTATATATCCATTATCACTCAACTACTGTATCTATTTTTTTTAAATCCACCAAATCCAATGGTATCATTATATTAGGAGTTTTAAAAATACGCCTTGTATTAGGAATGAGTCTAATGGAGAACTCAACTTTATATTCTGATGGACGACTGTGTAATTTTTTTTGAAAAGCATCAGTGAATTTTTCTACCATAGGTACATCATCTATTCTTAGGATATCTTCCTCATCCATAGATCACAATTTTTCTTCCTCTATACTAATACATTCATTATGTAAAGCTACTGGGGGAGGATCTATACTAGATTTATTTATTGAAGTTTCCCCTTTAAAGATAATATATGCTACTTCACCTTACCGAATCATAATCTCCTTATATTAGAATTTAATTTTTTCATTATAATTTCAAAGAAAATTCATAATAAAGTTCATATAAAATCCATTCATATGTATGATAACCAACTTTTCCAATAGGGTATGCCCATGTATCATAATTGGAAGTGCCAGAAAAATATTTTTTCTATAAGACTCCAACTTGGTGTGTTAATTGATAACTCACTTACTTGGGTGCTAGGGCAGCATGCCTTGTTTTTTGGAAAACATTGAAGTTATTAAAGAGTGTGAAGAACTAGAATCAAAAAAAACATTATATAATCATGTGGAAAATGTTGAATAATCTACCACTATGTCAATAAGAAATTTAACTTCAAATATTTTAATCGGATATGCTTAACATTTCTCCATTAGTTTTTCCTGAGGTAAATTTTCATGGTGTTTGGGGAATCGGTTTCCATAACTAACCTTCTATATATAGTTAATGCATTTAAAACACCATTTTATACCTTCACCTTTTATTAGTGATATTGATAGAAATTTTTTATAAACCTTTAAAAACCTATGGTACCCTTCCTATAATCCCTAGGATGTTTCTTCCCATAGTTATCTAATGTAAAAAATCCAAACATTCATTTTTTCCTATTTAACGCATTTTTATTCCCATGATTCTCAACTAGAATATTCTCCTTCTGATTTCCCTTGAATATATATATCATAGAGAACTCATTTTTTTCTTAATTGAACATAATACTATATCCTCATATGATGAAAATGTATAAGAGACCAATTACCTTTAAAGGATTAGGATTAACCCATCAATGAAATGATAAATACGTCATTCGAATTTACACACATAGTCTACAATGTTCTTAGATAACCATCTAAGGTTAGATTTGCATTCAAAAATATTTCCTCATCTAATTGTCTAAGATTGAATTCTTTCTTTACATTTCTTCTATTTAGTCATGATGAAATTATATTTCATAGAATACCTCCTTGAAATTTCACCAGTCCATGAACTTGGTCTCATTTTCCTATTTAATGTTTTGAATTAATGAGCACCATTGGTTGACATCTCCCTTTAAAAGATAGACTAACATGATGAATTTTTTAATTTTCATCACTTCCAAAAGTGAGAAATATATTCTATAAGGACTTGATTCATTGAACAATTAATAATGGATTTTTAGTTTCAATGAATGATGGAGGTTATTTTTTAATAAAGTGTTCCATTATAATTTCACCATGTCATGAATAAGGATTCTCTATGTGGGTAAGATTATTTTTCATAAACTGGTTAAATTTCACCAATATTGTTATGAATAGATTATCCTCAAATTCAAATGTATTAAATTTTTCAGGGGGAATATATCTATGTTGAATATGGGTGTTGGTATGGTTGTTATTCCTCTATCTAGTCACCAGATTTCCATAATGCAATACAAATAATTATCTCATGATATTAAATTTTAAAATAAAATTCATGTTATGTTTTTTATAGTATTATTTAGAAATATTGAGGTATTTTTATATTACTTGTGATATCTTACTTTTTTCATCTAATTCTAACCCCCATGTTTTCTTGTAAACTTCCTTTTATACCAACTATAACATCCTAGACTACAAAGAATTAGAGCTGGTAGTTATATTACATTATTTGTAAAAAAATAAAAGAGTTCTTGAAGGATTTAATAGTTTACTAGTCTTGGAATAAAATATACATACATACATTTCAATTTAAAACATACGATACAACATGAAAATATTATGAGAACATGACTCTCCCTTTATTCACATTACTTAAAATTTAATATATAACACTTTTAGGTTTCTTATGGAATAGAAAAAAAGGGTGATCATATATTCTTAGTAAGGTATAGAATATAATGAAATATTATATAAGATAGACAAGGAATAAGTGATTTGAAAAAAATTAATGAAAAAAATGAATATATAATCAGTTAAAACTAAGGAAAATTTACATCCATGAGAAAAAAACATGGATAATTATAGCCATTGATCTTATATAGATGGAATGAATAATTACAAAAATCACAAAATTGTTATAAAGGCTTTATTACAAGATGTTTTCTAGTCATGTGAAGATAGATACACTAAAACCCCACCTATTTTATCTCATGAGACCTTTATATGCATTGAGAGGTTATATAATGTTGTGCATGAGCAATGACTTGAATAAGTATAATGCATTCAACATAAGAGTCATCAAGAACTTTCATACAGTTCCTCGAGGAACCTCTTACAGAAAAAAACATTACTATCCATATAATGAAAAATAAATATATATAAAACTTCCACATTCAATATAATATTTTGGATTTCTAAGAGAATGACCCTTAAATAACTTGAAATCCATGTGGAATCATCAAGGTAAATGGTAATACCATTATAAAATAAATATAGAGGTTTGGGTAACATCAATTTGATAGGTTATCTAGGGAATATAGTATTTGGGTAAAATATTTTTCATTAGTAGGAGACCAAGGAAATGGTTTGGAAAGTACTTTATTATGGTTCATTAAGAGCTTGTGAATATTCCAAAGAATATCCCATGGGAGTGTCTAGCTAGGTGTGCATCCATAGGCCCACTCGTCTTCTATTAGAGTGATAATTGATTTAATGAAAAACCAGAACATTTATGGTAATTACCGTTAGTTCATTTATTCCATAGCTTCATTCACTTTCTAATATCAAGACAAGGATGTATTTTTTGGAAAATTACACACACTTTTACTTTTCCAAAACATATTTTTTTTACACCATTTAAAAGGTAAATATTAAATCAAAAAAATAAAATATAGGGATGAAAATATAGACATACAAATCCATTAAATTTAATGAGTAACATATAAACAATTATTCCATGTATGCACCACACAAAATAAAATAGGTGGTGATTACAACATGATTCCCAAAGAAATAAAATTCAAATAGAAAACACCACTTATGGATTGGGTAGAAATTAAATTATAACCGATTTTAAAATGGGGTTTAAACTATATCTTGAAATAACATTAATAAATTAATTACATGATATAACACCTAATATATGAATTATATAAACTATATAAAGGAAATTAGGGGCACTTTACAAATGTTTTTACAAAGAGATGAATCTGAGAAGGAAAGCACATGTTGCCTTGAAATCCATGAAATTAATTTAACACCCATTATCATAAACCAATATATATTAATAATATAATTAATAACCATATAAATATCTATTTATATTCATAAAATTTAGAAATGGTCATTATATATATGAATTATTCAAATTTTCCACATCGGTGTTTCTAGTTTTGATCATTTCTCCTAGTTTTATAATAAAAGTGTTATTATTAATTCTTTTTAAATAATAAAACATTACAAGGTCATTAAAGTTTATATTGTGGATTAATAATAATAATTTTTTATGTTTCAAATTAAATTCATATTTGTTTTAGATCTTATCCTTGATGATGAAATCGATAACAAGCACATTTTAGTGATTTTAGATGTACATATAGTTTTTCTTTAATTGATGAATTAGATAATGATTTAATATGTAACTATTAAATTATGATTTAAAAATTTATATAAAATTATATTTGTAATTATATTCTATAGTCATTCATGGTATCAATTCAAATAATTGTTTAAGTAGGTGGTTAAAACGACCCAAACATGAACATGCCCTAATTTAACAAATGATTAAGATGTAGTTTTGTTGTAAAAAATATACCAGAATAATAATGATTTTATTTATTGTTTATTCATGATATATATCATAATTTAAATTAATTTTTATAAGAAACAATAGATATGAAAATTATACACAATTTGAATAAAAGATTATCTTATTAGTACACTTATTTTAAATCATTAAATTAATGATGATCATTGATTAATAATATAATTAATAGGTTATGAATGTTTTCATACCAAAACCATAACTATATCTGAAACATAATATTTATCATTTAATACAATCCTTATATTTTACCTTGTAAAGAGGTGAAGGAAAATGAAACATGTTACATCGTGGAGGTGGTAGTCCACACAACACATGAATAATGGTTCTGTTTTTCTTAATGGATGGTTTGTATGAATAAATAATAATAATAACCTTTATATAGTAACATTAAATTAGATAAATTATAATAATATCATTATAATTGTTTTTTTAGAATAAATTTTGAAGAATATAATTAAGATGTCAACTTATGTAGTTGATAATACTGATGTAAAGGACATTTATTTCTTTTGGATGTCTCCTTTGAAATGATAGAGTTATGATAAGTAATGGTGAAAATAAGATTTGGAAATTAGGATAGATTTATAGGTATATAAAAATGAAAAAACTTTAAGGATAAATTTGATAGATTAGTGAGTTTTGAAGTAGTGAAAATGTTTCCCTTTTATAAGTATAGGGGGATATAGTTTTGGGAGTATCCTTTATATTTTCAATAATTTAAGGTTACTATTCAAGTGTAAAAGGACATAAAATGGAAAACAATATGATATTAAATGGAGTGTGGGTCTAAACTCAGCTCAACAACTCTTTTTTAGTCATATATGTGTGTTTTATAACCTTTTCTTTTAATTTTTTTCTTTTACACTAATTAACTTTTACCTTCGAAATTATTTAAAAAAGTTAGTTACTAGTTCTGAATAGAAATTTTAAATATCAAAATTTTTAACTAATTTGATATATCTAATTTGAAATTTTAAAATAATTTAATCAAGTATTTTTTTTATAAAGTTGTAAAAATTTAATTATAAAATTATTATACTTAATCATGTAAAAAATTAGAGAAATAAAAATTTTAATCTTTAATATATATATATATATATAAGGGATATAGTTATCTTGGATATAGATTAAAATGACATAAACTGATTTATTATAAAACATATAAATGATATGTGGCTTTCAAAGAAATCCAAAACTAAATCTCCATTAAAAATACTTGATTTAATAAAAAGTTTGAAAATGGTTTTCATATTAAAGTAGCATTTTAATTAATTCTAAAAATGTTTTCCATAGTTTTTATTAAATTAATAGAATATTTTAAAATTTATAATGTTAATCCAAAAAATTAAATTTTATTAAATAAAATGTTTTATAATTTTCTAGGTCATTTTTATATAATGATAAAGTCATATAAATTATAAGTTTCATGAAAACCATATTTTTTGACAAAAAAATTACCTTTTCAGAAAAAGATCAAAAATTCATTATAAGATAATTTCAATATGATGAATTCAAAAATAGAATTAGTTTGGTCAATTTAATTTTTAAAATTTCCTGTTTAAACAAATTATTTTATAAAGGATCTTTAATGGGTGTATTTGTAAAATAGTTTTAGGATGTGGTATTTACCTAATATAATAGTGTGTAATTTCCAATATTTTAAATAATAATTATACCATGTTTTTTTTAATAAATTACAAGACTTTTTTGTGTGAAAAATTAAATTTTCAATACTTGAGTTTATTAATGGCTTTATGTTTTGGTAAAAGCCATGTTAAAAGCATGGAATATTCTATTGAATATTTTTTATGTTAGGTGCTAAGTTAGCATGGAATTATGAGGCTTCTAGAGCCTTGGTATTGTTTGAAGAAAAATATTAAATATACAGTAATACATGTACATTATTTCTCTAATAAAATGAAATATATCCCAAATAGCGTCTCATATGAGAAATTTGAGACCACCGTCAGGTCGGGAATTTGGGTTTTACCCTAGGCATGATATAACATATGTTTACATTAGGTGTTTAGATAGATCACATGTGAGTGTAATTTATTTATTTATTTTGTTATAATTTTTCTGAAAATTTAAATATCACCCAAACGGATTATGATAAGAGAAATTAGAAGCTGCCATTGAATCAAGAATGTAATTTTTACCCAGGCCATAGTATAATTATTATCCACATCTGGATTTTGGTTAGATCCCATGTGAGGGTAATAATTTTTTTATATGAATATTTTGTTGAGAAGCTAGAAATAATAACAATAATTTCATTATAATTGTTTTTATTTATGTCTAAGAAAAAAAATGAAAATATACATTTGTAGTTAATAATAGTGTTATGGGGGAAATAATGATTTGGAAAAGTAAGAATGGTGATATTATTATTTCAGAAAAATAAATGTTTTTGTATGATTAATAAAAATAATAATCTATTATCGGTTTTTAATGAAGGTTGTTGTTGAAATAATAATGGTGTAAATTAGAATGGAGATCATATAATAATAATAAAATATTTTACTGTAATTATTATAATTATTAAATTAGAAAATATAATATTGATGTGTGTATATATAATGTGTAAATATATATGGGATAAATATATATCCGTATATATACATGTGAGGGTGAGTGTATGTATATACAGGTGTGTGTGTGTGTCTGACATGTATATATATGGGTCAAATATATGTGTGTGTATATACATGCGTGGGTGTTATATGAATATATAGATGTGTTTGTGTGTGTGTGTATAATGTGTATATATACGGTTTTAGTTTATATATATGTGTGACGGTATGTAAATATGTACATGTGGATGTGTTTATATATATAATTCATATATATATATATGGATGAACTTTTAAATATTATTAATGGATGAATTTTATGATATATTTAATGAAATATTAAATAGATTTAAGAGGAAGAAATAAATATATAAATATTTGAATTATGGATGGGGCTATGGGAGCGCTTTATAGTGAAGTAAGGAGGAGGAATTAATGCCTTTCTCATGGATTGAATTATTCATATGCAAAATGGTATTAATTGTAATTAAATAAAATGATAAAATATAATCATATAAATAGATTTTAGGAGGATTTAAATCATAGCATGGGGGTATTTCCACCAACCTCACACCTCTCTCTCCCTCCCTCCCCTCTCCGTTATTATTTTTTTATTATAATATTTTATTCTTCCAAAGTTCTAACTTCAATATATCATGTGATATTTATTAGATCGACACATCGTCAGTAATGTTGGGTTCATCTCAATGATCATAATTTTAGAACTAATTTTTTCTGAAGGTAATGATATTTCAGTGGTTCAATTAAACTCGAAATTCAACTATTTTCATCAATCATTGTTGTGCCTAAGGTAGGAATTCATTAACATTAGTGCATGATTTTTATGGTTTATTGACATGGTTGTTAGTGTGCATGTGTATCCTAGTGTGAAATCTATGTCTATGATGTCGTTAACTTAGTTTCATTTTTTATACAGGTTATTGGCATGATTTATTTGCGTGATTGTGTAGCTCATAATACCTATGATTGATTCTTGATCACATGAGTTGTTTGTTTGTAGCATTGAGTTGTAATTATGTTGCTTGCATATGGATTATTATGGATATTTTTAGGGTACTACTTGACTTGACATGTTGTTGATATATCAATGTATTATGTATTATGTATGTTGTGTTCATATATATTATAGTTGACCAGTTTGGTCTATTAGTCATCATGTGAGATATGAAACATTATTGGCCAATATGGATAACATGTGATATGTGACATGTGTGTGGTATTATCCTCTTATTGTAAAACATCATATATTTTGTCAACATGTATTTTTGGTCTATTCTAGCTAGAAAGATATCTCACATACATATAGGCTATCCTCTGAGAGGGATGTGCCTGACGTTGGTTAGAATGTGAGACTTGATGAATGCACTTGGATGATCCATAGATATGGATATGCCTAACATTTTTCAGTATGTACTTAGGTTATCCCATCCTATTTGAATGTGGCGTACAAGATTTTATGATATTCCCCATAGGTGATGTATCAAAATCGTTACCAATGTTTATCCAAAATTATGCCAAAGTATCTATGTTTCCCTTATCATGCTGCTAGAGTATGTAGAGACATTCTATGAGGATTCAACATGTGTTTGGTACTTGTGTGATTTATGTTTTTTGTATCTATACCATGTTTATGTTTTTGACATGCACTTCTATATGTTATGCACCGATGTTTAGGGTCATTGGTGGTGTCCGGCTCATTCTTTTACTCACACCCTACTCAAGAATTTATATGAGTTTATAGATTTAATTACTTGGGATCCGGTGAAGTACAAGGTACCTATGGTGGATTATTGAGCTATTTAAATAGGAGGATACTAATGATGTTAGATGGAGTTTGATCTGAACATCAGCTTCTATTCTTATTTTACAAGCTTACCATATACCTTGTATCCTTGAATAATCTGGTTATTGTATCACGTATTCCATCTTTCAGTTTTCGCATGTATAACCCATATTATTTATTTTACTTTTTGTTTATTTATTTCTTCTCTTCACTCTAATAATGGGAATAGTTTACCCATTATTTCACTTGATCCCCTCACTGCTAGTTGAAAACCTATGGTGTATGGGGAGGCGCACCTGAAGTCATGTGGCACTCCAGGTCGGACCAAGTGGTTCATGTCAGGATGTTACAACATGTTATTAGATGAAGGTTTAAGTAACATTTTATTCCAATTTTTCTTAATTTGGGATAGGATAGATAAAATTTAGGCTAGTTTGGATTAGTGTAATGTCAGTGTTTGATCAACACTATATAGTGTACCTACGGGTTTCCATAAAATGGGGAAATTATTTTTTGTTGTTATCATTAATTAAATTCACATTGGGTGATGGACAGAATGTTGATATGTGATTTATGGGTCTTTTGTGTGTTCATTCATCATGACAGGCACAAAGGTTCACTTTCCATATATACCTATTGATTTCATTAGATAGAGACCAAAAAATTAAATTCCCATTGAAATTGTGATATGTGACGGGGTATATTATTTCTAGTATTATTTTATTTTAGAATATTGTATTCAATTCTTGATTATATATATATATGCGTATGAATACTGTGAAAATGTTGGTGATATATACTTAAGCCTTGAATAAATGTAATTTAATAAAAAATGGATTGGTTTATCACTTGGTACAAGTATTAGTTTCAATTACATGAAATATAATTAGAATTACCCAATCCCATTTTTTTATTTCTTACATAAAAAATGTTTTAATATGTAAAATCTGATAGTGGGGAGTATTGTATGCATGATCTAAAATGATTCTTGAGGATGAGAAGAATTATAGTGGGGAGAATTATAATCTCCTGAATTTTCAGCGAAAATAAAACCATATAATTTTAATAAATTACAAGTATTTTGTGTGTACGAAAAAATTATTTTTCAATGCTTTTTTATGGCTTTATAGTAGGATAAAATCAATGTTAAAAACTTGGAATATTCTATGGAATATTTTGAAAGTCAGACACTGAGTTAGCATGGAATTTCAAGGCCCGTAGATCCTTGGTATTATTTTTTGTAAAAATATTAAATATATTATATTACATTCATGTTATTTTTCCAAAAAATGAAATATCTCCCAAATTGTGTCTCCTATGAAAAATATGAGACTTCCATTAGGTCTAGAATGTGGTATTTACCCTAGTAATGACATAACATATGTGTGTGTGTCATATGTTTGGATAGATCATACATGAGTGTAATTTATATAATTTTTTATTACAATTTATTTTGAAAAATTTAAATATCTCCCAAACATTGTATCTTATGATAAACATATGACCTTCCTTAAATATAGAGTATGAGTTTACCATAGGTTCAACATAATCTTCATACACATCAGGTGTTTGGTTAGATCACACATAAGGGTACTAATTATTTGTATATAAATATTTTTTTGGTAAACTATAAATAATAATAATAATTTTATTATTATTATTATTTTTATTTTTATTTTTATTATTATTATTTATGTCAATGGAAAAAATGAAAATATACTTTGGTAATTAATAATTGTCTTATAGTGGAAATAATGAGTGGGAAAAGTAATAATGGTGATATTATTATTTGTGTTAAATATATTTTTTGTGTGATTAATAAAAAATTTATTAATCTAATGTTTATTTTTAATAAAGGTTGTTGTTAAAATATTTATGTAGGAAATGATGATGGAGATTTGATAATAATAATAAATATACTATGGTTGTTATTAAATTGGGAAAATAATATTGATGTGTTTATATATAATGTATATATATATATGGGATAAATAAATATTTGTATATATACATGTGTATGAAAAAGTATGTATATATAGATGTGTGTGTTTGTGTGTGTTCTTATATATATATATAAGTGGATGTATTTATATATATATATATATATTGCATATATATATATGGATGGAAGGATGACCTTTTAAATATTTTTAATGGATAACATTAATGATATATTTAATGAAAGGTTGAATTTATTTAAGAGGAATAAATAAATATATGAATATTTGAATTACAGAGGGGGCCATAGAGGTTTTTGTATAGCTAAGCGTAGAGGAGGAATTAATGACCTTCTCATGGATTAAATTATTCATATGATAAATGGTATTAATTGGAATTAAATAAAATGAGAAAATATAATTATATAAATTTATTTTAGAGGAGGGGGATTTCATGCACAGTGTATAGAGTATTTCTGCCACTCTCACGCATCACCCTATACCTCTCTCCACTCTCCTATATTCTTTTTTTAGTTATTATATTTTATTATTCTAAAATTCTCTTTTCAATATCTCATGTGATATTGATCAGATTGATGTGTTTTCACTACAGGTGATTTTGTCTCAATGATAAGAATTTTAAACATAAATTTTTTTCCGAATACATTTTGGTTTATATGGTGAAATTAGAACATCAAACCTTTTCATCAATCATCATTGAACCTAAGGTGGGAATTACTTGACCTTAGTGCATAATTTTTATGGGTTATTGTAATAGTTTTTGGTGTGTGTTTGTAGCCCAATGTGAAAACTATTAGTAAAAAGGTCATAACAGATTTTTGTATAGGTTATTGGCATGATTTATTGGTGTGCATGGGTAGCCCATGAGTCTTATGATTGATTCTTGATCAGATGAGTGGTTTGTGTGTAGCATTGAGTTGTGATTAGGTTGCTTGGATATAGATTGTGAGGACTATGTTTATAGTACTGAATGGCATGACATGATGTTGATATAACATTTCATTATGTATCGTATTTGTTATATTCCTATCTACTACAGTTGAGGATTTTGGTCTATTGGTCGTTGTGTGAGGTATGACACATGGTTGGTTGATATGGATGAAATGTGAGATGTGACACATGTGTGGGACTTTATTCTGAGTTGAATATGCCATAAATTTTGTCTGAATTTATATTTGGGATATTCCAGATGAAAGGATGTGTCACATACTTCTGGGATATCCTCTAAGAGTGATGTGTTAGACATTTGTCGGCGTGTGAGTTTTGACGCATGCTTTTGGACTGTCCATCAAAAGGGATATGACTGACATTGTTTGGTATGTACATAGGTTATCCTAGATGGTGTTAATGTGTCATACATGATTTTGGGCTATTCCATAGTGGTTATGTGTCATTCTAGTTATCTACAATCATCAGGAATTTTGCCAAATCATGTATGTTTCTCCTCGTATAGTGATGATGTCAGTAGAGTTGGTCTTTAAGGACCTAATATGTGTTTCATACTTGTGTGATATATTGATTTTATATCTATACCATGTTTATTTTCATGACAAGGACTTGTATATTTTTTTAACTGACGTTAAGGGTTGTTGGTAGAGTCCTACTTAGTATTTTACTCAAACCCTACTCGAACATTTTTGAGGTAGATGTAGATTTCAATATTAGGGATCAAGTGAAGGGAAATGAACATATGGTGGAAAATGTAGTGGGACAAATATGAGGAATCTGACCACACTAGATGGATTTCAAGAAATACTTATTATACTATTTTTATTTTAATGTCTAACCCCATACCCCAGATATATGTTTAGTCTAGTTATTATATCATGTGTTCTATATTTCAGTTTTTGTATTTATTACTATCAATATTTATTTAATTTATTGGTTATCTTTTTGTTCACTCTGATGGAGGGTA
The DNA here is from genome assembly GCA_963277665.1 of Viscum album. Classification (NCBI taxonomy): domain Eukaryota; kingdom Viridiplantae; phylum Streptophyta; class Magnoliopsida; order Santalales; family Viscaceae; genus Viscum; species Viscum album. The sequence goes on along the minus strand of OY728140.1, from coordinate 1,347,527,886 downwards.
TAGTTCCCTAGGGTTCCACTCGAGACCCTTGTCACTAGTAGGTAACCTCTATCTTACGGGGACGCACATTTGAGGTCATGTGGCGCTCTTGATCGGACCTGGTGGTTCGGGTTGAGATGTTACATAGAGTCTTAGTTTTACATTAACATAGTTTTCAAGTCTTGTATCTCTTTAGAATATGTACCTTTAGTCTTGAATTTTTTTTAGATACCCTTAGATATTTTATTATTAACTGATAATTAAAATTTTGAGGTTACATCTTATTTTGGGAGGGGATGTAATACCTCCAATTTTTAGAATATATTTTGTTTTATGTAAACACTATATTGATAGATTGTTTCACATTGAAAACTAATATACAATGATCCACCACATATTAAATGAATATTATTACAAAAATTTAGGCATAATTAATTTTCTAGAAAATAAATTTACTACAATCAATTCAAATCATAAAGAAAACGATAAAGACCAATTAAATTATTAAAAGGGAACTTTTCAGAAAAAAGTTTTTTTTGTTTATATATTGTATTTTCATTTAAATTATGAATTTATAAATTTTAGGAATTAAATTTTGTTAAGTGAACATAATTTTTAGTACACCGTATCAAAATTAACATAGGGTGGTTTATTGAAATTTTTCTAAAATAATTCATTTTAAGTGAATATTGAAAAAATTATAATTTTGCAAAAACTGTCACTTTTAAAAAATTATTATATTTTAAGAATGAAATAAAAAATATAAGAAATTTTTTTCTGTAAAAATTTATTATTAAATTAAAATAATCTATTTAATAATACTATGTTGAATTTATAAAACCCATGTTGAACAATTTAAAAATAAATGTAATATTATACACTAAAAACTATTTTTATTCACTTATATTAAAAAACTTGTCTCCCTGACCTGTAGAAATTAAATCTACAAAAATGTACTTAACATTTTAGACCATCATGTTCATATTATGTGATAAGTTCAATTTCATTTCTAGGAAAAACGGTACGATTATGGAGATTAAAGCTAATAACTATGATAATGATAGAAGGGTTATTTTCAAGGAATTTTTTTATTAATATTTTGTAATATTTATATAATAAATTAAATTTATCTATTTTATTAACAACATTGATATGATTTTTATACATATTCCCAAATATATTATCACCTATTTAATTTTTAATAAATTTTATACATGATAAATAACACTAAATAGTAAAAACTACATTTTTTGTAATATTTTTTTATATATTAATTTTTTTAATTTAAAATATAATTTTCCATTATTTATATATTATATTAGATTATATAGAGATTAAATTTGGGTTCATAATATTAATATATGGAAGTAGGATATACTTTATATTTTTAATAAAACATACATTACTATGGTAAAAACTAGTTACCAAGGTAAAACCAAAATGGTAAAATGTAAAAATCTAGTGGTAAAAGACAAGAATAGTGTCATTCGATCATTGAAAATGTAATTGATATTTAGAAAAATTCCATTTTCTTCACATATAAAAGGAGGTGGTTCACACCACATTTCTCTTCCCATTTCAAAGCCTTAGCTTAACCAAAACTCTACCATAGTCTCTACTCAACCCTCTCCCTACATCCTATAAGCCTTGGTATTTTTATAAGAACTAGATAATGATCCATAAGTTCTAAACAAAGGGATAAAATCCAAAGGGGAAATTAATGTTCTCAACCAATATCTCTTAATTATTTTCATCTTTCACACCCTAAAACATAATATATCCATGAATTCTTAACAAAATAAGTATTACAAATTTATTGAGATGTCATTACACTAATGGAAAATCCATTTTTTACCGTTATCTAAAACCATTAAAAAAAGTCAGGGTCATGTGTATGTGCAGACTACCGATTCCGTAAACAACATGATTTATTTTTCATCACATCCCTAAATGGATGGTTAAAAAATATTATTTAAAGTATTAATGTGATATTTATAACATTATTATGATTCTTAAATTTTGAACCATTCCCTATCTTTCTCAAAATATACTAAAAACATGTCTCTTGTGCATATGTGTGAACCACCGCTTTAATGAATGTAATGTATTTTGTTTATCACTATATTATTTTCTAATGTATCAAAAAAATATAAAATTATTCAACACCATTAAAATATTAAAATTGTATCAATATTTATATTAAATAATTATATTATTCCAAATGAATCACTTTTTTAACCACACTCACCCATATATTATAACTTGTTCTTGTTTTTATCTGTTTAAACACCTACAAAAACAATGATATAAATTTATTCCATAATTATCTAAGAAAATATAAATAATGATGATATTGTAAAATAATAAGTAAATAAATATTATATTTTGGTTCAGGAGTGGTAATAATAATATCTTACATGTTGTTAAGATACCAACCCTCATTGGAGAAAATTACCAAAACAAGCTCATCGCATACATCATCATCATGAATCATAAATATAAATCTATGAAATGAAATTACATCATGATAAATCGGGTACTGAATTGAGTAATGTAGCGGTACTGTAGTAGGGAATGTAGCGGTACTGTAACGGGTACTGTAGTGGGAACTGTGCAGTATTGTAGCAGGTACTGTAGTAGGAAGTGTAGGAGTCACTGTTTGGAACTATAGCAGCTGAGAATATGCCCCTGTTTGGGCCTTCAGGCCACCGATTTGGTCCTTGAGTCCTTTAAGGACTTCGGGCCAAGCCTGTTCATGCACGGGAATGCCTAGCCGAACAGCCATGCGAAGTTGGAGAGCTGATTTCACAATGAAGTTGCTGGAAAGGAGAAGTTCCAAGTAGTTAGTCTGGGTTGTTTGTAATGTTTGAAGCCTACGGGTAATTAATTATTCTAAGGCATATAGGCCATGTAATTCTTATGCCTATGGTCCTTGTAAGGGTTCCACCTCACCCCTTGAAAGGTGGATTATCAAAAATCAATAAAAAATGAAGGCCTTCAGGCCATTAGAGGAAAAGGATATATAAATAACTAATTTAATTGAAATAAATGAATATAAATGAAGTTTATAAAAGGTTATAACTATTAATAAGGTTATGAAATAGGTGATTAATTTAGTTATTTTTTATATATTGGAGGGTAAAGATCAACTATAGAATTTAGGAATTAAGGTAAGTGTGTTTCGTCACTATTTAATTTATTTAAGTCTTTTTTATTTATGAGCCTAATTTAATTAAAATGTTATGTATACCTAAAATTTGATATATTATATACTGAAAAATAATTTCTTCAAGTTATGTTAACTTCAATTTAAAACTCTATATTCTATGGGTTTTTATTATAATGTTTCTTAACTCGTAAGGTATTTTATTGAATCAATTTATTTTCTTGAGTCCCAATTATTACTCTTTAAATATGTTTTTTTGAGATGGTTTTACCTAATTTTATAGTGATGTTATAATTACTTTATGACTTATTTTCATGGGAATTACATTGGCATGATTATTTATAAATGTTGATGATTTTAAGAATAATTCACATCCTCTTCTAATAATCACTTTTTCTTTCATATCCATATTCTATGTTCCTACTAATGTTCTACTTTCTTATTTTTTGAAATAAAAATATGTTTTATTTATAGTGATCTTCAAAATTTTCATTACATATTTTAAAAAAGTTTATTTTTCACTTTTCTTATAATGTGGGTTTTTAATAAAGGTATCTTAAAATATGAAAAAGGTTTCACTTTTAGGTTTTTATTTTTATCTTCCACTAAACATACCCTTTATAAAACCATTTAGTAATTTTCAAGGCCTCATTATAGAATTTAATTTTAAAAAAAATGAATTCAAAATATTCTAATTTAATTTTTTGAAAAGTAATTTTGAATGTGCCCCATTAATTATTATTTTTTATTATTATGGGCAAGCATTTTCTTGAAACTATTTTATAGTTTCTTTCATTATTTTTAGAATTCTTAAAAAATAATCCTTTATATGTTTTAAAATTGGTTTAAAAATTATTTAAATTTATAATTATTTTGAAATGAAAAAGAAAATTAGAAACATTTTTATTTGTTATATATTTAAATTTAAAAATGATTTTTTATTAAAAATGTTATTTTAAAAGCATGTGTTTTTTAAAAAATAATTAATCATTGTTTTGGAAATTAGCTTTATTTTATTAAAAATTTTTTCTTAAAAACTACATTGTTTTAATGGATAATTTAAAAAAAATAAAGATCAATTTATTTTATTTTAAATAAAATTTATTAAATGATTTTTCAATCCTTTTAAAAAATTGATATTTTCTCATATTTTACATGTTATTTATCCAAATATCCTAAAATGGTATTTTTCATCTATATCAATATCATTAACCCCCATTTTTTATACTGGGGACATTTTTAATCTTATATTAAAGATATTAATAAATATATATTATGGAATATTCTAGGAATATTGTTAATAAAACCCTTCTATTTTGAATGGGTTAATTAGATGGTGTTTAATATATGAATGTTTTTATGTTATAATGGAAAGAATATATATGGATGATTATTTTGATATATTTTGGGTCTGATAAATCCCTATTATGGTTTGGGTCAAATAAATCCCTAATATGGATTGGGTATTTTAAATTTCTTTCAATATATTAGTTATAGTTTATTTATCATGAGTTGTGTATTCATGGGTGAAAGTAATATTTCCTACAAGTATGGGTGTGAGTGGTGAATCATAAAGGCCTGGTTGTGAGTAGTGAACCACAACGGTGTGGATTTGAGTAATGAATAACAAAGGTGTGGGTGTCAGTAGTGACCCATGAAGGTGTGGGTGCATGTAATGACTCAAGAAGGTGATGATAGACTACAGTTATATTTGTTTCATATTTCTACAAAGGGTGGATATACATGATTTGGTTCATAACTTAAAGATATGAAATCCTTAGATTTGTTATCAACATAAATGGGGGGAAATCTTAGATTTATTCAAAAACATAAAGGGTAGACATAACAAGATTTTTTCACAACATATATGGGGAACATGATTGAATTTTTTCACAAACATAAAGGGTGGACATGCTTGGATTTGTTCACAACATATGGTGGAAACATTTTTGGACTTATTCGCAAACATAAATGGTTAACATAGTTCAATTTTTTCTTAATTTTAAGGTTAATATTGATTGGTGTTTCTCATAATATGATGTTTTTATGTGCTTATGTTGTGTTAATTTTTTATACTTTATAACTCATGATTATTATCTCTTCATTTTCAAATCTTATGACATGGTGTATGTTTTTTTCATTTGATTTTATATGGACTTATATCAATCCTTGTAGATAATTATTATTTTTCCTTGTTATTTTAAATAAAATATATTTATTCTTTTTATATTTTATATTTGATCGTAATCATACCTTTGATGAAATTTTCATGACTTTTCCCTAAATTAGAATTTTATCCCACCTCTTACTTATGTCTATTCTCTCTAAGTTATAAAGATGAGTATAATTTATAAGAAGATAGGATGGTAGTCTAGTTTTGTTCTATTATGGAGATATGATCGTAAGTAACATAAAATAAGTATCTTATTTAATTGATCATCCAAGAAACTAAACCTTACATTCATATAATTGATTGATTATTTATGAGATGTAATGTTTAAATTACTAAATAATATGTATGTTCATCTTGTAAGATCTCACCATTTATAATTTGTACTATTTCAAGTTAGGGGTTTTAGCACCAGAACTGGAAGTGTGGGTCTCGTGTACCTTAGTGCTACTCAAATTTAATTCATTACATGGATTTTAATAAATAAAAGTTATATACTTAAACCACATGAGTTTTGTGTTTACAATAGGGAAAAACCATGTAAGGATACATGATATATGTGCAAATTACACACCATGTAACCCCTAAAACCACATACCGACTAGATAATGAACACGTGATGTGTATTTATATAGTATAATTTTCTCCTACATGTTTTTCTATAATTCACATGTTCTATCCAAGTGTTACATATTTTGGAACATTATTTTTACTTTTATATTAAATAGCATGTATCCATGTTATCTAGCCAGAATCTCTAACACCTACATATGGGATTTTAAATAATTATTCATCTGTTATATTCTTTTGCAAGTGCATATGAATTTGAAAAAATATGATATCTCAACATTTATATTAAACAAAAAAATAAATAAAATGATAAATTAACAACATATGTATAATTTGATCAATGATTAATAATTATTTATATAATAATATGTGACCGCATTAATACCACTTGAACATTCAAGGGTTTAGTACAAGTGGATAGGCTTGTTAAAAATAATGTATTCCCATTAGATTTCTTAGATTTATCCTCTGAACTATATAAAGAGTAACCCTAAAATCCAAAATAAAGGATCTTTCATGTATAATTTAAATTTTTTTAATATAGATTAGAATTACCTTCTATTGAAATCATTTCATTATTATCAAATCATTGGACCACTCTTCACTTACCACTATCTCAATGAATGATCCAAGAGTACAATACCTCTAGCGATAATCCACATGTTATATAAAAACCTCAAAAATGTCACCACAGAATCACATATTTCAAACACGAATAATTCTCTCCACTTATGATGTTCACCATTATTTTAAACTATACCTATTTTTTATAAATAAATAAATGTCATTGTATTATTCATTCAATAAATATTTAAGCTATCAACTTAAATAAAATAATTATTTTTCCTTAAAATAATAGAATAATATTACTTCTGTTATTAAATTGAAATTTAACTTAAATGAGTTCATAATACACTTAGTGTGTGACCTTATAAGCCTATTTCTTAAGGGTGTTTGGATAAGTCTCCTGAACTCCAAGATTGACATCTGACATCACATCAATGCCCCCATCTATAATTACATTAATTTTTTGATGATTGTATCCTCTTACAAACATTCACTATGTAATATAATCCATTTTTCATGATATCTCATCAGGAATATTTATTTATATATATCATCAATTTATATTCTTGATTTACTTTCTTTTCCTTTCCTAAAATAAACTTTTTGATAAAATTTCCATGTCTATGGAATTAATAATATATTTCAATTATAGTTAAAGGTTTTGAGATATCTATTTCCCTTATAAATATGAAGGGAAGGACCCTTTATTGGTATATTCACTAATTCTATATCACCTATGATGCCCCTAACATATCTTAGTTTTTCTCTAATAATAAGTCATTAAATTTTTTAACAATACATATATGTCTGTAGTGCATGATATGCATTAAACATAGTTTGATGTTTGAGGATAGATACCCATGTTCCTAGAAATAAATATCCAATGAATGGAATTCAAATGGGAGATTAGGTTCTCATGACATCCTATCTTGGATATCACCAAGGAAGAACTTTATTTTAATAAATCACAATGTGTTATGAAACCCTACCATTGATACCATGTACCATCTGCCTCTAGTAAAATTATTCCATCTAGACATAGAACATATATTTAAGAATATCATCATAGAACATCAAGGTTATCATTATAGAGGGGAACTACTATAACATTTCAATTTCATGGATACTCTAAAACGTGAATAAAATTTTTTAAATGTATGATAATATATATTATATGATAATATATATATTAATGATTTAAACATTGATTATATAGGTAATCTAAAGTATAAAGTGGTTGCTTCTTGGGAAACAACTAAAACAAATTGGAACCACGTATTTTATCTATTGGCATAGTTGTTCTTGATGTTATAATGATTAGATTTATATGTTTTAAAAATTGAGATCCAATGACTCTATATAATATGATCAAAATTAAGAATGATGTGAATGATTAGAATAAAATTCATATATCTCATTATGAAAATTTATTCACAAATATGATGGTTCAGATGACTAGAAATGAAATATGTGATAATATTGAGAACATTTATAATGAAAAAACTTGTGTGACAGATAGTAAATTAAAATTTTAGAGAGGAAAATATGAAGGTTATAGAATGTATAATGATAAAAAAAATTATTTATTCTCCTCTAATATCATTGTAATTTATATTAATAGTATAGGATTTACTAATGAATTAAAGGACACTGATATAGTTATAAAAATATTAATAATTATCCCTGATGGATTTAATGGTAAGGTATATTCATTATAATATAGACATTTGAATTAACAATATATTTATAGAAACCCAATCCTTTTTCACATACTATTACATGATTCAAAGCATAATTATCCATAAAATATAGTATAAGGATTGAAAGTATATTATCTTTAGAATACTGTGTACATAATTAGAATGTAAGAAACTAAAATTAAACATATTTTTATTAATCTCAATAATGATATCATAACTCCTTTAGATCTCTAAAAAATTCATATAATAACTTGGGGAAATACATAGAAAAAAGGGATGATCTAAAAATCCTAGTAAGGGAATAAACATTGGAATAAAACATGGAACATGAATTAGAAAGGAATAACATAATAACACAAGAATAAGGGATCATGAATAAACATGTATAGAATATGGAATAATACGATCATGGAAATATTGGAATGTTTCATAAACATAAAACATGACATAAACATGAGTCAAGGATAACTACCAAGACTATATCACATGGTGGACAAAGTCTCATAAAGGATTAGGTTTACTCCCTAATCCCATACATGATGTCTCGTGAGACTGGACAATACCCAATAAATTTGAGCATCATATAGTAAAACCAATCACAACATGTTCATGAATATGTGTGAAACATAAAAAATCAAATATAAGGAATAAACAAAAGGTTTACCCATCGAAAGAAATGGGTATTGTAATCACATTAAAAGGAATACAAATGGAATATAACAATTATATCACTGAAATAAATTATTTAAATCATTTATATCCTATCATAAAATAAAATTAAGAATATATGACATCAAAATTAAGTGAATTTATGAAAAATAAAATTTAGTAAACTTTAGAAATGAGCCACTTTAGTGCAGTTTGAGGGAAAAGTTTAAAGAGTCTTTAAAGAGGAAAAAGGCATAGTTGTTTGTATAAAATAAGAAATAAACTAAAATATTTTTTCATGATAAAATAATATATTTTATAAAAATATTGGTGGATTAAAATAGTTTATGTATTATACTTGAAAATTGGTAATAAATGGATAAGTTCCCTTTAATCGGTCTTGCATACATGGAATAATTTAGAAGGGAACATTTTAAAACATTTAATTCCCCTTAAAATAAAGATAAATTGACTTAAATACATATATTTTGTACCTATATACATAATATAGGAGTGGTAAATTAGAATAAATAATAATTTCATTTGGGAAAAGGTAGAGAAATCATAAACTAAACAAGGGAAATCCTCGATGTCACTGATCATATTTATGAAGAAGATGACCAATATCATCAATGATGCATAGGTGAGAGTATTTCCTGAAAAATATGCGGTGATTGAATCGAATATGGTGAGTTCACATGACATAAAACCTCTACCCTCGTTTAATCAATTTTTCTCAGATTCAATAGATGACTCAGATTCTCTAGATAAAAGAATCACCTACAATGGTTCCATGGCCTTTGTAGAAGCCAATCCCAAAGTACATGAAGATAGATTTAATTTATTCTAAAACTCTCTACTGGTAAAAATCTCAATGAATGCTCAATGCAAGATTGAAGCCTTAAGATTCGGTTGCATCAACACTCGAGTTTTGATGATTGGCACCTCGTTGCAATTGGTAAGGGTCTATTTTATATGGTTTCATCATCCGAGGAAAAGACATTCATGGATTGGGGTTTCGGTCCAATGCATTTGAAGCCTGGTTTTCTAACCCTTCAAGAATGGGATCCTCTCACTAATCCTCACACCTCTAAGAACACTTTTTTTCAATCATGGATACGCATACATGGTCTGAACTAGTTCTTCTAACATCCTGCAATCCTGAGAGATGTGGCTGCTGTAGTGGGGAAACTGATCAAACTAGAAAAGGAAACTGAGAGGGTACGGTATAGTCACTACACCAGAGCTCTAGTATAAATTGATCTATCACAAGAACTCATTGAAACATTTTTTTTATCTGCTGGGGACTTCAAACTTTAGCTTTAAATATAGTTTGAATGGATTCCATATTTCTGTTATTACATTAATTGTATTGGTCATTCCCTTGTGAACTACCATAGGAATTAAAAGTGCTCTATTTGCAAAAAATATGGACATATTTCTGATGTTTGCAGATTGGCTAGTAAAAATCATAAGAGGTGGCGAGATACTAAGAATGTATACCAGCGAAAATCCACTACAAATATGTCCCAAATTGCTAGAAATCCTTCCTTTATAGATATTGTGAAACAGGGTACTGGAGCAACTTTCCCTGATATGCACACCTACACAAATGGGATTCATATTGTTGATTCACATGGTATGCATGGGAAATGAGTGGTAACCATTATTCTTGGACATCATGAATCACATGGTATGTATGGGAATAAAGTGTCCACCACACCTCCTAGACAGCAGGATGCAGAACCGGGAATCGAACCTGCTGCATCGGTTGCTACATCATTGGAGGAGGAGAATATACAATCTAACTTAGAAGACAAAGTGAAAAAAATTATGGATTATAAAATGAGGAAAGACCTTTTGGTCAATGATAAAAGAAAGGGTAAGATCAAGATAGTTGAAAATGATGGTTTCTAGATGGTTTTTTCAAAAAAATCCAAAAAAAATCACACATTTTGCTGCTGATTACTCCTCTAGTCTTCAAAGAGAACCTTTGATTGTTGGTGGTTCCTCCATAGTGTCACTTGTGAGTGGAAAAGTGAAAGCACCCAATCAGAAGAATACTTCATTGGTGGAGACCCCCAAGTTCCCCATGATGTCAAACAGGAGAATGCTCACAGCGGTGTACTCAACACACCTTGTGTTGATGCTGGTGTGGCTACTCATGATCAAAGTTCTCTTATGAATGTTGGTGGAATTTACTCATACTACCACATTGAAAATTGTGATAATAAGTATAACGACCCGAACATATTACATACATAATCTTGAATTTATTGAAGAAAACACTTCCTTTTACATTGAGGATCTTTTAAAGTTTAGAGCTTTAGATAATTAAGACAAAACATACATAACATTACAAATTGTTACACAGTGGATACCATAAAATCAGTTCCCATTTTTCTCAGAATATAAAACATTAAAACTTAAAACAAGACTCCTTGACAATTATTCAACATTTAACATGTCTTACTTCCTTGTATTACTCATCCATTAACCTGTGAAAAATCATTTAAAATTTTGGGATGAGCACAAAAGCTCAGTAAGGTATGAAAAAGAAGGAAAAATCACATTAGTCCATGAATACTCATAACGTATGAAAACATTTTCAAAAGACATGCTTTCCACCCATAAATACTTACTTCGTGTAACATGATATTTACACAAGATCCACACAAAAATAAATATATTCATAGAGGTATCTTGGGGCATTACTTACATAATCTTGTAACCATCTTGGCTACCTTAAAATTTGTAACCCTCACGGCTACCTTACTTTGTGTAACCATCACAGTTACACTTGGAGTAACCATACGGCCGACCTCCAACTTACTCCTACCCAATGCATTGGAGGAAAATATAGGTCCATCCTTCATCATAAACAATTCCCAATAACCAAAACATAATCATACAACATAAAAAATAGCATAAAAACATTGCTTTTGAATCTTATAAAACAGAATTTTAAAAGAGGATTTGAGAAGAAAAGTCCCTTATAAATATCATATACTTGAAGTGAAACTTAATAGAGTGGATGGAATATGTATATACTCTATAAATAGAGATAATGAAACATAATATAAACATAACCCATCACACAAACAATTTAAATAGCACATAAATTATAAAGTAGAAGGTTAACCCAAAGAATCGAAATCGGGTTAAGAATTCCCTTACCTTAAGCTTGTCTTACTTCAAACTTGTTAAAAACTCCTGTATAATGGTTAAAAGAGTTTTATTAGTATTTTACAGAAATAGTTTCATGTTTATAACATCTTATATGGTCATTTCATAACTTCACTTCACCCCTTAATTGTTAGTATTTTGTTACTTGCATTATTTTGGGTGAGTTCTTTTGTGATATCCACGATCGGTTCATGATGAATCGTTCTTGTTGGTTGGAAGTGAAACTCAAGAATTGGAATGGATTAGTATTTAAATATTTCCAGTACCATAAATTATACCATTTATCACTTTGATTCTTTATATGAGGATGATTCAATAGATAAAACATTAATGATGTTCGTTTAGATCATTTAAGTGGTTCTTTGATAATAACAACCTCTTTTTGTCTTTAAAATTTGAAACATGAGTAAAAAAGAATTCCAGAACCTTATATGAGTCATAAAACATATATTATAACCTGGTTAAACCATATAAATGGTTTCATGACCATACTTTAAAGAATTAATGGAAATTGAAAATACATTGTCCACGATGTCGGTAATTCGACACAAATGGACAATGTTTTTTGATTCTTTAAATAAGTGGAAGAGGAGGAGAATAATGATGAGGAATTTTCCATAATCATGAGAACATAATGAATATAAATGATTCTGTAGATTTCATGCCCCTTGGATAAGAGGGAGTGAGGAAAGAAGAAAAACGAATCATGAAATAAAAGAAAATCTTGAGAAATTTCTCACGAAAATTCGGCAGCCTAACGGCGTCTCTTAAAATTTCATAAAAACAAGATTGATGAGAGGAATGGAATAGATCATCATTTATACAAGATATTTACAGTAATTGGGGAATATTTAATGAAATATCACAACACAAGACAAAGTAAATGGAAGAGAATAACAAAAAATGAAAGAAAAGAAACAAAATAAAAGAGGTTGTTTACCTCTTGATCTCTTCTCCTTGAGATGCTTCTTAAGGGTTTTGATTTTGGTCTTTTGGTGAGACCAGCAGATCCAAAACGTGGGGAAGAAGATTGGGGATGGAATTTGGCAGCAATTATACAATGCTCAAGGCTTTAGAGGTGTGGGAGGAAGAGGGGAGTGAGGGTGATATTTATAGTGGAGGAGGGGAGGTATTTTAGATTATTTTAATCATTATTATAATATTTTTATCAAGACTATGAATAATCTCAAATCAAGTGGCCCTAAATAGTGATAATATCATGTGAGTTCTAAGAAAGTGGCCTTGCATCACTTATGATGTCATAAATAGTGCATTTTTACTGATAAATTTATTATACGGTATTTTATCGTATTTCACTATTCACCGAAAATTCAAGAGTTTCAGAAAATACCAAAAATTTACCCCAACCATTTTTTGACGTGTAGAATTCAAAAATGAACTCCATTTTTCAAAAATAATTTTCTAAATATTATTAATTTAATTTTTAAATAAGGTCATAGTTAATTCGAAAAATAACAATATTGATGTGCAATTAGTTTTATGTGACATTGTAAAATTAATTAAGATCCCATTATCCTATTGCCTTGGGAAAATAAAATAATATTATTATTTACTATTCATGAGGTCATATAACTATTCATATTACTATTCATAAGGGCATGTTACTATTCACCAAAAAAACAAGTTTGTTTCATCAGACTCTAAATAACATACTGAACACAATTGTAGATGACAGTTTCTTGAAATTCAGAATATAGAAGTAGAAAAGTTCTATTTTAAAGGATAATTAAAAATATCTTTTTAAAACAAAGTTCCATGCATTTCTATTTATCTTAGAAAAACTTGGGGTGTTAGATTATCCCCACCTTCTTGAAATTGCATCCTCGAAATATTATTTACTTTTTAAACAACTGAGGGTATTTTTCCCTCATAGCATTTTCAGACTCCCATGTTGCTTCTTCAACCATGTGGTTTCTCCACAAAACCTTTACCTGGTGGATTACCTTATTCTTCAATATCTGTTCTCTTCAATCGAGAATCTGAACCGGTTTTTCTTCATAAGAAAGGTTCCCTGCCAGCTAAACTGCTTCCGACCTCAAGACATGTGATGAATCTGGAACATACATTCTCAACATTGAAACATGAAAAAAATTGTGTACCTGAAACAAGCTCGGAGGCAAAGCTACGCGGTATGCAACTATTCCAACTTTATCCAAGATTTCAAAAGGATCGATGAACCATGGACTTAGTTTCCCTTTCTTACCAAAACGCATTACACTTTTCCAAGGAGAGATTTTAAGGAAAACATGGCCACCTACCTCGAAAGAGAAGTCTTTCCTTCTGTTATCCGCATAACTTTTCTGCCTGCTCTGAGCTGTCCTCATGTTTTGCTGGATTATCCTCACTTTCTCATCCACTTATTCTACTAATTCCGGTCCCATCAACTTTCTTTCACCGACTTCATCCCAAAATGCAGGAGTCCGACACCACTTTCCATACAAGGCCTCAAAAGGTGCCATCTGAATACTGTAATGGAAACTGTTATTATAAGAAAAATCAACTAATAAAAGATGTTGATCCCAACTTCCCTGATAGTCCATTGAACAAGATTGAAGCATATCCTCCAAAGTTTGAATCGTTCGTTCTGACTTCCCATCTGATTGAGGATGAAAAGTTGTACTGAAATTTAACTCTGTGCCCAAAGACTTCTGAAGTCCCTTCCAAAATTTAGAAGTGAACCTGGGATCTCGGTTAGACACAATTGAAAGAGGAACTGCATGTAACCTGAAAATCTCCTTGAGGTACAATCGAGAAAGCTAATATAATGTCATTGTATCTCGAATAGAAAGAAAATGAGCAGACTTTGTTAGCCGATCAACAATAACCCAAATCGCATTGTTACCTTGAGAAGTCTTTGGTAGTCCCACCACAAAATCAATGGATATATTCTCCCATTTCCACTCTGGCACTGGCAAAGGATGAAGAATCCCCTTCAGTAACTGCCTCTCTGCTTTAACCTTCCGACATGTCAAACATTTCATTGTAAAATCAGCAATATCTCTTTTCATCCCATTCCACCAATAATACTCTCGAAGGTCTCTGTACATCTTATTACTTCCAGGATGAAATGAAAATGGAGAACTATGAGCTTCACACAACAATTCTTTCTTCAACTGGGAATCAAAAGGCACACACAACCTTTTTCAAAATCTTAAAACACAATATTTATCAAGATTAAATTATTTCAACTTACCCATTTTAACCAATTCTACCTTTTTTTGTAGCTCACGGTCTTCCCTCTGTGCTTTCATAATTCTGTCTGACAATGAAGACTGCACTGAAACCTAAAACAAAAGAGAGGTATTCCCTACACCAACAACTTCCAATCCAAAATTCATCAAATTATTAATAAAGGGATCATGTTCCAAACGTAGCATGGTTTAACGATGAATGATGTTTCTGACTTAAGGCATCTGCTACTTTGTTTACTTTTCCAGGATGGTAATTGATCTTGCAGTCATAATCTTTTATCAGTTCTAGCCATCTTCTTTGCCTCATGTTTAATTCCTTCTGAGTGAATATATACTTTAGACTTTTATGGTTAGTATATATTTGGCATTTGGTTCCGTATAGATGATGCCTCCATATTTTCAAAGCAAAAAACCATAACTGCCAATTCCAAATCATGTGTGGGATAATTTAGCTCATGAGGTTTAAGTTGTCTCGAAGCATAGGCAATTACCTGATCATTATACATCGAAACACAACCAAGTCCCTTCAAAGAAGCATCACTGTAGATGACAAACTCACCATTCCGGGAAGGTAAGGCCAAAACTGGAGCATTCACCAATCTATTCATTAGTTCATGAAAACAAACATCACATTCCCCTGTCCCAACAAATTTAACCACTTTTCGTGTTAACTTAGTTATCAGGATAGATAACCGTGCAAATTTCTTAACAAACCATCAGTAATAACGTGCTAAGCCCAGAAAACTACGAAATTCTGTAACATTTGTGGGTCTTGGCCATTCATCAACTACTTTTGTTTTGGAAGGATCAACTGTTATGCCATCCTTATTTACAATGTTCCCAAGAAAAGAAATCTGTTGCAACCAAAAATCACACTTTCTGAATTTTCCATGTAGTTTCTTTACTTTTAAAGTTTGTAAAACAACCCTTAGGTGTTTTTCATGCTCCTCTATATTTTTTGAAAAAACCAGAATGTCATCAATAAATAAAACCACAAACTTATCCAAGAACTCATGAAATACTCTATTCATAAGATTCATAAATACAGTAGGTGCATTAGTTAACCCAAATGGCATAACAACAAATTCATAATGCCCATATCTATTACGAAACGCTATTTTCAGGATGTCATCCTCTTTCACCTTCAGTTGATGGTATTCGGATATCAAGTCAATCTTGGAAAAGTACTGTGCTCCCTGGAGCTGATCAAACAAGTCGTCAATATGAGGCAAAGGATACATGTTTTTAATAGTGATGTTATTCAAAGCTCTATAATCAATTCAAAGTCTCATGGAACCATCTTTCTTTTTAACAAACAAAACAAGGGATCCCCATGGTGAAGTGCGGGGATGAATGAATCCTTTGACAAGAAAATCTTGCAACTGATTTTTCAATTCAAGAAGTTATATTGGAACCATACGATATGGGGGTTTTGAAATTGTCTTAGCATCAGGAACTAAATCAATTGTGAATTCAACTTCTCGTTCAGGTATGACACTGGGTAACTCCTCAGGAAAAGCATCAAGGTATTCATTTTCCACTGGCACATCATTAATTTGAATAGTTCCCTTGTTTTCAACAATATGAGCAAGATAACTTTCACTTTCATCTTTCAGTAGTTTCTCATCTTCCTGATATGTTATCAATTTTATGGGTTAATTCTTGTATACAAACTGAAACTCTTTCTGAAAAAAAACTTCTTTAGCTCTACAATCAATCTTAGCATGATAATCAGAAAGCCAGTCTATCCCCAAAATAACATCAAACTCGACTAAGGGTAAAACAAAAAGGTTTGTAGGTAAAGTCTTTCCACATACCATAATAGAAATATTCTTATAATTCCTCTTTGCTATAACATTTTCCCCTGGTGTTTTAACAACAAGTTCGAGTCTCATTTGTTGATGTGATATTTCCAATTTACTAGAAAATTTCTCAGAGATGAAGGAATGTGTAGACCCCGTATCAAAAAAAACTTTAGAAAAATCTGAGTGAACAAACAAAGTACCTGATAAAACTTCATTGGATGGACCAACACCTGCTGGCGTAGTCGCAAAGGATCTCACTACACCTTTCTGCTTGTAGTCTGGCTTCTTTGCATCATTTGGATCCCTCTTTGGATAGGAATTTGCATAGTGACCCATCTCACCACATTTAAAACACTTTACAGTTTTCTTATCAGGATTAGTCTTTGGATAATTTTCATTGCAATCTCGGGCCATATGTCCAAACTTACAACATTTAAAACACTTCCCATTTTTGATAAGACATTCCCCAGGGTGCTTCTTGCCACACTTTTCACAAACTGGAAACTGGATTTTCTTACCATCAGATTTCTTTTGTTGATTCTTACCCATTGCTTTCCAATGGGACCTCTTCTTCTCTTTGTTTCCAAAATGCATGTGATCATCAGAAAATTCCATCTCCATCCTCTCAGCACATCGGACAAGTTTCTCATAAATTTTGAATTCACGGGAGCCCAACGCCCTTCGATACCTTGGCTTCAATAGTGAGTAAAAGCGGTTGCTTTTTCTATCGAGATCCAAAATAAGATTTGGAGCATACCTCACCAGTCGGGTGAAGCTCACCTCATACACAACCACTGAATCATTCTCCTTTTGTTTCAATTCAAGGAATTGCTTCTCCATTCTAAGTCGCACCACCTTAGGAAAATATTTTTCAAGAAAAAGACTTTTAAATTCATCCCACACTAAGGCATAAAAATCCTCTCTACCTCTGATATTCCTTACCATTGACCACCACTAATCATCTTCCCCTTCAAAACGATAAATGGAAAGACTTACCTTTTGATTGTCCGAACATCCCATAACATCAAATATCTTTTCAAGGTCTTTAATCCATCCTCCTGCTTCCACTGGGTCAGAAGATCCATTGAATGCATGAGGATGTTGTCTTATAAAATATTCCACCACTTTCATGTTCCATTGGGGTACCTCTATTTGTTCTCTTGCATGGATTCCACCACCATTTATTGCCTGTGTTAGCTGAGCCATTACTGTCACAAACTACTCGGTTACAATCCCTACCATTCCGGGCTGTAGATCAGGAAGGATGTCATTCTGTCGGTGCCTCAGTTCTTCAGCATCCTTGTTCCTTCTGTGGACAACCATTCTGAACAAACATTTCTTAGATGAAGCAACATGGTAATCTTTAAATGCTATAACAAATTAAACATAGAGTGAAAATCATTTATGGTATTCTATTAGCATCACCCTAATGTTATCTAAACCATCCTCTGATACCAACTATAATGACCCGCACTTATTACATACATAATCTTGAATTTATTCAAGAAAACACTTCCTTTTACATTGAGGATCTTTTAAAGTTTAGAGCTTTAGAGAATTAAGACAAAACATACATAACATTACAAATTGTTACATAGTGGATACCATAAAATCAGTTCCCATTCTTCTTAGAATATAAAACATTAAAACTTAAAACAAGACTACTTGACAATTCTTCAACATTTAACATGTCTTCCTTCCTTGTATTACTCATCCATTAACCTGTGAAAAATCATTTAAAAACTTGGTATGAGCACAAAAGCTCAGTAAGGTAAGAAAAAGAAGGAAAAATCACATTAGTCCATGAATACTCATAACGTATGAAAACATTTTCAAAAGACATGATTTCCACCCATAAATACTTACTTCGTGTAACATGAGATTTACACAAGATCCACACAAATGTAAATATATTCTTAGAGGTATCTTGGGGCATTACTTACATAATCTTGTAACCATCATGGCTACCTTAAAATTTGTAACCCTCACGGCTACCTTACATTGTGTAACCATCACAGTTAGACTTGGAGTAACCATACGGCTGACCTCCAACTTACCCATACCCAATGGATTGTAGGGAAATATAGGTCCCACCCTTCATCATAAACAATTCCCAATAACCAAAACATAATCATACAAAATAAACAATAGCATAAAAACATTGCTTTTGAATCTTATAAAAGACAATTTTAAAAGAGGATTTTAGAAGAAAAGTCCCTTATAAACATCATATACTTGAAGTGAAACTTAATAGAGTGGATGGAATATTTATATACGCTGTAAATACACATAATAAAACATAATATAAACAGAACCCAACTCATAAACAATTTAAATAGCACATAAATTATAAAGTAGAAGGTTAACCCAAAGAATGGTAATCGGGTTAAGAATTCCCTTACCTTAAGCTTTTCTTACATCAAAATTGTTAAAACCTCCTGTATAATGGTTAAAAGAGTTTTATTATTATTTTATAGAAATAGGTTCATGTTTATAACATCTTATATGGTCATTTCACAACCTCACTTCACCCCTTAATTGTTAGTATTTTGTTCCTTGCATTATTTTGGGTGAGTTCTTTTGTGATTTCCACGATCGGTTCATGATGAATCATTCTTGTTGGTTGGAAGTGAAACTCCAGAATTGGAATGGATTAGTATTTACGTATTTATAGTACCATAAATTTTACCATTTATCACTTTGATTCTTTATATGAGGATGATTCATTAGATAAAACATTAATGATGTTCGTTTAGATCATTTAAGTGGTTCTTTGATAATAACAACATCTTTCTGTCTTTAAAATATGAAACATGAGTACAAAAGAATTCCAGAAACTTATATGAGTCATAAAACATATATTCTAACCTGTTTAAACCATATAAATGGTTTCATGACCAAACTTTAAAAAATTAATGGAAATTGAAAATATATCGTCCATGATGTCGGTAATTCGACACAAATGGATGATGTTTTTTGATTCTTTAAATAAGTGGAAGAGGAGGAGAATACTGATGAGGAATTTTCCATAATCATGAGAACATAATGAATATAAATGATTCTGGAGATTTCATGACCATTGGATAAGAGGGAGTTAGGAAAGAAGAAAAACGAATCATGAAATAAAAGAAAATCTTGAGAAATTTCTCACGAAAATTCGGCAGCCTAACGGCGTCACTTAAAATTTCATAAAAACAAGATTGATGAGAGGAATGGAATATATCATCATTTATACAAGATATGGACAGTAAGGGGGGAATATTTAATGAAATTTCCCAACACAAGATAAAGGAAATGGAAGAGAATAACAAAAAATGAAAGAAAATAAAGAAAATAAAAGAGGTTGTTTAACTCTTGATCTCTTCTCCTTGACATCCTTCTTAAGGGCTTTGATTTTGGTCATTTGGTGAGACCAGCAGCTCTAGGACGTGGGGAAGAATATTGGAGAGGTAATTTGGCAGAAATTAGACACTGATCAAGGCTTGAGAGGTGTGGGAGGAAGAGGGGAGTGAGGGTGATATTTATAGTGGAGGGGAGGTATTTTAGATTATTTTAATCATTATTATAATATTTTTATCAAGACTATGAATAATCTCAAATCAAGTGGCCCTAAATAGTGATACTATCATGTGAGTTCAAAGAAAGTGGCCTTGAATCACTTATGATGTCATAAATAGTGCCTTTTGACTGATAAATTGATTATACGGCATTTTATCGTATTTCACTATTCACCGAAAATTCAAGAGTTTCAGAAAAATACCAAAACTTTACCCCAACCATTTTTCGACATGTAGAATTCAAAAATGAACTCCATTTTTCAAAAATAATTTTCTAAATATTATTAATTTAATTTTTAAATAAGGTTATAGTTAATTTGAAAAATAACAATATTGAAGTGCAATTAGTTTTATGTGACATTGGAAAATTAATTAAGATCCCATTATCCTATTGACTAGGGAAAATAAAATAATAATATTATTTACTATTCATATTACTATTCATAATGGCATGTTACTATTCACCAAAAAAAAGTTTGTTTCATCAGACTCTAAATAACATACTGAACACAATTTTAGATGATAGTTTCTTGAAATTCAGAATATAGAAGTAGAAAAGTTATGTTTTAAAGGCTAATTAAAAATATCTTTTTAAAACAAAGTTCCATGCATTTCTATTTATCTTAGAAAAACTTGGGGTGTTACAATAATACTGGAGTGTCTACAAAAAATCAAGGAGTGACCTAATTGAAGTACAATGAGGTACATGATTCTAATGCGCAAATATTCTATGTGAATTATCTCATTGAAATAGGAAATGATATGTCAGAAGTACCATGGAACCAAACTATAACTTGGAAATGAGGTCACCATCCTCGAAGTTGTGGTCGGGGACACGCACGTGCGGATTGAACTGTTCGAAATGAAGAACTACAACCATTGAATGAGTCTGAATCTGATGGCACTAACATTGAAAGCCTCATACAACAGGAAAAAATATTATAATAGAGTTATTCTGAGGGTCCGGATTGGGGTAGAGGTCATGGACGATGTATAAATTGGAATTAAGTTAGAGAAGAAGAGATAATGATAGGAGCTAATATCAGGAAAAAACGTGGTATTTAATTCGATGAGGGCAGTTTTGTCTTATTGGACCCCATCCTCTCTCCCTTTTTTGTCTCTCTTTTTTATTAATTTTTATGGCACTTTGACCCTGCATTTCCCTTTAAAATAATAACCTAAAGAAAAAACGAATGATTAGATAGATCCCTTACCATAAGTTTGAAGGTGTTCTACACATGCACTTAATGTCCTAGATGATCAAATTGGATTCGTTAATTACTTAATTGATAACATATTATACATGTATATTATTTATTATAATTTTATTAAGTTCATTTATGGTTTTCTTAATGATTTCTAAAGTTCAATTTCATCCTTCTAGGAGTGTTCGTTTCATTTTCACGGTTTCATGATCAGTTTACTAGTGTATAATTATAAAAATTATTATCAAAAGGAAATAAAACTATATAAGTTAAATTAAATTTTATTTATTCACATCTAAAATTTTAAATGTAACCATGTATCATTTTTTATTCGAACATGAGGATAACTAATTTTATAAAACATTAATTATAAATGATTATTTTATTTTGGCAGTTTTTTCATCCATCGCAAACAAGATTTGTTTAACTTAATATTATGTCCATATATTAGTTAAAATATATAAAAAAAGTTATAATATACATATTAAAATATTAATTAACCATAATAATGGTTTTATGAAAATACTTGAAGGCGGTAATGGAAAATGAAAACTCGTTATCCATAGAAACGATAAACCGCCATAATTTGGACAATGGTTTTTGTTTCTTAGAATATGAGAAGTTTAGAAATGACGTGGAAATAAGATATTTTATTATCAATATAAAATTATATTATATAAATTATATTTTAGTTATTATTACTTTATATATGAAGAAGGTGATGAGAAGGAAGAAGAATAAATGAAATTGAAAGAGATGGTTTGAGAAAGGTACCTCATGATTATAACTTCCTTGAAGAAACTCTTGAGAAACATAGAATGGGTATTTTGGTGAGACCATAAGCTCTTAGGAAGGATGAATACATTTTTGAAAAGAATTTGGTATAATATTGATAAGGTATAAGGCTTATATGTTGTGAGGAGAAGTGGTTGTGATTGGTGACATTTATAACGGAGAAGAGGATTGTTTTTGGAAATTTCTCAAAATATTAAATTATTATAAATTCATTTTCTATCCAAATACCAAAAAATAGACATTTATCCAATGATAAGACAAGATAAGGTATTAATATAAACAAATAAATAAAAAATATACGTTATTTGGTTTTATTTTAAACCTTATCATTTTGATTAACCCTGAGTGAGCTTATTTTAATTTTAACTGTATTAAAAAGTTTTTCAATTTTAAAAGGTTGTGATGTTTACTTTTATGGTGTAAATTTGACCATAAATGGATAATTTATAACATTTTTTTATCATATCATAATTTTTTTTATTTTTTAAATCTTTAAATTATTTTTAAATAATTTTTTAAAATATTAATTCCATAAAATATCACTATGTTCAGTTTTTATATTATTCACTGCCTTCACATTTAAAAACATCAAGGAAAAAAGTAAAATTAAACCAAAAGACTTTATTATATCCTATAAATATCTTTTATATCTAAATAGTTCATATATTATCTTAAATATCTCAAATTGTTTTTATTTTAAGACTTTTCATATCATTTATTTTATTTTTACATTAATTTAATAATTAATGCATTATTGTTATGTTAGTATTTAAGGAAATTATTTCTCCAATAAAAATTTAAAAAAACTTACCACGACATTGATAATTATTTTATCTTTATAAATACTATTTATTATTAGAGATACCTTATTATTAACCTAATATTAAAAATATTATACTAATAGAAAATAAGAGTGTGTCATTTTGTCACTTTCTATGATTTTAATAATGCATTTTTCATTTTCATGGAAAAGTGTCCATTAAATGAATAAATTTAGAAACTTAAGTATCATGGTTATAATATATTTAACACAATAATAATTTTTATGAAAATTTATGTCTTTATCACAAATTTTCAATATTGATTAAAATGATTTACCCTTTACCATAACCTGATTTACCATTTACCAAGATAATAAATTTTACCACCATCTCTATTCTTATTGACTAAAAATAAAATGGGAATATTTACTAAATTTTAACCTCATGATTATAAATATGAAATCCATTTTTGAAAATTCAAAACACATAAATTCATAATTTAATTTAAATTTAAACCGAAAATACGCTATGAAAAAACAATTTTTCCAAAAAATGACCGTTAAGTATAAAGTGTTTTTATACTAAATTCATGGAAAATTTTGATTTAAATTACCAAAATTAGATTATTTATAATCAAAATTAACTAATTAAATTTTACAACTAGTCAAAAATATAATTTTACTTTGTAAACTCTTTAAAAGAAAAATACAGTTTTCAATGTAAATCATAATTTTTCACTATTCAATAACTTTTAAAACTTTTTAGAAAATTATAGAAAATTAATAATATGATAATTTTGACGTTTTGAATTCAAAAATGAAGTTAAATTTTTCAAATAAATTTTCTAAAACTGAAAATTTAAATTATATTTACTTTCTTATAGAAATAAAAAAAATCAATTTTTTGAAGAAAGCATATTTTTGAAGAATAAAACGTCTTTAATAAAAATCAAGTGTTTTTTCCTATAAATATATTTCCTAATTTGTTTATTACTATTAATACCTTCCAATTCAATGGTTTGGTTCTAATGTTTTCGTTAATATTTTAATATTATATTATTTATTGTTTAAACTCAGTGTTTCATGCAATATAAGCTACTGAAGAACTAAAATTATTCAAAGAGAAATATTTCATAAAAATATTGTGGGGTTACATTATTCCCCCATATTAAATATCATCCTAGAAATTTATTTTTACATAATATGGTTGAAAAAAGTTAGGGTACTTCTTTTTTATTACTTCCTATGGTTCCCATGTCGCCTCTGTGTATTTGTAGTTCCTCCATAGTACATTAACCAGGTGAGTGGTCTTATTGCATAAAACTTTATCTTGATGGTACAAGATCTTCACTGAATACTACTCATAAGATAGATCATTTTCCAAATTCACCACCTATTAATTCAGTACATATGAGGGACCTGGTATGTACCCCCTCATGAGGGATACGTGGAATATATCATGTACTTGAGGCATGGTTGGTGGAAGTGCTATTCGACATGTCATAGCTCTAATGCGATCAAGAATCTCAATGGGGTCAATGTACGTGGGAATTAGCATACCCCTTAATACAAATATCATGAATATCTTCCATAGAGATACACTGAGTAATACCATGTTTCCAACATCAAAATTCAGGTCCCATCAATGATTGTCTTCATAAATATTCTATTCACTTTGGGATGCCTTGATGTGTTGCTGAATAGTATTCACCTTTTTTACCATTTCATTATCCAATTCAGGTCCCAGTTACTTTTGTTCTCCAACTTCATCCCAACATGCAGTTGTTCTACATCTTTTCCCATAAAGGGCTTTATATGGGTCCATTTATATGCTCGAGTGGAAACTATTATTGAAAGAGAACTCAACTAGTAGAAGTTGTTAATCCCATCATCTTTTAAAGTCCATTAAGAATGATATCAATATATCTTATAGTATCTAAATAGTCTTCTAAGATTAAACATCAATTAGGGGGTGATATA
Source organism: Viscum album (assembly GCA_963277665.1). Classification (NCBI taxonomy): domain Eukaryota; kingdom Viridiplantae; phylum Streptophyta; class Magnoliopsida; order Santalales; family Viscaceae; genus Viscum; species Viscum album. The sequence continues at coordinate 1,347,502,586 of OY728140.1, read as the reverse complement.
TCATAGTGAAGTTTACCTCAGTGTTTTGAGCATGTTAGAGACTTTTCTAGAACATGGGGTAAAATCTCATATCTCAATCGGATGCAATCTATAATGGTACTCCATGCATCCCCACCACTTCTTTGATGTATATCTGAGAAATTTGATCGAGTGATAAAACTTATCAAATTGAAATAAAGTGAGATATATTTTCAAGATGATTCACAAAAACCCATATTATAAAGACCAGGATTTTCCATTTAATTTTTTTTAATTATATGAAATTATTATGAGTCTGCGAAAATTGACGGCGCATGATTCCAAGGCTTAGTGTTCCTGGAATGAATTTTCTGAACTTTTTTTAAGGTACATTTAGTAAATGCACGAGCAGCATTTTCTAACTTTTGAACTGGTGCACGGAATAAAAATCTGAGGGCACCGTCGAATCTGCAGCACCAGGATTCTCATAAAGGGGACTTTACTTTGACCGAAGTAGGTCTGGAGAAAAAGTACCATTTTGGGACTTTTAAAAGAATAATATATATATATATATATATATATATATATATATATATATTAGTTAATTTTTATTTCTCTATTATCTTTTCCTCCAACGGACAAGCAGCAACGTGGGACTAGCAACGTGTCAAGCCAATAAATGGATTGACCTTTCAGTCCTACGTAACTGCACCATTGGGGAATTAGGAAGGTTCCTAATTAATGAGCCCATATTAATTCCCAACTTCGTTACTTACACTCCCCCTGTCCTATTTATATGGAGATTGGGGAGAGGTGTCGGCACTGCTTCACTAAGAAACGAATTGTTAGTAAAGTGTCATGATGCCAACCTTGGAGGACGGAGTCGGTTCAAGCAGGCAGTGACGAGCGACACCAAAACCCTAAACCGAAGATCGAATATCGAGAGATTTCATTGGAGGTGAGTTGCAAGGGATGGAAAACACTGACCCACTTTCTCAATTACAGGCATTTCTCCATCCTTCTTGAGGTATGGGTTTATTTTTTATTTAATTCAAGTGATTTTCATGAACCCTTAAATCCTCCCTCATGATTACAAGCTAACACGAAGGGCACAGGCCTAACAAACCCGACCCAGACCCTCCGCTACCTTTCTACCCTTACGCCTCTGTGGAAGACCGTCGGCGCGACGACAGAAAATAGATACGATGGTGGTGGCGGACCATCACATGCCGCAATAGGAGGCTGCGACACTAAGCCATGGTGGTCAGTAGAGGAGCCAGCACCAGTTGGCCATGAAGGAGGTGCGGCATGTCGTCATGCGCTGCCAGTGAGAAAGGGGTCGTATCTCATCAACCGCGGTGGTCGGTGGAGGTGGTCGGAACCTTAGTCAGCCACAGAAGGGTAGGGTGGCGTTGTAAAGACCCAGAATTGTCATGTAATTTTTTTAAATAAATGATAATTTTACAAGTCCGTGAAAATTAACGGCACGTGACTCTGAGGCTCGGAGTGCCCAGAATGAATTTATGAACTTTTTTTTAGGTACGTTCAGTAAACGTACGAGTGGGTTTTTCTAACTTTTTAAATGGTACTTAGAATTGATATTTGAGGGCACCGTTGAACTCGCAGTGCCGGTATTCGCTTAAGAAGACTTTCACCTCGATGGCAGTTGGTCGACGGTGAAAGATAATTTTTGGGTTTTTCGTGGAAATAATAAAATAAAATAAACACACTTTTTTATTTTATTTGTTGTAACCACCCCCTTGTGGATATTATGGTGGTGGGGACCACAGAAGTTTTATTCTCCAAATTTAATGCTTGGTGGTGGGGACCACCCGTGGAATGAATCCTCTTGAACTCATTAATTAAGTGGGAAGAAACCTCCTAAGCTCCCCACTTAATTGTGCCAACCCTCCCGCACTTAATTATGCCAATGCAACACATTAATTTATCCATTTTGAATTTATTCCAACAAACATAATAGAGGAGATAATCTATTATTTTGGAACCATTTTACATTTGGGGGGAATTGGGAGAAAGCTTCTCCAATGAGGAATGCTTCCTCCACGAAGAATACTTCCTCCAGGAAGAACGCTGACAAGGAATGTCTTCAACTACGATGAACCGACGCACGAGCCCGGGATTGGAGGTGTGTGGCGGACGAGACGAATGTCGATGACTTCACCTTTTTCCTCTCACCAATGTCATCAACCGAACGAGGTAGGGGTTTATTGATTATCACTTCCCATGTTCTCCCCTTGTAATTCTTTTTTGAGATTTGGAAATAGAGATTGAAAAGGGTTGTGGGAAATGATGTTTTAAAATATCTTCCATGCACGTTAATGTTTATTTATTATGAACCTCTTGTTATCACTCTAAACATAGAGGGCGCGGGCCAAACAATCATAGCCTAACCCCTCCATCGTGTACACTTCGAAAAGGAGGAAGGCGACGAAGGTGACGAAGGTCATGAAGGTGACGAAGGCAACGACACCCCCACCAGCAGCCTCAACGACCCGCACCGCCCCCGCAGTGTTCCGGTATCATGGCCGAACCGGCCGCGTACCCCGGCTCTGTGCCCCGGCCAAGCCACCCACGACACTCCGACCTCCCGGACGAACCGGCCGCGCGCCCCGGCTTCGTACCCCGGCCGCGCCCCCCATGGTGCTCCGGCCTCCCATCCAAACTGGTCGTGCGCCCCAGCCCCACACCCCTGCGGTGCTCCGAACTCCCAGCCAAACCTGCCCTATTCCCCCATGACGCTCTGGCCTCCTTATCGAACCAGCCCCTCGCCTCGGGAGAATCACCCTCATCCCTGCCCTCCGAGCCGCCCCGGCTCACGCCACCCACTGACTCTCTGAGCCACCCCGGCTCCCATCGCTCGCGGCTCTCTGAGCCGCCCTAGATTATTCCACCCTTCTGGCCCTCCAGGATGCCCAGACCACACTTCTCGCCGGCCCTCTGAGCCTCCCCGCGGCCGCGTGCCCTCACGGCAACTTCAGGTCGAGCCGCTCTACGGCCTCGCGCCCACGCGGCCATCTGCGGCCCCTTGCGACTTGTTGGGCAGGACCCAGCGGGCCGGATCGACCCAACGGGTCGAGCCGTACTGCAGGTCGGGCCCGACCCAGCACGTCGGGTCAGGTCGAGCCGAACCGGGTCAGCCTAGGCCAGGTCGGACCGGACCCACGCCCACTATGACCCATTTACTTTCTTTTCACCATAAATTTGGCACCGGACATCCGTTAGAGGAACCCCCAATGGCGCTGGACGTCTGTTTGATAAACCACAAGTAGCACTCCGACCTCCCGACTGAAACGGCTGCGCACCCCGGCTCCACGCCCCAGCCGAACAGGCCACGCGCCCTGGATTTGCACCCCAACTGAGCAACCCACAGCGCTTTAGCCTCCAGGCCAAACAGGTCGTGCGCCCCGACCCCCCCCCCCCCCCTCGCGGCGCTCCGGCCCACCGACCGAACCAGCACCGCGCCCCTGCGGTGCTTCGGCCTCCCAGTCGAACCTGCCCCGCGTCCTAACCTAACCACCGTCGTCGCGGCCCTCCGAGCCGCCCCGGCTCACGCCACCCGTCGGCCCTCCGAGCCTCCCCGGCTCGCGCTGCTCGCGGCCCTCCGCGTAGCCCCAGCTCCTGCCACCCTCTGTCCCCATGATCTGCCCTGACCACGCTGACCACTGGCCTTCTTAGCTTCCCCGGATGAGCCGCCCCATAGCCTTATGCCTTCGCAGAAACTTTTGGCTGAGTCGCTCTGTGGCCTCACGCCCTTGTAGCCATCTACGGCCCTCCGTGGCCCCTCACGGCCTATCGGGCCGGACCTAGCAAGCCAGACCGACCCAACAGGTCGGGCCGCACTATGGTTCAGGCCCGACCTAGCGGTTCGGGCTGGTTCAACCTGAACCGGGTTGCCCCAGGCTGGGTCGGTCTGATCGGGTCAGACCGGACCCGGGCCCACTACGACCCATTTACTTTCTTTTGGCTATAAATTAAGCACCAGACTTCCGTTTGATGAACTGTCAGCAGCGCTGGAAATCTTAGAGTGAGATAGTCCATTTGATGATACCCCATTGTGTTTTGGATTAAGATGGGGAATGATCAGGTTGGATCGATCACGAATCCAACCGGGCCCCCGGGACTAAAAGGCACATAACTCACAGACCAGGCATTCGATTAATGCGTTGTCTATTGCATTGAGACCCCTATGACATGGAAGAACTTTGAGATACTTCATTTTGGGACTTTGTGGCAGTTGGAGTATCGACCAGTAGCTTTTGGAGAAGATCCTCCCAGAGATGAGTGAGCATAGTGTAGATACCTATTGGATGGTTGAGACTTCATGACTGCTGACCGTTTCAACTCGAAGTGACTCGACTGGCCCATTCAGGAGCACCTTGGTGATGTAGCAGACCCATGGTGGGGAGCACCTTGGTGATTTGGCAGACCCATGGTACTCGATAGGAGGAGTACCTCAGCAGGCTATGAGGGGGAGCGCCTCTGTGTGACACGGAAGACCCACGGTGGGGAGCGTCTCTATGTGATGTGGCAGACCCACAATACTCGACAGGAGGAGTACCTCAGCAGTCCAAGGTTAGTGGTAAGTTCCTCTATGTGATGCGGCAGACCCATTGTACTCGATAGAGGAGGAGTTCTCCAGCATCCGAGGTGTTCGACATTGTGTTCGGAATGTTATTTGATACTACCCCTAGAATAAATCATGGTTTGAGCTGAGTCAGAACCTTTTTTGTTTTCCTCGTGATTGAGATTGATTACTTGATAACTTATGTATATGTATGGGCATATACCTAAGTAAGTTATCTTTTTATTTCATACTTTCTGTTTAATCCTTTTCATATTTTGTGAGACCTAGAGGGTCTTGAGGTCCTTATTGAGTATTGTTATACTCACCCCTGCACGGGCTATGCCCGCACCTTGTTGTGTTGGATGTAGATGATGGATAGTGCTGAATGAGTCCAAGAGTACCAAGACTAGATGGTACCTGGAGGTGGACCTTACAACGAGTCGGTACACGGAAGAGACAGATAGACGAAGAGTGTTGAGGAGGCGATCTGTACGTAACCTTCAGGTAGGAACCTCACAGAACGATCTAGTAATTGTCTTTCTTTTTCTACAATTGTGTTTCATTTCAGTTTTACTTATACTTTCTAGTTGAGATTGTATTTTTAACCCCTTTTACTTAATGTAATCACTTGTTTACTATACAGTTGACTTGCATTCATATCTTGTTATGTGTTTGTTTGCCTATTTTTACAGGTTATAAAGGCAATGCCTTCCGAGTTTTAGGGAATATGCCTTTGGTGCTAGTCGCCATCCCCTAGCCTATGGAAGGAGGGATTGGGGTAGTTACTACACGGGCCCTAGGGGATGGGTTGTGACAAATTGGTATCAAAGGAGTTGGTTCTACCACAGAACTTAGACTCTGATCTTTTATGTGAAGCAACAATGTTAAGGGTAATGAGTGTAGTTTTTAGTTCAGGGAGTCCAATGTTGGTGCGGAAGCCGACGTATCCATACACCAGGACCCTGAATTCTAATTTTTGACTCAGTGCACGAAAACACTGATTGCATGTGTGTTTTCAAAAGTTTTCTTTGTGATCTTTTGATTCAGATCACCAGGTATAACTTTCATCTCACCAGGTATAACTTTTGACAGTGGCACAACTGTTTCTTTTCAGGATGCCTCCACACAGACATCCAACTAGAGTTCTAAGAGTTGTACGCACTGATATCCCACCGAGCGATGAGGCCTCGGTGCAAGGCCCTCTTCCAGTATAGGCACCATCGGTACCACTCCCCGTTGGGCCACTGATGCCACCAGCCCTAGCAGCAGACGATGCATGCCGCTAGAGCACATTTCACAAGTTCCAGTGCTAGAGGCCACCCAAGTTCACGGGAGAGATGGACCCACAGGCGGCTAAGGATTGGAAGCAGGCTGTGGTGATAGTTTTCCGATTGGTAGGGACACTAGCTGATTTCATGGTGATCCTTTCTGCAATCCTTCTATAGGCAGCAGCGGGTTTATGGTGTAACTTGATGCTCCAGGTTCACGACGAGTTGACTTTTCTCTGGGTAGACTTCTAGAGCCTGTTTCAGGCAGAGTTTGTTCCAGTGACTCTTCACGCAATGCGCATACAAGAGAATATTCATCTTCAGTAGGGTAGCATGACTGTGGATTAGTACTCAGCAAGGTTCACTGACCTCTCATGCTACTCCACGTATATGGTGTGGGACCCTTTCTTTGGGGCCTAGACCATCAAGCAGGGACTTGGGCAGGAGATCAGGGATTCAGTGATCTCACTCCACATCCCAACGCAGGCAGGGGTGTTAGAGAGAGCCCTATTGGTGGAGAGTTTCCTTGCTGAGCAGTCACCAGCAGTGAGACCCACTACTAGTCGTCACAAAGCGGATTCTTCTATAGCTGGAAGCAGAGAGACATCACAGAGGTCCAAGAGGACCAGAACTACAGGTGGATGACTTCATGACTCGAGATTGGTTGTGTGGGGAACCTGAAGCAGAGTTATTCATGCCAGGAGTGGGCAGTGTTATGCATGTGCCAGGCAGGGTCACATGGCTCATGATTGTCTGACCCACCATTCGGATGATCAGCAGACGGTCGAAGGACCGCCTAGGAAGAGACAGAGGTTCAATCGAGGAGGTCCTCAGGGAGCACGTGAATGTGGTAGATGAGCTAGCCATGTAGCTGGAGGTGTGAGACAATTCAAGATATTACCGCCACCACCACCAAGAGGTCCACCCCAACCATAGGGAGTAGGTGGACAGGGGAGAGCTCAGCTCCAGGTAGCTGAGGCTTACGATCATGGGGCTTCAGAGACGATTCAAGGTATGATCTGTGTCTACTCCACCTTAGCTGCAGTACTTATAGACACAGGTGCCAGTCATTCTTTTATTTCCACTACCCTCGTCCGGAGCTCAAAGATTCTGATAGAGCCGTTGGCTCGATCCTTACGGTTAGAGACTCCAACGCGAGCATATTCGACGATTACGCACTGGTGCTGGCAGTGCGAGCATACTCTAGGAGGTGAGAGCTTTGGCTGGGATCTCCTAGTAGTAGTGTTGAGTCCTTATGACGTCATCATGGGTATGGACTGCTTAACTACAGTCCATGCTCATATTTAATGTATTAGGAGAAAAGTGTGGTGTGTCCGCATGGATGGGACTAGGTTTACCTTCACTAGTGAGAAGGGAGCCTTTGTAGTGCAGGATGGACTTACCCAAAGGAGAGTGTATCCAATCACTCATCAGTTGGCTAGCCTAACCCTCAGAGCTGTTGATGTGGAGAGTTCGAGCTATCCTATAGTGTTGGACCAGTACACGGATGTCTTCTCTGATGATGCTCCTGGTCTACCTCCTCACAGAGAGGTAGACTTTTACATTGTATTGTACCCCAGGAAAATATAGATATCTACACCATCATATCGGATGGCTCCCGCAGAGCTTCGTGAGCTGAGGGTACAGTTAGAGGACTTGCAACGGAAAGGGTTCATCTGGCCTAGTGTTTCACCTTGGGAAACCCCAATTCTGTTTTCCAAGAAGACGGGTGGGAGCTTGAGGCTTTGTGTTGACTACCAGAGCCTGAACCAGGTGACCATGAAGAACAAGTACCCAATCCCAAGGATTGATGACCACTTTGATCTGTTGAAGGGATCACGGTGGTTCTCAAAGATAGAACTCAGATCATGCTACCACCAGCTCAGAGTGCAAGACGAGGATGTGAAGAAGACATCCTCCATATGTCAGTATGAACATTACGAGTTCTTGGTTATCCCATTCTTTGTGACCAATGCTCCAGTAGTGTTCATGGGACTCATGAACAGGATCTTTCGACCATACCTTGATCGCTTTGTAGTGGTATTCATTGATGACATTCTGATCTACTCGACCACTGAGGAGCAGCATGCCTATCATTTTCAGGTAGTACTAGACACACTCTGAGAGCACCAGCATTATGGTAACCTCTCGAAGTGCCAGTTCTGGATCCGAGAGGTTCCCTTTCTGATACATGTCATATCGTAGGTAGGAGTTGTAGTGGATCCAACAAAGAATGAGGTGGTGCTTTCTTGGGAGACACCTAGGAGTGTGACGGAGGTACGGAGTTTCCTGGGTTTGGCTGGATATTACTAAAGGTTTGTAACATATTTATTAAGAGTTGCAGCACCTCTATCAGCATTGAAGAAGAAGGGGAAACCCTTTGTGTGGTCAGAGAGATGCCATTAGAGTTTTCAGGAGCTGAGGTAGAGGCTGACTAGTGCCCCCATCTTGAGTCTTCCAAAGGAGGGCGTAGGGTACATAGTTTACTGTGACGCATTAGGGACTGGGCTTGGATGTGTCTAGATGCAGGAATGAGTAGTGACCGCATATGGTTCTTGGAAGCTGAGATAGCATGAGCAGAACTATGCTACCCATGACCTATAGTTAGCAGTGGTGGTCTTCTCCTTGAAGATGTGGTGGCGGTATCTGATGGGAGAACGTTTTACAGTGTACTCTGATCACAAGAGTCTCAGGTATATCTTCTCTCAGAAAGACCTGAACCTGAGACAATGATGTTGGCTTGAGTTCCTCCAGGACTATGAATTCAATATATTCTATACTCCAAGTAAGGGGAACGTTTTTACAGATGAACTCAGCAGGAGATTTGGTATACAACTCCTAGGCGAGGTGATGGAGCAGCTAGCCACTTTATAGATATCCTTTGTCGATAAAGATGGAGCAGTTTTCCTTCAGTCTCTTATAGTCACTCCCCCACTTCTTCAACGAGTCAGTGAGGCATAACGTGGGGACATGGACTGCGAGACACAACATGCTCAGATATCCATAGGATAGGCACCTGATGGATTTTCTGAAGGTGGGGAGTATTTCATCCTCTTTGGAGGACGTACCATGGTACCAGTGTCACTTCAGGAGGAGGTGTTGAGGGAGTTCCACACATCCCCTATAGTAGTACATCCAGGAGTGGAAAATATGTACCAGGATATCTGAAAACAGCACTGGTGGCTAGGAATGAAGCAGTAGCAGATTTTGTCTCTCGATTCCTCACTTTTCAAGAAGTGAAGGCAGAGCATTAGGTACCAGCAGTCTTGATTCAGCCTTTAGAGGTCCTATAGTGGAAGTGGGATGGTTATCCATGGACTTCGTGATAGGAATTCCATGTACATAAAGAGGTCATGACTCGATCTGGGTGATCGTTGACTGACTCACCATGTAGGCCCACTTCCTACCGATCAGGGAGCAAGGTTCAGTAGAGATCTTGGGATGCCTCTATGTGCAGGAGATTGTGCGGCTACATGGAGTACCTTCGACGATTATCTCCAATCGTGATGCACGTTTTACTTCCCGGCTGTGGATGGGGTTGTAGGAGGCTTTTGGGACACAACATCGTTTGAGCAGCGCCTTTCATCCTCAAACGGGTGGACATACTAAGCAAACCATTCAGACCCTCAAGGACATGATGCGTGCTTGTTTCCTTGACATTGGTCGCAGCTAGGAGGATCACTTGCCTTTTATGGAGTTTGCATAAAAAAACAACTATCACTCCACCATAGGGATGACACCTTTTGAGGTGTTGTATGGGCGATGTTGTAGATCACCTTTGTGTTCTACTGACCCGGGGGAGTCAATACTAGTGGGACTAAAGATGGTACGGGATACCATAGAGAAGGTGCAGATCATCCGGGAGCGAATGAAGACTGCACAGAGAAGGCAGAAGTCATATGCCGACAAGAGATGGAGACCTCTAGAGTTCGAGGATGGTGACCACATCTTTCTATGTGTCTCACCTCGACAAGGTTTGCGGAGATTTGGACAAGGCATAAAGTTACTCTGAGGTTCATCAGACCTTTTCAGGTCCTCAGCAAAGTTGTTGAGGTGGCTTACCGCTTAGCTCTTCCACCTCAGTTGCACCAGGTTCATGACGTTTTCCACGTATCCCAACTGAGGAGATATATACATGACCTTTCTCACATCATCGACCATGGAGAGCTGGACGTCGATGATGGGGCGACTTTTATGGAGGTTCTAGTAGAGATTGAGTATCGACAGGAGCAGGTCCTTCATGGATGGTCGATACCTATGGTGCACATTCACTGGCAGTATGGGAACCTCTAGGAGAGCACATGGGAGAAGGAGGCTCAAATGTGTGCTCAGTACCCCCACTTGTTCCCTTAGTTTGAGTTGTAGCTTACAGGGACATAAATCCCTGAGGTGGGGAGAATGTAAAGACCCAAAATTTCCATGTATTTTTTTAAATAAATGGGAATTATACGAGTCCGCAAAAAATTGACGGCACGTGATTCTGAGGCCCATAGTGCCCAGAATGAATTTCTGAACTTTTGTTCAGATACGTTCAGTAAACGTACGAGCAGGTTTTTCTAGGTTTTTAACCAGTGATCGAAATTGAAATCTGAGGGAACTATTGAACTCATAGTGTCGTTATTCTCTTAAAATACTTTCACCTCGACGGCAGTTGGTCGAGGGTGAAAGATAATTTTTGGGTTTTTTTTGGTAATAATAAAATAAAATAAACACACTTTTTATTTTATTTGTTGTAACCACCCACTTGTGGATATTATGGTGGTGGGGCCCAGATAAGTTTTATTCTCCAAATTTAATGCTCGGTGGTGGGTACCACCCAAGCCTAACTCCCTTATGGATATTATGGTGGTGGGAACCACCCATGGAATGAAACCTCTTGAACTCCATAATTAAGTGTGGAGAAACCTCTTGAGCTCCCCACTTAATTGTTCCAACCCTCCCCCACTTAATTATGCCAACGCACCACATTAATTTATCCATTTTGAATTTATGCCAACAAACATAATAGAGGTGACAATCTATTATTTTTCCACCACATTACATTTGGATGGAATTGGGAGAAAGCTTCTCTAATGAAGAACTCTTCCTCCATGAAGAACTCCGATAAGGAACATCTTCAACTATGACGAATCGACACATGAGCACAGGATTGGAGGTGTGTGGAGGAAGAGAAGAACGTCGAAGACTTCACCTTATACCGTGTGCCAACATCATCAAGAGAATGAGGAAGTGGTTTATTGATTATCACTTCTCATGTTCTCCCTTTCTAATTCTTTTGCGGGATTTGGGAATAGAGATTGATGAGGGTTGTGGGAACTGATGTTTTAAAATATATTCCATGCACGTTCATGCTTCGTTCATTGTGAACCGCTTGTTATCACTCTAAAGGCGGAGGATGCGGGCCAAACAAACATGGCCCAACCCCTCTTTCGTTCTTCAATGGTGTACACTTAGAAAAGAAGGAAGGTGATGGAGGCAACGCCGCCGCCACCCGTGGCCTCTGTGACCCACGCCACCCCTGCGATGTTCCCGTCTCCTGGACGAACCGGCCGCACGCCCCGGCTCTGCGCCCTAACCGAGCCACTCGTGGCACTCCAACCTCTCGGTCAAAAAAGCTGTGCACCCCAGCTTTGCACCCTGTCTTCACGCCCCAGCCGAGAAACCCGCGGCACTCCGGCCTCCCGGCCGAACCAGCCATGCACCCCAACTGAATCTCCCTCACCACGGCCCTCCGAACCACCCCGACTCACGCCGCTCTCCAGCCCTCCGAGCCACCCCGACCCGCGCCGCCCGCGGCCCTCCGAGCTGTCCACGCTCACGCCGCCCACCGACCCTTCGATCTGCCCCGACCACACTGCCCGCTGGCCCCCCAAGCCACCCCAGCTGAGCCGCCCTGTGGCCTCAGGCCCTCACGGCAACTTCCAGTCGAGCCACTCCACAGCCTCACGCCCTCGCGGCCATCCACGGCCCCTCGTGGCATGTCGGGCCAGACCCAGCGGGCTATATGTACCCAACGGGCCGGTCCAGACCCAGTGGGTCGGGACGAGTCAACCTGAACCAGTTCAGCCCAGGCCTGGTCGGTTCCACCAGGTCGGACTGGACCCGGGCCCACTACGACCCTGTTACATTCTTTTGGCCATAACTTTGGCACCAGACGTCCTTTTGACAAACCATCAGCGGTGTTGGAAATATTGGAGTGAGATAGTCCCTTGGATGATACCCCATTATGTTTTGGATTAAGATGGGGAATAGTCAGGTTGGATCGAGAACGAATCCAACCGGGCCCCCAGGACTAAAAGGCTAATAACTCACAGACCGGGCATCTGATTGACGCGCCATCTATTTAATTGAGACCTGTATGACATGGTAGAACTTTGAGATACTTATTTATGAGACTTCAAGGTAGTTGGAGTATCGACCAGTAGCTTGTAGAGAAGATCATCCCAAAGATGAGTGAGAATAGTGTGGAGACCTAGTGGCTGGCTGAGACTTGAAGACTGTTGACCGTTTCGACTCGTAGTGACTTGACTGGCCCAGTGGAATGCACTTTGGTGATGCGGAAGACCCATGGTGGGGAGCTCCTTGGTGATACGACAGACTCCCGGTACTCGACAGGAGGAGTACCTCAGTAGGCTACTAGGGGGAGCACCTCTGTATGATGCGGGAGACCCACAGTGGGGAGCGCCTCTGTGTGACACGGTAGACCCACAACACTTGACAAGAGGAGTACCTCAGCAGTCCAAGGTCAGTGGGAATCTCCACTGTGTGATGCGGAAAACCCATTGTACTCAATAGAGGAGTTCTCCCGCAGCCGAGGTGTTCGACATTGTGTTCAGAATGTTACTTGATACTACCCCTAGAATAGATCCTGGTTTGAGTTGAGTCAGAACCTCTATGTTTTCCTTATGATTGATATGGATTACTTGATAAATTATGTATATTTATGGGAATATACCTAAGTAAGGTTATCTATTGATTTCATATTTTTTGTTTAATCCTTGTCCGATTTTGTGAGACCTAGAGGGTCTCGGGGTCCCTACTAAGTATCGTTATACTCACCCATGCACGGGTTATGCCCGTACCTTGCTATGTTGGATCCAGATGATGGACAGCGCTGACTGAGGCCAACACGGTACCTAGAGGTGGACCTTACGATGAGTCGGTACATAGAGGAGACGGACAGACGAGGAGTGATGAGGAGGCGATCTGTACCTACCCTTCAGGTAGGAACCTCAGAGGACGATCTAGTATCTGTCTTTCTTTTTCTACAGTTGTGTTTCATTTCAGGTGTACTTGTACTTTATAGTTGGTCTTGTATTCTATTCCCTTTTTACTTACTGTACTCAGTTGTTTACTATATAGTTTACTTTTATTCGTATCTTATTGTTTGTTTGGTTGCGTGTGTTTACAAGTTATAAAGGCAATGCCTTCCTAATTTTCAGGAATATGCCTTTGGTTCCAGTCTCCAGTCCCTAGCCTATGGAAGGTGGGATTGGGGTAGTGAAGGCATGGGACCTGGGGGATGGGTCATGACAGGCGTGGCCAGCATGCTGTTGGTGAGAAGGAGGTTGCGGCCGAAGCCCAGCAGAGGGGGAACTCGTGCCTTCGGCGGGTTCCACGGCAACCGGGTGGCGCCCACGTGGTGCCACCATTTGACAAGCTGAATGTCCTCCGGGCCATTCAAGAGACCGAGGGACTCACTCCCCCCCCCCCCCGCACCGATTAGGATGGACCCCCCCTGCCGGCCGGACGGGCGGATCGCGCCCCCTTGCGGGAGGGGCCGCCCTTGGTGTGTCACCCCCTAGAGAGGTGGGCTGCCCTCTTTACTGGTCGGGCTTCCCCCTTACTGGCTAGGCATCCCCCTTGTAGATCTATCCAGACCTCATCCCAACGGGCCGAGCTCTCTGTGGCCCATCCCAGATTGGGTCAGGTCGGTCCGACCAGGTCAGACCGAACCCTAAAACACTTAATGGGCCACATCTTGATAACCAGACATCTGTTTGAAGAAAAATCTGTGGCATTGGGATCTTTGGATCGAGACGGTACTTTTGGTATACTCCACTTGAGTTTTTGATATAGTTGGAGTACGGGCGGGTTGTATTGAACCCAAATCCAACCGGGCCCACTGAACTAAAACGATTATAACTCACAGATCGGGCGTCTGATAGATGCACCATCTGTCACGTTGGAACCATTACGAAGTGGAGATCCTTTGGATTACTCCTTTTTAGAGCTTAGTGGCAGTCAAGTTACGACCAATATCTCGAGGGGAAGATTCTACGGTCCTCGAGCGCACCGGGTGCGAGGAATCCTATAGCAGGTTGTAATGTGAAGAAAGAACATCGATCCTATGCGGGTCAGAATCTATAGATATTTTTTGGGTCAGAATCTATTAGATATTGTGTGGGTTAGCGCTCAATGATCCTGTGGGGGTCAGCACATACCGATCCTATGTAAGACAAATCCCATGTGGGTCAGTGGGGGTTAGTACCTATCAATTCTGTATGGGTCAGAAGCAGTTCTTCTTAAAAGAATAAGATGATCTAGCCTATGAATAATCATCTGTACTTCTGTACTTCAGTTATTCCTTGTGTGAGCTGAGTCTTTTACCTTCATGGTGTTCCCTGTGTGTTACTTCAATCATTGTGGTGTTACATGTGTGGTACTTCAATCTTCGTGGTGTTACCTATGTGGTACTTCAATCTTCCTGGTGTTACCTATGTGGTACTTCTATCTTCGTTGTGTTACCAGTGTGGTAATTCTATCTTTTTGGTGTTACCTGTGTGGTACTTCTACCTTTGTGGTGTTTCCTTTGTGGTGTTACATGTGTGGTACTTATACCTTTGTGGTGTTACCTTTTTTGTATTCTTCCCTCATGTATAAGATGAGTATGTCTTGATAACTTAGGTATATGTATGGTCATATACCTAAGTAGAGTTGATGTCTATTGCTTCATGTTTTGAGATGAGGTCTTGCTTTGTGGTTTTTCCTTTGTGGAACTCTAGGAGACCTACGGGGGTCTCGGGGTCCCTAATGAGTATCGTTATACTCACCCCTTCATGGGCTTCACCTACATCTTGTTGTGTCTTGTGAAGATGACATATAGTGTTAATCGAGGCTGAGGGAGCCAGGACTGGATGGTTCTTTGAGGTAGAACTTTGGTCTTGACGTGATGTAGGGGCTACTATTTGTGATCTGTACTTACCCTTCAGGTAGGATCCTCGGAGGATGATCCAAGAGCAATTTTGTACTTTTCAGTTTTTCTTGTACTTTTCAATTGGGTTTGTATTCCAGCCCCTTTACTTTCAGCATAGTTTTACTAGAGCAGTTTACTTCATGGTTTCTTCTTATTGTGTTCTTGGACTGTGTTTTTATACTGGTTAAAAGGAAATAACTTCCCATTTTTGGGATACACCTTTCCAGTGCTAGTCGCCAGCCCCTAGCCTTTGGAAGGTGATCATGGGGTAGTCAGGGCACGGGCCTTGAGGGATGGGTCGTGACACATATAGCATTATTTCTTTTGGATGTATTTGGAAGTCTAGTGACAAAGTCCATGGTGGTGTTTTCCCATTTCCAAGTAGGTATGAGTATTGGTTGCATCATACCTTTATACTTTTTCTTTTCATCCTTCACTTTATAACTTACCATGAACATTGATGTATATTCAGTGACCTACTTCTTCATATTTTCCCACTAATAGTTCTCTAAGATATCTCGATACATATTTGTGCCCCATAGGCAGATAGAGTAGGTCGAGCAATGTGCATCATTCAAAATCTCCCAATTTATATCATGATCTAATGGTAAAAATAGTCATGAACCAAATCATATAACTCTTTCCCCATCAATTATGAATTCTAAGTATTTCCCATTTCTGATAGATTCCACCTTCTTATCAATTTCTATGTAATTTCATTGAGAAACCTTTATCTTTGCTAAAAGTTATGGTTGAGAAATCATTTGAGAGTGGAATGTTGATATTCCTTCCCTTATGATTCCCATTTCTATCCTATACAAGTCTAAAAATATTTGATCCATCTCAATTCACATAATTAATAATGTTTCGGTATCCTTTTTACTTAAATTAACTTCCAATTTATTTTCTTTAGCGGGCTGGTAGTGGATTGGGTAGTCATAATACTTAATAATATATAACTATACTTGTTGGATCATATTAATCTATTTTGTGTGAATATATATATGTATGTATCTTTTGATCAGTATATATATCACACTTTTCCCCCATAGAGATATTTCTGCCATATTTTCAATTTGAAGATCACATATTTCAACTCCAGATCATGTGTGGGATAATTTTTCTCATGAACTTTCAGCTGTCTTGAGGTGTAGTATATTACATTATAATTTTCACCAATAAATATCCTAATACCTTATTTGATTCAATACTATATACCATAAATATTTATCCACTTGTGGGTAGTTTTAGTAATGTTACAGTGATAAGCCTCTTTTTAAACTCTTTGAAGTAGGTTTCACATTCATTGGTCTAGAAAAACTTTACTCACTTCTGAGGTAGCTTGGTTAGTGGGTATGATAATCTTGCCAAGTTCTTCAAAAATTGTTGGTAATACCCAACTAGACTGAGGAAACTATGGATCTCTATTATAAATTTTTATTTGAGCCACTAGTTAATTGACATTGTCTTAGTAGGGCCAATAGATATTCTTTTTTTGGTAATAACATATCCCAAAAATGATAATTCCACTATCTAAAACTCACATTTACTATACGTTTCATATAGTTTCTCCCTTCACAATGTCTTTATTACAGTATTCAACTGCTACTAATTATCCTCCATGCTCTTGGGGTATATCAGAATATCATCTATAAAGACTACCACATAATTTTCAAGGTAATATCTAAAGACTCTATTCATTAATTCACTGAATATTGATATATCATTAGTGATTTGGAAGAGAATCACTATGAACTCATGGTGTCCACACCTCATTAGAAATTAAGTCCTAGGAATATCTTCTTTCTTCAACTTTGATGGTGATATCCCGAATTAAGGTCCACCTTAGATAAATACTTAACCTTACATAGTTGATTGAAAAATTCATCTATCTATGGAAGGGGATAATTTTTCTTTATTTTTATTTTTTAAGTTCACAGTAATCAATGTAGAGGCACATTGATCTATCCTTATTCTCGGTGAATAGGTATGTCACACCCCATCATGAATCACTCGGCCATATAAAACCCTTATTCAGGTTCTCTTATTACTACTTCTTTAGTTATTCAAACTCAATGGAGGCTATCCAGTAAGGATTTTGTGATATATATAGAGATTCAAGTATAACATAAATTGATAAATAAACCTCTCATTTAGGAGGAAGAATAGAAAATTCTTCCGGGGACACATTAGTGTAGTCCCTCACAATAGACATGTTTTTAAGAATACTCCTCTTCTTTGTCTCAGTCATTTGATTTCGATATGATTTCTCATAAGTAAATAATATCCACAATTGAGGTGATGATTCTGAAATAGATTCATCCTCCTCCTTACACTTTTATATAATTGGAGGATTCCTCAAGATATGAATAGTTATCTCCCACACCTGTCAATTGATGTTGGCTTCCTAGAAAGATAGTTAATTCAAGCCCAATATGAAATAAAACTCCAAAAAAGAAATTAAGATGCAAGTTTATAGGAATTTAAGTCTAAAAACATTGGAATAGGAGGAGTTATATACATTATATGCAATAATTTCCCCATTCACTATTCTCATAGATAACTCAACTTATATATTTTGATGTGGAATTTGAATATTTCTACTAAACATGCATGATATAAAAGAATCTGTAAAACTAGAATAAAAAATTATGTTTTCTATTCTTGAATGAATAGCTAAAATACCTATCACCACATTATTTTTGAGATCCCCCTCAATATTAGTGATAACATATTCTCTTCCTTCTTTACTTGGATTTTGTTGTCATTTATTGGCATTGACAACCATTGGTTTTGGGAATTGGATCGCCTAGTTCTCTTGTTACTTGTAGTTAAATCACTAAACAGTAGGCATAGTGGTCATCTAAACCTTATTTTATACTTCCTCCTTATTAGGTTACTTCATTTCACTTCAGTTTTTATTATCTTATTCCTAATACTTTCCACACTTGAAGCACCTTCTGGTTCCCCTTAGACAGTTTATAGGATGCTTCCTCCATTACTTTTGACAAGTGGGATGTTGGGTTTTCTTTCCTAAATGATATTTTTCTATTTTCCCTCTTAAAGAGAATTGTAAATTTTTTTTTTATTATCTCTAGTTCCATGAGACCACTGAGAATCACTGGTCTCTATAATAACTTTAAGTGATCAATTTACAATCTCTTCATAACTACCAAAGTCCCAAATTTCCAATTTTTTTCGACTTGGTTTTAAGCCAATAAAGAATAGGTCCACCTTAATCATATTATTGATGAAAAATCAAGAATAATACTATGAAGGGCTTGTGATTTTTTTTCATATACTCCCATAGACTCATCTTCCTTTTGTTTCAGATTGAGAAATTATATATTCATCTTAATATGGAGTGTTTGGGGATAATATTTATTGAAAAATATTTTCTTGAATCCTTCCCAATCCATGGAATCAATTTTCTATTTAGACTTAGTGTTTTTTAATAGTTTCTGCAACTAATTATCTTCCCTATGAAAATGATAAACTACTATAATGAATTTACCTTCTTTAAATCATTGGATGATATAGAATATCTTCTCAATGGAGTTAATCCATTGTTATTTGATGAGAGGATTAGAATATCCCCTAAATATAGGAGGCCTTCATCGCATAAAGGATTCTATAGCAACATGATCTCTCTTAGGAGAAGGATGGATTCTATATTATTAAATTTATTATTCATAACTTCATATAGTTGGTGAGTACTATCATGAAGTTATGAGCTCATGTTACCTTCTAGTTTGACATCTCTTTAGGGAAATTATTACATTTCCTATCACATTGGTTTTTGGAACTGGACCTCCAATTTCTATCCAATAATTAGAAAGTGGAATAAATTTTGGGGGCTTGAATACTTTATTAATAAGAATGTAAAAATAAAAATATGAACATAGAAGGATAAAAATATAAATAAAATTTATATCCTAACTTTTGATCCCCTAATTTACGATCTAAGTTATCCATTGTGATATAATTATCCCTAGGCTTATTAATAAGTTTTTATATTCATAATACCCAAAAATAACTAGATCATGCCTCTGAACCAACTATAGTGACCCAAAAATTTTATACAAATTATTACATGATTCAAATCATAATTATCGATAAAATAAAAATCAAGGATCGAAAAGTATAGTGTATTAGGAACTTCAGGTACATAATTATAAAATATATACCTAAAATTAAAAATATTTTTATTAATCTTAATAATGATCTCCTAACTCAATTTTATCTCCAACAACTTCATCGGATAAATTAGGGAAATACATAGACAAAATGGATGATCTAAAAATCACACTAAGTGAACATGGGAATGAAACATAGAACATGAAGTAGAATGGAATAATATGATATAATAATAGGAGTGAATCATTAAAAAAAAATATAGAACATGGAATCATATGATCATGGAAATATTGGAATGTGGACACAACATACAACATGACATAAACTTGGGTCCATGCTAACTACAAATACTATATCACATGGGGGACAAAGTCTCATAATGGATTAGGTTTACTTCCTAATCCCATAAATGATGTCTCATGAGACTAAACATTTCCCAATTCATTTGAGTTCTATCTGGGTGCACCCATCATAACATGTTCATATATATGTGTTCCACATAAAAAATCAAACATAAAGAATAAACATTAGGGTTGTCAACAGAAAGAAATGGTTATCGTAATCATGTCATAAGGAATAACCCAATGGAATTTAACAATGGTTTCTTTGAAAGAAGGGATTTAATAATTTATCTAAAATAATAATATATGATATTAAACAAAAGTGAATACATGTAAAAGTGATTTTTTTAAATTTTATAAATGATTGACTTTAGTGCAGTTTAAGGGAAGAGATTAAAGATTATTTAAAGAGGAAAAAATAATAGTTACTTGTACAAAAATAGAAATGAACTAAAATACTTTTTCATGATAAAACTATATATTTTTTAAAAATATTGGTGTATTAAAAAATTTATGTAGTATACTTTAAAATGGGTAAGAAATGGATAAATTCCCTTTAATCAGGCTTGATTATCAGAAAGACTTGAGAAGATAACTTTTTAAAACATGTAATTTCCCTTCAAATAAATATAAATTTTGATACATTAATATATTTGGTAAATATAAATAGAATTTAGGAGTGGTAAATAAGAATAAATAAGAATTAAATTTGTGTAAATAGAGATAAATATTAACCTAAAGGAAAAAATAGAGGTTCAGAGAGATCCCTTTCCTTATGTATGAAGGGGCCATTACCTGCACTTAATGTACTAGATAATAAAATAGGATTAATTAATTACTTAATTAATAACCTATTATAAAATTATTTGGTTTATTATAATTTTATTAAGTTCATTTTCTATTATTTCAATGATGTATAATGTTCAATTTTGTCCTTCTAGGGGCATTCATTTTCGTGGTTTCATGAACGGTTCACTAGTGTATAATTATGGAAGTTCTTTTCGAATGAAAATAAAACAAAAAAAGGGAAATGAAATTTTATTTATTAAATTATAGAAGTTTAAATAGTCCCATATATCATTTTTTATTCAAACATGAGGATGATTCATTTGATAAAACATTAATGATAAATGTTTAGTTTTTTTGCAGTTTTTTTCATCAAAAAAATGTTTTATTTAACTTAATATTATGTTTATATATTATTTAAGTATATTAAAATGTTATAATATACATTTAAAAATATTATTCAAACATAATAATGGTTTTATAACCATCCTTTAAGGTGAAAATAGAAAACGAAAACACATTATCCACAGAGACGGTAAATCACCATAATTTGGACATCGATTTTGTTTCCTTGAATAAGAGGATATGAGAAATGATGTGGGTATAAGATATTATATTATAAATATAAAATTATAGTATATAAATTATAATGTATTTATTATGCCTTTATGGATGAAGGATGTTAGGATGAGGTAGAGGAATAAATGAAATTTAAAGAGATGGTTTGAGAAAGGTACCTCTTGAATATAATGTCCTAAAAGAAACCCTAGAGGAACATAAATTGGTCTTTTGGTGAGAAAAAATGCACTTAGATCTAGGGAATAGAATTATTAAGGTAATTTTTAAGAATATAGATAAGATAAAAGTCTTATAAGGGGTCAAGATAAGGGGTTGTGAGGGGTGGTATTTTTAAGGGAGGAGAGGGGTGTTTTGAAAATTTCTCAAGATATTAAATTGTAATAAATTAATTTTCTATAAAAATACCACCAAATGGACATGGAATATAAGAAAATATAATATAAGTTTATAATATAATCAACTAATAAAATTTATACATGTTTTTGTTTTATTTTAAACCTTATCATTTTGATTAACCCTTAATTATCTTATTTTAATTTTAACTCTAGTAAACAAAATTAATTTTGAAAGGTTATAATTTTTTCTTTAATGGTGTCAAGTTGACCAAAAAGGGAAAATATATGAAATATTTTATTATATCATAATTATTTTTATTTTTAAAATATTTTTATGATTTTAAAATAATTTAATAAAATATTAATCCCATAAAATATAACTATTGTTAATTTTCATACTATTCAATAAAATGACATTTAAAAAAATAAAGAAGGAAAGTAAAATTAGAAGAAATAAATATTTTATTATGTACAAGATATGTCATTTTCGTCTATATAATTATTTTATTAGCTTAAATAGCTTAAATTATATTTATTTTAATATTTTTAATATCATTTATATTATTTTAAATTTATTTAATAATTACTACATCTCTTTTGTGTAAGCATTTAAGGTAATTATTTATTCACTAAGAATTAAAAATAAATTACACTGACGTATATAATTATTTTATATTTCCAAATAATATTTATGATCTAAAATAACTTATTATTAAGGATATATTAAAAATATTATACTTATAAATATAAGAGTGTGACATTTTTCACTTTCTTTGATTTTAATAATGTTTAAGTCATTTTCCTCAAAAATTGTCTATTAAATGACATAGTTTCAAACTTTAAGTGTTAATGATTGAATTTATTTCAATCAATATTAATTTGGATGAAAAATTATGGCTTTATCACTTATTTTTAATATTGATTAACCTGATTTACCCTTTATCTTAACTTGATTTACCCTTTACCGAGATAATAAATTTTATCATGGTTACTATTCATATTGAACAAAAATAAAAGGGTTGTATTTAATAAATCTGTACCTCTTAATTAAGAGTATGTAATCTATTTTTAAAAATTCCAAACACAGGATTAGATATTATAATTTAAATTTAAATAGGCAAAATACTATGTAAATTTTTTTTTTTCAAAAAATGTTTTTATAACAAATTCATGAAAAAATTTAATTTCAATTACAAAAATTATATTATTTATAATATAAAGGAACTAATTAAAGACTAAAACTAATAAAAAATGTTATTTTACTTTGTAAATGATTTAAAAGTAAAATACATTTTTCAATGTAAATCAATATTTTTCATTATTCATTTAAATTCCAAAATTTTTAAAAATTGTCAAAAAAATAATCAAATTATAATTTGGATATCCTGAAGTAAAAAAAGAAGATTATTTTTGAAATTACATTTTATAAAATTGAAAAAAAGAATTTTATTTATTTTCTAATATAAAGAAAAATAAAATCATTCTTTTAAAGAGAACATATTTTTGAAGAATAAAATGTTGTTACAAAAAAGTAAGTGTTTATTTATTATAAATATATTTCATAATATGTTTATTCCTATTCATACCCTCCAATATGGTAGTTTGGTTATAAATTTTTTGTTAATATTTTAATATTACATTATGGTTCTTTTAAACTTGGTGTTTTGTGCAGCATAAGCTTATGAAGGAGTAAAATTATTCAAAGAGAAATATTTCATAAAAACATATGGGTGTTACAATATTTATAAATTACATAGTATTAATACTTGTTAAAAAATGAGGAATGATCTTGTCATTAAAAATAAAACCAATACAGAAAACAAGATTACTTTAATAGCATTGAAAAGGTATAAATTAAAATAAATTGATAATGAGTCATACACTAAATTTTTTGACGATGAAGTGAATTAAAATGATCTTGAAAAATGGTATCTTTTATTTCAAATAGTTTTAGAAAATAAAGAGTTTGATTAAAAGTTGAATTAATTTTTAAATATTTTTATAGTGTGCCTACTAGGATATTTTTGTCTTCCCAAATGGGAGGAATATTGGAATAAAGGAAAAAATCATTAATACTTACCACCAAATAATAAATTAAATAAAAATTTATTTCAAAAAAAATATATTAAAAAATTATAAAAAAATAAATTTTTATGATATGAACATAGACTCTCAATAAAAAAAATATTAATAAGATGAAATCTCCACATATGTGTATGAATCAGAAGAAGATGTGTCTAATAAAAAAAAGAAAAAATACAACTCAAGTTAATATGGAAGAAAATTTATAATAAAGTAGAAGTATTATAATAAGAATAAAACATTAAACTCTATCAAACCCATTTATTTTATATTATAAAATATTACATTAGGTTCATGCATGATAGAAAAAAACCATATACTGATAAAAAACTACAAAAAAATGATCTCAGAGAATCCCTATGACTTTCATTAGTCAGAACACTCACTTGGGACCTCACACCTATACAATGAATCAAGGAGTTTGGAGATAAATAATATCTATATGTTTTAGTGGTTCTAGTGTCCAAACCCATAAATTCTAGCAAATACTCTAATAGTAATTCTATTGAGGCTACACTACCAAATCTGTGAATGTTAATAATAAACACCCACTGAGAATGGGGGGGTAATCAAAAGGCTAAAGAAATGTAAAGAAATTATAGAAGAATTGGGAAGATACCACTAGACCCATATGAAACTTGGTATAAAAAGGGACCAAGGATGTGATGACCTTTCCTAGACTAATTAAATGAATATTCCTACAACAAAAAGTGTAGTTCCATCCAAACAAGCCCCTCCAAGACAAAAAATCTAACATCCTGACCTTAACCATTTTCTTGGGAATGATCTAAATGCCACTAACATTAACTAACATCTCCAAGGAACCAATGTCATAAAATAAATTTCATGGGATTTACAAAATCATGTGGGATGGTTTTCACATTAACAAACAACCTATATTTTGACCACGATAAAAAGGTATAATATGATGCATGATAAAAAATAATAATAGACTCCAAAAGTATAATAATAAAATAATCAAAGTAATGAAATAAGCGAAAAAATAAAATTGAAGCCTATATTCCCAAGACAAATAAAAGGCATGGTAATAACACTCAAGATAAAAAGGGTCAGGAACTAAGATGACCCCAATCCAGACTCCAATATTGACATTTTCCCCACACTCTAACTACATACATCCATGACCACTACATCATGAACCTCCACTAGTAAAATAAGAAGTGCTCCCCATATATGTATCATGGTAAACAATGTAAACATACACACCGAGCTTCATTTATAGGTGTGAGTGTATAACCCAATCGGTAAACCCTGAGACTTTCCCCAAATGATACTAAAACAATAAAAAAGTGTGCCAATATTTTATTTTAAATAAAATATAGGAAGAATAATGAGAAAATTTGAACTATATATATATATATATAATTAAATTAAATAACCCACAACAAAAGATGCCCAAATCTTGAACCCACACACCCATAAAAATACTATTAATAAAACTATTTATTGAAGGCCCCTACTAAATATTCCAACACATGAGTGATATCTATCCCTCTAGTCTCATGTCATCACTCAGTGACATAATCCATTGTGCCACAAATTTTGGCACCATGACCATGTATAAGCCACATGACCCTTTCCATATGAATATGAACACATATCAGTTAAGTATATTCCATATTCCCACATTCAAAGTTTTTATTTTAAAAAATAATTTGATTTAACAATTTAATCAAACACTTTATGCACATCACCTTAAATTTTTAATTTTAAGGTCTAACAATAAAGGGTAATTTCCAATAGTGACTTCATGATACTTTTCCACCCCAAAGTAAAAAAAATTAGAAAAAATGTGCCTCTTCCTTCTAGGAGAAAGTGGAAAAAATAAAAGACACTTACCTCTGATGTGTTTTATAGGAAGAATCACACCACACTCTCTTTGATTAGAGATCCTGTTTTTATTCAATGTATTCTCAATAATAATTTTGAAAATATTCCAGAAAACATAGTCTCGGTAATTGAATCCCATTCTAGGGTTACACTTTTAGGAAAATGAGAGAATCCTAGAGCTAGAGGGATAAATAGAATCATAATTTCATTATCAAAGATCTAAAACTCTCAAATACATTGAGATCAGGCCCCATAATGAAGTATATTATCATAAAATTTTAGCTACGGTCCAAGAAATGAGAGCCTAAGAAATTAGAAGGGAAATGAGTTTTTTAAAGGATTATGTATGTTAAAAAATAAAATTTTCAGAATTAACTAATCCCATCGCAAGGTATGTAAAACTATGTGTTAACCAGGTGAACCAAATTTGTATATAAAATTAAAAATTCTAATGGTTTTGGAATATTTTATCAAACCATTCTTCAATTGTGTCCCTACCCTTGAGACCTATCCAACTATTACATGGCTACCTAGATGACACTCTATGGTTTCCCCTAATAGTGTAAAAATTTTGATCCATTTTAAACCTTTCCAAAATATCCAAAAAATATCCATGAAATATTGGGAATTAATTGAAACATTATTTATGTTGAAAATACACAATATAATAGGTAAAACCCATAAACCAAGGGTGTAACATTCTCCCCAATATGGGTCTTTCCTTCCCCGTGTATCTAGAGGTCAATGTTTTCCTGGAAGAGTCCAAGTCATTGGTCTATGATGTACTTATCCCTCTCCTGATACCACCTGAATCAGTGTATGATTCCATAATACTCATACTAATGAGATTATTTTTCCTCACAAATGTTTTTCTTATCTATCCAGAATATGAATTATGGCATGAATAAATGTGGCATTTAGTTCAAGGGTTACATGGTATAAGAATATCACATTTCTAGGTCCAGTTTGGTACTGCTTAAATGAGGATACATGGAAGAGATGTGTAAAACACTGATTCTCTTTGGTAATTCTAGTTGATACATAATGTTTTCAATATTTTCCAAAATCTATAATGGAATTAATTTCTAAAAAGATAATTTTCCTCAAATTCCCAACCAGTGGTGACCCATTATTAGGGATACTTTCCAAAATATGTTTCCACCAAACTTGAAATATAATGGTTACCTATAGTGATCTAAATATTATTTATAAGGGATTTGGGCCATTTCCATCCATTTCCTGACCATATATATTTTAGAAATAGTCTCAGGGACATAACTTGGCCTGATAAATGATTTTTTCCTAATCTATATCCATTTAATTATATATATAAATATATGACCATAAAAATCTTCAAAAGATCTATATTTATCATTTTAAGATAACTATTTTTATTTGAAAACTCTACCAAAGGAAAATGATCTTCCCTTAAACAAATACAATGCATAACACATGCTTTACTAATTTCATCCAATGTATGGATTTTACATTATAATTGGCCATCTTTTTTGGAAAATATTCCATGCACATGGTCAACTGAGTGCCAAGGGCTTATCATAAGGATATCCAAAATTGTGAAGTTAATTAAAAGTCCTGGTCGGAGACAATATATATCGATACTCCATATAATTTTGCCACTTCCTTGATGTATATATATTCTAAATCATCTATAGAATCAGACTCACCAATTGTAATGAAATGTGTCTCTTAGGTGGTTCAGTCCACAATCATAAAAACATGATCATTCTTCCAAAGTTTCTGAAGTAGAAAGATGACACAGACCATAGAAATATCTTCCCATTTATAATAATCATTAAATGCATCATGCCTTCATGTTTTGTTGTTCTTAAATTATCATTTGGTATGTGATACATTTCATAACATAATTAGAAAATTTCCATTCCATACTTGACCAACAAAAATTAGCCTTCATTACCCTATACACATTTTTACTTCCTGAGTGAATCACAAATTTTTAATTTTAATAAGTAGAAATAATAGGGTCCTCGAATGATAAAGTAACATTACTTAAATTATTATATAATAACATATAGTTTTCATACACCATGTAATCCTCAATGGTCTCACCAATATTGAGTTTCCACCTCAGGGAAAGGAAATCTAGGTCTGATTTTTCAGAAAGCTTGATTCGAATTAATAAATTAAGAACGTGAGTAATGGGAAATAAAATATCATTCTAATTAAATTCCCTAAAATCCAAATGTATTCCATCAATTACTCCTATAATATGAAACTAGTAATTAAGCTCTCTGATAACCACATTATATGTATTCGATATTAAATAATCCTCCCCTAGATTTCCTTTTCCCTATATATAATCTGAGTTAATGTCAAAAATCTTTAGATATTCCATGCATTGATGTTTCCTTAGGTTAAATTTTCTTTGTGAAAATATTTGCTTCAAGATTTTTTGATCTATAAAAATGGTGATATTTTCACCAAAGAGGTAGTGGAATCATGTTTTTTATGCATGGACTAACCTAGATAATTAAAACTCATGCGTTAGATAATTATTTCATGAGATTTTAGCTTCCAAAATCCATAAGTTATGGCATGGTCTCCTTGAATGGGAACACAACCCAACCCTTATATTTATGCATCACAATATACCACATAGCCATATAAAGGTTCTGGAAATATGTGAATATTTTTTTAAGTGAGCTGAGCCTTAATCTCCGATAAATATTTCTAGAAATCATCATTAAATTTTAATGGAATACCCTTTCTAGTCAAATTAGTCATAAGAGAATCATTTAATGAGAAGTTTCTAATAGATATATGATAATATCCTGCTAATCCTAGAAATATCTATATCTTTAAGATGTTCTTAGGAAATTTCCAAGAAATCACCGCTTCAATATTTTAAGTATCGACTGATATGACTCTTACATAAATTACATGACTATGAAAAAACAACTTTTATCTAGAATTCACATTTAGATAATTTAATATAAAAAAGTGATCCTGAAATGTATCTAATAAAATCTATAATTTCATATCATTTTCATTTTGTGTTTAAGAGGAGGCCCAAATGTCATTGAAAAATATCATGAAAAAATATTTGTGGTACTTTTGGAAGATATAAATCATTAATTCCATGAAAACTACATGTGAATTTCTAAGTATAACCAAAGAATATTCAGAGTAAATGAAGATGAGAAAAAATAAAATATAAGCTTAAAATATAGATATGAATAAAACACAAGGATTCTAATACTTGAGAAGAAAATACTCAAGACACAAATTGGGAACTACTCCTAACTCCAATATAGATAGCTAAACCACATTCCAGCACTAAACATCCATGAACATAGCACCATGAAGCTCTTCTAGTAAAATATGAAACTTTCACCTTACTTGTACCATGATAAACATTATCTATATACACAACAAGATGAATATGTAGGGTGTTAGTATAAAACCAAAGGATGGTAATAAATTTCACTGTCTTTACCAAATCATGGGGTTTATTTACCCTTTAAAAAACATCCTATAAGTAGACCATGATAAAGATATGTAATATGATTCATCATAAAAAACTAGTTTAAACTCAAAAGGTATAATAAAATAGTAATCTATGTGATAACTATGGAAACCAAATAAAAATAATAATTCTATAATCCAAGGATAAATAAAACATAATAAATATAATACTCATGGAAAGAAACTAAAGGATCCATGATTTAACTACTCGAAACTCCAAGAATGATAGGTACCCCATGCATTAACTCAAGACATCTAATACCCAAAAATAAAAAATCTCTAGAAGTAAAATATGAAAACTCCCCTTACCTATATCATGGTAAACAAAATCTGTATAATAATTGTGGTTTATATATATGCTTGATTTTATAAGCTAGTATAAAAACCCTATGACTTCCCCAAAATTCCACTAAAATAATTATAAGGTTAACTCACATTTTATTTTAAATAATATATAGGCATAAAAATGAAAAATAGTGAACCATATATAAATATAAATAAGTAAGTGAAATATCCTATAAAAAAACACACCCATGTAATGAACCCACAAACATATTCAAAACACGACTAATGAAACCACGACCAAATTTCTACTCCAAAACATTATAACTCAGGTTTGGTATCCATCCTTCTAGTCCCAAGTCATCACTCAGTGGTATAGTCTAATGTGACAAACATTTGGCATCTTGGACATATCAAACTCACATGGACCTTTTTATATGCATATGTACACACACACCCAAGGTTCATTCCAAATTCTCACATTCAAAAAAGCTTTATTTTGTAGTCCAATTTCATTTAATCATTTAATTGAACATATTGAGGGAGTTACCCACATTTATAGATTTTAGGACAACTAAGAAATAGGATTTTATAGATGTGATTTCATGGGATTTTTCCAACCAAAGGAAGAAACAATTTATTTAGAAAAAAATGAGCCTTTCTATTTTAGGATAAAGTGGAAAATGATGTGAAAATACTTTCCTCAAATACATTCAATAGGAATAATCACTTAATGATCCCGTAGATTTGGGATCCATTTGGGTTTCTTTAATGGGTTATAATAAAAATTTATCAAAAAATTCTCTAAAACATATTTCTAGGCATGGAAGGCTCGATCTAGGGACTCGCTTCTAAGAAAATGTGAGAATATATGAGAGAGAAATAAATAAAAAAGACTCACACCTTTAATCTCCATGATCTAATTCTATTCAATCCATTGAACTCGAGCATCTAAAGGAAGAGGATTGTAAAACATTACTAGGTAAGGGGAAAGGGTCAAGATCCTATGAGAAGAGAAGGAAAATGAGAGTTTTTGAGGGAGTATATAGGTTAAAAGTAAATTTTATAGAATTAATTAATCTAGTCATACAGTTTGTAATCATGGTTTTGAAAACTGTGTGCCAACTCTTTGGATTGATATTGTCATGAAAATTAAAAAGTCAGAGGGTTTACGTATGGTTTTTCAAAACCATGGTCTAACCATGCACCAACCTATAAGTACCTCTCCATCTCTCACATGGATACTGAGATAACACAACATGGTGTCCCAAACTGAGTAAAAACTATGTACCTCATAAAACCCTCTCAATACATCCCAAAACAATCTATAAGCTTCCAAGACTTAATCCAAACATTATATAACATGAAAATATATAATAAAAATAGGAAAATACCTCTAATCAGGGGTGTTATAAAAACACTTAAATTGAAAGACAAAACATGATAGATAATACATTGGGATGAACTAAAGATGGGATAAAGAAATGATCTCAAATTAAATCACAAGATGGATGACATGCTTCATATGATAACCTATGTATTTTTAATAATATATCAGTTTTGTTTATTGATATTAATTTTATAAATTTCTATTTAATTATGAAGATTTTATTTCAATACATATATATAAATATGATTATTTAAATTTTTAAAAGATATCATATAATCAACTATAATTTTATTATCCATGACATTTTAATATTTCACTTCAGGTTATACCAAACTCTTTAATTAATTGTTAAATATAGTTTTATTATTTTGATCTATTTAAAAAAGGATTTAATTATTATATATGATATATATGGATCTGCATTTCAATTATCTGATTTAATATTGATATTTATTATTATGATAATATTTTAAATAGATTTATTAAGATATGAAATATGAATATTTATTTATTTAAAAAAATATATTTTTTATTTTTTATAATTTTATTTTTAATGTATTATATGATTATATTTAAAAGTTAAATTACAAATTTTTTATTTTTAATTTTGTACAATTAACATTATGTTTGATGCCAGAACATTAAAATTAGATTAGGGTGAATTATTGGGATTTTTCTAAACAAAAATATTTTTAGTGAATAGTTAAAAAATACAGTTCTTATGAATATTGTGTCATTTATAATATCATCATGAACTAAAAATGAAAAAAAATATGAAACCTATTAGTTTATAAATTTTATCATGATATAAATGGGAATACTTAATATTAAAAATGATTTTATATAATTATATTTTTAAATAGTAAAATAAATTTATTTTAGTAATTTATTTTTAATATTAAATTATAGGATAATTATCTAAATTGATTATTCAACATTGATGTATTTCATATTCAATAATGAGAAATATAGTGCCTCAGACCCACACTCTTGGGATCTGGCTCACATAAACACCTTCTTTATATACCTAATTTGAAATGAACCAAAGTGATCCAATTTAAACCATCAATAATTAAAATATCACTAAAAAATAATGACTCAAATACATTCAAATGAAATTTTGGGATTATAGTTTTAGAGATTTATGAAAAAATATAACTAAAAAACTATGTAATTTTCGTCAAATGGTCATTTTTATCAATATATAACAAAATACTTAATTCATAATAAGTATTCAATATCTTTCACAAAACTCTCTATGTGGGTGACAATTATAGACACAACATGTTTAATAATTTTTTATAACCTATTAAATTTGAAACTTAACATGGTTTATCTCAAATTTTTAATAAGGTAAAATTTATATCAAAATTTATCAAGGAATACACTTGGCAGGAATAATATGGCATGAAATAAGTGATTATGAAATAATTCCATATAATTGATCACATGAGATTGAAAAAAATTCATTATTAACTATATATATAAACCAATGAAAAAATAACTCAATTCATGGTGATGAAATTAATAATATTATACATCTTTTAAAATTAATTCCTTATCTAATACATTATTCCATTCATCATGGTCACAACCAATACATCATTCTTACATTGGGTATGAATATAACAAATTCCCATAACATTACTCTAGCGAAATTTATTGATTCATTATGGGAATATATATAATATCATATCCATTTATTTCCTCATTAAGTCTAATTCAATCACTATATGAAAGATGTGAATATTAAATTAATTCATAATCAAAAAACCTTATTAATCCATAACCATCCATATTGAAATAAAAATATATAGAATTTCAGTACTTTCCTAGTAAAATAATTGAATAACATGGTCATAATTCATCAAGATAAATAATGTATATGGTTAAATAATATGCAATAAACTTTCCATTTTAGTCCACAAATATCTATATTAAAATAAAAAGTACACAAATTTTCAATATTTCCCCAATCAATAAATATAATAGATTTTTATGTAAGTATCCTAAAAATATTGTATAGATTAATGGGTATATAGTTAAGTAAATAATTTTACCAAATAGATCATTTTTAGGGTATTTTAATGTATGGGGTTCCTAAAACATTTCATTTGTGATTTCCCAAGGCATGAAAGTGACAAAAGAGAATTCAAGAACTTTTCCATTTTAATTTTTTACATTTTCTCACAAGGTCTCTTGAATGAATTTTTAGTCACTTATTCCTCCATATTCTCAATTGATATATTCTTATGGTCATTTAGTCCCTTTATATGGTCGGTTGATTTCTTATTTTTGTCAGTTGGTTTCTTCATACAATTGGTTTATTTATTCTTTTGATCAATTTGCTCCTTCAGCCGATTAGTTTTTTTCATATTGAATCCAGTTGATTCCAACAAGTACTCAGTTGGTTTCTTTTTTTCATTTATTCATTCATGTGATTGGTGTCTTAGAATCATGTGGTTGGTCCCCCTCACAATCAGTTTAATATTTTTCCAATATTCTTAATTTTTTCAAAATACCATGTTTTTTCTATAATGACATGAGAAAAGAATTTAAAATTAATTTTTTTTAATAAATTTAATAAATGTTTTTAAAATATATTTTTTTGGGATTAAATGTTGTAATTGAATTCATAAAACCTTGTAGTTTTAAATGGGTGATTTTGTATGTTTTGAAAAAAATGTATTACATGATATTTTAAAAGTAATTTTGGATGCATTAATCTTTGGAGTTATTCCTAGATATGTATCAGGAATTTTAAAGTATATTATTTACAACATTCAATACATTCCTTATTTCAGTTGAGCCTGAATAATCCTAAAACTTTCTCTAGGGAATTGAGATCATCTACCATTTGCATAAATCCTCCCTGCTCGTGATTCGAGGCATGTTCAACATCTTGGTTCCCTTTTTATTTTCTATAGAAGTGTATCATGGTAGAGATATTATTTTGTTTCTATTATGTATTCCTTCATTATTTAAAAGTGTTTTCCAATTTAGGAATCCAATACCTCTTATGATGTCCAGGAGGTGACAAAATTTTATTTTTCCCATATTTTTTATGCAGCGTGTTTTGGAATATCATTCTAGTTAGGGGGTATTATTCTACTCTTATTTTGTGAATATATTCACGTAACATGATTTCTTTCCAATGGTTGGGTGGTATTAATTAACTAATGAAGATGATGATCTTGATTAAATTGTATTGGATGAGAAGGGGTGTAATTTATTCTCTTTATCTTTTTTTTCTTTATATTACTGATTTTTTTCTCTAAAAGTATTCAACCTATGGTGATATAAATTTTCTGGATCATGTAAATTCTTAAACTCTATTGTATATTGATAACACTTTATATGGATTTTTTAAACCAAACACTCATAAAAGGAATAATACAAATATTCAGCTAAAAAATATTTTCTCATGTAATTCCAGAACAGTGTGAAAATATACATGCACAAGAAGGTGATTTAATATGAAAACCTGATTTAAATTAATTACAGTATAATATATGGATTTGAAATCAAATTTTTTGTGTTTTTGTAGTATTTTTTATACATGTGGTTGTGTGGGATGTGTGGGTGTGATATGATGGTTGTGGAGACTAGTTCAGATACTGAATGTGTTGTGGGCAGTGGTAGTGTGTTATGGTATATATGTTTTTTCTTGTGGTGAGACAGTTGGGTTATAGTGTTGATTTTGGAAAGCTATGTGATGGGTTATTTAATTATTCTTTATTCTAGTATCCTAGTAGAGATTAAATGTGATCTTGGTAATAATGAAAGGATAAAGGTGTGGGTTGTAATATAATAAAAATTTGAATGGATTTTACATGTGGTAGGTAGATTAATGAATTGAATAATTATGATATTATTGTATATAAATGGGGATTTAATATTGACATTGGATTTAGATGTTATCTTTATATATGAATATAATGATGATTTTTAATTAAATAATCTATTATGTTGGATGAATCTGTAATTGAATGAAAGAAACTTTTGGGTTGTGTCTGGTTGTTCTTTGTGGTGGGTGGTATTTAGTTAGTTGGAGTTTATAGTAACCTTAGTATAGTGTTGATAATAAGGAGAAGGTAATAAAATATTGATGTGAAACTTTTAGGATTGTATTTTATTTTTTTTATTCACACACACACACCCACACACACATATATATACTAGAATATTTATGTTACTTTAATAAGAACCCCACTCATATTGAGTACCATGTAATGACACCTAGATGTTTTAGGGGTGTTTTCCCTAATATCCATATGGTGAGTAATGATTATATTATTACCCCTCCTCTATACTCTTCATTTGGTAGCTCCATCATGAAATGGCATAGTTTGTGGTGGATCCCATCCCTTGAAGAGGACATAGTTGATGGTGACATGTGGTGATTAGAGGATGTGCAATGTAGTGGGGGTCATGTGTGATAGGAGGAGGGTTCAAGGATGATTTCCTTAAAGTTCAAGATACATTATTTCCTTGGTTTTGATGCTTTATATGGATCTGTGATGATTCATATGATAATGAGGTAGTGGCATGAGAGATGTTCATGATGAAATTAATACCAACACAGGATGTTAATACCTTCTAAAAGAAGAGATAGTTAGAATTACAATCCAACCCTCATCAGAGATGACTGGATATGTGGTGATGAGATAAAACAGAAGGTATGGATGAACATGAAATTTGAGGTTGGGATGTGAGAGTAGGAACTTATTGGGTAAGTGGATATAAGTTTCCTTTATCAATGTTATATTGTAAATATTGTCTTACTACTTACTAGTGGTAGTTTGAGAGTGAGCCCTGGTGAGGATAGGATGGATATGTGACCTATTTATAAGATTATTGGTTCTTTTGTTTATTCAATGGTTCATTAGTATCATCTTTTAAAATTTTCACTAGAGACCTAGGGTATGATCCTTCTGATCATAGATGCTATGTTTACTCTATATATATATATATATATTATTTTTTATGTTTATGAGAGGTTTTGACGGACTATGGTCAACTATAATATCTTGGAGGTTGGAGTTATTTTGGAGTTACTAATTTATGTTTCCTTTTACTTTTATTTTAGAGATATTTATATGTATTTATTAATATATAAATGTGGGTTGTTTTAGTTTTTTCCATTAAATATGATGGTACTATTTGGTTTCTTTTTGATTTTTATCTTGGTCATTTTTATATAATGAGGGTAATCCCTCCTATTTTACTGTTCTAACCCCTCAATATTTGTCTCTAACCTGAGGTATACCACCAGTGGGACTTATGGGATCACAAATTTTCTTCTCTACTAGCCTAGAAGGGGTACCAGTGGAGGTTGGTTCATGTAAGAGTGGTATCAAAGGTTTTGGTTGAGTGATAAGATGAATTTTGGAGTTAGGAATTGGTGAGGATGTCCTGGTGATGATATGAAAAATTCATTAGACTAACTTTATATGTGAGATTACAAAGGATTCCATATAGTAAAAAAGGAAATTAGGGACCTCTGTGATCTAATGCAAGGATCTTAAGTATACAGAACACCTTAAGAAATGTAGCATTGATTGAGGGGTAGAGACTTAGGGGAGGAACATGCATCATTTTTTAATGTGTTTGTGATTTAATTACTTGTTTTCACGAAATAAAATAAATTAAATAAATTAATATATTTAAATTCATTGATATTGGGCTTAGGATTACTTCCTTTTTTCTTCTAGAGAAGGTTCTTGGTTTTCTTTTATGTATGGTTCAGGAAGTATATTTTCAATAGTATAATCCAATTGATCATCGGAGTATCGATCTGAAAAGGTAGTATGAGATATGGTAGAGTGCTTTGTGTGATTTCCAATATACGGGAAAAGAAAATAATATGGGATAGAATATTTTTTATATATTCAGATCTTTAGCTATAAGAGCTTGATATTTCATTTAGTCTAATTCAGGCTTGAGCTAAGCACTGGGTTACTTTGGTAGTTAGTCAGATATGAGGTGTGGCATATCAGAGGTGGAAATTGTATCTTAGAGAGTGGCTAGAGGATGATGTTTCTTGGGCCAACATTTAGAAGGAGTTATCTCTAGAATTATTGTCTTGGAATATGAAGGTTAAAAAGTTCCAAGAGCTACTCTCACTTCAATAGGGTATTCTGAGCATGTGAGATCTTGGGGCTAGGTTTAAGTACCTTTAGTGTTTCTCTTTAGATATATTTCTATATTAGGAATCAAGATCATAGTTTGTTGAGAATTATTTTTTTCCAATTTATTAGATATTCAACCATCCCATTTATTCATCCTAAATATATGGTAGTATATAAGAAGGTAGAAGTTACCAAGAGGATGCACTAATAGGTAGTATTGCCTTTATAGGGGTTATCAGATCTTATAAAGGAGTAGAGCTTCAAGTGGGGATCACATATGTTAGGAAACATGAGGTTCCAATTAGAAAAAAAAAGTGATCACAGCTGTCTGGTTCACATTTTTCCATTGTCAATGGTTCCCATGCGTATACCAGGGGCTTCCCATTCACATGATATGCCTTTAGACGTTATGATCACAGACATGATTAGTGACTAGAAGATCAGGATAGTCAATTTTTATTAGTATGTCAGACATATCTCAAGATATAATATTAATAGAGGGAACCAATATTTCTTTAGTATCTGAGAGGATATTGATCTATTGGAGGTTATCCACATTATATTCCTCAGCCTAATATAAATAAAATGGAGTGTGTCCATAGAGATATTCGGTAGTGAGGAAGAGAAGATGAACATTGACAGGTTCATTCTATGGAGATTCCAGTGTTAGAATAATCCAAGATAGTTCAAGGTATGATCAATTTATCATCTACCTCAGTTTACTATTTGATTGATTCAAAATCTTCTCAATCCTTTGTTTCAATTTATCTAATCAATACATAGTACTAGAGGGGGATATACTTCATGTTCCCCTAGTTTTATCTATTCTAGTTGGATGATAGACTTTGTTTGATGTGTTTTGAGGATGTAGACCGATGAGGGGGTTTCATCTCTCAGTGGGGAAATTAGTCTGGTTACAGATATAACCAAAAAATATCATACTCATTATGTATTTTTTTACTCCTTTCATATAGTTATTGATTAATTTTAATGTATTGTCATATTTTCAGATATGGAGGGCCAATAAGTGATGTTAATTGATGAAAGGGGATAACATATGGTTGGAAGGTGTTTAGATCCCTTCTATCTCAATTAAATAGGTTATTAGTAGAGGAAAATGTATTGGAGGATCCCAAAGTTTTTGAGGAGTTTCCCATGTCTTCTCAGATGAGGTTGTAACAATATTCCCTCAACCCAACATCAAGTTATGAATAGAGTTATATCAGTGTACTTCTATGATTTCGATGGTACCTTGTCATATGAAACCCATGAGGTTGTGTGAACTGAAAAACCAAATCAATTATCTATAGGATAAAGGATACATCCAATCTAGCATATCCCCTTTGGGCGATCCAGTATTTTTGTCCAAAAAGGAAGATGACAGCATGTGTCTATGTGTGGACTGCTGGAAGTTAAATTAAGTGATAAAAAAGAACCATTAGACGCTTCTATGTATGGATGATCCATTTATTAAATAGGATGAGTCTAGTTGGTTTTTAAAGAATGGTATGTGGTCTGGATATATCTAAATGAGGGTGATAGAAGAATATATCCTAAATATTTATTTTTTATATAGGTATAGAAACTTTTAATTTTTAGTCATGTCATTTGGTGTCACAAACACATCAACTGTGTTCATAGGACTCATGAATTATGTATTCCATGAGTTTCTAAACTATTTTATAGTCATATTCATTAATGAAATCCCTATATACTCTAAATCAGATGAGGATTAAGCTGGGTATCAAAGAGTTTTCTTGCTGGTTCATTGACACCATAAATACTATGAAAATATGTACAAGTGTAAGTTTTAGATACAAGAGGTTAATGTACTTTGAAATGTGATTTCTTAGAAGGGTGTGTCCATAAACCCATTAAATATTAAGGGAATTGTTTATTTTTAAGTACCTAAGAATGTGGAAAAGTTTCACAACTTATTTGGTATTTTGTATTAATATCATATGTTTGTATATGAATTCTCTCATATTATAACATCTTTAAAAGACCATACTTATATTTATAGTAATTAGTTTCAGGAACCTTTTGACTACCCATAGGAAAGGTTAACCAATGTCCCTATTTATTTATTTCCATTAGAAGGGGTGATGTTCAAGGTCTTTTTTTATGCTTCTTGTCTGGGCTTGGTATTTTTTGATGAATAATGGTTAAGTGATCTCAAAAGGTTCTTGGTAATTGAATCCCCATTAGAGTAAAAATTACACTCATGACTTGGAGTTGGTAGTAGTAGTTTTTTCCTAAATCTATAGTGGATTTTCATCATTATTGATCTCTTTATGTTATCCAAAGAGCATAATATTCATAGGTCTGTTTTCACTCACCTGGATTTGAGCTTGTGTTAGCATAGGTGGATAGAGCTTCTCTAGGAATAAAATTTTTAGATATCCTTATAACAATCCATGTTTTTTTAAATGACATTTTTTTTCTAATAACATGTGTGTTATATTATTTTTCAAAAAAACACTATATTTATTTAATAATAATAAATACTCTAGTCACCCAAATGGAAATATGTGGATCTATCTATTCTATTATAATCATTTCCCCATGACCAACGCTATTAAAATAAAAATATATATATTATTAAACCAATCTACATCTTAGAAAATTATTGAATTGAATATTGAATAAAATAATGAATTAGTATTTATAACATATAAAGGGAAATGTGACTGTTGGGATTAAACCATTTTATGACCATAGTTCAATATAACCATGGAAATATTTTACCATTTGGAACTATACCAATTGGTAATAATTTTAACATTAGAATTAGTGTTTACAAGTAGTAATGATAAAGGATAAATAATTAATAAAGGAGATATAATGTCTTCAACCAATAGAGTCATGAAAAATAAAGACCATTTGTCAGAACCTGAGAGGGAGTTAGAATCATTGGGGTTCTCCCTTGGCCAATCCCAATATGAGCTTCAATAATTGAAGCTTGAAAAAAATCAACTATGGGATAAGTTTAAGTTAGTGTAAATTATCACTCAGTGGATGTTAGCCTAAAAACCCCATAAATCTATTATCATCGCACACATTACCCTAAGATCATATGTGGGTGTTATAAGAGGTTACATTTCCATGCATTAGTTACTTAAAGTTTAATTCCTTTGTATAAATAAAATTTTTATTCCATCAATCTTATTTTAAGAATATTTTTGGTTAATAAAATATAGGTTTAATTGAAATGAATATTAATAAATTGATTTTTCAGACACAAATCATAATTTTCAGAAAAGATATAAATTTTTAAAATAAAAAGAGGTATTATAGATAATGTTTATTTTAATTAAATAGTATAGTAAAAAGACTCTTATCTAAAAATAAAGGATAAAATAATCATATTATGTCCTATGAAAAATTTAAGTGTCAGAAATTTGACTATGCCTTACAACTCTCTAATTTTTTAATAAATAAAGATTTTTTAATTTTAAAAGTTAAAATTATCATATTTATATAATTATCATGATAAAATGAAAATAATTTTTTTAAAATAAGAATGTTTAAATTTGGTTTGGGCAAATTTATTTTAATTTTCTAAAATACTTTATTTGTTCGTGAATAGTAAAAATACAGTTTTGGGTTTTTAGTTTGTTTAATGACTTCATAATTATTTCATAAATAATTAAACACAATAAACAACCTAAGATATGTTATTTTATTAATATTACATAATTTAATGGATTTTTATCAATTTCAAAATCTATAAATTACTTTCAAAATTTTAAAATGGAAACTTTGATTTTAAAACATTACTTTGTGTAACCATTAATTTTCCATGAAAAAAATAAGTGACATAAAATTATGTTAGATTATTTTGGGATAAAATAATTTAAAATATCAGCTAAATTTCCAAAATCGTGGTCAATAATCATGGGTAAGCCATTAGTTTTTCTTTTTCCATAACCTAGATTTCCAAGGTCTATATTCGGAAATTATTAAACAAATCCACCACTTTTTCTATAAATACCCAACCATTAGTTAATTTTCTTTCTCTCTAAATCCATACTCCATGAATGTATAGAATTGTTTCTCACAAGGAGTCCCCTAAGGTTCCATTACTAAATATTTATGAGTAACTCTTCAAGGTAAGGGAATTATCCTTCTTTTCTCTTCAATTCAAGAACATTTTTTATATGCCTTCAAAATGATATGGTTACTCTCTTTTATTACCCTTTTGATCATAACATTACTTCAAAATTATGTTTTATCAATGGTATACCATTTTTTCCTCTCGTTTTACCCTTTTCTAAAACCATGTTTTATACCCATCATACTGTTAAATTTACTTCTCAAAATTTCTCTCTCTAGTTAAGAAATTATCTTTTATTATATTTTTTTGAATACTCAAAACGCTTTCTTTTCTAGGGGTATTCACCTAGATATAAAAATAATTTATTTTATTCTTTTATTAACATACATGAAACCCAAATTCCTTTATTATTGTTAATAACTGACATAATAATCATGTCTTTAAGAACTTTTGAAACGCTATGATTTTGATAAGAAACCCATTCTTTATTCTCCATGGGTTATTTATGAAATGTTTAATTATTATATATGTGGATCATATTAACTAATAAATATAAGTTGTTCATCCTGGTAGCACTCCAATGAATTGGGTTAGGAATTTAATCTTTAAATATAACATGTTTTACGATACCTTGGTGAATAACCTTGGTAATTTTCATTTATGACACCTAGGTGGAAAACCATGGTGATGTGCTTATGAATGTATCATTTAAATGGTATAGCCTCATTTTGATGATATGATTCATGTTATTTTTTATTATTATTTTCCTCAAGTCCCCTTGATCATCAAATAATTATATTCCCTGTGTTTTATTGATATTCCTCATGAACACATGTAAACAATTTCCCTTAATTATTATACTACAAGTCCACATGCTCACCCATTACCTTTGATGTATGTCCCTAGGATTTGAGATGTAGTAAATGTACTTAGTAAAAACCAATAAATAATTATTTCAAGTGTATTATAATAATTTTTTATGTTTTCTTATATTATGTTCCTGATTTTCAATAAAATAATCTTTAAAAGATCATATGTTTTGAACTATGTAATAAAAAGATTATGTAATAAAAAGGTGGGAAACCATAATTGATATCAAATGAAGGCTTATTTATTTGTAGGAATTATATGTAGAAATACATATTATGAACCCTATATGAAAATTTAAATATATGAAAACATCCTTGTATTTTGGTGAAGTATTATATAAGTGGTTTTCGAGAAACAAAATCCCTATCTAGATACGAACAAGTGGATGTGGCTCTAGAATAGATGTATCTAGGGTTAACACCCAAAAAAATCACATTAATATATATTTGATCAGGAACTAGTGCATGAAAATGGTCCTTGTTACACTATTGGTTTGACACTCCTAGGGGATATGTTTTGTTAATCACAATCACTTTATGAACCATTATCAAATATATATAGAAAATTTAATTATTGTGAAAGAATAACATATTTAAATATGATGTTTTAAGACATAAAATTACTTAATAGCTATAATATTTTTAAAATAAACATGTTTATTTCTATGGTTTTTTTATTTTAGATAAAATGACGGGAAATAGGATGAACCGCGTAAATGATGAGTGCAACAGATGATGTGTTGAAACCCATCCAATAGAATCTCGAAAGAAAAGCTTCCTAAAGATGATGAATCAACTATATCGAGTTGTGAATAATAACTTGAACCATATTTAGTTTGAAAATTCACCTCAAAGGGAAAAATTGTCATAAATTCCTTCATGCATCAACGATCACCTTCTTTCAAAGGATCTATCGACCCATTGATTATTAAATAATGGATAATCTCTATAGAAAAGATCTTTTGTGTACTCCATTGTTCAAAAAAAGATAAAGACGCCCTAGTAGTATACCACCAAGAAGTAGAAGTTGATCAGTGGTGGAAACTAATTAAAAACATGAATCCAAGAAGGGAGATTGATGTTATGGATTGGAAAGAGTTTTGGGTAATATTTTTTAATAAATATTTCCCCATTTGATTTAAAAGAAAATGGAGAAAGAATTCATAGAACTGAAGTATAAGGAAAATGGATCTTTGGGAAGCTATGAGATGAAATTTATAATACTTTCTCATTACAGCACTATCTTTGTTATGGATCTGAAGAGAAATATTAATAGATTCTTCGATGGACTAATACCCTATTTATGGACAAATCTAAAAAATCATGAGTATGAAAGCTACAAAAAGATAGTGTGGAGTTATATGAAGGTAAAATTAGAGTTTGGAGAAATAAATTGGTCGCATAGGTCAAACAAAAATAATATATCTATGGGTACAAACATAGGTATGAAATTTGATCGCAAAATTGGAGGAAATGAAGTGTAACTACCATGTGAAACAAAGGTTGGATGAAAAATTCAGGGAACTAATTTCTTAGGAGTGTAAAATATTAAAAGTGTGTAAGAGATTCCCATATATCTTTCAACTATCATGTTGAGGTG
This sequence comes from Viscum album, assembly GCA_963277665.1. Lineage (NCBI taxonomy): Eukaryota > Viridiplantae > Streptophyta > Magnoliopsida > Santalales > Viscaceae > Viscum > Viscum album. The sequence continues at coordinate 1,347,459,635 of OY728140.1, read as the reverse complement.
AAGCCTCAAATTATTAACACTAATGAAAAATATAAGATGGTGTAGGACAAGCCTAAAGTTCAATTCTTCAACTGTGTATAGCTTGGGAACTTTTTTAATCATTGAAAAAAGAAGAAGATAATGGAGGTAAATCACTATCAACCTCAGCTTAGGGAAAGTTATCAAGGATGGTATTTTTCTATCATGAAGGATAATGTAGAGGATCCAAATAATGTGGAGGAAGGTACTCTCAATATTCTCTCAAACCTAGTAATTACTTTGTTTGATTCTGGTTATATGCATTCCATTATTTCCCCAAAGTTTTCAATGAATATAGAATCAATTCCCAAGATTCTAGAAGTATATTTCTCACTAAAAACTACCTAGGGGATTATCCAAGCATCAAAAGTGTATATAAACTCTATTATTGACTTTGGCAAGCACAATCTCATCACAAATATAGTAGTCATTCCCCTGATGCAATTAAACACTGTACTAGGGACAAACTAGATCTCAAAGTATAATGCAAAGATCGACTACCAAAGAAAGTGAATTTCAACAGTATCGAATTGAGAACCTATAGTTATTTTCAAAGTAGAGATTTCCTAACGTAAGATTTTTCTAGAAGCACCTCGCATATCCTTATTTATGGATTTTATCATCAAATAGAAAGAAGGAAATTAAAGTTTACGAATAGAAAATTTCCCCAACATTCAGGAATACATTGATATATTTCCTGAGGAGTTACCTGGACCTCCCCTTGAAAGAGAGGTAGAGTTATCCATTAAACTCATACTTGGATCCAAGATGATATCAAATACCCCATATAAAATGTAAAATGTGGAGATAGAGGAATTAAAGAAACAACTTGAATATTTTTTAGAGAATGGGTTTATCCCGCCAAGCATGTCACCTTGGGGAGCACATCTTCTATTTGTGAAGAAGGATAATGGATCAATACAGATTTTAATAGATTATAAATAACTTAATGGATCATAGTAAAGAATAAGTACCCTCTCCCAAGGACTGATGATTTATTCGACATAGTTCAGGGGGATCAATTCTTCTATAATATTGATTTTCAAACTGGTTATCGTCAATTGAGGGTAAAGGAAGAATATATTTCAAATACTTCTTTCCAGTCAAGATATGGGCATTATGTGTCAATTATTATGACCTTCCCCTTAACTAATTCTCCTACTATATTTATGTATTTTATGAATAGAGCCTACTGAGACTACCTTGATAAATTTTTGGTTGTTTTTGTTGATGATATTCTGATATATTCCAAAATTCATGAGAATTATGAGGATCATATAAGGGTAATATTGAAAAATTTGAGGAAGGATAGGCTATTTTAAAAATTCATCAAATGTGAATTTTGTTTACTGAAAACTTTCTTTCTTGGGGAACATTATAACCAATGAAGGAATCTTAGTTGAAACTTCCAAGAAAATGGTTTTTGTGGAGTGGAAACATCCTAAAGTAGTAAATTAGATTTGTAGTTTCCTTGGTTTATCAAGATATTATATGTGGTTTGTGAAAAAAATTTCAGGAATTTCTAATCCACTAACAAAGTTAACTCAAAAATGGGATAATTTCATCTAGAAAAAGGAGTGAAAATAAGGTTTCCAATAACTGAATAAGAGATTGGTTCTTGCACCTTGGTTAACTATACCCTTTTTTAGATAAGGATTTGTTATTTTTAGTGATGCATCTATGAAAGTTCTTGGGTGAATACTCATGAAACATGAAAAGGTTATTTCTTATCCATATCGATATTTGAATCCTCATGATCAAAATTATCCAATGTGTTACCTAGATCTAGCTAAAAAATCTCTAAGAATATGGAGGGACTGTATTTATGGGGAGAAATGTTATATATACATAGACCACCAAATTTTGAAGTATATATTAATGCAAAATTAATTGAATATGAGAAAAGGTAGATGGTTGAAACTTCTTAAATACTACGAATATTCAATTCATTATAACCTCAGAAGATAAAACAAAGTCCCTAATGCATTAAGTAGGAAAGACCCTACTATGTTGGAAATGATGAGGATTCAATGAGATCCATTGATCAAGACCTAGTAAAGTTGGACATGGGAATCATGAGGGAAGGGACATCATCAATCCAATCCCAAATGATTTCGCAACCACCATTACTAGAGAAGATCAAGAAATCTCAAAGGTAAGATCCATTGTTACAAAATAAGATAGAGGATGTGAAGAATGGGAAGTCTCCCAAATTCAATATTGATCAAGAAGTTGTACTAAAATTTCAAACAAGGCCATGTGATCTATTTAATCCAGAATTTAAGAGAGAAATAATGGATTAATCTCATAGATCTACATTCTCTATGAATCTTGGAAGCACTAAAATGTATAGGGACCTTCGTGGTCATTATGGGTGAGATAATATGAAAAGTGAGATTGTTGAGTACACTACAAGGTTCTTGGTATGTCAACAAGTGAAAGCGGAGAAAAAACATCCTAAGGTGTATTGAAACCACTACCCATACCAACATAGAAGTGGGGAAATTCACTATGGATTTTGTCACTAGTCTCCTAAGAAAATACAAAGTAAATAATGTGATATGTTTTATAATGGATCAACTCACCAAGACTACCCATTTCATCACTATTTGGGATTATTTCTCTCTTGACCTAATTTCAAATATATACATAAAAGAGGTGGTTATGTTTCATGAGGATCCACTTTCTATCATTTCTAATAATTATATAAGGCTTATATATGATTTCTGGAGAATTATTCAACAATATCTAAATACTAAATTGAATCTCAGTAAGGCCTATCACCCCCAAACTGATGGCCAATCTGAAATAACTATTTAGAAACTCAAGGAAATGATAAGAATATGGTCAATGGAATTTAAAGGCAGATGACATCCACATCTACAAATATTTCAGTTCTCATACAACAATATTCTCCACTCAAGTTTTTCAATGGGAACCTATGAATCTCTATATATGAAGCGGTGTAGAACTCCTATATTTTGGGATAAAGTTTGTTTGAGAAATCTTCTTGGGATTGATCTTATTCAAGATATGATATAAAAGGTTTGTTCCATATAAAAACATATAAATTATTCTCATAGTCGAAAGAATATCTATGTTGACAACCATTGAGGGGACTTTGATTTTGATATTAGTGATAAATTTTTCCTTCAAATATAACCATGGAAGAGAGTCATGTAGTTTGGGAATAAAGGGAAGCTTAGCCCTAGGTACATTAGCCCCTATGAAATCCTTGATCACATATGATTAGTGGCCTATCAGCTATCACTTCCACTAAATATAGATTAAAATCATGATTTATTCCACGTATCAATCTTGAGAAAGTACATACTAGACCCTTCAAATGTACAAAATCTAGAGGTGGTACAACTGGAACATGACCTCTCTTATAAGGAGAATGTGGTGGAGATCTTGGACTATAGAGGTAAGATTCTACACAAAATACTACCCACCTTGTCAAAGTGTTGTGGAGGAACCATAAGTTTGATGAGGAGACATGTGAACCTAAGGAAACAATGAAGAAGAAGTACCATCACCATTTATTAACCAAGAGAATGATTTGAAATTTCAGGGATGAAATTTCTAAAGTGGGGAAGAATGTAACGATCTAAGTTTTTTTTAAATGATATTTTTTCCTGATCAAATGTATGTTATATTATTTTACACAAAACAAAACCATATCTCTTTATTAATGATTGATACTCTAGTCACCAAAATGAGAAAATTTTGATCGCTCCATTCCATTAGAATCATCACCCCATGACCAACACTACATAAATAAAAAAAATTAATAAACTAATCAACATCTTAGAAAATTATTTTTGGTGAATATTAAATGTAATAATGAAGTGGTATTTATAAAGTATAATAGGAAATTTGACCATTGGTATTTGATAATTTTATGAAAATTGTTCAATATAACCATTGGAAAATTGGATTATTGGGAACTATAACCATTGGTAAAAAAAATTACAATATAATTAATGTTTATAAGTGGTAATGAAAAAAGGATAATTAATGTATAAAGGAGAAGTTATGGCATCAACCAGTATATTTAGGTAATATGAATCCCATTTCTTATAACTTGGGAGGGTGGTAACATCACTAGGGTTTTCCCTTGACCAACCCCGAGCTGAGCTTCAACAAGTGAAGCTATAATGAAATCAATTATGGGAAAAGTTCAAGTTAGTGGAAATTACCACTTGGTCGATGTTAGTCAAGCCACCCCATGAATCTATCATTATCACACACACCTTACTCTTAGGTCGTATGAAAGTGTTATAAGGAGTTAAATTTCCAAGCCTTAGTAACTTAAAGTGTAATTATTTTGTATAAATAAACTTTTTATTCCATAAATTCCATTTTAATAATATTTTTTTCTTAGAAAAAAATTGGTTTAATTGAGATAAAATTTAATAAAATTGATTTTTCAGACACAAATCATACTTTTTAAAAAAGATATAAATTTTTATAATAAACTAAGTTATATTATATAATATTTATCTTAATTAAATATTATGTTAAAAAACTCTTATTTAAATACATATGATAAAATAATGTTATTATTTCCTAGGAAATTTTTATACATCGTAAATTTGATTATACCTTATATCCCGCTATTGTTTTTAATAAATAAGTATTTTTTATTTAAAATAAAAAATTATCATATTTATAGAATTATTCTAACAAAATAAATATTATTTTTGAAATAATCATGTAAAAATTAGGTTAGGATTAATTTATAATAATTTTCTAAAATACTTAATTTTTCATGAATAGTACAATACAATTTTGGGTTTTTGGAATATTTATTAACATCATAATTATGTCATAATGATTTAATGATTAATTAAACACTATCCACGACCTAAAATATTTTATTTTATTAGTATTAAGTGTTTTAATTCATTTAAATCAATTTTCAAACCTATAAATGAATTTCCAAATTCTAAAATTAAAACTTTGAATTTAAAAACATTACCTTGTGGAAAATTAAATTTTCCATGCCAAAAGAAGTGATATATAATTATTATTACATCTTTTAGGAAAAAATAACTTAAAATATGGCCCAAATTTCCAAACCAATTGTGAAAATACATGGATAAGATAATGTTTTTCTTTTTCTACAACCTAGATTTCCAGCGCCTATATAAGGAAATCATTAAACAAATCTTCCACTTTTTCCATAAATACCCACCCATTTCTCTGTTTACTTTCACTCCCAATCCACACTCCATGAATTTATGGAAGTTTTTTCTCTCAAGGAATTCCCCCAATATGTTCTCAATCCCCCAAGGTTCCATTTATCAAGATTTATGTGTAACACTTCAAGGTAGGGGAATTATCCTTCTTTACTCTTCAATTAAAAAACCTTTTTTATGGATTCTAAATGATATTTTTACTCTATGTTATTACCCTTATGATCATAAAATTACTTAAAAATTTTGTTTTATCATTGGGAAACCCTTTACCTACTCATTTTAACCTTTTCTAAAACCACATTTTATACCAGTCATGTTTCCGAATTTAGTTTTTAAAATTTCTCTCTCTACATGAGAAATTATCGTTTATTTTCTTTTTTTGAATACCCAGTCCACTTTATTTTCCAAGGGTATTCACCTAGATGTAAAAAAATTTTATTTAATTTACGTATTAACATAAATTAATCCTTCATTCCCTTTCTTTGGGTTAAAAATGACATAATGATCATATCTTTAAGCACTTTGGAAACTCCATTTTGATGAGAAATCCGTTATTTATTAGCCACATGTTATTTATGAAATGTTTGATTATGATCTTTATAGATCACATTAATCAATAAATATGAAGGGTGTTCCCTGATAGTTCTCCAATGCATTGGGTAAGGAATTCAATCTCTATAGGTAACATGATTTACGATACCTTGATGAATAACCTTGGTAATTTTCATTTATGACACCATGGTGACAAACCTTGGTGATACGCTTATGAATTTATCATTTAAATTTTGTAGCCACATTTCCATGATATGATTATTATTTTTATTACGTGCCTCATGTCCCCTTTCTCATTCCATAATTATATTCCTCATGTTTGTATTGATATTCCTCATGATAAAATTTAAATTATTTCCCTTACTTATTCCCTTATTGGGCCTCAGGCTCACCCCTTTACTTTGATGTATGTCCCCGGGATACGAGGTGAAATTAATTTACTTCGGATGAACCCATTAAGAATAATTTCAAGTGTATTAGAATAATTAATTAAGTATTCATCTTATATGTCCCTGATTTCCAAGAAACTAATATTTAAAAGATCCTCTATTTTGTACCCTGTAATAAAAATATTATCTAATAAAAAGGTATTATGAATTACTCCTTCACTGTAGTAATGGGGAATTCGGTTTCTAATGTGATGAGAAATAATTCAAAGGGCGATTTTATTCAAGAGTTTGAGGATATCGCCAAAGGAATGGATGATCTTGTAGTGATGCATCTTAATGCATAATAAGTCTATGGAAGATTTTGTCTCAATTAGATTATAATGGATATTCTCTGAGTTGTATATTAAATTAATCTAAATGGTGAGGCTCCAAGGTGTAAGTGATTCTAGACTATGTTAGTCATGGTGATTATCAAGAGTGGCGGTCTGAGGATGATAAGTGTAACACCCCGACCCCTCTAGGCCAGATCCGGTGTATTACTTGTGATATTGGCATGGTTAGAAGGAATGAAAATCTCAAAGGAATGATCAGTTTAGTAGTATTGAAGAAACTATATACATATATGTAACTCGAATTACATTGTAAAAATGGTTAAAAAAACAATACATAACAAAAACTAAAAACTACATCCAGGAACTCAAAAGAAGGCCTTCTCTTCATCAACTTTCAAAGGTAGACAATGAAAGGGGCGAGCTCAAATGCTTAGTAACGGTTACAAATAGTGGAAGCATGAGTACAGTAATAAGTGAATCATAATCAATCTGACATAATCAATATGGCATAGTGAATTAATGAACAACGAATGCCATTAATAAACTGAGAATGAAACTGCATCCGTAGATTTTGTCATAGTGAAAATCTCATGGATAATAATAATAACTGATAATGAATAAAGATAATTCTTATTATTTGGATGTCATGTATTAGGCACATTAAACCATAATACTGTAAAAACGGTTTAGTTCTATGGGTATAAACCCGTCTGATTTTTGGAAACAAACTCGAAGGGTCTGTCGCCAAACTGTTTTGTCTCATGAGACCTACCGAGGCATCGAGGGGCTATAGCGGGCCCCACCGACCACTTTATGTACAAAACATTCTTTATACATTGATTTAATACAAGTTAAATATGCCCTTTCAATATCCGTATAGAGTAGAGTATACGGATTCATCAATATTTCCATAATTAAAATAACTTTCCAAATAAACACCGTTTGTAAAATGGTATACTATTTAGAAAATAAACATATCCATAACATGAGATTATGGATATTAAATATAAATATAATTTCACATGAAAAGTGATCTCAAATGGGCAGTAGGTACACCACTTAAGGATTATTAGGTGCACAATACAAAGATAGTCACAAGGAAAATGGCTGTTGAGACAAAGTCCCTTACCACAATGTAATCGGTCGAACCGTATGACCAGAAATTAATAACCATCAAGTGAATCATTTAATATCATTAATATAAATAGAATCATGTTATTATATATCAAATATAAGTACACATATACCAAATATAAGGAATAATTGGAAAACAATGGAAATCTAACAGAAATGAAAGTGAGATGGGAAACCCCTTACGAAGATTGTATCATTAGAGTGGGGATAAATCAATGAAATATTTATGTGTGACAAACATAAACCGACACAATAAAAGTGGATATAGATAATAAAACAATTATATGTCATACAAACATATTCTGGGAAAGAGATAAAAAATTAAAAAGATGCTTAACTCATGAATGGAAATTGAGTTAAGATATCCCTTGCAAAGATTGTATCATTAGAGTTAGGATACGTCAAAGAAATATTTATGTGTGACAAATGAAAATACAAAAAATATAAGTGGATATACAGTATATAATAATAAAATTACATTCACACATATTCTTGAAACAATGTAACCAATGAAATATATGTTTAACTCAAAGTATGAAAATTGAGTTAAGAAATCCCTTACAATTGGGCTTGTATTTTGGAAACAATTTTGAAAGTTTCTTTTAAAAAAGGTAAATATTCATATAATAAGGAAGGATTATGGTTGGTTTAAATATATATAATACTCACACATAATTTATGAGGATTAAATAACAATAAATAATAATTTCATCAAGTAAATTAGACAATAAAAATAACCAGAATGAAAATGGATGTTCGGGTGGAAAACCCTTACCTTATGCTCGAGTGTGTTCTTTGTTTGTTTTAATGACCTGAATAATAAAATTTATCATCACTAATTAAGATTTAAAGAACCTAATATACATGTAATTTATTTATTATAACATTATTAGGTTCATTAATGGCCCTTTCTATGGGTTCAATTGGTTCAAATTTCATGTTTTGGAATCATTTTCTTTCTTTGTTTTCATGGTTCGTTTACTTGTTTCCATGAATGGAAGTTCATTTGAAACATGGTTAAACATACAGAATTGTAAATAAATATTATTAAAGAAATTATGGAGATATAAATGATCTTATAATTATTTTGGGTTATATACCATGATGATGATTCATTAGTTAAAACATTAATGATGTTCGTTTAGATCGTTTTAGAAGTTCTTTGATAATAAAAACCTCATTTTGTTTTATAAATTAGAACCATGATTACCAAAGAATTAAAAACCCATGGGTGATTAATAACACAAGTATTATAACCTGTTTCAACCATATAAATGGTTTCATGACCAGAATTTAAATAATTAATGCGAATTGAAATCACATCGTCTATGATGTTGGTAACTCGACACGTCACGGACAATGTTTTTAATTCCCTGAACAAGTGGAATAAAGATGAATATTGATTATGAATTTCTCATGAACATTATAACATACATAATATAAAATATTCTGGATATTTCATTCCTCTTCTTTAAAAAGAGATGAATAAAGAATAAATAAATAACTCAAGATAAAAGAATAATTTTGAAATCTCTTACAAAAATTCGGCAGCCTAACGGCTACGCAACATGGTTTTAGAAAATATTAAAAAGATAGGGGAAAAGGTTAACCTATCCATAAATGAATCATAATATATATTAGATAAATAATAAGAAGAAAAATAAGAACATGGTATGGAAACTTGAAAGATATACCACATAAAAGAGAACTTGAAAGGAAAAAAAGAAAGAAATTGAGAAGTTTCTTACCGTGTAGAATAACCCTTAGAACTTGAAGGTTAGGACCTTGAGAACTTGAGGAAACCTTGGGAGTACTAATATGGAGTTGAGGAGTCTAGAACTTCTTTGAGTGAGAATTTGGAATTAATTCAATGAAGGGAAGAGTTGGTATTTATAGGAAAAGTGAGAGATTATTTTAATAATTTTCAAGGGATACCTCATGAGTGGTTTTTGCAAAACCATGGGCTTGACCATGGTATTTTCCCATGGTATAAGCCACTTGTGACACCTCACATCTTATTTAACTATACACAAGTCTATCAAATTTATGACATCATTATTACATCATTAATGATGTCATAAACATACCGAAACTAAAAACTGTATTTTTTACTATTCACTGAAAAATCTACTCTTTAAGAAAAATTCCCAAAATCCACCCTAACCATTTTTCGACGTGTATAATTCATAAGTGAAATCCATTTTTCAAAAATAATTTTCTAAATATTATTAATTTAATATTTAAATAAATTCATATTTAATTCGAAAAATAACAATATTAAAGTGCAATTAGTTTTATTTCTCATTGAAAAACCTAATTAAGATCTTATTATCTTATTGTCTTAAAAATGAAATAATATTATTATTTACTGTTCATAAGGGTCATATTACTATTCATAAGGGTATGTTACTATTCACCAAAAATCAAGTTTGTTCTATCAGACTCCAAATGACATACTGAACACAACTCTAGATGACCATTTTTTGAAATTCAAAACATAGAAGTGAGAAATTTATGTTTAATGCCTAGGTTTTAACTATATCCTAAACAACCTAGTGTTGTTTCGAGGGAACACAGTGATGAATATAATTTAACTCAGTGATGAATAGAAAAACATAACATAAAATGTTTGGGGTACTACAATAAGAATTAGATTATATTTCTATAGAGATTATTTATTTATTTTTTTTAAAGGTTGGGGCCGAAGCCTCATTTTAATTATTAAAGCAAAGAAAAGACCTCTTTAACTGGGTATAGGGAGACCCATTACATAGCCCGAAGGCCCAGTGGGCATTTATCCCATTACATGACCCGTAGGCCCATTTTTTTGCCCAAAGACCATTCTGTGAATAGTACTGCTACAGTACTCGCGTTACTACAGTACTGCACAGTACCCGCCACCGCTACAGTGCTCTGCTGCCGCTACAGTGCCCGCCATTGCTACAGTACCGCCGCTGCTACAGTACGCAACAGTACTACTACAGTACCTGCGCCCAATGGGTTTTGAACCCCCATTTTTCATGTAGATTTATGGGGTGCTTACCACTAAGCCAAACCCCAACTACGTATAGAGATTATTTATTCTTTTGGGCTTGCATGAGGGAGTTCCATATGAGTTTCAAATATCACCATTAACAGCCTATTAGAGATTATCTAAGATTTATTGTGGTTTAATGAGGTATTTTTTGACCAATTATTAAGCATCGATTATAATATTTCATGGAATGATATCTAGTTTTTTAGTATGTAACAGAATAGAACTGTGTTTTTAATGGTTTTTTGTAACCCTTTTTTGTCCTTGAGTGGATATGGGATGACATATTGATGGATTTACTTATAAAGTTACCTTTTTATTAGTAAGGTTGTGATATAATTTGGTTAAGGAATAACAGATGAATTTAAACCCATTTTTGGAAACCATGGAATGCAGTTCTATGGATTCTCTAAGAAGGTGATATATTGATGAGGTTGTGAGACTCAGTAGGTTAACAATGATCCTTTTATATGACTGCGATTCTCATTTTACCTCATGAGTTTATAGAGGATTACAATATGATTTTGGATCATACTTATGCCCTATAACTACTATCTATCTCTATAAAGATTAGGAGAAATATAGGATTACCTAGATTCTGAAGGATATGTTATGAGCTTGTGTCTTGTACTCTGGTGGATTTTATGTGAATAATATATTATTTATTGAGTTTTCTTACAAAAAAACTATCAATTGTTCATTGGTATGGCTTTATTCAAGGTATTTCATGGGAAGCCATTTCATTATCTATTAAACTAGAAAAAGTTTGGGCAGTTAGTAGTCCTTTTTCCTGATATGGTGCAAAGAAAAAAAGGGAAGATCTATGTCAATGGAAATTGGATGAAGGTGAAATAACACCACAAAAATTCTTATTCAGCTCATAGGAAAAGTCCCTTAGATTTTGTGGTCATAGATAATTCTTTCTTAAAGGTTTATCCTCATTGGGGGATGTAATTATTTGGCCATAAGAGTAGGATTATTCCCAATTTTTATAGGCCATTCAAGTTGATAGAGTGTGTTTGTGAGGTGGGTAATTAGTTGATTCTTCCAACCGGAATTTATAAAGTTAATAAAATCATATAAATCTTCTATATTTATCATTATATTCACAATGACTATCAATTCATTGAATGAAGAAATTTATACATTGAGGACGATGTGACATTTTTGGAGCAACCAGTTAATATCTTGAATGTTTTAGAGAAGGTATAGCGTGTGAAAGTTATCACCTAGGTTTTTGTGTTATGGTGGTATGGTGGCTCAGAGGAGAGAACTTATGAGTGGGGGTTAGATTTTCATGCTCAATACACTTATGAGTTTTGATGCTTTACCTATTTAATATATATTTATATGATGTGTTTAACCTTATAATGTATATGTGTTTAAATTTCTCCCTTGGTTGATGATATCACTTGGATTTTTTTTGTTCCTCCAATGTGTGGTTGTGTGCTCATTATATCAATATCCTTGAGAGGTATCTCATGAGTGATTATATTGATATAATTTCTATTTTATGTTAGGTTGTGTTATGATTCTTAAAGATGATAATTGTTTGAGAGTTATATAATATAATTTCATGTGTTCCTAAATCCTTTCCTTTTTTATTTACTAAGTCCTGGAAGGGACTTCTCTATTTTAAATTTATATTTTTTATAATATATTATTTATGGACCATGTGATCTCTTATCCTTTATTTTGGTCAGTATTTATTATTTCCATAAGTTTTTCCCTTCATGTGGTTGATTGATTTCTTATTTGAATTAGATAGTTCCTTAATATATTCAGTTGCCTTCTTCTTACTATCAGTTGGTTCGTTTATACAGTCAATTGGTTTATTCTTATTTTCTATTGGTTCCATCATGTGATCAGTTAGTTTCATATTGAAATTTGATGATTCTTCCATGCAGTTGGTTGGTTACTTATTATGGTCACTTATTCCTTTTTTGGTCGGTTTCTTGGCTCTATGTTGTTGATCCCTCCTCATAGTTTCTTTAACTAATTTTTAAATTTCTTAGTCTGTTAAAAATTCCTTGATTTTTCTATTATGATGTGAAAAATTATTTTAATATAAATTATGGTACTTAAATCTTAAATAATTTTTTTTAAAATATTGTTATTAAATCCATATTTGAATTAGTTAAACCCGATTGATTTAAATGGGTTTTATAACATGTTATAAATGAATCAGAATGAAATGAAAAATAAAAAATAAAATTGTCTGAATTAATATTCAGAGTTATTTTTGGATATGTATCAATAATTATAATGTATGATATTTTATACATTTATTTTTTCTTGTTTTCTTAATGTTTGGATGAACCAAAACCATAATCTTGATCCTTGGGATCATCTACCTTTTACATAAGCCTTCCTGCCCATGATTTGATGCTTATTTAATAGCTTCATCCCCTCTCTATTTTCTATAGTAGTGTGTCATGTTTGAGGTATGGGTTTGTTTTAATTTTTCATTCATCTATTATCTATAAGTTTCTTTTAAAATTGATTAAACCCTTAATTTTTTGATATCTTGGTGATGACATCAACTTCATTTTCCCCAGTTTTTGGTGTCTTATGTTAAAGAACTTCTTTCCTGGTATGAGATCCTTTTTCTCTTATTCTTTTGTGCATTAATACAATTGTATTTTTTATAATGATTGGATTTTATATATTGAATAATTAAGATAATAAACATGATTAAATTTAATTGGAAGGGAAGGGGTAAAATCACATGTGTCTATTTGTTTCGTTTTTATTGTTGATTATTTTCTCTCGAAAATTTTAACATGTTGTGATATGAATTTTGTGTCTAATGTGAATGGTTAACATTTGTAGTGGATTGAAAACTCTTTCTATGAGTTATTTTTTAAAACCAAAACTCATAAAAGTTGTAATACATATATTCAATTATGAATTTTTTTCCCATATAAATATAGAATGGTGTGAAATTACCATTGCATAATAAGTTTATTGAAGGTGAAAGCCCACCGTAAAAGAATTGTGGTAAAAAAAGTTGTTTGGAAATCTATTTTTGTGTTTGATACCGGTATGTTAGTTATTATACCTGTGGATATATAGGCTATGTGGGTGTGTTATGATGGTGGTGGTGACTAGTTCAAATGTCGGATGCCTTGTCGATAGTGTAAGTGTGTGTTGGTAGATATGTGGGATTTTTGGTGAGATGGTTAGGTTGCAATGTTTAATTTGGAATCAGGTGTGATGGGTATCTGTATGATTCATTGTTATAGTTTCTTAGTAGAAATGAAATATGATATTTGAAATGATGAAAATGTAATAGTTCAGGATGTAATTTAACAAAATTCAAATGTAGCCTACATTTGGTGAATTTTTTAACCAATTTAATAATTATGAACAGACTAAACATAAATGAGGATTAAATGTGGGTGTTTTCTTCAGTGGTTATCTTTCAATATGAAGTTAAATTTCTTAATTTATAAAAAATGGTTGTTAATGAAATAATATGGAATTTTGGATGAATATTTAACTTAAAGGATAGAAATTGTGGGATATGTATAGTTATTATTTGTGGTGGGTTGCATCTGGTCAGTGGAAGCATGTGTTAATATTATAACGTTGTTGATGATATGAACGATTTGATGAAGTATTGATGTCAACCCTTTAGGTTGGGCTTTTATGTAGTCTATGTACACACACACATATATAGGGGTATTTTCATGTTTCTTTTATATGGACCCACCCATGCCGAGTACCGTGTACCAAAACCTATATTTTTTCTAGAGTGTTTCCCCAATATATAGAAGGTGTGGAATGGATGGATGATTACCCATATTCCCTAATTTTCCTTTTTAATTAGTATCATGCAATGGTGTAGTTGGTGGTAGATCCTATCCTTTTATGATGATAAATTTTTTTTGATTTCGGATAGTAAGATGATATGATATGTAGTGGGGACCATGGGTGGTGAGAGGAGGGAATGTGGTTGATATCATTAAAATTAATTATTCCCTGGTTCCAAAGTTTTGATACTGTGGATGGGTGTGTTATCATAAAGATGACGATGTGACATTGGCATGAAATATTTATATAATGGAATTGGTGCCAACATGGGATGTTGGGCCCTATAGGAGGTTGGGATAGGTAGGGTTGCAACCGAACCTATATCAGATATAACTGTATAAGTGGTGATGAGATAGAATAAAAGGGATATAAGAATAATAAATTTTATTTTAGGTTGTGATAATGGTAACTTTATGGATAATTTTATGTGGGGTGATGTTCTCAAATTAAAATTATATTACAAATTTCTTGTATTATTTCACAGTCGATCTCTACTGATGTTTGGTTGGATGGATTACTTATCTATGTGCTCGTTGGTTCTATTTTTTGTTCACCTATGAATTAGTATTATCTTGTCACAGATTCATAGGTTAAATTGGGTATGATTTTATTTTGTATACATGTAATTATCCATCTATGAATATAAAACTTTACTTAGGTTTCCAGTAGGGTTTTAGTAACTGATAAAAACTCTAATAGCTTAAAAGTTAGAGGTTTTGTGAAGATGCTACAATATATTTCCCATTGGTTTTATTTCGGAGACCTTTATATGTATTTCTTGAAATAAACATATGGTATTTTTTATATGCTTCCAAGTTATGTGATGGGTTCTTTGTTGTTATTTGTCTTTTAAATCAATACTTTTTATATAATTAGGATAAATCCTCTAATTTGATTGTTTTACACCCTCAGTGCTAGTTACTAACCTAGGTCATAATAGAGGTGAGAGTTATGGGTCATTCCTTCTCTTCACCTTCAGCTCGTGAGGGGTATCCATAGATGGGGGTCATGACAAGTATTTATGTGAATAAACTTCAAACATAAAATTAGAAAATAGGGTATTCATAGAGTAAAGTCATTAGACGAAAATCATTCATATACATAGTGTATTATTTATAAAAAAACACAAATGGATTATTTGATATTATAGTCCCCCAAGATAAACTAATATGAGATGATTTAGAAGGTTATACATGTCTAATATATACAACACGAAATGGTAACAAGTGGTGAATATGAAACTTATCTACATGAAGTAAAATTGGGATAAAACACCCATTATAGTAATGTTAATGTATTGATCAAAATAACATGAGGGGGATACAATAAAATTCAAATATAATGAAATAAATGATATTTATTATACTTCAAGTAAATAGGGAAATGAATACTAAATTATACCGGTTTAGATATATTATTGAGAGGGGGGTATTGAATTAGTGATGTTATTTTTAAAATTTCTTCTTTTCAAATAATACTCTATGATTGGTTAAGATCTTGATCACTAATTCTTTGATATCTTTCCTCTTTCTTATAAAAAAAATAAAAGTACAAAAAAGTACATGATTATTTTTACAATGTTCTCCACAAATGTGGATGAAAACATCCTTGATATGTTCAAGATGATCTAAAACATTGATTCTCAATTATTAAAACAAATTAATTATAGATACATAAAATCTACTGAAATGACTGACAGAAGAGCTCTTATAATTTTTGAGTATTAATGAATATAGTGGTTTATCTCTAATTGAGATATTTATACCAGCATCACACCAGTTGAGATATATCTTGAAAATATATATATTTTTTTACTAGTATCCCAATATTTATTTTATAATTTTTCCAACCTCCGGTAAATTGGTCTTTAACTTCTTCGACCCACAAATGCAGTGTGCACATTGGCCTTTTTCTTTTTTGAATCCCATGTAGAAAAATATTTTGCAGAATAACTTCTAGCCTTTATAATCTTCAATTATTATAACTTGTCCACTTATAATATCCTAATGATTACTTTTAATTACTAAAAAAAGTATAACTCACTTTATATAGTTCAAATTTAAATATATAATTCATTTAATTCTCCACTTGATTTTTTTTATTTTCTTCATGTGATAACAAATTCCCAACTCATTATTTCCATCACTTTTATACTTTCACTTCATGAAATTTTAATACAAAAACTGAAGATTTAAAACCTGGCATATTTTTTCCTTATTTAGGGAACAATATTCAATATGAAGATACTATTACACTGCATGAGTACATCAATACTTTCATGGAAGTCAAAAAAATATCATGTGTTTCTTCTATTTTTAGTATATCTTTATAATCACACATCTTTGTATAAGAACTGTATCTGGAAACCCTTTTATTGGTTTAACATGTATATGAACAAACTACTTTTCATGAAGTGGTTAATATTTTTTCACAACACTACTTATTTTAATAAAATGGTGAGACTATTTTACTCAATCATTGGCTCATTGAATCAATCTTCATGCGGCTATGAAAGCATTGGAATACACAACATGATCATCACATGGAACCTTCACAAAAATATAGAGGACTCTCAAGTTCCTATTTTCAGTCTCTCATAAATCACATAGATTTTCTTTAATCACACACTAAAAATAGTGAGGTTTAAAGATACTTATAAAGGAGTACACTGACTTAACTCACATATATTAACCACCTCATTTTATGTGCACCGACTCACCTCATGCAACATGTTTTTGGAAAATCACTATCTCTACAAATCATATCCCACTTCACAAACATATTTCATTATCATATTATATATCTATCATTCATGAATTAAAAAGTTGCATCCATTCATTGATAATGTTCAGATTTTGAATTTGATCAAATGGAAATCTGTTACTTGGCTCGAACATCAGATGACACAACATAAATAAATTTTGGCATACATTAACCCTTTGATGGATCATGGTAAAGATGATATTGATGTTGATCAGATAGATCATATTGAAGAGATTAAGAGGCCCACATTGTAAATGTTACATTTAAAGGTGAAAAGTACCTATTATTTCTATATCCCACATCAATTCTCATTCTCTATCTAACCACTAAATAATAAAAAATGAACTCAATGATTTCTAGATGTGAGTATAGAGGTATGATCCAAATTTTAACAGCATTAAACCATGTAGTTATTCTCCTCCATGCTACCACCATATGGTGTGGTCACTATATTCTCACTATGTATATGACTTGCATATAAATCCTTTTCCAATGTTATGCTTCCTCATACCACCATTTGAGCTAGTCAAAGTTGACCTGATTTCTAACTTATGTAGTGGTGCATGAGTACCTTAATTAGCCCATGGTTTTCTATTTTTTAATAAATTCTTAAAAAAGTGACAATAGAAAAAAAAATCATTCCATAAAATTATATGCATAAAATCCCAAGACAAAATCTCAACTTATACATTTCCAAAATTCTTTTTTTTATATTTAGAATTATGAAAATTCCAAAACATCATTCTCAACCATTTTTACTTCCAAAAAAATATCAACTTAAATTCACCAATTCAAACTCTTTATAAAATTATACAAGTGTTATTCTAATTCATTAAAATCCACTTTACATTCTCCATGATGAATAACACAACTCTATATTCAAATTTTAATTATCATATTTCTTGTACATTAAAACTTGATTTAAAATCATCGTAATTAAGATTAAATTTTCTCCACACTTCTTACTGATAAAAAATAAAATTATAGTCTTCAAAAATACAATTGGATTCTTCAATCTTTCTATTTTAATTTTTTGTTGATACCCAAGTCAATAAAAATTTCAAGGTAATATTATCCCCTTTGTTGATAATAAATGTAATTACATAATCATGGTAAGGTCTTTTCATCTCTATCATCTAAATTTTAATGTTATGAAATAATTGCTTCTCATCTTATGAAATTTTTATCCTAATTAACTTGAGTGGAGGATAAAGTCACTAATTTTAAATAAATGAGAAATAATTAAATAATTCTTTGTCAACTTGGGAGAACATAGTATATAAAATAAGAGAGATAAATCTTGACATAAAATCTATCCATAACAATCAGACATGTGATGCCAATTTATATACTCATTCAGAAAAAAAAAATATGATATTACCAGGATAATCTTTTATATCCAACTTGCTGAATTACTTAGAAACATTCAAATGAAAAATAATATTTCCCCTTTTTAATATATTTTTATTTTTTTATCAAATAAGATCACTTACTATTTCATTTTATATCAAATTTTATTTCTCTCGAAAGGATTTGATAATAAAATCAATATACCTCAATGATAAAAACAAAAATTTATAGGATTTTAAAATCTAAAATATACATATACAACACTTACCATCACTTATAATATTAATGAGATAAAAATGGATATATAGATATATGTTTGATATTCTTCCAAAAATCACCGCAATGGATGAACTCTATATATATTCATTATGATTGAATTTATTCAAGCGTGAACTCTATAAATATCTTGATATCAATTGTAGTGTTTTAAAGGATTAAACATGTAACCATTGGGACAATAGTACTTCATAATGGACATATTTATAGTTATATGTTATTAATAGATTTTATAAACTTCAAGTATTACCTTGAACACATGAATAATATTCAATTACATATATAGAAAAAAAATAGAATATATACTTGGGAATAAGGTGGTTATTCAATGATTCTTATTTAGAGAAAAGTTGATTAGATTTTCTTATCCTATAAACTCTTTTCAATTCAGAAAAAAATCCCTTCATTATAGAACCTTTTTTTACTTTCCATTTTTGAGCATCTAATGGTTGGATGGTTGTACTCTTATTATAAATGTGAGATATCAAATCATATTCTTTCCTGCTCAATTTATCTTTCTTTGTTTTTCAGTCTACAATAGCTATCTTAGAAGTGTTTTTATGATAACTCTAGTATAATAACCTTATTGATTACATCATTCACAGATTTTTTTAGAAAATAAAATTTATTCTTAGTACATAGTCTTGCTGAGTTCCCAAAAAAACTTCTACATTAAAATGAGTTTTATCCTTATCACTATGATTCATCTTTTCATTAAAAAATTACCTCTTTGATGTGTGGAAATTCATATAAAGTTACATACTAGTAGTTATAGTATTTTCTCCCAAATCGTTCATAACATCAGCAGTAACCTCTTAATCTCTATGTTCCATAATTCTGAAAATTATGTCAATGATAAACTAATTTTCATCTTGATAAAATTCTTCCATTATTTTTCCACAATCTTCGAGAAAATTCTTTTGTCACATTATTTTTTTCTCATTTTCATTATCACTCTATATAGTTTTAGTTTTTTTTCAGAACTTGAACCACTATATTAAACAAATTTTGCATCTATAGAATAATCATAAATAAAATATTCCTTATTCTTTGTAATGGTATTCATATTAGCGTTGGATGATTCATCTTTAACATTCACTTATTTTTCAAAATATTCCATCACCATTTTCAATGTGTTTTTTTATTTTAGAATCCTAGTTCATATTTCATTCAGTTATTATTATTTTGTATTAATTTTTACATAAAAGTCTTTTAATATCTTATAAGTTTCTACAATTTTCACCATCGAAGTTTTAATCTCCTAAATAAGATCATTATTATTTTTCTTTTCTTTTAATGTATATTTATCTAGAAATTTTATTCTATTCTTGAGTTATGTATTTTGATCAAGAAATGTTAAAAGTTAAAATCTGAGCATGTACTCATTGTATCACTCTTCTTCATTATCATCACTCTTTGAATATTCCTTATGTATCTTAATGTTTTCTATGAAGGTTTTATAATTTCTAATTGTACCTTCATCTTTGAAATCACTCCACACTGAAGAGTTTTCATATAATTTCGCATTCAAAGGATTTTTCTTATACTTATTTGAAAACACATTATTCTTTATAGTGTCATATTTTCTAGTTTTTATTGATCTTATTTTAGTGTAGTATTTTTATTCATCCTCCCTATGAGGATCACAAGATTATTTATTTGAACAATAAATTGAAAATTTTCCTATTTGATCATAATTAAAGCACTTTAAATGAAGCAATCATTTTTTATTTTCCCTTTCCTTATATGATCTTCTTTGGAAATAAAGTACATGAATATTTTATAATTTCATCACTTTCCTCATCCTCATTAGAATCTACGAATGGTTAATCTATCTTTTCATTCATCTTAAGACCTTTAATTTCATTTAAATCCCTTTTCTCCTTGGATTTATTTTGAAAAATATGAGATTTTCTCATATCACCATTTAGGAGTGTATTATGAAACTAATCAATATATAGGTCTCTAATTTCATCCAAGTAAAAAATATTTGGATCAAATCTATCAGAAAAAATACTCATCAATTTTATAATGATACTTTCATCATCAACCATCTAACTATCCTCAAACATATCTCTCTATATTTATAGTTTGGATTATTTACTCTTCACATTACCATTATACATATTCTCAATTTTATCCCACATCTCTATAGATGTTTTTAGTCCCATAAACTTAGTGAACACTTTATTAGATAAGGATAAAAAAATAGAAATTATGGATTTCCAACGTACTTCCATATTTCACTTATCAACACATATCATGGGAGTATCAAATTTAGGAGGGAAAAAAACCCCATTGTTATAGAATCAATAACTTCAAGGGATTGTGGAGGAAGATACATAAACATTTGGTTCTTCATTATATAAAATTATTACCATTGTAGAAAGAGAATCCTATAATATTTATTTCATTAAAACTATCCATCATTAGTCTCTAAAAAATATTGGATCATTTTAGAGGGAACCTAATGATCTGATTCCACGTGAAGTAATGATGTTCAGATCTATCATAGATAGGGGGAGAGGGTGAATCAATGATGTTGTTTCGTTAATTCCATCTTTTTAAATCAAAATTTATGATTGGTTAAAGTCCCAATCACTAATTATTTAATATCTTACCACTTTCATATGAAAAAAATAAAATCATATAAAAGCACAAATTTATTTTTATAATGTTCTCCCCAAATGTGGGTGACTATACCCTTGTTATGCTTAGGATGATCTGAGATGCATATTCTCCACTGTTAATGAAAATTGACTATAGATATAAATAGTTGTACAAATGTTTTGATTGATAATCTCCCATAATTATTTATCACTAATGATTATAGAGGTTCATCCCCCAATATGATCTTTATTTTGGAATCCTATGAGATAATTTATCTCCTAAAAATATCTGGTTGTTTATACTATCATCCCAACAATTCTTCAATGGACTTCCAATCACCCTATGAATAGGAATTATACTTATTATTCCCACTAATTCAGTGTTTACATTTAACAACTTCCTTTTCAATTCTATGGGGAAAAATAACTTTTAGAATAACTATTTTCTTTTCCCATCTTTAATTATCTGAATTTTTTAGCTTCTGATATCTCATTTATTAAATTGAACATCAGAAATAATAAAAATTCACTTTCTTATTTTCAAAATAGTTCACAGGTAAATATTTACATAATATAATTCTCCAAAAATATTTTTTACATTATATTTAATAAATAAAAAATATATAACTCATTTTTCATCTGACTTTTATAATATCACTTCACAAAAGTCTTATATGGTAACCCATGCTTTAAACCTTAGCCTATTTTTCCACTATTCACAAAATAATATTAAACCTCTTTGAACTATTCCACTATAATAACACATAATTTATTTCATGAATATTGAAAAAATAACATGATTTTCATGTATTTATATCTACTATTTCAAATCATACTTCTTCATTTAAAAACTGTATGTGGAAACCCTATTATTCACATAGCATGAAAATGAGAAAACTATTTTTCATAAAGCTCTTAAGATAATGGAAAAATACTTATTATTTGTGTAACATAATGAGATTATATTACTCATAAACTAACTCATATAATTAATTTATAATTGGTCACAAAATCATTAGAAAGCACGTCATAAACATCACATGGATCCATCAATAGAACATAAAGGAATCACAAGCCTTTGTTTATTGTCTCTCAACTCTATCATTTTTTTGTTAAGTACACACTAAAAATGGAGAGGGTTGAAGGTATTTATAGATGATCAATGATTACTTATCTCATATACATGTACCACCACATTTCTTCATGAACTGATTCCCCTCATGCAACATGGTTTCAGAAAATCCTCATATCTGAGAAACATTTCCCACTTCATGAACATTTTTTTCCTTGAATTAGATTAATTTCAATCATTAAAACAATGTTTAATGAATTAATTAATCATGTTATTATATCCAATTTTATCAAAGAGATACTCAATAATTATCTCAATCATTAGATGGAATGACCTAAAGAAATTCCATCATATAGTAGCCATTTGATGGTTCAGGGTAGAAGGAAACTTCGATGTAGATCAGATTTATTATATTGAATTGATCAAAAAGACCATGTTATAAACATAACTATTAAAGGTGTGTACACAATACTGATGAAGTTTGAAAAACACATGGATTTTTTATTATTTATCTCACAACTTAATAAAAAAGAACAAACTCAATGACTGTTAGATGTATGTACCAGGTCTACTCTTGATTCTAAATGGTATCAACCAATGCCATCATCCTCTTCTATGTTTCTATCCCATAGTGTGGTCACTTCTTTATCACTATGTGTGTGACTTTTGTGTTCATGTCTTATAGATGTTATGCTCTCTCATGCCACTATGTGAGCATGTCAGGGTTGACCTAATTTCCCACCCAAGCAGTGGCACATAGGTCCATTGGTTAACTCATGGTTGGAAATTATTTAATAAGGGATAATGAAACTGTTAATCAAAAAAATAATTCCATGATATCAAATTAATAATATCAAAATTCCAATACAAAAATTTTAACTTATTCATTTATAATCTTCTTTTTTTCTAATATTTTAATAATTTGAATTCCAAAACATTATTCTAAACCATTTTTACTTCTCAAAATATCAACTTTACTTAAACAATTGAAAATCTTCATAAAATTATCAAAATTTTATTCTAATTTACTCAAATCCACTTCATATTCTCCTTATTAAAGAAAAAATTTCTATCTTAAAATTGTAATCAATACATGTGTTGAACATTAAGACTATCTTAAAAATCATCAAAATTAACGTTAAAATTTCATCACACATCTTATTGACAAAAACAAGATTTTATTCCTATAAAATACACTTAGATGTTTAAAATACACCATATAAAATAACATATGATTAATAATATCCAACATGGATCAATGAATTGAAAATAGGGGAAAATATAACTTAAGATGTCGGAATCATTCGAATCAAAACCCCTTAAAGGATAAAAATTCAAATTGAAATTAAATACCATGAATAATGATATAATCATTATATGAAATATCAAATGGGTTTTAATTACACCATATAATATAAAACATGTTGTATAATATCAACATGTCTCAAGAAGTTGAAATTTAAGACAAAGAACACCTTTCCTTAATTCTTACTTAGACCAAATGCACTCTATAATATTTTATAACATAAATAACTATCTTAGTTGCCCATTTTAATAGATTATTAAAAAAATTACTTTTATATAGTTTATTTATAGATATTTATTACAAATATATTAGTCATTTATAGTTTGTTTTCACCATCATGTGCTAGAAAATATGATTGCTTATTTCATTCTAGTTTTGTATTGGTGTCGTCAATTTTTATTTATTAAAAAAAGAATCATTACAAGATTATCAATGACACTATATTAATGTTTCTTAAAATTGAAATTGTTAAGAACTAGTTTTGACGTGTTTAATGATTGAAAGGTGATATATTGATAAATATATTAAATATAAATAACACTTATAACACCCTGACTATGGTATCCTAGTGTTAGTTTCTACTTTATTACATTTTCAATATATATAACTGATCAGATCCTAGAGGGCCAAATAGTTTAGTTGTATTGGAAAACAAGATGAATACTTGAATCTCACATTACATTTCAAAACATAAAATAAAACATATTATTTTATTTTAGTGAAAAATTATTACCTTTATCATATTCCTGAATATCAATCATAATACCCAATATATCATCCTGGGGAAAGCAAACATAAGAAAGGTGTGTGCTCAGATGCTCAGTAAGTGTATGAGTACAACAGAAGAAAACTCAATGTAAATAAAATAGGAATAATATAGCTAAGAAAAAAATAATCAAAAATTATGTATTAATAATATAATAAATTGGGCACTAAATATATGTATCAAATAACAATATAAATAAACATGGATAAAAATAACTAGTTTCATAATTACTGAATGCATAATTTCAGACATCATAAACTTACCGCCAAGGCCTTGTGGTAAGACATCATGCATAAATGGGTAAGGACTAGACTCAATACCCAAAATAGTTTGTCTCATTAGACCTAATGATGCATTTAGGGGATATATTAGATATCATACATCATATACTAATTCCAATGCATTCATTATATGAAAGGGGGTAACATAATCAACATAAAGATTCAAATTGAAACTATCCTATTGAATGTTAATAATCCCCCAAATTAATAAACATAATCATAAACCATCCAGATTAAAATGGTGAACGGTATCATAATAATACATCACAATAAATAATAATAGTCACCAAATAATTTTTTCATAAATTAATATAATTTAAAAAGATCATTAAAAGGCTTTTTGAGAAAAATACCCTTTTCATTTTGAAATCGCTTATTCAAAATCAAAAAATTTCCAAAATTTCAAGGAAAACATTTTCTGTGAAAAGAAACATAGAAACTTGAAAATTAATATTCAATGAATTTATCATTCATCGTATTGAGAAATTCCATTCATGTAATATACATTAAATGAAAACATTCCTTTAACACCTTTATAAAAAGTCAAAAAACATACCTAGTTTAGACAATGATAAAAAGATTACTTTTAAAAATTTTATAGAAAATAAAACATGGTAAAAAATATAATTTTCATAAAAAACAAGAGGATAATAAAATATATTTGGTTTAATATAGAATTATAAAAAAATTCTCCAGTGGACATAAACATAAAAAATTCCGAATAATGATGAGATTGTGAAATAAACCCTTACCACTTTGTTAAGTTCAGAATCATAATACAGATGAAATAATAACTTCAACTGAAAAATTTAATTACATGAATATAAAAATAAACATGATATAACATTTAAAATGGAATTATATACACCCTAAAATATAAATAAGTGTTAAGTATAGCATATGTCTCATAGAAGAAAAAGTGAGACGTGACACCCTTACCTCAGGTTCGACTTCCTTCATATGTGTCTGGACATATTTTATAATAAATATAGATTTATTATTAGCATATTCTATAACCATACTCATATATATTATATAATTTATTATTTAGTTATAATATTTGGTCACTCGTTTATAATTATTTGTTAAAAACTATTCTGAGTAATAACTGCTTCATTTTTCATATATGTTCTGGTTCAATGGTTTTGGTCCTTATAATCTGATCATAGCTACATAATATCCATAATAATAATTATGATATTAATATCATATATATTCATTATATACATATTTATATTCATTTATAATAGTTATATATTGAAAAAATAATTACACTGTTCATGGAGACAGTAGTTCGTACGTACACATGGATGTTCTTTTAATTTTTAAAGGATTTAATGAAGGAAAGGTAAATAATATTTAAGCATTGAATGATCATTATTATATCATATAAATACTATATATTAATTAAATAATTTATTATTACCATCTAATTAGAACATAAATTTAAAAAAATCGCATCGCTTCGTCGAGGTGGTAGTCCATGCGTACGCACGAGAAACATTATTGTTTTCCAATGGATTGGAATATAAGAAGATATAAGTTATATTATAATTAAAGAATTATAATTATTTAATAATTATAATATATATACATTAAACCCCTCATAATAACCATCAATGAAATATGGTGTTGGAAGATGAATTTTATCAATATGTAGAGATGGTAAGCAATATGTACGCATGAGTCATCCTTTCACTTCCCATTTGATTGGGGAAAAGAAGGGTAATGGTTGTTTTATTATCATAATAAAATTTAAATATATTTATGATAATTAATTTATTATTTTATGAAAAAATATAATATATTTATAAGAGTTAAATAAGAATTAAAAAAATAAAGTGATTGGTTAAGGTGATTACCTCTTTTTTAAAAGAACTCCATTAAATATCCTCTTAATGATCCTTGGGTTATTATTTTACGAAGAAAATAAACTTTAGAATGTGGATAATTAAGTTAATAATAGGAATGGTAAGGTTCTGGTCGAGCAAGGTTTCTCAAGGTGGTGTAAATAAGTTAAGGAAGGGGTGTCTGTTTATTAGGAAGAGAGAGGACACACTTGGAATTTCTGAAAAAATTAAAATATAATAAAGTTATTATATATTCCAAATACCTATAAAAGGATTTTTATTCAAAGATAATATTGGTTTTTTAATCTCATCAAATATTAAAAAATTTATAGGTTTATGTGGTGTTTTAAATCTTATTATTTGGTTTAACTCCTTAGTTAACATATTTTAACCCTAACCGCAGTAAAAGCGTTATAATTTTACAAATATAGTGATAATTCACTCATAAATAGTAATTGATGAAATTTATGAACTTATTTTATCCTCATTGTACTATTTAAATATTTTAATTATTTTTAAATAATTTAATATGATATTATTTTCATAAAATATCACTATTGTAATTTTTGACACAATTCATTTATTTTGACTTCAAATAAATAAATACACAATTATGATTCAAATTTAATACTTTTACACAACAATAATGTGTTATATTTATCTAAAAAATTCTTGAAACACTATAAATCACTCAAATTTTATTACTTTTAATATTTTTAAAATTAGTTATTTTATTTTTCTGTAAATTTAATTAATACTCTGTTTTCGTTGAAGAAGAATTTAAAATAATTACATAATTACTAAAAATGAGAAATAAATATCCATCAAGAAAATAATTTCATTATTATGAAAATATATATTTATATTCATTCATAACTTACATTTGTGACAATTTTGGAACATAATAGATATTTAAAACAATGATGGGGACATTATGTACCTTTCTTTGCTTTAAATATTATATTGGTCATTTTAATGGAAAAAACTATCTTAAAAATCAATTTTTGAGACTAAGGTGAAAATTGTGTGATCACATTCATATGATATGAATTTTGATGAAAAATTATGACCTTAACATTTTTTTAACTAAGATTAACCTGATTTACTCTTTATCGTGGTGATAAATTTTACAAAGGTTACTATTTATATTAACCAAAAGTAAAAGGGACCTAATTACCAAATATTAAAATCCTTCTTAAAAATATGTAATTAATTTTATGAAATTAAATTTCTATGATTGGTATACATTAATTTTAAATTAAGCATGAAAAACGTGATGAAAACCTATTTTTAGAAAAATATATTTTTAATCAAAAATTTAGATTTATTCATATCCGAGGCCTGGAAAAAATATTTGATGAAAGTAAAAACATTTGATTGAATTTATAATTTATAAAGTTCATTAAAATAATTCCAAAATAGTGATTTATTTAATTTATCAAGATAAAAACACATTATGTGTATAAAAATAGTTTCTTAGAAAAACACATATTTTACATTCAAATGATTTTCATTTTTTATTTATAATCAATTAATAACCAATGAAGTTATTTTATATATGTGTAAAATATATAAATTTCAAAATTTAGTTATTAATATTCATACCCAACAATTTAACATCTAAGTTACAATTATATAATATATTATGTTTCATTTAGACTCAGGGTTTCATGTATCACAAGCTATCAAACATATTAAATTTATTTTTAAAGAAATACACCATAAAATCTTGAGGTATTACATTCTTCTGTAATTCAAAAATATTCACCCTTTAAATTTCTATAATATTACCTCATGAATAGATTTGGTTATTTCTTTATCTTAATTTCTTAAGGTTCCCACATTGTTACATCAATCATATGATTTCTCCAAAGTATCATTACTAGTTAAGTCGTCGGATTCCTTAACAATTTTCTCTAGTATACATAATCTAGATATGATCTTCACAATAAGATATATCATCTTCCAATTCTATTTTTTTATAGGTAAAAACATTAATTGGGTCTATAATGCACATCCTTAATAATGATATATAAAACACATCATGTACATTAGAGTGACTTTGTGACATTTTTGAACGGTAAGTTACAATCCCAATTATTTCTAGGATTTAAAAAGGTACAATGTAACTGGGACTCATCTCTCATTTCATAATAAACCTTATAACACCCTTCCATGGAGTTACTTTTAAGAAAATTTTATCTCCCACTTAAAATTCCAAATTTTCCCTTCTGTTATCAGCATAAAACATTTACCTACATTGAGCTTCTCTAATATGAGTATAAATAGCCTTTACCTTTTTCATTCTATCCTATACAAGTTCTAAGACTAAAAGAATCCTTTTTCAAACTTCATCCCAAAAAATTGGAGTATGAAATATTTTTCTATATAATGCTTCATATGATTTTATTTGAATACTCGAATTAAAGCTATTATTATTGATGTAATCTACCAAAGGTATATACTAATTCTACATACCTTGAAAGTAAAGTGATCACAGCCTCAAAATTTATTCTAATGTTTTGATATTACTTTTAGAATTCCCAATAGTTTGAGTATGATAAGTAGTGTTCAAATGAATCTCCCTATCAACATACTTCTGAATAGTTTTCCAAATTTTTTATGTAAATCATGTATCATTATTATAAATAATTGAAATTGGTTTTCCATGAAGTCTTAAAATATCATTAATATATAGTCATACAAGGTGATACAGAGGTAAATGTCCTCTTATAACAAGGAAATTTATATATTTGGTAAGGTGATCAACAATAATTCATATTGAATCATTCTTTCTAGGATTATTTAGTTATCTAGGGACAAAGTCCGTAGTAATATCATCACATTTCCATGTAGGAATAGGTAGAGGTTTCATTAATCCTATAGGAGGATATCACTTTTCCTTATACTATTGACAAACCAAACATGTTGACACATAATCATCACTTTCATGATTTATATTATCCAAATAGAAATGTTCTATTAAATATGTACATATCTTGGTACTACTAGGGTGTACAAATAAATTTGAGTTATGAGAAACATCTAATATTTCATTTTTTTTAGTTCAGGTATAGATGGAACACATATCCTATTTCTAAATTTTATAATGCCACATTTATATATTAAATCTTTTAATTTCCCACAATTCATAGCTTTAATTTTCTTTTGAAAATTCTCATCATTATACTAAGAAAATTTTAGATTTTCCAAAAAATATGTTTTTGAAATAATTTGAAAAAGGAGTATTTCCTCCCCTTCCTTGATAACTTCTAGATCCATATTTAATAAATCCATGAATATAGGATCCCTCGCAATCCTCATTTTGGTTAAGACTCTAGGATCTTTCCATGTCAATGCATTTACTACCTTATTTTCCTTTCTTGGATGGTAGTGTATTGATAAATCACAATCTTTAACTAGATCAAGCCATCTCATTTTCCTCATGTTGATATATTTCCATGAGAAGATGTATTTAAAACTCTTATTATCTATTTATATTCCACATATTTCACCATAGAGATAATGTTTCCATATATTCAGAGGAATGATTATGAATTCCAACTCAAGATCATAATTTGGAAAGTTTTACTCATGAGTCTTTAACTACCTTGATCCATAGGAAATAACATTATCATTATACATAAGGAAACAACCAAGTAACTTCCTTGAAACAATAATATATATCAAAATTCCATCATTTCCTGATAGTATAGTTAAAATCAATACATTCATCAATCTCTTATTCAACTCTTCAAAAAATTCCTCACACTCCTTTTTCCATATTAACTTAATCTCTTTATTAGTAAGATTGGTTAATGGGTTATACAGTCAAGAAATATTTTAATAAATTGTTGATAGTGACCTACCAAACCAATGATATTACGTCCCTTAGTTATGTTCATTAGTGTAGTCCTTTCTTGGACTAAATTTTTCTTCAAACGATCAACTGAGATTCCATCCTTGGAGATAATATGGCCATGAAAATATACTTTCAGAATCCAAAATTCACACTTTCTAAATTTATTATATAAATATTTTCTTATAAGAGTATCAATAAAATATTATCAAGTGATTATCATGGTCCTCATATATTTTATAATACACTAATATATCATCAATAAATACCACAATAAATTCATCAAGATATTCATTGAATGCATTTTTTATTAGATCCATAAAAATAGAAGTCTCATTAGTCAATTAAAATGGAATTATTATAAACCCATAATGTATATTCCCCATTTAAAATGATTTATTTAAAACATCTTCCATCTTTACTCACAATTAATGATTACAAGAATGAATTTCAATCTTTGAAAAATATTCAACTCTGTGAAGTAGATAGAATATGTCATTAATGAAAGGTAGAGAATACTTGATATTTATGATAATAGAATTTTCTTCGCTAAAATAAATGAAAATCCTTATAGATCCATCTTTATTATTAATGAAAATTAAGGGGTATCCAGAAGGTGAAACACTAGGGAGTATAAATCCATTATACTCAACTCCTCTAGTTTTTTAATTAATCCCACCAATTCTATAGAGGCTATTTTATAGGGAGTCTTTGATATAATTCTTACATCAAAGATTGAATAAATAGAAAACTGAACTTCATGCTCTGGTGGATGTCTAGTTAATTCCTTAGGAAATACATTATTGTGTTCTTGTACAATAGGTACTGCCTAAAATTTAAGATTACCTTTTTCATCTACATATTTTGTTTTCTCTTCTTCCTCAAGGATATCATTCAAAAGAGATATCAGGGGTGCATCTAGACATGAATTAGATGATGATTCATCCCCATTAAAGGCAATTAATTACACATATTCATCAATAATCATAATTTACTTCCATTTAAAATAAATTATTGTTTCATATTTTAAAATCTAGACCATACCAAGGATTATAACAAAGTCCCCTATAGGTGTAATAATAAAATTGGAAAATAGGGATCATTTATGTTTCATAATAGGAATTGACTAACACAACCTTCTTATAGTTAGAAATACACTATGATTCATGAATTACAACCACATCTTAATGTGATATACAAATATCTAATTTTATAAGAAAATTTATAAGATATAAAATATTAAAAATATCTAGAGTCAAATAAAGCATTAGTTAAATTTGAGGACAAGAGTAAAGTACCTACCACCATATCTTTAAGAACTTTCACCTCATTTGTTGTGATCACATAAGCTTGGACTTTATCCCTTGACCTTTTCTAGGGAAAATTATATTGACTTATGGGAAAATAATTTTAATAGTGCCTCATATCCTTATAGTTAAAGAAATGATCATTGGTTTCTTCTTTCTTTACCTTAAAATCAAGAGCCTGGTTATCTTTCTCTTCACATTTGTAGGAAACACCCATCTGTAGTAAGCTTGTTTCATGGTGAATATTTCTGCATTTATTACAAGTTATAAATTACACCCTTACCTTTTTCCATTTTCTATATTTCCTTTTCCAAAGTTCTCATCTGCCATTTTCTTATCTTTATTTCCTTAAAAGTCATAAGACATTAATAATTATTTCTCTATCTTGATAGAACATGATATTATGTCCTTATATGATGAGAAGGTTTTGGAGACTATTTCCCTTCAAAATATTGTATTTATCCCATGATATTAATGGTAAATGTTACTTTTTTGGATAACATATGTAGTTTATAACATGGATTGATAGTCTTATAATGGTTATTTCACATATAACAAAATATTTTTCTTCCTTTTATCTCAAACACGATAATTTTCTATCTATATCTACTCATTTTTCCCATAGAAAATATTTTTCAATTAAAATTTCATTAAAATACTTCTATTTGAGGATATTTGTTTCTTCCTTATAAATAATGTTTTGTAATAATGAGCATCGTTGATCCATATACCCCAATAGATGATAAAATTACATGAAAACCATCTCCCTTTCATTACTTTATAGAGTGAGATATGTATTTTCTAATTAATTTTCCCATTTATCATCTACAAATTGATTTGTAGTCCCATTAAATTATGGAGTTTTTTTAAGCATTAGGTGGTTGAAAATTGATACACTTTATTGTGGATTAGTAGGATACTCCATACGGGTAAGTTTATTAGTCATAACCTGATTTAGATTTATCTAAAGATGTATCTCTAACTCTTTATCCATAATATTTCCTATGAGGTAAATCTATACATGTATTTTGTGCATTGGTACAATTTTCATTCCTTACAATAAGTTTTATTTCTAAACAATCGAATATAGTATATTTGATCATAAAATTATGATTCATAACATATAATTTTAAGAATATTTAAACACTTAACATAAATTCAAAATTTATGTATAAATAATCTCAAAATAATAATCTTAGATTATTTGGGAATATTCTCAATATCCATCACAGGGTTACATCCCTTAATCTATGTTTTTTGTATATCCAGTTCCCTATGTCTCTACTAAAATTTCATTGATACCAACTGTAACACCCCGAACATAGTGGCATAGTGTTGATGGTTACATTATTACTTTGGTAGTATATAAAAGTGTCCTTATCCCAAATTACCAAATATTATAGTATTATTATAAGACCAGATACATACATTAATCTGACATTACATTTGAAAAAATAAAATACAACATAGTATTTTCTTAGAGAACACCATTAATACCTTTAGCATATCCCATTATATCAATTATAATACAAATATTTGAATCCTGGGGAAATGAAACATAAGAAAGGGGTGATCTCATATTCTCAATAAGGGTATACATATAGCAGAATCTAACTCAAATTAAATAAAATATGAATAATATGGACAAGATAAACTATAATCAACCATTCCATATAACTAATAAAATAAAGTTGGGACTAAATCAAAGGATAACATAACAATATAAATAATCAGATTGGAAATAAAAATAATTTTCATAATTCAAGAATGCGTAATATTGAACATTATTAACTTTCCATCAAGTTATCATGCCAACACATCATTCATAAATGGGTAACGACTCAACCAAATACCCAAACTAGTTTGTCTCATGAGACCTACCGATTCATCTAGGGTCTAAAGTTGGAACAACCCATTACTTACCAAGTCTAATGAATTCATAATATTAAAGGGTTGAAACATAATTAGTATGAACATATATATTGAAAACTAAAATACAAAATGGTAATAATTCCCCCAATCAATAAACATAATAACAGACCATCCAAAGTAATATGGTGAATAGTATCATAATAATAAATCCTAGTAAAGAATAATATTCACTAAGAAATTTTTATATAGATTAATATACTTTAAGAAGATCACTAGAAGATTTATTTAGGAAAATACCCTTTTTATTTTGAAATCACTTTTTCAAAAGCTAAAAATTTAAAAAAAGTGCGGAAAACATTTTATTTGAAAGGAACCTTTGAAATTTTTAACAAAATAATTATATAATTGGTCATTAATTATGGAATTAATTTCCATTAATTCCATATAATTTAAAATAAAACATTCCTTTCACACTTTTAAAAAAATCCAAACAGTGCCTCATTTATAAAAAAAAGTAGATTCCTATGAAAAAATTTTATAGAAAATAAAACATGCGTAAAACATATAATTTTAATAATTAAATATAGTATAATAATATATATTTTGTTTTATATATAAATATAAAATAGTTTCCCTATGGAAACATAAATATAAAAAATTCTAAATAATGATGAGATTGTGAAATAAATCCTAACAACTTTAGTAACTTAGGAATCAAAATACCCATGAAAAAATAACATAAAATGAAACTTTGAATACCATAAATATAAAATGTTTCATGATATAACATATCAAATGGAAATATATACACCATAGAAAATAAATAAGTATTACGTATGAAATATGTCCCACTGAAGTAAAAGTGATACTAGAAACCCTTACCTCATGATCAACTTCCTTCATATGTGTCCAAACACCATGTATAATAAATATATATTGATAACATATATATTCTAGAATAATAATAATATATATCATAACATTTATTATTTACATAATATCTTTTATCACCCATTTATTAACAATTATTCATTAAAAACATTGTTCAGGGTAATAACTGCTTCTTTTTTCATGTATTATTTGGTTAGGTAGTGCCATACCTTGTACTTTGATCATGGATTCATCAAATATATAAATTTAATCATAGTATAAATATAATATATATATATATATATAAATTATAAACATATTTATGGTCATCCATAATAGTTATAGATATAAAATTAATTATATCATTCAAGGAGATGGTAGGAAGTACGTCCACATGAACGTTGTTTTCATTTTTAAATGGATGGAACAAAAGAAAGGTAAATAATAATTAAAAATTAAATAATAAATATAATATAATATAAATGATTTTTATTAATTAAATCTATCATTATATTCATCCAAGTAAAATGGAAATGAAAAAAAATCACATCGCTTAGTGAAGGTGGTAGTCCACACGTATGCACAAGTGACGCTCTTATTTTCTATCTGATTTAAAGGTAAGAAGTTAGATGTCATATTATACTTAAAAATGTATAATTATGTTATAATTATGATATTTAAACATTTAGTTCATCATAATAACTATGCATATAATATGGTGGTGGAATATAAACTGTATCTTTATGTGGAGACGGTAAGCTGTATGTACAAGAAAGTGACACTTTCACTTCTGGTTTGATGGAAAAAACAGTAGATAATTGTGATTTCATAATAATAATTATAAAATTTTAGTATATTTAATAAAATTAATATATTATTTAATGATAAATTCCATATATTTAGAAGGGGTAAAGAATAAGTAAAATGAAATTGATTTGTTAAGGTGATTATCACTTCTTTAAAAGAAATCCTTTTGATCTCCACTTAAGGATGCTTGGGATGGTATTTTGGGAATTCCATAAATTATTGAATTTGTGAAGTTTATAAGGGGAATGGAAAGGTATTTTTTCTAGGTTTCTCAAATTTTTGTAATGTAGTGAAGTAAGGTGCGTCCTTTTAAAATGGAGGTAGAGGATACTTAGAATTTTATAAAATATAAAAATATAATAAAGTCATTATCTAGTCCAAATTAATCCAAAATAGTAGGTATTGTATTAGAAGATATAATGGAGTTTAAATATCATCAAATAATAAAATTTGGATAGGTATATTTGGTGTTTTAAACCTTATATTCTTGTTTAACCCCTGAGTTATTCTATTTTAACCATAACCATGGTAACATCTTTTTCACTGTTAAAGGGTTATCATTTTACATATAAGGTGAAAATTTACTCATAAATGGAAAATTTTACATTTTATGTCTTATATTATCCACATTTTCATCTCTAAATGTTTTAATATTTTATAAATAATTTTATAAAATATTATTTTCATAAATATTATTATTTTAATTTTTACACTATCCATTTATTTTAACATCAAATACATCAATAAAAAATTATAATTATAATTTAAGACTTTTAAAAATAAAAAATATTTGATATTAATTTAAAAAATTCTTGTAACACTATAACTCACACAAATTATTTTACTTTTCATATTTTTAAAATACTTCATTTTCTTTTTGTAAATATTGCATCAGCATTATATAAGAATTTAAAGAAATTATACATTTACAAAAAATAAAAATAAATATAAATAATGATAATAATTTATTATTATAAAAATATAAATTTATACTCATTCATAGAATACTTTTGTTTCCTATATGGACACATAATATATATTTAAAACTGAGAGAGTAACACTTTGTAACTTTCTTTGCTTCAAATATTATATAGGCCATTTACATGGAAAGGTCTCTATTAAAAAATAAAACCTAGAGTATAAGTTGATAAAGTTCGAATTACCTTATTAAAAAAATTATGAAAAAATATGGCCTTAACATTTAGTTTTAACTTAGTTTAACCCAATTACCATTTACTAAGGTGCTAAATGTTTCTAAGGTTGTTATTCAAATTAACCAAAACTAAAGGAAACCTATTAAACACATTTATAAATTTTGATTCTAAATATGTAATAAATTTTATAAAATTAAATTTATAAGATTTTAATATGTTAATTTTAAAATAATCTCTCAAAACATGATGAAAACCACTTTTTAGAAAAATACATTTTTAAGTATAATACTGTATTTATTCTTATCCCATGTCTATAAAAATTATTTGATGTTTTATAAAAAAATATTAAATATATAATATATAAATCCCATTTAAATAATTTAATAATAGTTATTAATTCAATTTATTAGGTCAAAAAAATTGTTTCCATAAAAATAGATTTCAGAAAAATGCTTCTTTTACTTTCAAAAGTATTTTATTTTTTTTTCTAATCAATTGATAACCAATGAATTTATTTTATCTATGTGTCACCGTAAAATTTTAAAATTTTAATTATTAATATTCATACCCTTCAATTTAATTTATATGTTATAATTTTATACTATATTATGATTTATTTAGACTTAGGGTTGCGTGCATCACAAGCTATCAAAAGAATTAAATTTATTTAAAAATAAATATACCATAATATATAGGGGTGTTAAAAAAATGTTCCAAAATCATTACAACATATTTAATAATTTATTATAACAATATAATACTATTATATAACATTCCTTAATAATTCATGATATAAACATTATAACATCATTCACTTAGGTGCTAATATTGACCCAAATGAGTGTGTGTTATAATGATTTTACGAGTAATTACATGATTTATATAATGTTAATATAAGTGTTAAAAAGATTAAAAAATCTTGAATATCATTTAACGTTATTAAATTAATTATTATAACCATCCAATATGGGAGGTGATGAAGAATTAAATTCATCATTTGTAGAGGTGGTAGTCTGCACGTACACACGATTAACTTTTTCATTTCTCAATAAATGAGATGGAATGAAGTTATATGATAAATTATAATTTTAGAACCATAATATTTGACATATTAAATATATTAATACATCGCATCTATCCTTGTAACCTATCATGAGTGGAGATAATGAAAAATGAACCACAAATTTTGGTGTAGGTAGCAGTATTCACATATACATGATCTATGTTGTTTGGATTTTCATAGAGGATGGAAATAATTGAATAATGGTTTTCTATTTATGTAATAATAATATATTATATTAATAATACTGGTTTTTTATTTTAGTTTCTCTATATTAATTTGGGAGATATATATTTATAAAAGTCTAAGGATTAAGAAATGATCATATTGAGAAATTAATATTTCTCTTAGAAATATCTTTGAAAATGGAGGTCTTAGGCTATATAATTGATACCAAAGGACTATAAAAATTATATAATATTCTAGGAGGAGAAAATTTTATATTTTTAAGAAAAATTTAGAAGGGATATGTGTAGTATCAATAAGCGTAAGTTACCCCATTTCCTAAGTGAATAGATGTGTAATTTTGAAGCACTCGTTATAATTCAATGATATAATGACATTATCCAATGGTACAAGGCACCAAAAGTGAAATATAATGAAGTTTGGGGGTGTGGTAAAGTCAATAAATCCACTAAAATTTATTTTCACACATTTTTGAAACATTTATTAATCCTTTTAAACTTATATATTTTACTTTTACCATTTTTTTATTATCGTGTTAGTTAATACTTACCAAAGTAATTTACTTTTAATGAATAAAAATAAAATTGGAATTACAATATAATGTGGACCTATTAAATAAATATTTGAGATAAATTTTATCAAATACCAAAACTAGTTTGTCACATGAGACTTACCAATTCATCTAGGGTCTAAAGTGGGAACCACCAATCACTTACTAAGTCTAATGAATTCATCATATGAAAGGGGTGAAACATAATCAATATAAACATTCATAATGAAAACTAGAATACAAAATGTTAATAATTCCCCAAATCAATAAACATGATCATAGACCATCCAGATTAATATGGTGAATTGTATCATAATAATAAATCCTAGTAAAGAATAATATTCACTAAGAAATTTTGATATAGATTAATATACTTTAAAAATATCACTGAAAGATTTATTTAGGAAAATGCCCTTTTTATTTTAAAATTACTTTTCCAAAAGCTAAAAATTAAAAAAAAATTAAGGAAAACATTTTATTTTAAAATAACCTTTGAAAATGTTAACGAAATATTCATATAATTATTCAGTAATTATGGAATTAATTTCCATTCATTCTATAAAATTTAAAATAAAACATTATTTTCACACTTTTAGAAAAAGTCAAACAGTGCCTCATTTAAAAAATAAAAAGTAGATTCCACTAAAAAACTTTTATAGAAAATAAAACATGCATAAATCATATAATTTTAATAAATTAATATAGTATAATAATATTTTTATATATATAGAAATATAAAATATTTTCCCTACAGACACATAAACATAAACAATCCCGAATAATTATGAGATTGTGAAATAAACCCTAACAAATTTGGTAACATAGGAATCAAAATACCCATGAAAAAATAAAATAAAATGAAAATTTGAATACCATAAATATAAAAGGTTTCATTATATAACATATCAAATTGAAATATATACACCATAAAAAATAAATAATTGTTGTGTATGGAATATGTCACACATAAGTAAAAGTGAGACTAGAAACCCTTACCTCAGGATCAACTTCCTTCATATGTGTCCAAACCCCATGTATAATAAATATTTATTGATAAAATATATATTATATAATAATACTTATTTATATCATACCATATAGGATTTACATAATGTCTTTTATCACCCATTTATTAACAATTCTTCGTTAAAAACGTTTTTCAGGGTAGTAACCGCTTCTTTTTTTATGTATTCTTTGGTTCGGTAGTGTCATAACTTGT
This sequence comes from Viscum album, assembly GCA_963277665.1. Taxonomy (NCBI): domain Eukaryota; kingdom Viridiplantae; phylum Streptophyta; class Magnoliopsida; order Santalales; family Viscaceae; genus Viscum; species Viscum album. The sequence goes on along the minus strand of OY728140.1, from coordinate 1,347,419,999 downwards.
ACTTTGATCATGGATTCATCATATATATAAATTTATTCATGGTATAAATATAATATATATTCATTATATACATATTTATGGTCATCCATAAAAGTTATAGATAGAAAAATGAATTACATCATTCAAGGAGGTGGTAGGAAGTACATCCACATGAACGTTGTTTTCATTTTTTAAATATGGAACAAAAGAAAGGTAAATAATAATTAAAAATTAAATAATAAATATAATATATTATAAATCATGGTTATTAATTAAATTTATCATTATCATCATCAAAGTAAAATTGAAATGAAAAAAATCACATCCCTTAGTGGAGGTGGTAGTCCACACGTATGCACAAGCGATGTTATTGTTTTCCAGCATATTGGAAGGTAAGAAGTTAGATGTGATATTCTAATTTAAAAAGGTATAATTATGTTATAATTATGATATATAAACATTTAGTTCATCATAATAACTATCCATATAATATTTTGGTGGAAAATAAATTGTATCTCTATGTGGAGACGGTAAGTCGTATGTACGAACAAGCGACACTTTCAGTTCCCATTTAATGGGGGAAGTGGTAGATAATTATGATTTCATTATAATAATTTTAAAAAATGGTATATTTAGTAAAACTAATATATTATTTTATGATAAATTTCATATATTAATAGGAGGTAAAGAAGAGGTAAAATGAAAGTTATTGGTTAAGGTGATTATCACTTCTTTGAAAGAACTCCTTTAGATCTCCATTTAAGGATGCTTGGGTTGGTGTTTTGGGAAGTCCATAAATTATTGAATGTGTGAAGTTTATAAGGGGAATGTAAAGGTATATTTTTATCTAGGTTTCTCAATGTTTTGTAATGTAGTGAAGGATAGTTCATCCTTTTATAAGGGAGGGAGAGGATACTTATAATTTTATAAAATATTAAAATATAATAAAGTCATCATCTAGTCTAAATTCCTCCAAAATGGAAGTTATTATATTAGAAGATATAATGGGGTTAAAATATCATCAAATAATAAAATTTGGACAGATTTATTTGGTGTTTTTAACATTATAATCTTGTTTAACCCCTGAGTTATCCTATTTTAACTATAGCCATGGTAACATCTTTTCCACTTTTAAAGGGTTATCATTTTACATATAGGGTGAAAATTCACTCATAAATGGCCAATTTTACATTTTATATCATATATTATCCAACTTTTCATCTTTAAATTTTTTGATATTTTGAAAACAATTTTATAAATATTATTTTCATAAATATTATTATTGTAAGTTTTTACACTATCCATTTATTTTAACTTCAAATACATCAATAAAAATTTATAATTAAAAATTAAGACATTTAAAAATAAAAAACATGTTATATTAATTTAAAAAAAAATTATAACACTATAACTCAATCAAATTATTGTACTTTTCATATTTCTAAAATACTTTTTTGGATTTTTATATTAATCAGAGAAATATTGCATCAACATTATATAAGAATTTAAGGAAATTATATATTTACCAAAAATAAGAAATAAATATCAATAATGATAATAATTTAATTATTTTCAAAATATAAATTTATAGTCATTCATAGAATACTTTTTCCCCCATGTGGACACATAATATATATTTAAAACTAAGAGAGTAACACTTTGTAACTTTCTTTGCTTCAAATATTATATAGGTCATTTACATGGAAAAATCATATTTAAAAAATAAAACCTATAGTCTAAGTTGATAAATATCTAATTAAATTATTAAAAAAAATATTTATGAAAAATTATGACCTTAACATTTAGTTTTAACTTAGTTTAACCCGATTACCATTTAGGGAGGTGTTAAATGTTTCTAAGGTTGTTATTTAAAATTAACCAAAACTAAATGGGACGTATTTACCAAATTTAGACCTTTTGATTATAAAAATATAATAAATTTTATAAAATTCAATTTATAAGATTTTAATATGTTAATTTTAAAATAATCTCTCAAAACACAAGGAAACCCACTTTTTAGAAAAATACATTTTTAAGCATAAAACTGTTTTTATTCTTATCTGATGTCTAGAAAAATATATTACATTTTTGTTAAAAAAATTATTAAATATATAATATATAATATATAAATTCCATGTAAATAATTTAACAATATTTATTAATTAAATTTATTAAGTGAAAAAATTGTTCCCCTAAAAATATATTTCTAGAAAATGCTTTTTTTACTTTCAAATGTTTTTTATTTTTTATTTCAAATCAATTGATAACCAATGAATTTATTTTATTCATGTGTAACCATAAATTTTTAAAATTGTAATTATTAATATTCATACCCTTCAATTTAATTTATAGGTTATAATGGTATACTATATTATGATTCATTTAGACTTGGTTTTTCTTGTATCACAAGCTATCAAAAGAATTAAATTTATTTAAAAATGAAATATACTGTAAAATATAAGGGTGTTAAAAAATAATTCCAAAATAGTTAAAACATATTAAATAATTTATTATTATAATATATTACAATTATATTACATTTATTAATCATTCATAATATAAATATTATATCATCATTCACTTAGGTGCTAATATTGACCCCAATGAGAGTGTGTTATAATGATTTTACGAGTAATTACATGATTATATAATGTCAATATAAGTGTTAAAAAGATTAAAACATATATAATATCATTTAAAATTATTAAATTAATTATTATAACCATCCAATATGGGTGGTGATAAAGAATTAAATTCATTGTTTGTAGAGGTGGTAGTCTGCACGTATACATGATTAACTTTTTCATTTATCAATGAATGAGATGGAATGAATTTATATGATAAATTATAATTTTAGAATTGTAATATTTGAAATATTAAATATATAATTCATCAAATCTATACTTGTAACCTATCATGAGTGAAGATAATGAAAAATGAACCACATATTTTGGTGGAGGTGGTAGTCTTCATGTACACATGATCAATGTTGTTTGGATTTTCATAGTGGATGGAAATGATTGAATAATGGTTGTCCATTTATATAATAACAATATAGTATATTAATAATAATAGTATTTTATATTATTGTTTCTATAATAATTTGGGAGATAAATATTTATAAAAGGATAAAGAGTAAGAAATGATCATATTGAGAAGTTAATATTTCTCTTGGAAATCTAATTGAAAATAGAGGCCTTAGGCTATACAATTGAGACCAAAAGACTATGAAAACTATATAAGATTTTTGGATGAGAAAATTTTAGATTTTTAATAGAAAATTAGAATGTATATGTGTCATATCAATAGTTTTAAGTGACCCCATTTCATAAGTGAATTGATGTGTAATTTTGTAAGCACCCAGTACAATTCAATGATATAATGACACTATCCAATGGTAAAAGGCTCCAAAAGTGAAATATAATGAATTTTGGGGTTGCGGTAAGGTCAATAAATCCACTAAAATTTATTTTCATTCATTTTTGAAACATGTATTCATCCTTTTAAACTTATATATTTTACTCTTACCATTTTTGTTATTATCAGGGTAATTAATATTTACCAAAGTAATTTACTTTTAATTTATAAAAATAAAATTGGAATTACAATATAATTTGGACCTATTAATTATAAATTTGAGATACATTTTATCAAATTATATTTCTTTGTGTAAGAAAAATTAATTTTAACATCAGTACAATTCACCTATAAAAACCTATTTTTAGAAAAAGTGTATTTTTAAGCATAAACTTTATGTGTGTGATAAAATTATCAATGTATAATATTTTTATAATATAAATAGGCATATCATTAAATAAAAAAAATATTTTAACTTTAAATAAATATAAAATTTAATTTTAATATAGTAATAATTAATTAAAAGAAAAGACCAAAAAAATATCTTTTATTGGAAAATATTACTTTAGTTTATAAAATGTAAGATATAGGCTTTATAAGTCCACAATAGTATTTAAGTTATACATAATTCTTGATACATCCCAAAATTCTACAACTTTAGCGAAAATTGTATTTTTCACTATTCACATTATCATGACCAACTCCCTCCAAATATACCCCTCATGGGATATTAATAAAGAATGGGAGATAATGCCCCATGAGTCTCGCCTACAGTAGGCCCTGGGTTGGCTATTAGAACCAAGGGTATACAGATCTCACAATATGGACGACATTACCCTTTTTTAAAACCAGAACGGGAGATAAGTTGAATCAACCACAAAATAAATCCAAGACATATATAAAAGAAATATAAATACCATACCACGTTCATATTTTAAAATATAACTATTACAAGTACAAAATTATCCAAGTAAATAAAAAAAGTAAAGCTAAGCAGTGATATAGAAACTGTCCCAAGACTGAACTAGTAGGGTCCAGCACAGTCCACATAATTCTTCTGGAAACTTGAACAACAATTTTATATATATATATATATATAGGGAGAGCATACAAGTATACTTAGTAGGAAAAAAATTCTTTTGTGAACAGGTGAAATAAGCATACTAATTCCCATGTGAGAAAACAATATAACCAAAAAGAACCTAACAGGTATACTGACCATCCCAACTATACCAAGGCATGCTCACTAAATAACACAAGTCAAGTAATGTAATATAATTTACATAGATTATAGGGTGCCTTACACCACTTCCCACTTATTATCCTCTCTTGACTAATAGAAAACATCCTCATATTACCAATTCTCCTAAAATTACCACATCATAAACCACTCACACACACCTGGGCCTCACAAACCACACCACATCTCACTCGCAGACACCTAGTCCACATACCACATCACCTTTCTCCCACAGACACTTGGACCACAAACCACATCACATCCCTCCCAAACACTTGGGCCACATACCACATCACATCTTTCCCATAGACACTTGGGAAACACACCACATCACATCCCACCCACAAACACCTGGACCACAAACCACATATCATCCCAAAGACACTTGGGAAAGCACAATACATCTCATCCTGAAGACACTGAGGAAAGAACAACACATATCATCCCAAAACACAGAAGAGTGTCACCGGTTCACCTGGGGTCGAGGAAGGCTTGATACAGTTGTAGGGTTTGACAACCCAAGTAGATAAAAAATAATTAAAAGTTACAATAGTTGGGTATTACACGATGTGAAATACCCTTTCACATCGTGTAATGTCATGCGGTCAACATCTGTTGAAAAACTCGTCTCCTTTCGATTTATATTATTTTTCAGTCCCCAAAACATTTCACACCATGAAACACCCATGAAAATCTTTAAAAGAAAACTTCATGTCATGTAATTCAGTTACACAATGTGTAATCCCCCTTCTTACATCTTTTTACAATTGAACTTCTATGAACTCCACTGATCCTCCTCTGAACACCTCCAACAACCAAAACTAGAAAAGTAATGGACTGAGAGGGCATAAAAAATTACATCATATATCTCTCAAATTATTATTTCCCTCAATAATCCAAAAACAAACCCAGAAGAAAAAAGGGTCCAAACAACCACCTCGTGAGATACCTCTCAAGGATCTCATCATACTTCAAGTGTTACTACGAGCCAAATGTGCCATGCCAAATAACCAAAAACACACTACTCATAACAACCATGCAACCATCTCACCATATGCACAACCAAACTGTCGTATTACCACTACACATCCATCTCAACCTCTATGCAGACCAACCCTCAACCACTATAAACAATGAACCACACTATCCCAAACACAAAAATCAGGGAATTATATCATCCATGTCAATATAAAATCTGCTCTAGGTGGAACTGACTCACCCACATGGGTTTAATCGTATTGAAATTAATGAATCTCAATTAGGAATCTAGTCCTCCCCTTTCCACACATCAAGACTTCATCACACAGTACACCACACAAAATCACAAACCAAGGGAACAACTCATCTCATAAAACCAGAAGATCCAAACATCACATTATGAAGAAAAACAAAGAAAAAATAAAACTCAAAACAACTCTGGTTACTAGTCACTCATATGTGCTTCTCATTCCCAAGTACTCTCCTCCATTCCACTGTGCCTCCATAACACATGAACCAAGGGAAAGGTCCTCCCACGTAGCACCTTATCTCGATGATCTTGGATCTCTATTGTCCACTCCATGGATGTTGCATCATCCATGATATCCAACTCTCCTCAGTCAAGGATATGGGAGTCATCGTGAAGATATCAATGAAGATGAGAGATGTAGAAAAAGTCATGGATTATCTCCAACTATGGTGGAAACACCAACTGGTATTCTACCTCACCAACTCACCCCAACACCTCAAAGGGCCCAACAAACCTGAGAGAAACCTTAGTCACTCTTCCAAACCTTTGTTGTCCACTTCGTAGTGAGACCTTCAAGAACATATGGTCCCCAACCTCAAACTCCAATAGCCTCCTCCTGCAATCGGCATAAGAATTATGTTAGTCCTACATTTCTTTCATCTTCTCATGAACAAGATGAACCTTCTCTTTTATACTCTTCACTACCTTAGGACCAAGAACAATTGTCTCCCCAACTTCTGTCCATCACAATGATGAATGAAACAGTCTTCCATACAAAGCTTCAAATATAGCCATGTCAATTGAAGGGTGATATCTATTATTATAAGAAAACTCTACCAATGGTAGTTGGAATACCCAAGATCCACTAAAGTCCAAGATGCATGCTCGTAACATGTCCTCCAATGTTTGGATAGCCCACTCTGTCTGCCCATCTATCTGAGGGTGGAAAGAAGTGTTGAAGTATAATTGGGTGCCAAAAGCATGATGCAATCCCCTTCAGACTCACAAGGTAAAATGTGAATCCTAATCTAAGACACTAGATCTCGGAACTCCATGTAGCCACACCACCTCATCCACATACCTTTTTTCGAAGGCATCCACTATGCCCGAATCCTTGATCTCTAATAAGTGAGTTGATTTATTTAGTCAATCCATTACTACCCAGATAGCATCATAGTCTCCCTATGTTCTGGGTAACCCTATGATAAAATCCATCGAGATTTCATCCCACTTCCACTCAGCAACATCCAAGGGCTATAACAAACCACCAGGAACATGCTGCTCGATTTTTATTTGCTAGACAATCAAGAATCTTGCCACAAACTTAGCTACTAACCTCTTCATCCCGGGCCACCAAAATTACATCCTAAAACCACAGTACATCTTAGAAACTCCTGAGTGTATAGCTAAAGTTTATCAATGAAACTCACAAAGGACTCCCTCACGCATCTCCATCAAAACAAACAACTTCCCATGGAACAAAATCTGTCTCTAACCATCCTCCAACCATCCCTCTGGAGCATCACCATGGCCAACATGATTACACAACACCTCTTCCTCTAAGTCTCCCCACTGAGACTCTTCCACCTACTACATCAGAGAAGACTACACTATTAGCTGAAAAAAACACCCTTTACCTCCATCCACTGTCACATCCAAGTGAAAAGATGCCAACTCCCCCATCGCTCTCCAAGAATCTGTAGATTCTCAAACAACCTCAATCTACAACTTCTTGCTTAAATCATTGGTCATGACATTCCCATTTCCTGAAGTGTAAAAGATCTCAAAATCATAGTCCTAAAGAAACTATATCCACCTCCACTACCGCAAGTTCATATTTTCTGGGAAAAAATATACCTCAAACTTTTATTTTAGTGAAGACCATAAAGAGCCCCTAAATGAGGTAATGTCGCAACAACTTAAATTAAAACACAACCGATATTATCTCTAGATCATGGGTTCTATATCTATTCTTGTCGGTATATAACTAGATAGACCCATAAGATATCAATTCTCACTGCTACATTAATACTCATCCTAATCCCTGATGGGAAGCATCACAAAACACCTCAAACATTACCCTTTTCCTCAAGAAACTAGAGAACTTGAGCACTAACCAACCTCCCCATCAGATAAAAAAATTCTTGATAGAACTACTTACTCAACACAAAATCTTGGTTCTTCCGAGTCAAACCTATCAATGGGGATACAACTCAAGAGAATTTGAGTAAAAACCTCTAATAATAGTCTGCAATACTAAGAAAACTATATACTTATTACACTTTCTTGGGTGCTTCCCTAGGAACAACTACTTAAACCTTCAATGAGGCTACATACACACCCTGCTGAGACACTAAATTCTCAAGTAAATGCACCTATCATGTTTAGAACTTACACTTGGACAACTTCCTAATGAATTGGTGGTTTCAAAGAACCTACAAGACAGTTCTGATATTCTCAGTGTGCTTCTTCTCTTAATTCGAGTAGATTAATATATCATCAATGAACATGATGAGGAAACAGTCTTAGAAATCATGGAACACAGAGTTCATAATCCCCATTAAAATAGCTGGTTTGTTTATAACACTAAATGGAATGACCACAAACTCAAAGTGCCTATACCTTCATCTGAAGGTATTCTTTAGGATATCTCTCTCCTTCACCCTCAACGGGTGATATCCCGACCATATATCAATCTTGGAATGGAATAGGGTAATGGTTCTTAATATTTACTTGATTCAACCTCTGGTAGTCTATACACAGCCTCAGACTAACATCATCCTTCTTGGAGAACAACATTGGAGCAACCCATGGCAACACATTGGGCCAGATAAAACCATTATTCATCAGATTATCTACTTGAATCCTAATCTCCCGCATCTTAGAAGGTAAAATCTGATAAGGATCCATCCAAATTCTAGAGAAGTACTAAGATGGAAATATATCATGAACTCAACATCATGTCATGGGGGTAGCATCACAGCCTCCTCTAAAAAACATTTAGGAACTTAACAATGACACTAAGAACCACCACTATCCCAAAATCTATTAATTCCATTGACTTCTTAGCCTATAATGAGAGAAGGGGCTCCACGCACTGACTGCCCATCTGAAAACTCCACTCTCCAATGAAAATTTCACACTTTCCACCCATGTATGAAAACATGACTCTCCTTCAGAAACATTCAACAACAGAATGCATGGAATACAACTAGTCGATGCCAAGAATGAAATTATATAGTTTCATTTGTAGTAAGAAAAGATCCCCATGGTATTGATGTGGTCCCATATTTCTTCTACATCCCTAACACACATTAAACAAGTTGTTCTGGCCTTCGACTAACGTACTCAACACTAGGGGCACAGTAATGCTCTCTATGTCTAGTCCCATAGCATGGTCTAGAGTGGGTGAAACAAAGGAGTGTGAAGCTCCTAAATCAAAGTAAAATCAAGGGTTCTAAAAAAATAGATCGTACCTCTAACAATCTATGGTCCTGCTAGAACTGCCACCACTACTACATGCAATAGACCACTCCATGATTATATGCCTCCCTACTGATGACCACCTCTATGACCATACTTAGGTTGAGGCCCCTAAACACAAGGAATATCCTATAGACGGCCTATACCTACTCTACATCCCCTTGGTGGAGAAAAATCATGTTGTACCAACTATTGAAACTATCTCACCAGCAACTACTATTAGGGATAATTCTGAGCATGTCCCTCTTAATCAAACCGATCTTGAACATGTGTTTCACACTAGTTCTAAACGTGGATAAAAACTGCACAAAAGAAACACCTCGACCTCAAGCCTACAGGAATGGCATGAGGACCGGAAGGTTGAAAATGGAATTGTTGAGGTCGACTCCCTTCCAGTTGAAACTTCAATGGTCCTGGCACCTGATACCTATCATAGGTAACCCTACCTCTCGAAGAATTCTATTTTCTTCCCTCTTGTGATAGATCTCTTCGTGAGTGCATCTGATTGATCACCTCTACTTTCTTCTGAACCTCCAAGTACATTGGCAACGAAAAATGTGTAATCATGTACTAGATTAAAGGATAGAGAAGCTCCTCAAGGCATCTATCATTAGACTCCTCATCTAAAAAGTGATCTAGTGAAAATGAAACAAAACCTTAAACTTGATCCCTATCTCCCTCACTAACATAATCCCCTACTGAAGGGAGAGTAGCTCCTGCCTCTTATCAACCTTCATGGTTGACGAAACAAACTCTTCTCGGAATTCCTTCTCAATGTTGACCCAAAAAATATCTACTTCCTTCCTCTCCCCCAGATAAACATCCACCACAGACATGTAGCTCCTCACATCTGACTAAATACCAAAGGTACCCAGTACTCCATCAAGGTCTGAATTGAACTAAAGGTGATCTCAAGCTCCTTGTTCCATCTTTACATATCTATGTCCAAAACATTTCTATTGTAATTTCCCAAATCCTACCATTGTAAGGAATGTAACGTTCTTTATCACTGGTCATCCTCTTCAAATGGATCAACCCTCTGTTGATCAACTAGATCAGCCTGTTGAGCCTCAACTCCCCGAGCCACATGAAGATGAAGACCAGGATCCATAACTGAAAAGTAAACAAAGAGTTACTTATCCCAAGTAGTATGGAATTTTTATTTAAGATTCATTTTAACTAATTTAAATCATTTTGTTATTAATTTCAACTTTCCCAAAAAACCCAATTAGAACAAGAACAAAAGTCTTTATAATGCATATAACTTTCTTTGGGTATTTACCCTGCAAATGATGTAGCCTCACTTGGTCATTCGGTAGGCTCATAGTCCTTTAATAAAATCTCAGGGGGGATAAAATTCCATGTCATATTCGTTCTTCCTTGGCCTATGTCATGCACCAAGATCACCTGACACTATTTCCCTACCAACCTGTGAAATTGTTCCTAACTCCAAAATCCTTCATATCTCTCAACCATAACCTTTGATACCATTCTATCATGACCCCATCCCTCCAAAGATACCCCTTTTTTCTAGAAATGGAGAATGAAAGATAGTGACCCCAATGTGCCACCTCCAATAGTCCATGGGTTGGCGACTAGAACCAAGGGTATATAGATCTCACATTATGGGAGGCATTACCCATTTTTTTAAACAAGACCAGATGACATGATAGATAATACACAAAATAACTGCAATGAATATATAATATAAATACAAAAAACATCCAACATGCATGTCTTAAAACAAAACGGTTACAAGTACAAAATTCTCCAAGTAAATACCAAAAGTAAAGCTAAGTAGTGACACGACAATTGTCTCAAGCCCGAAAAAGTAGGGTCCAGCATAATTCTCATTATCCTCTTGGAAACCAGAAAACACTTTTATATATATAGGGTGAGCATACATGTATAATCAGTAGAAAAACCAAAGTCTCTCATGCAAATGTGAAAGAAGCAAACTAATTACCCTATGATAAAATAATAGAACCAAACAGCACCTAATAGGTATACTAACCATCCCAACCTTACCAAGGCATGCTCACTAAATAATACATGTAAAGTAATGTAATATAATGCACATAGATGATAGGGTACCCCACAACACATCCCAATAATTAGCCACTCTTTCTTAATGATAAACATCTTGCGCTCCCACCTCTTCTGAAAGTACCATGTCACAACCCGTCCGCGCACATCTGGGGCCCACAAACCACACCACATCTCACCCATAGACACTCGGGCCACATACCACATCACATCATGCCCACACACGATACACAAACCACATCACATCCTACCCGTAGACTCCAGGGCCACATACCACATCACATCCCACCCACATACACTTGGTCCACATACCACATCACATCCCGCCCACAGATACCTGGGACACAAACTACATCTCATCCTGAATACACCTGGGAAATCACAACACATCTCATCCCGAATAAACTTGGGAAAGAACAACACATCTCATCCCAAAGATACCTGGGAAAGCACAACTCACCCACACACACCTAGTCCTCACAAACCACAACCTGCCCAAAGAATCTTAGGCAATCACCACCTGGAAGAGGGAGCAGGTATGGGCGGGTGGCTATCCATTCATCCTCCCACTGGGATGTTTAGTAAAGCCACCCTTCCCCATGACGATGGGGTTTTTCGGCACAAAGTGCTCAACTAGGTTGGCAGTGCATATATAAATCAGAATAAAAATTCAAGTATTTACATATATGATACCAAACACTCAATCCCAACCTATGGGTTCTCAAACAAACCACAAACTCACAACACTGCCAACTTGCTACTACCCTTAAATGCACAATACCACACAACAAGCCATGGAACCTGATTCACCTTCCCATCCAACTTATTTAACTGATTTCATTCCTTATTAATCAAGTCATTTATCTATTTCATCACTACCCAGGAAACTACTAAGAATAAAACATAATAAGAAACAAGGTTATTATAAGGTTAAGATCCCAAATAAACTACAGGGTCCTCTACATTTAACACCCATTCATGATATATTTTATCGATCTCTAGATACGGGGTGAAGCTTTCTTTGCATTAATCATATAGAAACTCTAAGAGAACAACCCATACTAATCACTAATGTCTTCCTTCAAACTCATCCCGCTCAGGCTACATGCCAACAGAACCAACCCCCAACTCACAACCCCCATCGATAACACATTATCGCATAACTTGTTTCACTTCCCTGTTGTACAACACTTCTCATACATTCCACAATCAATAAATCTCTCAACATGAGATTCCATTACACCACCCAATCCATCCCATATCACATAACCAATCTCACAACCAAACTATAGCATAAACCAGAGAAAACCCACACATCACAACATAGAAACTTCATGTCACGACCCATCCCTTGGGGTCCATGCTGTGACTACCCCAAGCCCACTTTCCATAGGCTAGGGGATGATGACTAGTACCAAAAGGCATATTCCCTAAAATAGGAAGGCATTGCCTTTAAACCTATACAAACACACGGTCTGAGAACACAACAAGAAGCAACTATGAAGTAAACTACTGTAGTAAAAGAGTGATGAAAGTAAAATGGGCTAGAATACAAGCCCAACTGTAAAAGTACAAGTATGACTAAAATTACAGTACAACTGAATGAAAAAGGAAAATAGCTAATGGGTCATCCTCTGAGGTTCTGACCTAAAGGGTAGGTACTGTAAGAACCCGGATCTTCTTTTCAGGTACGTTTTTTCCTTTTTTTGGAAATTTTTGAAGTGCATGCCATGTACTTTCTGAGTACATACCGTGTACTCCCTTTTCTGCTTGAAGTCTTGTGTTGGCCGTGTCTGGGCCACACACATGGTGTGTAAGGGTGAGGTGGAGTCCGGTTAATTCGGAGTATGGAAAACTGAAGTAAATGTCGTGTACTCAACAAGTACATGCCGTGTACTTTCTTTTCTTTCATTAAATGGATAGGGGTCGCGCCTCATCGCGATATTTTCCTTCTTCTAGGTCTGGTTCATCCAAGAGTGACCCGTACGACCGAATCTTCGATGAACTCCCACCTCGTTATCCGTTCTCCGATTCGAGCACAGTTAGTTGCATTGGAATCACAACGGTAAGTTCTTCCTTCTACTTGAGTCTTATTTCTTGATTATTCCTTGTTTCCAAGTTATCGTGGGATGAACGTTTTGTGCATTTTCTCAGATCTTCGTCATTCTAAGGGGAATCTGTCATCGAGGTTCACGTATATCGATCTCCTAAGATCGAGGTAGGTGGTTTGTGCCTTCCCGTAGAAAGTTTATGAGTATTTTGTGCAAATTCCACAAATTCCCTTAGGCGGGGAATTGTGGGTTTCCTATTTTGCCCCTAATGTTTTCCTTCTTGATTGATTTCTATAGTAGAGGTTTATGCTTGTGAGTAGAGTAATTTATTATGTGCTTAGATTGATTTTCCATGCTTGTTCTGCCTGTTTGGATTTTTTCCAGTTTCCATGCCTAGTCATAGGATAGTGGAACTGCTATTTTCTCTTTATGCTGTTGAGCCTTAGTTGATAGCCAAGTAGTTCTTGAGGTTTACTTGGATTTTGTACACGCGCTAAGCATGTTTTACTTTTCCACACAAGACTGTGAGAGCCTAGTGTAGTAGAACATAGGAATAATCGACGTAAGGGCTTCTCCATAGTGTCTTTTAATACGATGCGAGACCACAGGGGGAATTGACGATGATTGATTCCTCAGAGAGTCTGTAGTTACTCGACGCGGGACACAGGGGGGATGAGACGTTGAGTGCTTTCCTAGAGAGCCTTTAGTATGATACGAGACTATATGGGGAATTGACGGTGAGTGCTTCTCTAGAGAGTCTACCTTTTAGCTGAACTAGAGGGGTGAGACTATGTGTGCCTCCCAGAGGGTTGCTAGTTCTTTGTAGGTTGAACCATAGGGGTTAGGCTGTGAGAGCTACCTAGAGGGTTACTTGTTTAATTTTGTTACTATTTGTTCACTTGAGTGCCTTATATGTTAGAACGGTGGATTGTAGCTGCTTGTGATTTCATGTTTACTACTTCTTGTTTATTTACTGCCATGTATTCATTGATTGTTAGGCACAAATCTTTGGGTGATTGCCTACTAGGATTGTATCTCACACCCTATTTGGGCCATTCTTTTAGGCCCAAGAAGACTATGTTGTTGTAGGTATAGATAATGGCAAGCACCCTTCTACTTCAGGTTCTAGATTTCACTGGAGCTGCGGAGCATGGGACCGAGCTGTGGCTCGCGATGCTGAGGATCATTCTTTGTTTTATTTTTCACTTGGTTTCAGTTGTATTTCAGCATGTTGTTGTGTTTACTGCTTTCCTTGGATACTTGTACCTGTTGTATCATTATCATCATTACTATATGTATTCATTGCTTCTGTTGTTTGGTTTCAGTTGTTATGTGTGTTGTTATTACTTCCACTCTTGATTGTTGTCTTCCTTAACTTGTATACTTTACCGAATTAGGGCATAGTTTCCCCACCGACTCACCAAGGCCCTCGCTGCTAGTCAGCAGCCTCTGGCATTTGGGGAAACACACTTGAGGTCATGTGGTGAACAGGGTATGGGGAATTAGTGTAGGGGCTCCGGATTTGGGTCGTTACAGGTACAGATTGCCTCCACTACACTCCACATCCACTCGTCTCCTCTGTATCACATCATGAAGAATGGTCCACCTCCGAGCATCATCCAGTCCTGGCTCCCTCAGCCTCGATCAATGTTGTATGTCATCTACACAAGACATAATAAGGTGCGGGCGAATCCCATGCAGGGGTGAGTATAATGATACTTAGTAGGGACCCTGAGACCTTGAAGCTCTTCTAATGTTCCACAAAGAAAAACCATAGGGTAACACCATGAAGGTAGATTACCACACAGTTAAAGTACCACATAGCATAACCTCAATCACAATCACAAGGTAAAGACAACTCACACTAGGATTTATTCTAGGAGTAGTAACAAGTAACATCCCCAGTCACAACATCGAATGCCTTGGCTTCTAGAGAACTATTCCTCTATCGAGTACAGTGGGAATGTTGGGTCACTCCGAGCCACTTCCCACTAACCTTGAACTACTGAGGTAGTCCTCCCCAAAGTGTATTGTGGGTATTTCGGGTCACACAGTGCCACCCACCCCCATCGTGTTCTACTAACGTACTCCTCCCCATCATATACAATGACCACTCCCCACCGTGGCCTGCCAAGTCACACAAAACCACCCACCCTAATTGTGATCTGCTAAGGTACTCCTCCCCATCACGTATTGTGGCTGTCGAGTCACTCCGAGTCGAACAGTCGGCAGTCGTAAGGTCTCAGCTAGTCACAGGGTTCTGTACATAGTGATCTTGGGAGAACCGCTCCCCAAGACATCATTCTTACCTCAACCAGTATGAAGTCTCACAAAGAAGTAACTTAATGATCCTCCACGTCATAAGGGTTCCAACGCAACATATGGCATGTCAGTCAGACACTCGGTCTATGTGTTATTGGCATTTTAATGCAGAGGTCCCGGATAGATTTGGGTGCGATCCAACCCGGTCGATATCCAAGTTTCTCCGAAACTCTAATGGAGTGGTTAAAAAGGATTTTCTCACTCCAAGGGTCCCAACTCCAAAGACAGTTCGTCAAACTGGTGTCCGGTTCTCAAGATAAGGTTCTTTGAGTGTTTCTAGGCCCGGTTGGGCCCAAGTCCGATCCGACCCGATCAGACTGACCCGACCTGACCCGGTCTGGGCTGGGCCGAGGTAGACTCAGCCCGTTGGGCCAATTTCCAGTTCAGCCTACAAGAGGGGAAACCTGCAAGGGTGGTCCGACCCAAATAGGTTGGTCCGCAAAGGGGCTGCCCAGCCCACGTGGGGCAGCGGCCTGCTAGGGCGGAAGCCTGGTCCGGGGGCGGCAGCCCGCTGGGGTGGTGGCCCAGACTGAGGGCAGCGGCCTAGTTCGAGTGTGGCAGCCTACAAGAGCAGCGGCCCGGTCTGGGGGCGGTGGCTTGGTCTGAGGGTGGAATCCCTGCTCGAGGGCAGCGGCCCGCTCCAAGGGTGGCGGCCCGGTCCAAGGGCAGAGACCCGCTATGAGGGCGGCGGCCTGGATCAAGGGTGGTAGCCCGGTGTGAGGTCAGTGGCCCAGTGTGAGGGCGGCAGCCCAACTCGAGGGTGGTGGCCTACTCCGAGGGCAGCGGCCTGGTCCAGTCCAACATGGGGAGTGTAACCTCACGGTCTCTCAGATTCTCGAACGGCCCGAAGTCCATTCGGTAGGTGAGGGAGAGACAGCGCATCGGCACCTCACTATCATCGTGGAACCTACCGAAGGTGGGTTCAGCCACTACCATGGCTCTGGTCACGACTTCCGCTCACCGGAGGTGCAACGGTCGCGCCACCTCCCTTCCCACATCCTTCCGTCGTGTCGGCCGCCTCTTCCATTCACCATGGATGATGAGCTGCATCCTTCCTCTTGCGTTGTGTGTCGACATGCTCACAGTCTTCCAAGGTGGTGCAAGGATAGATAGATAGTGGAGGGTTCGGGCCGAGTTCGTCAGGACCGCGCCCTCTATGTTAGCACATATTATGGAGGATATTAAGGGGTTGAATAATCAATATAATTAAACAAAAATAAAACCCCCACAAATATTCCCTGCAACAATCATCTCGCAAAGATGAATGAATCGTGGGTCAACACATTAATCATTTGACCCGTGTTCTATGTATAATTTCAAGAATGGGGAATGGTGAATCAAAAATGCACAAACGAAATAACCCCCGACCTTGAAAATTTGGAGAGAGCTCATGTTTAAGGGAGTCTCATTGTTCGTCATCCCCGCAACAAGTTTTCCTCACCGTCTCTCGAACATCAAACTCTGGTTTGTGGTTTTGGTGTCGCGCATCACCTCATGATGGGGTCAGCTCCGTCCTCTAAGGGCTCGGTGTTATGTCACTCCAACAGAACTTCGTTTCTTGGTGAAGCTTGTTCGATACCCCTCCCCCAAGCTCTATATTTATAGGAGAGGGAGAGAGTAAGTAATGACGTGGGGAGTTAGTGGGGATCATAAATTAGGAATCTTTCTAATCTCCCAATGACATCGTTACTTAGGATTTGGAAATTCAATCCATTCATTGGCCTGACTCACTACGGGTCCCACACTCTACTTGTCCGTTGGTGGAAGAGAAATAAAATAGTGAGATTATTTTATTTCATTACTTAAAAAATCCACAAAAATTAACTTCTTCTTCAGACCTACTACGGTCAAAGTGATGCCTCCCTTAAGTGAATCTCGGTGTTGCAGATTCAACGGTGCCCTCGGATTTTTAATCTAAGCAATGGTTCAAAATTTAAAAAACGCCGCTCATGAATTTACTAAATGTACCTGAAAAAAAGTTCAGAAATTCATTCTGGGCACACTGGGCCTCGTAATCACTCGCCTTCAATTTTTACAGACTCCTAATAATTCCATATAATTAAAAAAAATACATGAAAAATATGGGTCTTTACATTCTCCCCACCTTAGGGATTTACATCCCCAAAATCCACAACATAGACTAAGGAAACAAATGGGGGTACTGAGCATGAATCTGAGCCTCCCGCTCCAATGTGCTCTTCCGGAGGTTCTTGTTCTTCCAGTGAGCATGCACTAGAGGTATTGACCTCCCATAAAGGACCTAATCCAGTCGATACTCAATCTCTACTGGAACCTCTGTAAATGTCTCCCCATAGTCTAAGTCCAGCTCGCCGTGGTCGATGATGTGAGATGGGTCGTGCACATATCTCCTCAACTAGGATATGTGGAAGAAATCATGCACCTTCTCCAACTGTGGTGGAAGTGCCAAGAAGTATGCCACCTCACCTATCCTCTGAAGTATCAGAAATGGCACGATAATACCCGGTGATAACTTGCCACCTCTGCCAAATCTATATAGTCCCCATCGAGGAGAGACTTGTAAGAAAACATGGTCCCCCTCCTAGAATTCCAAAGGTCTCTGTCTTCTGATAACATATGACTTATGTCTACTCTGTGCAGTCTTCATCCGCTTCTATATGATTTTCACCTTCTTAGTGGTATCCCATACCAACTCTGGACCCATAAGTGCTGACTCTCCTGGGTCTGTCTAGCATAGAGGTGATCGGCAGGGTCAGTTTTATAGGGCCTCGAATGGTGCCATACTGATGGTGGAGTGATAATTGTTGTTATATGTGATCTCCACCAAGGTCAAGTGATCCTCCAAATTGCGGCCAAAATCTAGGAAGCATGCACGAAGCTTGTCCTCAAGCGTCTGAATGGTCCGCTCTGTCCAACCATCCATCTGAGGATGAAAGGCGGTGCTCAAATGCAGTTGAGTCCAGAACACCTCCAGTAATCCCTTCCACAACTGGGATGTAAAACATGTTTCATGGTCAGAGATGATCATCATTGGAACCCCATGAAGTCGCATGATCTCTTGTACGTAGATGCATCCCAATCCCACTACTGATCCCTACTCTCAGATAGGTAGGAAGTGGGCCTACTTGGTGAGTCATTCAATGATCACCCATATGGAATCATGTCCCCTAGACGTACGTGGAATCCCTGTCACAAAGTTAATGGAGATCCCATCCCACTTCCACTATGGAACCTCCATTGGCTGAGCTAAGCCTGCTAGAACTTGATACTCAGCCTTCACTTGATAATAAATGAGGCATTGCGAAACAAACTCTATCACTACCTTCTTTAGCACTAACCACCAGTGCTGACATCAGAGGTCCAGGTACATCTTTTCCACACTAGGATGTACTTACAGAGGGGATTTATGGAGCTCCCTCAACAACTCCTCCTGTAGTGCCAATGGGACCATGGTATGTCCTCTAAAAAGGATGATGTGCTCCCCACCTTTAGAAAATCCATCTGGTGCCTTCCCTGAGGATATCTAAGAATTTCGAGACTTGCAGTCAGTGTCCCCAAGCTTTGCCTCCATGAATCGCTGAAGGAGTGGGGGTGTGCATGTCATTGAGTGAAGGTATGCTTCTCCATCTTTATCCACGAAGGATATCTGCAACGTGGCTAGCTTCTTTGTTGCCTCACTCAGGAATTATAGACCATATCTCCTACTAAGTGAATCTTCTACCACGTTCCCCTTCCCAGGAGTATAGACTATCTCAAAGTCATAGTCCTGGAGGAACTCTAGCCATCGTCGTTGTCTCAGATTCAGATCCTTCTGAGAGAAGATATACCTGAGACTCTTGTGATAGAGTAGACTATAAAACATTCACCCATCAAGTAATTCCACCACATCTTCAAGGAAAAGACCACTGTTTCTAACTCCAATTCATAGTTAGCATAGTTCTACTCATGCTGCCTCAGCTGTCGTGAACCATAAACGATCATTGTTCGATTCTGCATCAGGACACATCCAAGCTTGGTACCTGATATATCATAGTAGACTACATACCCAACGCCATATTTTGAAAGCCTCAAGATGGGGGCACTCATCATTATCTTCCTAAGCTCCTATAAACTCTGTTGGAATCTCTCCATCCATAGGAAAGGTTTCCCCTTCTTTGTCAAAGCTGACAAGGGTGCTGCAACTCTGGAAAAATAAGGCACAAATCTCTGGTAGTATCTAGCCAACCCCAGGAAACTCCACACCACTTTCACTCTCCTGGGTGGCTCCCAAGCTAGCACAGCCTCTATCTTTGTTGGATCTACTGTAACTCTAGCCTCTAAGATAACATGTCCCAGAAATTGGACCTCTCGTATCCAGAACTGGCACTTCGAGAGTTTACCATAAAGATGGTTCTCTCTAAGTGTATCTAGAACCATCTGTAGATGATAGCCATGCTATTATTCTGTCATCAAGTATATCAAGATGTCATCGATGAACACTGCCATGAAGCGATCGAGGTATGGCTGGAAGATCCTGTTCATGAGTCCCATGAACACTGCTAGGGTGTTGGTCATGCCGAAAGGCATAACCAAGAACTCATAATGGCCATACCGACATCTGAAGGCCATCTTCTACACATCCTCATCTCGTATCCTGAGATGATTATAGCCTGATCGGAGGTCTATCTTCGAAAACCAGCGATCTCCCTTCAACTAATTGAAGATATTATCAATCCTGAGAAGTGGATACTTGTTCTTAATGGTCACCTAGTTCAGGCGCTAGTCCACACAGAGTTTCAAACTCCCATCTACCTTCTTGGCGAACAAAATCGAGGCTGCCCATGGACAAACATTGGGTCTTATGTGTAACACCCCGAAATTTTATGAAAAATATTCTTTTTAGTTTCACTAATGTCTTGTGTTGTACGCTACACCAAAAGGAGCTTGCACAACACACATCCTTGAATTGCCTTGTATTACACGCAATCGCGACCTTCCTCGATAGCGTGTGTAGTACGCAATATTGAGTTTCACTAAACAACGATATGCTATTAAAATATTATTAAAACTAGCCGTTATGAATAGTAATAACCACCTTTTAAAATTTTATAAATTTTATCTCTCAAAATGGACTTCATTTTTGGATTCGGAGTATCGAATTTTTCCTAAGTTGAAATTTTGGTACTTTTCGGATAACTTTCATATTCTGATGAATAGTGAAAATTACTAAATTTTAATTAAAAACAATTTTTTTAATCGAAATAATTAATAGTGATAAATTATTAATTTGAGTGGTTTTAAAGTATATTTAGAATATATTTTTACAATTCAATACAATGTTGGTCATTGGATGTAATTTCACATTTACACCAGACATAAACAAGTGTTAATCTTTTGATAGTTATTATCTCTTAAAAACACGCTATTTGTTGTGACAGCGGAAATTAATTATAAAATTAATTAATGCAACTTATATCTTGGGAATTTTGTAAAATAGAAATAATTTTTGGATTCGGAATATCGAAATTATCCTAGGGTGAAATTTTGGTATTTTCCTGAAAACTTTCAATTTTTTGATGAATAGTGAAACCACTAAGTGGTAGGTTAAAAACTGAATTTTGCATAAAACTTAATTTTACCGCTTCTGTGAATGGAATTTCGAAAATCCAAGAGACACGGTTAATATTAAGGACTAAAATGTGGTTCAATGAGATGAAAATAATTTTTGGTGAATAGTAACTTTAAACTTTTGTTTTACCGCGGTTAATAGTAAATAGGGTAACTAAGGGTAAATATGATATTACTATTACCCTAACACATGTCCTAATTCTATTGGATAAGTGTAATTCGACCAAAAAAAACCTTATGAATATAATATGACCATTTTGGTCCACTTGGATTAGATTATGACATTTAATATTATTTTATTTAATGAATAGTTAAAATAGTTAAAATCAAAGTTTAATAACTAAAACATTTATAATATGAGGTTATACATAAGATAAATTCGATTATAAATATTAATTAGAAATCTAAAGATATTTCCTACATAATGGTATTTTATTTATAATTTTTAGACTTTATATAAATTAATTTATTTATGACACAACGATGATGCAGTAATTACCCTTTTAAGGAAATGTTAACATAATTGATGTTATAAATGCCCAAATAAATGTCATTTGAGACTTTTTATGAATTAAACTAATTTTATAGGTTACTATGATATATTAGTGTTGATTTAATCAACTTGGTTTGAACATATAATTCTGTTATGACTTTCACAAAAATCATATATCAAATAGTGTCAAAATTGACACAAAATAGTTTTTAAATAAAGTATTATATTATTAATTTTTATTTTATTCCTAAAAATCTAAGGTTCGGCCAAATGACTTAGATAAGGATATATATATTAATAATAAACAATTTTGGGTTCTTTTGTCATGTTATAGTAAGTGTATTAACGATATAGTGTAAGAAAACAAAAAGACACGGTAAAAGTTAAATTATTTAACTTAGAGTTAAATCTAATTGATAAGGTTAAAATAATAACCTAAACTTGTCTAAATCCTATTGGTTGATAGTATTTCGACCCATACCCACTTTACCTTCGAAATAAGACCCTTTGGAACCATTATAAACCGATTTTGACTTTAATATAAAATAATATTTTGAGATATTCCTAAGGTACCCCTCTCCTCCCTTATAAAAGGACACCTCCTCCCCCTCCTCCTCACACCAATTTGAGCACTCAAGCTCGGCCAACCCCTGCCAAAATCCCTTCTCCACTTTCCTAGAATAATCCTAGAGGTCCTGGTCTTCTTCAAAGACCAATCTTAGTTCCCTAAGTGAAGGATTCAAAGAGGCGTTTCAAAGAAGAGGTGATATCCATTACCGATCTTTTCAATTTCTTTCTTCTTCAACTTATTCTTCTTTATTTGTTTCATGATAAAGTAATAACATAAGTATTACTTACATACTGATATGTTATTATAAATATGAAACAACCCTAATTCACCTTCTATCCATCCTACGGAAAAATGAAATCACCGCGCGTGCGTACGTACGGAATACCGTCTCCACGCCGTGGTGTAATCTATTTTCCACCACCACCTTAATAGGATGGGTATAATGGTGTAATGAGTAAATATATATGATTTTTATAAATTGATATTGATACTGAAATAGTCTACATACACTTCAACACAATTCCACGACCATGGGAATGATATCATCGCTCGTGCGTACGTACGGACTACCGTCTCCACGACGCGATGAGATTCATTCTCAATGATTAACCATTCATGAATGATTATAAAGTATATATAATAAGTACTAATGAAATATATGACATAATAATGATACTGGATTTATGTAAATTTATATGTATTTCATCTACTTAATTCCATTCAATTCAATAAGGAAACGAAAACAGCGTTCATGCGTACGTACGGCCTACCGTCTCCATGAACGGTGTATTTCTTTCCATTTATCGATCCATTATATATATGTATATTCTGAATATATATTATATATAAATCATGTTTTATATTCTATAATTAATTAATAATGATCTAAGTAATCATATGAATAATTACAAGTTAAAACACGAATGACAAATGAGACGATTTTACCCAAAACGCTACTTTAACATGAATTTACAAAAGAACGGGTAATATAAAGTCATAAGTGAACCATATATGATATAATATCAATGAATATGATTCTGTAATAATTCAATGACATTATTTAAATCATTATACAGGAGGTTCGGACACTTACAAAGCAAGTCGGACCTAAGGTAAGGGATAAATTTTCAATCTCATTTTTATCCGAGATTGCTTATACGTAAGTATTTATTGGGGTTACGTTTATCATCCATGACCATGATTTCTAAAAATGATTTCATAAAATTTTACCATTCTTCCCTGGATTTTTAAAGTCATTTTTACCCTTTATTTACTTTTTACCACATTGTATGAATGAAATCTTTCGTTTGGTTACCATATAAGGTACTTTTTGACTTTTCCGACAAAAGTACGAGAAGAATGTTTTTTTTAACTTATACGGCATGAATGGATTTTTAAAACATTATTTCCAAGAATATTCCTTTACATGTTTTAATTTTTATTTTTAATCAACTTCTTTTAGTTTAGAATTGTACGACATGTTAAGAAAGGAAAAGTGTTTTTGAAGCAGAAAGAATATTTTCCTCAAGAATGGAGTTCAAATGTTTTATCAAAATTATTTTCCATCTAAGATAATATAGGGTTCTGTTTCTATCCCTATTATTACATGTATTTGATTATGTTGTAATGGAAATATTTTTATGAATTCCTTTATCTTATATGAATTGTTTTATGATGTCATGTTGTTTAAGAATCCCATTTTTACTACATGGGTTATGAAATGATGTATGATTTATGATTTTGTGGAACACATAGAAATGGTATCATTATGAGATGGGTGGGACCTATATCTCCCTCCAATGCATTGGGTAAAGATTTTATATCTCATGAGATAGACATGGCTGGAACGGTAGGTTATACCGGTTCAGTGAATCAGGACTGGAACAAGGGTGACTCGATTCAGAAAGGGACTTTGTCCACTAAGATAGTCTTGGCAATGAGTCTTGACTAACAAGAAATGATTCTCTATGATTATGTGTGTATGCCACAAAGTTTCATGTTTTAAGTTATGATTATTGGGATTACTTTTCACTTCTATGATTTATCCCGTGTTATGATATTATGAGCTCTTTTGCAGGTTAAGATTTCCAAAAGCTATGTTCTTATGTATATGATGTGATTGATATTTCTTTTGTTTACACTTACTGAGCATTTGAGCTCACCCTTTTATGTTTTCTTTTCCCCAGGATATAAAGAAAGGTTTTAGGTAAAAAAAAGGGAAGATCTTTATGGGAGATATTAGAGATCTTTCACCACGATTAGAAGATTACGTTCCGAGTTTCCAAAGACACTAAACTATTACGATCCTTGGGTGTGTGTTTTTGTAATGTACTAAGTATTCCGCAAAAGTAATGTAATGTCCATGTACGTCAGGCTTCGGGTCTCTACAGTTGGTATCAGAGGGAGGTTTAGTCAACTTTTGGAAACTAGGATGTGAGAACGTTAGTGAGATCCCTAGAGATATTTCTAAGGTATGTCTAGGGATGTCCCTAAGGATAAGTATACGTATAGTATATAGTCCTAGAACTACGGTAATGATCATAGAATTTAACCTAAGATGTTAGATATTGAAGTTACTCCCCCATTATTGTGATTTTTGCCTCTAACACTATTCTTTTTGGGTTTTAGAAAATGGCTGGAAAAAAGATGATTCACGATAATGGAGGATATGATGGACAATGGAATGATATTCTTCATGAGCAACCAAATGAAATGGGATTTGGAAGCCCAAACATAATTATTATGCCGAATCAGCAATCTCATAATATGATTAATAAAGTAAAATTTGGTAAGTTTCCTGACTCGGCTAATAAGAGAAAGATGGAGTTTCATGATGATCATAGAGGAAAGAAAGTTCAATTTCCCCTATGTAAATCATGTGGGAAGAGGCATCAAGGAGAATGTTTCAAAGGAACTGGAAGATGCTTTGGGTGTGGAAAAGAAGGACACAAATCCAATAAGTGCAAAGGAAAAGGTTCAGTCAACACCAGGGATGAAGATAATGGTATTGCTATGACATCAACAATGGTTAAATGTTTTAAATGTGGAATGTACGGGCATTATGCAAACCAATGCCCTAAGGTAAAGTCTCATGAAGAGAATCAGTATGGTCATATGGGTAGTATTTATGTTGATGATGATGAAGAGACTACAAATGATATTTGAGATGACAGAATTGTTGAATCTCGGTCAATGGTTTAAGAATGTAGTGTAATGATTACATGTTTATCATGTGTAATGTTGTATAAGTAATCTCATGGTACTATGGAATAAAGAGACATCTAAGGATTGTTACACTGTTGTCTTTCCTTGAGTTTTGAAAGTGTATGATTAATGTTACCAGTATCCATGAAAGGTTATTCAGATATTTTTGGAATGTAGATGATATGCACATAATGAAGGGATAAGGAGAAAATTAAATGTTTGATAGTATTCATGAGCTCATGACTGATATAAGGAGAAGGTTATATCATGGTTTGAGTATATAGAATTTTGAGGATTTTGGTATGTGTAAAGAGTTAACTTTTAACAGCACTCATGTTTTCAATAAGGTTCAATGGGTATTCAAGAGAGTACATGATTAAGGCCTTTGAATGTTTGGAATGTGACCAACAAGATATATCTTATGATATATGGGGATAAACGATGGTATTAAATCTCTGAGAGTGGACTGCAGTATTATGGATAAGCCTAAATATTGGAATGGATTGAGTTGGACATAAGTTAGTATTTTTTGTTTTTTGATATTATTTATGGGATGTTATGGTAATATAGTTTTAGAAAAAGGACAACTTGCAGGACAGGCGACAACCCATCACGTCGAACAAGGCTGTGGGAATCGAACCCACAACCGAAGTGAGACTGGCCTTTATCGCCTACCACTGGCCTACAGGAAGTCCCTATTTAGTAGAAACTAGTTTTATTATATTAAGCAGTATGATATATGAAGTATACGTCCATTTTAAGAACCATATATGATTGATCTCACTACTGATGGACTTATGTATTTTTTGATAACTTTTCTAACCTTTTGTTTGAGACAGATGGAATGACCCATCATTCTATCACATGATCTATTAACACTTCACGAATAACAAATTCGACTTCATTTCTTTAAGAGATGAAGTGTAAATTTTTCAAAGTACGAACAACAGTGAGATTGTACCAAAATAAAGTAAGTATTTATTCTAATTCAAATTTTCAACTTTAGGGAAATGATCTTGAAAACCAAAAATGTTGTCCTAGTGATCTTATACCTGATGAATCAGATGGTACCTTATATCATCACAAATCTATGGATTTGTGATTACTGGCTTTTCCATAGCCATGTTCTCTACCACTCTCCATCAGAACATGATGGTTAGATTTCTCTTCCATATCCATATTTTCACCTATGTGGAAACCCAGTGATTAGTTTATTTGGGTAACCGTTACGTTTCATACCTTTGTTTTTAAATATTGGTTTTGGTATTCCTTTTTACGATGTGGATTTCTATTAAAGAAACTTTCGAATAGTAAACCATTTATAACCCCGACGAATTTCGAGGGCGAAATTCATTTTAAGGGGGGTAGAATGTAACACCCCGAAATTTTATGAAAAATATTCTTTTTAGTTTCACTAATGTCTTGTGTTGTACGCTACACCAAAAAGAGCTTTCACAACATGCATCCTTGACTTGCCTTGTATTACACGCAATCGCGACCTTCCTCGATAGCGTGTGTAGTACGCAAAACCGAGTTTCACTAAACAACGATATGCTATTAAAATATTATTAAAACTAGCCGTTATGAATAGTAATAACCACCTTTTAAAATTTTAGAAATTTTATCTCTCAAAATGGACTTCATTTTTGGATTCGGAGTATCGAATTTTTCCTAAGTTGAAATTTTGGTACTTTTCGGATAACTTTCATATTCTGATGAATAGTGAAAATTACTAAATTTTAATTAAAAACAATTTTTTTTAATCAAAATAATTAATAGTGATAAATTATTAATTTTAGTGGTTTTAAAGTATATTTAGAATATATTTTTACAATTCAATACAATGTTGTTCATTGGATGTAATTTCACATTTACACCAGACATAAACAAGTGTTAATCTTTTGATAGTTATTATCTCTTAAAAACACGCTATTTGTTGTGACAGCGGAAATTAATTATAAAATTAATTAATTCAACTTATATCTTGGGAATTTTGTAAAATATAAATCATTTTTGGATTCGGAATATCGAAATTATCCTAGGGTGAAATTTTGGTATTTTTCTGAAAACTTTCAATTTTTGATGAATAGTGAAACCACTAAGTGGTAGGTTAAAAACTGAATTTTGCATAAAACTTAATTTTACCGCTTCTGTGAATGGAATTTAGAAAATCCGAGAGACACGGTTAATATCAAGGACTAAAATGTGGTTCAATGAGATGAAAATAATTTTTGGTGAATAGTAACTTTTAACTTTTTTTTTACCGCGGATAATAGTAAATAGGGTAACTAAGGGTAAATATGATATTACTATTACCCTAACACATTTCCTAATTCTATTGGATAAGTGTAATTCGACCAAAAACAACCTTATGAATATAATATGACCATTTAGGTCCACTTGGATTAGATTATGACATTTAATATTATTTTATTTAATGAATAGTTAAAATCAAAGTTTAATAACTAAAACATTTTTAATATGGGGTTATACATAAGATAAATTCGATTATAAATATTCATTAGAAATCTAAAAATATTTCCTACATAATGGTATTTTATTTATAATTTTTAGACTTTATATAAATTAATTTATTTATGACACAACGATGATGCAGTAATTACCCTTTTAAGGAAATGTTAACATAATTGATGTTATAAATGCCCAAATAAATGTCATTTGAGACTTTTTATGAATTACACTAATTTTCTAGGTTATTATGATATATTAGTGTTGATTTAATCAACTTGGTTCGAACATATAATTCTGTTATGACTTTCACAAAAATCATATATCAAATAGTGTCAAAATTGACACAAAATAGTTTTTAAATCAAATATTTTATTATTAATTGTTATTTTATTCCTAAAAATCTAAGGTTCGGCCAAATGACTTAGATAAGGATATATATATTAATAATAAACAATTTGGGGTTCGTTTTTGCATGTTATAGTAAGTGTATTAACGATATAGTGTAAGAAAACAAAAAGACACGGTAAAAGTTAAATTATTTAACTTAGAGTTAAATCTAATTGATAAGGTTAAAATAATAACCTAAACTTGTCTAAATCCTATTGGTTGATAGTATTTCGACCCATCCCCACTTTACCTTCGAAATAAGACCATTTGGAACCATTATAAACCGATTTTGACTTTAATATAAAATAATATTTTGAGATATTCCTAAGGTGCCCCTCTCCTCCCTTATAAAAGGACACCTCCTCCCCCTCCTCCTCACACCAATTTGAGAACTCAAGCTCGGCCAAACCCTACCAAAATCCCTTCTCCACTTTCCTAGAATAATCCTAGAGGTCCTGGTCTTCTTCAAAGACCAATCTTAGTTCCCTAAGTGAAGGATTCAAAGAGGCGTTTCAAAGAAGAGGTAATATCCATTACCGATCTTTTCAATTTCTTTCTTCTTCAACTTCTTCTTATTTAGTTGTTTCATGATAAAGTAATAACATAAGTATTACTTACATACTGATATGTTATTATAAATATGAAACAACCCTAATTCACCTTCTATCCATCCTACGGAAAAATGAAATCACCGCGCGTGCGTACGTACGGAATACCGTCTCCACGCCGTGGTGTAATCTATTTTCCACCACCACCTTAATAGGATGGGTATAATGGTGTAATGAGTAAATATATATGATTTTTATAAAGTGATATTGATACTGAAATAGTCTACATACACTTCAACACAATTCCACGACCATGGGAACGATATCATCGCTCGTGCGTACGTACGGACTACCGTCTCCACGACGCGATGAGATTCATTCTCAATGATTAACCATTCATGAATGATTATAAAGTATATATAATAAGTACTAATGAAATATATGACATAATAATGATACTGGATTTATGTAAATTTATATGTATTTCATCTACTTAATTCCATTCAATTCAATAAGGAAACGAAAACAGCGTTCATGCATACGTACGGCCTACCGTCTCCATGAACGGTGTATTTCTTTCCATTTATCGATCCATTATATATATATATATTCTGAATATATATTATATATAAATCATGTTTTATATTCTATAATTAATTAATAATGATCTAAGTAATCATATGAATAATTACAAGTTAAAACACGAATGACAAATGAGACGATTTTACCCAAAACGCTACTTTAACATGAATTTACAAAAGAACGGGTAATATAAAGTCATAAGTGAACCATATATGATATAATATCAATGAATATGATTCTGTAATAATTCAATGACATTATTTAAATCATTATACAGGAGGTTCGGACACTTACAAAGCAAGTCAGACCTAAGGTAAGGGATAAATTTTCAATCTCATTTTTATCCGAGATTGCTTATACGTAAGTATTTATTGGGGTTACGTTTATCATCCATGACCATGATTTCTAAAAATGATTTCATAAAATGTTTACCATTCTTCCATGGATTTTTAAAGTCATTTTTACCCTTTATTTACTTTTTACCACATTGTATGAATGAAATCTTTCGTTTCGTTACCATATAAGGTACTTTTTGACTTTTCCGACAAAAGTACGAGAAGAATGTTTTTTTTAACTTATACGGCATGAATGGATTTTTAAAACATTATTTCCAAGAAGATTCCTTTACAAGTTTTAATGTTTATTTTTAATCAACTTCTTTTAGTTTAGAATTGTACGACATGTTAAGAAAGGAAAAGTGTTTTTGAAGCAGAAAGGATATTTTCCTCAAGAATGGAGTTCAAATGTTTTATCAAAATTATTTTCCATCTAAGATAATATAGGGTTCTGTTTCTATCCCTATTATTACATGTATTTTATTATGTTGTGATGGAAATATTTTTATGAATTCCTTTATCTTATATGAATTGTTTTATGATGTCATGTTGTTTAAGAATCCCATTTTTACTACATGGGTTATGAAATGATATATGATTTATGATTTTGTGGCACACATAGAGATGGTATCATTATGAGATGGGTGGGACCTATATTTCCCTCCAATGCATTGGGTAAAGATTTTATATCTCATGAGATAGACATGGCTGGAATGGTAGGTTATACCGGTTCAGTGAATCAGGACTGGAACGAGGGTGACTCGATTCAGAAAGGGACTTTGTCCACTAAGATAGTCTTGGCAATGAGTCTTGACTAACAAGAAATGATTCTCTATGATTATGTGTGTATGCCACAAAGTTTCATGTTTTAAGTTATGATTATTGGGATTACTTTTCACTTCTATGATTTATCCCATGTTATGATATTATGAGCTCTTTTGCAGGTTAAGATTTCCAAAAGCTATGTTCTTATGTATATGATGTGATTGATATTTCTTTTGTTTACCCTTACTGAGCATTTGAGCTCACCCTTTTATGTTTTCTTTTCCCCAGGATATAAAGAATGGTTTTAGGTAAAAAAAAGGGAAGATCTTTATGGGAGATATTAGAGATCTTTCACAACGATTAGAAGATTACGTTCCGAGTTTCCAAAGACACTAAACTATTACGATCCTTGGGTGTGTGTTTTTGTAATGTACTAAGTATTCCGCAAATGTAATGTAATGTCCATGTACGTCAGGCTTCGGGTCTCTACATTATGAACCCCTTTCCCTGTAATTCCTCCAACTATACACGTAACTCAAGAAGCTCTATGGGATCCATCTGATATGCTGGTGTAGATATCAGTTTCATCCCGGGGTATAGGTCGATGTAAAAGTCTACCTATATGCATGGAGGTAGTCCTAGAACATCATCAGGAAAGACATCAGCATACTGGTCCACCACTATAGGATAGCTTGGACTCTCAACATCAACTACTCTGAGGGTAAGTCTAGCAAACTGATCGGTAATCGGCTGCACCCTCCTCTAGGTAAGACCATCCTGTACTGAAAAGGTTCCCTTATCACCGGTGAAGGAAAACTTTGTCATGTCCATGCAGACACACTGCACTTTGCCCCTAATTTAGTCAATCTGGGAATGGGCTATGGATAACCAGTCCATACCCAAGATGAAATCGTAAGGCCTTGATGCCACTACTATGAGATCTCAATAAAAGCTCTTGCCTCCTAGAGTAAGCTCACACTGCCAGAACCAATGCGTAATCGTCGAATCCGCTACCATAGGTGTCTCTAGCTGTAAGGATCAAGCCAACAGCTCCACTAGATTCTCTGAGCTCCGAATGAGGGTCGTGGCAATAAAAGAGTGACTGGAACCAGTGTCTATAATTATTTTAGCTAAGGTGGAGTAGACATAGATCATACCTCTAATCATTTATGGATCGTTGTGGTCATAGGCCTCAGCTGCCTGGATCTAAGCTCGTCTTTATCCTCCTGCTCCCTGTGGTCAGGGTGGACCACCTGGTGGTGGTCGCGGTAGAATCTCGAAATGTCACCCACCTCCTGCTACATGGACAAATCCTCTTCCACATTCTCCACCCTTCATACCTCCTCGATTGAACCTCTTCCTCTGCCTTAGTAGTCCCTAAATTTTCTTCTGGTCATCGGTACAGCTGGTTGGGCAGTCGCGAGCCATATGACCATGCCCGCCACAGGTGTAACATTGCGTGCCCCTCGCTTGTCTCTTTGTGCCTTGTGAGCCTCGCACCTCTGACCCTATGTTCGAGGTTAATCCACCAAAAGTTCTAGTCCAATTAGACCTCTATGTCATCTTCCTACTACCTACTATAGATGAATCAACTATCTTTCGTCCAACGGTAGCTCTGGTTGTTAGTACCTGCTTAGCTAGGAAGCTCTCCACTAAAAGTGCTCGCTCAATCACCCCAGCATGCGTTGGAATGCTGAGGGATACCATCAATGATCTGATCTCCCATTGTAGACCCTGCTCAAAGGTACGGGCCCTAAATAAAGGGTCTCGTACCAAGTCGGTGGAGTAGCGGGAGAGATCAGTGAACCTTGCTGAGTATTGGGCCATTGTCATGTTTCCCTATTGTAAGTACAACAAATCCTGTATACGCATAGAGAGTAAGGTCGCTAGGATGAACTCTGCCATGAAAAGACCCTCAAAGTCTGCCCAGATGAGGGTTGCCTCATCGTGTGTCTAGTGAATCGGGCTCCACCATCTCCCTGTTGCTGCTTGAAAAAGGCTGGCTGCCAAGATCACCATAAAATCAGTTGGTGTCCCCACCTAGTGAAAAACTCTGGCCACAGCCTCCAGCCAGTCCTCAACCGCCTGCGGGTCTGTCTCGCCTCGGAACCTCAGAGGCCTCTGCCACTGGAACTCTTGTAATGCGCTTAGTCGGTTTGCATCCTTAGCTGGTGGGTTTGGTGGTAACGACAGCCCAATAGGAAGTGGTGTTGTTGGTACACCACCTGAAGGTGACAACACCGTGAGAGGGCCCTACACCAAGAACTCATTGCTCGGTGGGCCGTCATCATGTACTCTCTCAGGGAATCTGGGTGGTTTTCTTCATGGTGTCATCCTAAAAAGAAACAGGTGTTCCATAGTTAAAATTTATACCTGGTGAGGTGACTCAAGAAAACACAAGAAAGACATTTCAAAACACATGCAATCAGTGTTTTCTTGCACTGAGTCGGAAATCTGAATTTAGGGTCCTAGTGTATGGATATGTCGACCACCATACCAACACTAAACTCCATGGACTGAAAACCACACTCAAAAGACTTAACACTATTTCCACTTAGAAAAGATCAGAGCCCTAGTTCTTTAGTATAACTGAACTCCTCTAATACCTCTTTGTTATTACATGTCCACTGAGGCCTGTGTCGTTACTACCCCAAGCCCACCTTCCATAGTCCAGGGGCTGGAAACTAGCACCGAAAGGCATATTCCCTAAAACAGGAAGGAATTTACTTAAACCCTGTACAAGCACACGGTCCAAGAACACAACATGAAGTAACTGTGAAGTAAACTACTGTAGTAAAAGAGTGATGAAAGTAAAGGGGTATGGAATACAAGCCCAATTATAAAAGTACAAGTATGACTGAAAGTACAGTTAAACTGAAAGAAAAATGAAAAAAGCTATTGGGTCATCCTCGAAGGTTCCTACCTGAAGGGTAGGTATAGATCGCCACTAATGCACTCCACGTCTGCTCGTATCCTCTACATCACATCACGCCGAACGGTCTACCTCCGAGAACCATCCAGTCCCAGCTCCCATAGCCTCGATCAATGTTGTACGTCGTCTACACAAGACACAACAAGGTGCGGGTGAAGCCCATGTGGTGGTGAGTATAACGATACTTAGTAAGGACCCCATGACCCCGAAGGTCTCCTAGATTTCCACAAATAAAAACCATAGGGTAACACCATGAAGGTATATTACCACACAAGTAAAGTACCATATAGCATAACCTCAATCATAAGCACAAGGTAAAGACATCTCACACCAAGATTTATTCTAGGGGTAATAACATGTAACATCCCCAGTCACAACGTCGAACGCCTCTGTTATTAGAGAAATCCTCTTATATCGAGTATTGTGGGCTTGTCAGGTCACTCTGAGCTACTTCCCAGTAACCTTGAACTACGGAGGTACTCCTCTCTATTGTGTACTGTGGGTCTGTTGGGTCACACAGAGCCACCCACCCCCATCATGGTTTTCTAAGGTACTCCCCCCCATCGCGTATCGCAGCCACTCCCCACCTGGCCTGCCAAGTCACAAAGAACCACACACTCTCATCTTGGTATGCTAAGGTACTACTCCCCATCGCGTACAGCGGCCATTGAGTCACTCCGAGTCGAAAATTCAGCAGTCATTATGTGCCATCCAGTCGTAGGGTTCCATACGTAGTGCTTTTGGGAGAACCTCACACCAATACATTAGTCATATCTCAACCAGCATGAAGTCTCAAAAAGAAGTAACCTCATGATCTTCCAAGTCATAAGGGTTCCAAATAAAGAGACGGTGCTTCAGTCGAATGCCCGGTCTGTGTGTTATTAGCATTTCAGTGCCGAGGGACCAGTTGGATTCCGGTGCGATCCAACCCGGCCGACCTCCAAGTTTCTCTGAAACTCTAATGTAGTAGGTAAAAAGTAACTTCTTGCTTCAAGGGTCCTAACACCGTAGATAGTTTGTGAAAAGGATGTTTGATTCTCAAGATATGGTCCTTTGAGAGTTTCTGGGCCTGGTTGGGCCCGGGTCCGGTCCGCCCCGGTCGGACTGACAGAGCCCGACCCAGTCTAGACTAGGATGAGGCGGACTTGGACCATTGGGCTGATGTCTAGTCCGACCGCAAAAAGGGAGGACCGACCTGAATAGGGTGGCCCACAAAGGGGCAGCCCGGCCCGCATGGGGCGGTGACTTCCTAGGGCGGTGGCTCGGTCTAGGGGGAGCGGCCCACTGGGGCGACAGCCCGGTCTGAGGGTGGTGGCTTGTTGGGGTGGCTGGCCGGTTCGGGGAGGAGGCACTATCCGAGGGCGGCATCCCGCTACGAGGGCAGCGGCTCGGTCCAAGAGTGGCGTCCCAGAGTGAGGGTCCTGGCTCGGCTCGAGGAAGGCATCCCAGCATGAGGGCGACAACCCGGCGTGAGGGCGGCGGCCCAGCTCGAGGGTGGCGACCTTCTCCGAGGGTGGTGGCCTGGTTTGGTCTGAAGCAGGGGGTGTAACCCCCCAATCTCTCGGATTCCTGAATGGCCTGAAGGTCGTTCAGTGGGAAAGGCGGCAGTGCCACGTGGGCACCGCTCGGTCGCCGCGTGGGCGCCGCTCTGTCTCCACAGAACCCGCCAGAGGCGGGTTCGACCTCTACTGCAGCTTTGGTCGCGGCTTCAGCTCACCTGAGGCATGGCGGTTGTGCCACCTCCCTTCTCGCAGCATGTCGGTGTGCTGGCCGCCTCCTCTGTTCTCCGCGGCTGATGAGCCATAGCCTTCCTCTTGCGGCGGGCGTCGACATGCTCATTGTCTTCCAAGGTGGCGCAAGGATAGCAAGATAGCAGAGGGTTCGGTCCGGATTCGTCTAGCCCACTCCCTCCGCATTAGCTTGTGTTATGGAGGATATTAAGGGGTTGAATAATCAATGGAATTAAACAACAAGATAAACCCCACAAAATATTCCCCGCAACAATCCTCCCGCAAAGACGAATGAATCGTGGGTCAACCCATTAGTCAGTTGACCCGCGTTCTTCGTATAATATCAAGAACGGGGAAGAGAGAATCAAAAACGCACAAACCAAATAACCCCCTACCTTGAAATGTTGGATAGAGCTCGCGATTGAGGGAGTCTCGTTGTTCTTTGTCCCCGCAACAAGTTGTCATCGTCGTCGCTCGAACATCAAACTTAGGTTCGGGGTTTTGGTGTCGTACGTCACCTCCTGCTGGGGTCAGCTCCTTCCTCTAAGGGCTCGATGTTATGGAACTCCAATAGAACATAGTTTCTTGATGAATCTTGTCTGATACCCCTCCCCCAAGCTCAATATTTATAGGAGAGGAGGAGAGTAAGTAACAACGTGGGGAGTTAATGGGGATCATAAATTAGGAAGCTTCATAATCTTATAACGATGTCGTTACTTAGGATTTGGCAAGTCAAGCCATTCATTGGCCTGACTCACCATGGGTCCCACACTCTGCTTGTCCGTTGGTGGAAGGGAAATAAAATAATAATATTATTTCATTTCATTTATTTTAAAATCTACAAAAATTAACTTCTTCTCTAGACCTACTACAGTCAAAGTAAAGCCTTCCTTAAGAGAATTTTGACGATGTGCATTCAACGGTGCCCTCAGAATTTTAATCCGAGCAACGATTCAAAAGTTAGAAAATGTATCTCACGCATTTTTTGAACGTACCCGAAAAAAATTTCATAAATTCATTCTGGGCGTACCGGGCCTCGGAATCACGTGCCTTCAATTTTCGCAGACTCATAATAATTCCATATAATTAAAAAAATCATGGAAAATCTGGGTCTTTACACTTCATGTTACATCAGTCCCATACACACAGCGACAACCATTCCACACATCCCACCATAGACCACGAATAACATATTTTCAAATTTTTTTCAAGGGACACTTATTTAATTCTAATTCATTATTTAAGGGAATTATCACAAAAACCAAATACCGGGGCATCTATTCAATAGATGGATTTATGTGATTAAGTATTTTTCATATATAAGTGTTCAATAGGAACTAAATAGAATGAAAACTGTTTAGTGTCGAAACATGGGCCCCCAACAGCCACAATTTTTAATGGGGCATCGAGCCCATATAATTCACAATCATAATCATAAAATCAAAACTGTAAAGGCATGAAAATTGAATCCCTCTAAAACTTTCAATTTCATTTAACCGATTATTATCTTTTATTATCCTGGAACAACCATGATCCATATGTGGAAAAAATTCTATCTATCACACATGATGCACAATGAAGATAAATAAAGTTAAACACTACCTTGAAATGGTTTTAATGATCCTCACACAAGAACGGTCCACGCAAGGAATCTCCAATCACCTCTCCTACAAGATCTACATCACTTTGAGGATTTCGCAGCACCACTGCACCAACAAAAACAAAAGAGAATTCCATTTATAACCATGGGAGATCATCCACCATCACATGGAAAGAAGAAATATGTGGAAAGAGACCAAACTAGAAGAAACCATAAGAATACACCTTAGATCGAAGTTGGATCGCTACGGATCGAAGGAGAAAATCTAGGAATCAATCTTTGGCATAGGAATATTAAAAATTATTAGGAGGGGTTATTGGGTCACCTAGGGTCAAGGAAGGTGTAACAATCTGCATTTTGGACTAGACTAAAAAGTGAAGGTTTTTGAACTTTTTCAATTGCTGAACGCGTCATTTTTAAAACTGAGCTTCGGAACGGAATTCTTGAGAGTTGGGTCACTTAAAAGTGATGTTTTTGGACTTGGGTGAAGGCCCCTTAAATTTATTAGGTGGATCAAAGGGTTTTGGGAGTTCCATACCCCAAAAAAAGGATTTTGGAAAACTGAAGATGGCTCCTGGTTTTCCTGAAACAGTGCGGCCCACTACAGGTAACCGTGTAACCTAGTTTAATAGGGGAAGTGGAATTTCGCACAGGCTACACACAGTTTCCCAAACTACACACCTAGCCTATGTGATGGGATTATCTTAAACAAAGGGGTATCGCATGGTTGGAACATGGTTTTCCAAACTGTGCGGCTTAAATCATATGCGGCCTTCTGTTTTCAAATTTGTTTCATTTTAATTTAATTTAAAATTAAAATAAAATCAAAATTATAACATAATATAACCTCACCCCTCTTCCTTATACATGAAGCACCCAAACCCAAGGGCTCTCCCTTATTACACATGCCTGACCGACTCTATGTCCCTCCTTAGATCTTCGTTAATGGTTGGATTTCTTCACACATCTCCTCTAAATCATCACGTTAAGGTCCTCTTCCCAAGTTTCCTTCCCCTTATAGGTTGATTTTGGTTTCTCTGTCAACCTACAAGATTTGTATGAACCTAGGGTTAGTATTTAACCTAGATTTTTGGTGTTCTTTTAATTCTATTTTATGCAAAGGCTTCCTCGAGTCGTGTTCATTCATGTTATGGAAATAGCCGCTGAAGTCGAGGCGGTTCGGGAGTTTTGGTCCACCGACCTCATTTAGGGTTAAAATTTATAACTTCTTCTTTGTTTCTCACCTCTTGTATTAGGATCTTTGCCTTTTATTTACTCCCTAATATTTATTTGGAAGGGAATTGATTTGTTTTGTGTGGTTTCGGGTTGATTTGGTTCGCCACCACCACCTGAGGTAAGGTTTTAAACCTACAGTTTGGTTTATCCCATGTTATATGGTGTTCTTTTTGTGTTTTAAGGTTCGTGATAGTAAATTTGTAGTTTTTGGGTCCCTTCTTGTTTGTTTCGAGTCTTCCGGTCAAGGGAAACTCACCTGCGTATGCATAGGTAAGTGAATATATGTGTGTGGGGGGGGGGGGGGGTCCCCCATTACCTATATAATCATCCATGGTAGTGATTATACACGTATAGGGATAGGTGTTCCCCTGTAAATGTATATATATATATATATATATATGCATGTGTAGGTGAGAGGAGATAGGTATGTGCATATAAGAATATGTGTAAGGTTCCCCTTGCACACGCTCATGGCCATGCGAGTGTGTGCATAGGGGATAGGTGTCCTTGAATGTATGTGAAAGTGCATATACCCAGTGGAGGAGAAACAAATTTTAGTTAGAAAGATCCAAGAGATGAAGTGGATGGTTTGGTTCTACTTAAGGTAGGATCCAACCCTTTCCATTTTAAATTATTAAAGCCTTAATTTCTTAAATTCACATACTTTATTCCTTAGTTAAAGTATGGAAGTTTGTTCAAAAAGACTTTCTTTGACAAAGATAATGAAATATTAAATGTGATATACTTTTATGGTTATTTGTTTTATTACTTTGTGTTTGCATATGCTCTGAGGCCCTATTTAATAAATGGTATTCTTAGACTTTAGATTTTTTTACAAACTGAATGGATTGCCTCTGGAAATAAAGCAACCCTTGCCAATTATTTCTTTCAATGATCCCAATACATCCATGGGTGTGTGGTCTTCTTAGACATGGAATTACCCAAGTGGGTAATCATGTTGTTTTCCATGACCCCCTTCCCTTGAACAAGTACATTAGATTTCTATATGATATTACCATGCCTTAGTTGAATCCTTGTTTTTGTTAAGGTGTTTGAATTTGGTTAGGATGGTCAAAATGAGTTAGTACCACCCTATTTATGAAATTACCATGACACTTGACCCTTAAACCAATTTTCCATGTTTAGGAAAATTGGGTGAAATGAACATGAGAGGAAGGAATTTCACCTAATGACATTCATGAGAGGGGCATTCCTAGTGTGATAAATGGAACGTGATCGCTATGTTAATTTTTTTATTGAAACACTTGATATGGTTTAATTCTCTTTAAATGAAATTCCTTAAATGGAATAGTCCCAAGGGGAGGCATGGCCTTGACCTATTTTGGGGTTTAATTATAAAAGCATGGAACTTTTAGTTTGTTTATTAAGTGGAAATGATTTCAAATGGTTGCCTTAACTTGTATATGGTAAATGATTATGTCTTGAATGTTATGGTCATTTAAATTTGGGAAGTAAGCAATATATCCCCATGCTAATCCATTAAATGTGGTTAGTAGGCATTATATCCTTGTTCCATTCTGTTAAATGTGGGAGGTAGGCATTATAGCCTCATGACATTCTGCTAAATGTGGGCATTATGTATTATAGCCATGTGGCATTCTGTTAAATGTGGGTGGTAGGCATTATATCCCAATCCCATTCTGTTAAATGTGGGATGTAGGCATTATATCCCTGTTCGATTCTGTTAAATGTGGGAAGTAAGCATTATAGATCCAATCCATTCTATTAAATGTGGGCGGTAATCATTATATCCCTGATCCATTCTGTTAAAATGTGGGCAGTAGGCATATTTACCTTGTGCCATTATCTCCTTATTGGTGGTAGGTATATTTACCCTGTTCTATTTTCTACATGGGGGAAGGAGGCATCACTACCCCATGCCATTATAATCTCTCTATATATACATTTTGATACATGGTGACTTGATCAAACATACCAGCAATGGTCTGAAGTAGGTACCACTTTCAAGTATCCCTTAAGAACCTAGATGGGTGTTTTTTATTTATTCAATTATGTCATTAATACTTTATATATGAACACTATTAAATTATATTACACTATCTTGATAGGGCTAGACATCGGTGGTACTGGCCTACTGAGATTTATATATCACACCCTACTTGGGCCCCCATTTTATTGGGGTACCTGAGTAGACCTTTCTTGTACATAGGATTGTGGACCTTGGATTTTTCTTGCTACTATATTCTAGAACTTTGAGATAGGATCAAAGGACTGAGATGAAGCTCATGATTCTTGTGTAGATTTCTTTATGAATTTTAGTTATTTTCCTTATTTGATTCATGTATTGTTCTGTAATGTAAATAATGTTGTTTTTTTACTACTTTTTAATACGTATCTCCACATGTCATGCATTCATCTGTTGTATAACTCGTATTGTCCACTTTTATAAAATCGATATTATCCGACTTTCGCTACTTTATCATTTCTTTATATTTCTTCCTCTATTTGTCATCTATTTATAATATTATATACCATTGTGAACTTTTTATCATGAGGTTATAGTCTCCCCACTATCACCTATTTAGACCCTCATTTCCAGTCGGAAGCCTCTGGCATATGGGGAGATTCACTTGAGGCCATGTGACCCACCGGTACGGCTACTGGGATAATGGTCAGTCGGGCCAGGATGTTACAAAGTGGTATGAGAGAATGTTTCATATCATTTTTATTACTATTTTGGGTGGGTATATAGGAGATTATGAATGTTCTAGTGCTTGGTTAATAATCATACTTGGTACTAATCACCCCACATACAGGAAATAACCAAGTGTCCATGGATGGGATTGTTGTTCATGTTGTTTTCTATTACAGTTGATATGATTTCACCTTGAGTGAATGATGTATTTTATACTAATTAATGATTTATAGACCTTATGGAATTTTACCCTAGGCCTAATATGGAAAGGATGAGGCATTATATAAATCATTATAAACACATAGGAAATTCACATGTTATGCATATGACATGCCATGTAGCTGCATATGTAGGTTTCTTGTTGATTTGGAATTTGTGCCATAAGTGTTCTTCCATGTTAGTTTTCTTACTAACATGCTTAGATTTCCACCTTCTTAGGTAATTTTTTAAGCATTCTTCTCTATTAGTATAACATGCCTAGTTGATTAGCATGTCGTGATTTTGTTTCTTTAGCATGCTTTTTCTTTCACATTCCATGCTGTGTGTTATAACATGCTTCTATGTTAGATACCTGATATGCCATGATTTTACCCTGTTTATCCTTCCTTCTATGTTTAATTCTTATTATAGAATGTTTTTCCTTGTTATATATTTTTTTTGAATGAATGGTAATCAGTTTTCAATTATAAGGTGTATGGGTGCCTTATAACCAGGAAAGGGTAACCTATAGATTCAAACCATTTTAAGCATAAGACAAATACATTTTAAAGTTGTTAATAAAATGTAAAGGTTTCTATATTTTAAATTCAATGGTTAATTTATCTTGATTAAACGGGATCCAAATTCCAAATTATAAAGTGTATGAGTGCTTTATTGGTTGGTAGATGGCCACCCGCCTGTCTGCACTGTTGTATATATATGTGAGCATGTTTAAATTCTAAAGTGTTTTTTGTTATGATAAATTGGATCCAATTTTCAATAAAAGAATTTTATGGGTTCTTCATGAATTGGTAAATGACAAATCAAGTTAAATGTAAAGGTATGCTGCTTTCTGATATGCTTATTTATGTAAAGTATTGTTTAATTTGGATTTGAAATGAATGGAGAAACTATTATTGGGTTGTTTTCTAGGAAACTTAAGATGGATTAATGGTACCCTTGTACATTTCCTTAACTTTTAAAATGAATTTATTATGATTAATTTCCTGGAAATGATGGGATGTCAAAAACTATTAAGTTTTTTTAAAAAAATGAAGTTTGATGTAAC
The DNA here is from genome assembly GCA_963277665.1 of Viscum album. NCBI lineage: Eukaryota > Viridiplantae > Streptophyta > Magnoliopsida > Santalales > Viscaceae > Viscum > Viscum album. The sequence goes on along the minus strand of OY728140.1, from coordinate 1,347,377,908 downwards.
TTACATGTGTTTCCCTTAGGGTGTTAGCTAAATAAAGTACCTTGTGTTTTTTTTAAATGGTACTTAATGTTTTTAAATGAAATATTTTTTATTATTAATGATGAAATTTGAATAAATACAAATCTCTTGAAAATGGAACCATAAGTGGTGACCTAGGAAAAACCATTGTGTATCGATAGCTTGAGCTTTTCCTTTTGAAATTCCTTGGAACAGAACTATAGGTTTTTTTTCTTTAGGCTTTCTTCTATTTATTAAAAGCTTAAATTTTAGGCTCTTGATCTTGTGAATTGTGCGATCGTGACTAAATTCCTAGGTTGATGCTTGTTCTTTGCAATGGGCTAGCTCGTATTAGGTAGCGCCCTGAAAACTTTAATGCCTTTCTGGTGCCCATTGTTTTTGGGCGTTTGGTATCATTTTAATGTTTTTTTCAAGTAGGACATCAAGATTTTAAATTAAACCCTTGTTTGGATGGGTGTTCATGTTTTCCTTTACCTTGTTATGGTTTTGGGCATCGGGTAATGCTCATTTTTAGTGGGTTAGACATGTCACCGTCATGGTCAATTGTTTTGTTGATCGTTTGAATCCTTCTATTTTCCTTAGTAGTATGAGTTGATATATGTAGTTCCATCGAGAGTTAAATGAAATAAATAACTGGTTGATTTCTATTAAATCATTGAGTTTTTTCCTAAGAGTATGGTCTCTGTCATCTCCAGGTAGAGTGACCTGAGCATTAAATGAATAGGTGCATCCTAATGCTCGGTATGAGTTTATAAATTTTGGGACCAAGTTTGATGGAGAAGGAAGTAAGAAGAGTATTCTATTATAGAGTGTTGTCTTTTGTTTTCAAAGAAGATAAATCAATTCACTTTCTGAAGGAATTGAAAATCAGATGTTTCTTGGATGATTTGTATTTCAAAAATATCATAAGTTAGGAGAACTTGTGATGCAATCCTTGGGAAGGAAAGGGGGAGTAATGGTGATGTCGGTCATATTCAGTTTTAAATGGAAGGAAATATTCTAGTAGAATATAGGTAAGTTTCAATACTTTTCTTTGAAAATATGATTATACTAAAGGTGTTCGATGAAAGACTGTATATCACAATAGATATGGTTCGTGATTAAATTTGTTGTTTGTTGAATAATACAGATGACAATTAAGTATCATTGGTGTTCTATACAAATCAAATTTTAAGGTGGCACTATTTCCTTGTGTTTGCCAAATTTTTGGGGATGAAAATCAGGAGATGGAGAAATGTAATTTTGGTAAATAATTATGTGTTCCAGTTTGAATATGTCTTGGTATGTTGCGCTCAAGGCATGATTCGAGGTTAGAACATAAAAAAAATGTAAATGCATGAAGTGCACGAAAGATTCAAGAAGTGTGAAAAATATGAGGGTGGATCAAAAGAGACTTACATGCCCAATGCAACGTCAAATGGGGTTTTTCACAACGTGTCAGGATCTTGCCTGACCTGTTAGGGTTTTTATGCGTAGGGGTCAGTGATGCCTATAAATAAGAGGTGAACCCCTCTTATTTGAGGAGCACAACACTTAGAGAAATCTAGATCTCTGAAGAATGGAATAATTTTATATAAAGGGGGTTTCTAAAAAGAAATAGAGTTTCCCGTAAGAATGAGAGGTTGTGTGTAAGAAGAGAGTTTCGCACAAGATTAAAGTTTCTCACAAGATTTGTTTCGCTACAAAAGTAAAATCATGTGCCTGAGGCATACAAGTTGTGCGCAAGAAACCTAAAAGGGTGCGTGAAAGATTTGAGTTTAGCATAAGAAGTAAGTTGTGTGCAAGGTAGTTCTTACCAGCTTCTGGGTAGGAAAGAGAATAATTGTTTTGAAAGATCAAACTGTCAAATCTGATTAAGAAAAACTAAAACTTTGTTTTGCACAATTTTTTCTAAGAGGGTGCACACGCACTTGCAGATTTTTTTCCAAGTTCTACACAAGTGTAAGGGTATATCCTACCCATCGTACTCTACATTAAAACAATTGTTTTCTAGTGTATTGTGTGGTACTATATTATTTTGATACCATACCAAGGACGTAGCTACTATTGTTGAGTAGTGAACCTTGTAAATCTTGTGTTCCTATGATTATGTGCGTTCAGTAGGGAAATAACTCTTTAACATGAGGAGAATGTTGTTTCAAAAATAAATGAAACATAAAATAAAAACATATCACTTATTCACCCCCTCCCCCTCTATGTGATACTTGAATTCTGATTGAGTAACTTCACTAAAGACTCAGTTGTTATGATATGTTGTTTGTTTTGGTTATGGTTTTAGTTTGGGTTTTTAACTTCCTTTTATGATTGATGTTGTGATGGTAGCTCATAGGAGCATCACATGTCTGTTTGTGTTGTTTTGTATTAATGCTCTTGTGAGTGGCTAGTTGATATTCTTTTCCTTCGACAACAAGAACACTCCTATGGTAGGTGGCATCATGTCGAATCCGGTAAACTTGGCCTTCCAAGTAGAAGAGATGATACCTAAAATGTATTTTGGTAATAGTTGATCATGTTTGAATGCCTTTGAGGATGTGAGTTTTAACTAGATATCAGGTCTTTCTCAGAAACACAATGTTCTTGTGTTTCGTTTTGTATGAAACCCCTAATAAACACCTTCAAATTAGGATGATATTCAGAAGTAAATTCTAAATGGTCATGAAATTTCCTCAGGTGGTAAAGGCATTATAATCAGTTTGAAAGGCACTTCATCGGCATGTGAAGCCATGTTTCCTCCTTGAAGTCAACTATCTATTGTTCGAATATTATTCCTCCTAGTAATCTAGGATGTTGAACTGGAATCCATAAAAAAATACTCTTAGTGTATTTGGATAAGTGACAAGCATTCCCCCATCGTGTCTTCATCCTAGATGCACTAAGAGATCATCAGTCTTACGTTGTGCTAACGCTTTAAATATATTGGGATTGTTTGGATATTTCCCTTTCGGTGTTTCATAAAGAATGAATGGTTTACTATGTTTTTTTATTAGGAAACATAGCCTTAAGTTAGGTATGGGCTTTAGTGTGCATGATCACTGTAAATGCGAGAGGCCTTGAAGGAAGGCATCATGGTTCAGCTTTTAAAACATCAGGCGTCTTCTTAATTAGTTGGTCATAGTGGATTGACTCTTTACCTTTATTTCCTAGTAGTTTTAGTTGGTGAAGAACTATTTTAGAGGAACATTTTCAAATGTTGATGAGTTCAGTTGGTTTCGACCAGTACTTTTCATGGAAAAATGGATCGGATTGGGATTTGAGGTCGATGGGATTCAACCGTTACATCATTTCAAAATCACATTAGGATCATTGTTGGAATGCTTGGAGCATGCTTTGAAAGGAAATTCAAATGATAGAGGATTTGTAGTTTGAATTTGGTTGTTTAATGTTAAAACCTAACTTGGGAAGAACCTTTAGCCAGTTTTTTGATGAGACGAAAAAAATGTCATGCATCTAGTTGGACGGGCTCAGATTTTAAATGACTTAGGTGTAGTTTTCCTTTGATGTAATTTAAGGTGTGTTGGATATTTGAAAACATAACGTGACCATTAGAATGTAGAATCAAGACCCTTTTAGGTCAGGTGACTTGTACATTATTCCCTAAGGTTTCTCAAGGATGAGAAGTTCTAAGGTGGGAAGGTTTTAACGATTCGCATTTTGGACCGGACTAAAAAGCAAAAGATTTTGAAATTTTTCAATTACTAATTGAGTTGTTTTTAAAACCGGTCTTCAGAATAGAATTATGAGAGTTGGGTAACTTAAAAGTTATTTTTTTGGACTTAAGTGAAGAACCATTTAGTGTACAGAGAGGCTCGAAGGGTTTTGGGAGTGTTGAAACCAAAAAACATGGTTTTTGGAAAACAGTAGAGGGCACATGGTTTTCTTGAAATTGTTTGGCCCACTGTTTGTAACCATGGGTCCTAATTTAAGAGGGGAAGAGGCATTTTTCACAGGATACACATGGTTTCCCAAACTTTGTGCATAGCCTGTGTATGGGGAGTCTCTTAAACAGAGGTGTTCCTCATGGTTGGTGCACGGTTTTCCAAACTATGCAGCTTAACCCGTGGGAGATGTTCTATTTTAAAATTTGATTTATTTTAATTTAATTTAAAATTAAAATAAAATAAAAAATATAACCTAATCTAACCTCACCCTTATATTTCATAAGTGACAAACCCCTACCAGAGGGATCTCCCCTACGTCATACACTCGACCCCTTCCATGGACCAGCTCCGATCTTCATTTCTTGGTGGGATTTCTTCACAAATCTCTTCTAAATCATCAAGGTAAGGTCCTCTGCCCTAGTTTCCTTCCTCTTCCAGACCGATTTTGGATTCTTATTCAAACTAAAAGATTCATAAAAACCTAGGGTTAGGATTTAACCTGGATTTTTGGTGTCTTCTAGTTCTATGTTATGAAAAGGATTCATCGGGTCGTGGTCTTTCGTGTTCTAACAACTGTCATCGAAGGCGAGGTGATTCGTGTATTTTTAGTCTGCCGACCTCATTTCAAGGTAAGTTTTATAACTTATATTTTTTTTATCACCTCTTGTATTAGGATATTTGTGTGTTATTGACTTCCTAAAATTTATTTGGTAGGGTTTTGGTGTGTTTCATGTGGTTTCGGGTCGATTTGGTTCGCCTCCACCACCCTAGGTAAGGTTTTAAATCCACAGTTTGGTTTCACCCATGTTATATGGTGTTGTTTTTTTTGTTTCAAGGTTTGTAGTATTAAATTTGTTGTAATTTGGTCCCTACTTATTGATTTTGAGTCTCCAATTCAAGGGAGACTCACCTGTGTATGCATAGGTAAGTGAATATATATGTGTGAGTTCCCCCGTTACATATATAATCATCCATGGAAGTGATTATACACATATGGGGCTAGGTGTGACCATGTATATATATATAAATCCATGCGTAAGTGAGTGGATATGGGTATATGCATATAAGCATATGTGTAAGGATCCCCTTGCACACGCTCATGGCCATGAGGGTGTGTGCATAGAGATAGGTGTCCTTGAAACTATGTGAAAGTGTGTATACCCAGTAGGTGAGTAGCATCTTTTGGTTAGAAAGCTCCAAGAGTCAAAGTGGATAGCTTGGTTCTACTTGAGGTGGGATCATACTCTTTACCTTTTAAATTATGAAAGCCATAATTTAATGAACACACATAATTGATTCCTTATATAAAGTATGTAAGTTTTTTCTGAAAGAATTTCTTTGATAAAGACAATGAAATATTAAATATGATGGACTTTTATGGTTATCTGTTTTATTTCTTTGAGGTTGCATACACTTTGAGGCCATGTTTAATAAATTTAATACTTAGACTTTGGATTTTTTTATAAATTGAATGGAATACCTATTGAAATGAAGTGACCCTTGCCTCTTATGTATTTCAACAAGCCCAAGACACCCATGGGTGTGTGGTCTGCTTAGACTTGGAATTACCCAAGTGGGTAATCATTTTGTTTTCCATTACCCTCTTACCTTGAACAGGTCCCTTAGGTTTCTACCTATTATTTCCTTGTCTTAGTTGAGTCCTTGTTTTGGTTTAGTTAATTTAATTTGGTTAGGATGGTTGAAATTAGTTATTGCTACCCTATTTATGGAATTTCCATGGCACTTGATCCTTAAACCAATTTTCCATGTTTCGGAAAATTGTGTGAAATTACCTTGAGAGGAATGAATTACACCTAATGGCATGCATGAGAGGGTCATGCTCCATGTGATGAATGTAATGTGATATCTATGTTAATATTTTGATTAAAACACTTGATATGGTTTCATTCTATTTAAATGAAATGCCTTAAATGGAATGGTCCCAAGGGGAGGCATGGCCTTTCCCTATTTTGGGGTTTAATTATAAAAGAATGGCACTTTTACTTTGTTGCTTAATTAGAAATGGTGTGAGATGGTTGCCTTACCTTGTATATATTAAATTATTATATCTTAATTATGATAGTAATTTAAATGTGAGCAGTAAGCATTATAGCCCCATGTTATTCCATTAAATGTGGGAAGTAGAAATTATAGCCCAATGTAATTCTGTTAAATGTGGGTGGTAGGCATTATATACTTATTCCATTATGTTAAATTTTGGAAGTAGGAATTATACCATCATGCCATTCTATTAAATTTGGGCAATATGAATTATATCCCCGTTCCATTCTATTAAATGTGGGTGATATTCATTATTGCCTCATTCCATTCTGTTAAATATGGGTGGTAGGAATTATAGCCCCAAGCCATTCTATTAAAATGTGGGAAATAGGTATATTTACCCTATACCATTATCTCCTTATGGGTGGTAGGTATATTTACCCCGTGTCATTTTCTACATGGGGGTGGGAGGCATCACAACCTTGTATCATTATAATTTCTCAATATATACATATTGATACATGGTGACTTGATCAGACATACCAGCCATGGGATGAAGTAGGTATCACCGTCAGGTATCCCTTAGGAACCTGGAAGGGTGTTGTTTATTTATTTATTTTCGTCATTAATACTTCATACCTTCACACTATTAAATTATATTACACTATCTAAATAGGGCCATACACTTGTTGTGATGACCTACTGAGATTTATATCTCACACCTTACTCGGGCATCCATTCCACTGGGGTACCAGAGTAGACCTATCTTGTTCACAGGATTGTAGACCTTGGACCTTTCTTAGGCTTGTATGCTCGAACCTGGAGATAAGAACAAAGGAATAAGTCGAACCTTAGGATTCTCAAGGATATTTCCTTAGGACTTTTAGTTATTTTCCTTATTTGATTCATGTATTTTCTGTAATGTAAAGAGTGATTTTTTTACTACTATAGAATATGTATCTCCATGTTTCATTCATTCATCTGTTCTATAACTAGCATTGGCCACTTTTATAAATCGATATTATCTGACTTCCGATGCTTTATCATTGTTTTATACTTATTCCAGGGTTTTTCATCTATTTATAATTTATTATACCATTGGGAAACTATGATCATGAGGTAATGGTCCCCCTACTATCACCTAATTATACCCTCGCTGCTATTCGATGGCCTCTGACATATGGGGAGATGTGTTTGAGGCTATGTGACCCACCGGTCCGGCTACTATAATAATGGTCAGTCGGGTTGGGATGTTATAGAAGGGTCACTGCCACTGTAAGGTTTGACAACCCAAGTGGTTGAAATAACACTTAAAAGTTAAATAAATGGGGTATTAAATGATGTGTAATTCCATTTCACACCATGAAATTCCTCGTGGTCGACTTCCACTAAAAGAACCATCAACTTTTGATTTATTTTATTTTTCAGACCCCAAAACATTTCACTCTGTGAACCACCCAAGACAAGTCGTGAAAACAAACTTCATATTGTGTAATTTAGTTACACAACATGTAACCCCCCTTCTTCTAGATTTTTACAATTGAACTTCTCTAAACTCCTCTGATCCTCCTTCTAACACCTCCAATAACTGAAACTGGAAAATTAACGGACAGGGAGGGTCCAAACCGTTACACACCTAAAAATCAATTAATTCAAAAAAATCCCAAAAATTCATCTTAAGAGGATATTTTTATTAGAATTCAAAAATTTATATCAATTTTTTAAAATTAAAATTTTATCATTTGAAAATAAAAATATAAAAATATAAACATAATTATTTTCATAGGAAAATTATTTTAAAACATCGAGTGTTTGCAATCTCATTTGTTATACTTATCGAATTAGATTGGTTTTAATATATTATTCATATCCAAAAAATATTTTATTTTAGATATATTTTTTTCTTAAATTAAATAACATGAATGAAAATTTTTATAAAGGTTAAATTTTAATTCATAAATTAGTCTTATTAGTTTTTTTGTTACATTAATTAAATTTTATCAATGTCGTACTATTAATAACGACTTCTATTTTTATTTCTATATATATTTTATAATTCTGTTTCCAATATTTGTTCTCACCAATTCTATAACTGCATCTTAAAGGTTATATATTGGTTTACAGATTATTAGGGTTCTTTATTTCATGTATCACATGATATTGAACATATTTGGTCTTAAAGGAACATATAATTTAAAATCTCAAGGTTTTATGTTCTACCCCCTTAAATAAATTGTATTCTCTCAATTTTAATTGTCACATACTAATAAAATTAGTCAAGGTAATATAAATGAATGACATAACTCAACATATATTTTCAAATTATGTTTCTACCTTAATATCTTAGGTAAAAATGCGGAAAAAAACATTTCCCCTTATCATTTTAATCGAATGATTTATCATTCTTTTGAAACTAGTTTCCATATTCCCTTATTTTTCACATGAGAAGAATATTCTATTTTCTTTGATACATTCCCTTGGGTGTTTTTTCTTAAATTTTTGATATGTAGGAAATTGAATCTTCTTTTTTCATAATCTTTATCACTCAAACATCCATGAAATGAAATCCTTATCTTATTTGGAGTTTCTTGTAATTAAAATATGTTCACATTGTTGATAAAAAAATCATGATAACTAGTTTAGAATAATCAGAAGGTTTCTCACTCCAATTCTTATCCCATTTTTTCTCATTGGGAAAATATCTATACTTTACATAACACCAGTCATTATCTCAATTCCTTTGGGCTTTAGTTATTACTAAAATAAAAAAGAGTTAACATGAGTGATGATCAATTTACACCATAAGAGAATATTTTTAATATAATTACATGAAAAATTCAACCCCCAAATGTCTTACTCTTTTAAACCATTGCATGAGCTTCCACTTTAACCTAAATGACTCTTGGATTAACCTATATCATTATTGGTTCAACATGGATTACTTTGAGTTGGTATCTCTCACATATCTTCACATAATCATGAATATGGATATTCCAAATTACCATGTACATAAAATATTCTAATCCCAAAAATCATTAAAATTTGTACTCTTTAAATCCAATATACCTTTTATCCTAGAAAGAATATATTAATTATTTTTTAACTTAACTATAAATATGTATGGTTTAATCTATGATATCCCTATTCATTTTCTTATTAGGTTATCTATCATAAAAATATTCAAATCTCTCATAATGATTCATAAAGAGAATATGATCAACCAAAGCATATCCTCCTAGAGTGTCTATCGAGTTGTCAAGTTTTAGGACCACTCATTATACACCAGAGTGAATATTGGTTTGATACTCAGCTATAAATTACAAGTTAGATTACCACTATGTGAATTTGTGTAATTTCCATATCCACTTTCTCGTATCAAGATAGGGATTCTATTTCTTAAAAACTGCACAATCTATAATTTATTAAAACTCAAAACATTATCCTATATTTAGACATATCCATTATACACATCCCTATGATGTTTTCTAATGTTCTATTTTTCCTAACCTCTAGAAAATATTAAATACATAATACTACCTCAACCAATCATAAATTGTTATCTATACCATTTAAATTTTAATCATCCTTAATTTATCAACCCTTGATGAAATTTATAACAGGTAAATTATCTTTAAATGGAAACATTTTAATATTTAAAGAAATCTAAAGCCTCTTTTTATACCAACTACAACACCTCACACCCATGCTCCTGTGATTCATTGATAATAAACACTTTCTATACATTCCATCTATTAAATGAACTAAAGTAAACAAATTTTAACCATCAATGATGAAAATATCTCTAACAAATATTGATTCACTTTCATTCAAAGGACCTTTTGGGTTTAGAGTTTTAGAGAGTTATGAAAAAAATAACTAACAAATCCATTTTATTTATCATAAAATTGAAATTTTTCCACTATATAAGAAACTAATTAATCCATAATAACTCTTTAACATCTCCCAAAAAATTATCCATGCATTATACTCTTATAGAAATATCATGTGTAATACCTTTCTTCACAAAAATGGAGAAATGGAAAAATAAGAAGGGTGAGGATAAATTATTTTTTAGTGAAAATTTATATCATAAGCTATCAATACATGAATATGAGATGTATAATATGGTAAGAAACAAATTATAATCAAATAATGCAATATAACTGATCACATGATCTTAAAAAAAATACATGGTTAATAATATAAATAAACATGCGGAAAAATAACTGAATTCAGCATTATGGAATGAATAATTTAAGACATATTTTTTCATAAAGTTTTTACCCAATATATCTTTATTTCTATTAAATACATATCCATGAAATCATTCTTACCATCAAAGTCACAACCATGACATCATGATTACACTAGGTAGGTATACAAAAAAATACTCAACCCTTTTTCCTCATGAAACCAACTGATTTATCAAGGGGATATATAATACCAATCCCCATATTTTACTTCTTTATATCAAATTAATTCACCACAATAATTATGTGAATAATAATACAATGCATAATCAACTTTCTTTAGTAATCCATAAACATCCACACAAAAATACAAACATGCGGAATATCAATAATTTATTAATAAATAAATGTAATAACATGACCATAATCCATCCAAATAAATAATTTGAATGGTTAAAAAATAAACAATCAAAATTCCTTAGTAATCCAAAAATATCTATATAGAAATATCAAGTATACAAATTTTTAATATTTCACATATCAATAATTTTAATATAATTATACACAAGAATCCCTCAAACTAACATTTTATAGTGTAATATATATATGGTTAAGAAAATAATTCTTCTAAATAAATAAATTTATGATAATATAGGTTAATTTACTTAAAATAAGTAAATGAAAAATAAGGAATTCATAGAGGAAATGCATTAGAAGAAAAATCATGCATATACACAGTTAATGATTAAGTAAGAAAAAATCATTAATATATTTTCTTCAAGATTAATAACCCAATAGAAAATAATTTAAGATGATTTATATGTTTATCCATTATCAATATATATACTATAAAATGGAAATAATTGGTGAATATTAATCATATCTCAATAGAGAAAAATTGAGATTCAAAAATCCTTAAGGTAATAGTAATGTAAAAATCAAAATAACATGAGATAGATTCCATGAAATTTAAATAAAATGAAATATAATATATTAATTATAATTTAAGGAAATAGGGTAGTGAATACACTATATAATATAAAATATAGTGTGAAAAAAATCAAACATGTATCATGGAATTGAAAATAGAGATGAATAATATTTACAACTTTAGAAATTTTTAAATCAAAATCACTTGAAGGAAAGAATTTCATATAGAAAATTAAATACCATGAATAATTATAGCATAATGATTTGAAATATACAATGTGAAGTATTTAAACCATAAAATAGAAGACATGGTGTATAATATAAACATGTCTCAAGGAATTAAAATTCAAGACAAATACCTCCTTACATTAAATCCAACTTAGTCTTAATGCACTCTAAAATACTGTAAAAAAAGATATATGATAATAACAAATTTAAAAACCTTATTCATATATATTTTCATATGTACTATAGATTTATAACCATTTATTAAGAATATATTATCCATTTATAGTTTATTTTCATCATTGGATGTTAGAAACTATGATTGATGGCATCATACAAGTTTTGTAATGGAATGGAAAATTATTTTTTATGAGAAAACGTTCACTTTTCATAGATTATACAAGAAACTAAAATAAATTTTTTTCAATGATTTAACATATCATATTTTTATTTATTGAATTGTAAAGTTATGGTTTGTGACAAAGGAAATTGTGAATAACCAGTTTCGGTGTATTTTACAATCAAATGATCATATATTAATAAATATATTACATATCAAAATAAAATTTAAAATTTTATAAAATCATATTAAATACATTATTATTACATGAATTTATCAATATATATTATTCCTTAATCATTCATTATATAAACATTATAACATCATTTGATTATATGGTAAAATAGACCCAAATAAGAGTGTGTTATAACGAATTTATGAGTGAGGAAATGTTTTATATAATGTAAATTTAAAATTAAAATATGATAAAACATGAAATACCCTTCATTTATATATATTAAATTCATTATTATAACCATCCATGTTGGGTGGAGATGAAAAATAAAATTCTTTATTCATAAAGGTTATAGGTTGCATATACACACGATTAATGTTTCGATTTCTTAACCTTGGGGTGGATTGAATTTATATGATAAATTTTCATTTTAGAATAATAATTTTGATAAATTAAATCAAATAATTCATCAAATTCATATTTTCCACCAACTGTTAAAGGTATTGAAAAAAACTAACCACATCATTTTGTAGAGGCGGTAGTCTGCACGTACACTTGATCGATGTTTTTTTATTAGTGGAAGAAAAATATTTAATAATGGATTAACCATTAATATAATAATATTATATTATATTATAATACCTATTTCATTATATTAATGTGTCTATTAGATATTTTGGGTGAAATATTAAGAATAAAAGGCTAAGAAGTAAGAAAAACTCACATTGAGAACTTAAGATTTCTCTTGGAAATATCCTTTGAAAGGGATTCCTTAGGACATCTAATTGATAATTTAGGATTAATAACATGAAATAAACTTCTAGGAGAATAAAAATAGAATATTTTTAGGATTTTATTTTAAGTGATAACATTGATCCCTTTTCAAAAGTGAAGAGAGAGGTAATTTTAGAAGTACCCATTATATTACAAGAACGGAATGAAAAAATTAATGGTTAAAATGATCCAAAAGTGAGAAATAGTGACTTTTAGGGTGATATAAGTTCTATAATCCCTCAAAAATTCTTTTTCACATATTTTTTTAACATTTCATATTCCATTTACTCTTTTCTTTACATTTACCATTTTTTTCATGGTAATTAATTTTACTTAAGTAATTTAATTTTTATACCTAAAAATAAAATGGGAATTATTATATAATTTTTACAGAGTGATTATAAATATCATATTCATGTTATCAAATATGATTTCTATATGTAGTAAAAATGAAATTTTAGCAATAAATAATTTTATATGTAAAAAATCATTTTTAGAAAAAATTTATTTTCATATTAACATATATGTTTAGGATAAAATTATAAATGTTTTAGATTTGTATAATATAAAATTGTTTAATAAAAAAATTATTTGTCTTTAAATGATGTTGATACTAAATTTTCCAAAACAAAATTTAATAAAATGAAAACCCCAAAAATAGTTTCTCTTATTGGAAAATATTACTTATTTTTATAAAATGTCAAACAAAGGTTTTATATATCCATGATATTATTTTTCAAATTATTGTTTTAATAATTAAATAAATGTTTGATCATTTAAATTTTTTTATATATATTTATGTTATACATACTTCATGATAAATCCATAATTCTACAGCTTTAGTAAAAATTGAAATTTCCCCAAAACACCCACAAATAAATTATTTTAATAAAAATAAAAAAAGAATAATAAGGTAATATTTTTATTCTAAACAAAAAATGAATCCAATTTTTTCAAATTCAAATTATAAAATTTAAAAATTAAAAACATGAAAATATAATGGAAACTGTTTTCATAAGAAAATTAATTTTAAAAATTTAAATGTCCACAATATCATTTTTTAACCATGACTAATTAAATTGATTTTAATATATTATTATTATAAAGAATATATTTTATCCATGATATATTTATTATATTAAAATAAAGAAAATATTTTATTTATATGTATATTTAATAATTCAGTTAGCTCAATTTTTACCAATCAATTATACCGTTATATATTAACAGTTATATACCATTTCATAGATATTTTTTATTTATTGATGTTTGTATCACATTATATAGAACATACTAAGTCCTAAAGGAACATATAATTAAAAATATCATAGTGTTATAAGAAAGGTAAAAAATATAAATTTTAAAAAGATTAATGAGATAATATTTAGATGAATTAGAGACTTGAATATTTTTTTTGGATGGAAAAGATAGTTAATAAATGATTTAAATTTATAAATTTTAATTTTATATTTATCTAATTTTTTAAAATATTAATTACATGAATAAACCAAAAATTACTTAATTTTTGTTTCATGTTAAAAATGAATAATAAATTAATATAAAATCATAAAAAATATTCAATAAATTGGTTATGGATAATTTTTTTTCATATCATCTATATTCCATTAATAATCCACTTTTCATTTTAAAATTTCATTCTTGAATCTTAAAGAATTAGTATTTATAAAAACACCATCAAATATTTCCTATAAATGGGACTTCTTCCAAATAATTTAAAAACATATAAAGTTATGTTTTATTTAAATGTTCATCCCAAATCATTATCTAAACATCCCTTTTTACATTTATATATCTTTTTACTAAAAAAATTACCTTATCTGGTGGCTTTAAGCTCAATCCTCAATCCCAATTCTCCTTTAATATTTATGATTAATTTTAATAAATCAATTTTATAATATTGTGGAAGTTTTCCATTTTATATATTTTATTATGGATTAACATTAATGATTATGGATATTTGAATTTGTTATAGTAGAAAGAGAACACATATATTCATATTTTATGGATTCATCTATGAACATGTTTTTTTGGTCATATTGCAGAATGTCATATATATTAACTAGAATGGAGTTAATGGTTAGATATTGAGAGATAATGTTTTCACATTTATGTTTGATATAAAATATTTGATATTATGTTTTGATATAATATTTTAATAAATATTTTTGAAGTTATTAATAGATAATTCATGGAAAGAAAGAGAAATATTTTAGTGAGATATGTTTTACTGATATAGGATGAGATATTTTAGAAATATCTATATCAATTTGATGATGACACACAAATTGATGGATTGGATCAAGACTAGACCTTGATGATAGGTATTAATGAATAATTTATGCTTTTTATATGTATTGTATTAAATTACTGAAAAATGATAGTGACATGGAGATATCCAATTGTAGAGAGGAAAATTAGAGAAGGGGGATAGCTTGATATGTTATTGAAATATATAGTTATTTTAGAGAGGGGATAATTGATAAATTTTCATTTAAATATTAAGATATTTTGAGAAGAATATAGATCTTAACCTTGGAAATTTTTTTAATAGGGAACTAATTTTATTTGGATTCTTGACGAAGGAAGAGTACACTATTGTATAGATCATGTAGAGGATATATATTCAACCCTATTAATAATGATTGGAAAGGAAACATAGTGGTCATCATTCATGTATCAAATATGGATATTTTTAATGAAATTATATCCATTTTTATATTATAATCAATTTTATATCAACTCATCTATAAAATGATAGAAAGTTCTGTGAATAAATGAATGGGGTAGGAAAAAAGGGGAAGTGATTCTTGGGTGAGAAGTGAGATTTCATAATATAATTTGTACGGTGGTGCACAAGATAATGGAGTTACCATCAAATAAAAATTTTACTATTGTAAATAGTATATTAACAATAGATTTTATTACACTAACACGTCACTATTTTTATAATATCTGTAATTGTACCATTTTATATAAATAAAGTTAAAATATTTATGTATGTGTGTGCTTCTATGAACATTTTATATATTTGGTATGGTTCCATTAAAGGTATGTATATATATATATATTGAAATTAGTTCATGATAATATGGTAACAATATCCAAGAGATGGTAATAATTTGAGATAAGAACCGTTACTTTATTTGAACCATGATTCACCCCCTCCTCTCTAGGTGCCTCGTATCTCACATCATAACTCGATGGTCCAAACAGATCTGCTTGGTTACAAGGAAAGGTAACCAAGGATAATTTTATAGGTAAAAGTGAAAGACATGAAAATTTTAATGAAATGGAATATACATATGAATGTGTACCATTCTAGTAGAATCTATAGGAGGATTCTCTTATTTTATCACTTTTACTCACAACACCTGGAGATATAGATGCATAAACCTGATGTGGTCTAAGTTAGATTCCTCTTAGAAATTTTTAGAATACAAAATTTATTCCTAAATTCCATTTGTGAAAACATAAAAAAAATATAATAAAATCAAGTCAAATGATATCATACCTAATAATTAGTTTCCCATATTAATGAGTAAGGGACTATATGTCAACATAGACCTTTTGATACACTATAATGAAATGTTGTGACTCAAAAGAGTAATAAATAAATTCTATACATAATTATATAAATGATAATTCATGTATGTTTTCTATTTTAATCTTAGGGTTATGCATTTCAAAGAGTTTAATTCACATTAAACCATGTATAACACCCCGAGATTTCAATATGTATTTCTCTTTTAAATAATAACATGTTTAATAATATAAATTACACTCTATATTAAATTAACTTGTCACAAAATATTACAATAAAACTATTTTAAAAATAAACTAGGTAATCAATTATGATAGATAAATTGTATTATTTTGTATTTAGTGGTGAAATTTAATGATTATAAAATAAATAATTAAATTGGAATGATTAAAATAATTAAATATTAAAGGGTTATTTTAAAATAATTGTCTTCCAAGTGTTGTGTAATTTAATAAATTTAAAAAAAATAAAGTAATAAATTGTATGAACAAATAAATTTACACTAAATTAATTATAATTTTTTTAACAATATTATGTGCACTTAAAGTTTAAAAATGTCATTTTTCATTGAAATAAATTTTTTTTTATATTGTGTACTATCATTTAAAATATTAATTAAAGATTTTTTTAAAAAATTGAAAGTGAATTCATTTTTTATTTTTCATATGAAATTTTTCTTTGTATGGAATTTTGGAATTTTTCTAAAATATTTTATTTTGGGGAGAATAGTAAAAAAATACCAATTTTACAAATATTTCCACTTTTATGACATTATCATGATACAATAATTAATATAAATATTATGAAACCTTTTTATATAAAAAATATATATTTAATATGTAATATAATTTATTTTAAAATATGATATAGATCTTATAAATCTATGTTTTTTATATTGGATATCTAAGTAATGTATTTATGCGAATAAAAACTATTTTTGTACTTCTATTTTAATCAATTTTTCACAAGGTTACTTTAAATTTTAGTTTTTTTAAGTAAAATTATTTCCAACGGATTAAAAATAAATAAATAAATTAAATTTAAATTATCATTATACCTGATTTTGTTATAAAAACACTTTTTTCCTAAAAGGAATTTTTTTTTAAAACAAACTCACTATGTTATATGAACATATATTAAAATTAATTTTAACAACCAATATAAATTTAATCTTAAAAAGTGGATTATGTTTTTGGGATCTAAATTTTTTTTATTAGTGAATTCAATTTAATTTTTGGTCATAATGAATAGTTACCATTCTAAAAGTTTTTCACTGTGATAATTGTTAAAAAATTTATCATGGGTCTAAACTTAGAGATAATTCTTTAAGTATCGCTTAAAAATGTCTAAATATTATTGGTTTAATGTATTTGAACTTTAAATTATCCTATCTTTTAAATTGGACTAAATTGGAACTAAATTTCATGATAAATAAATTTATTATAATTTAATGTTCTTAATATTTACAAATGTGAAACTCCCCTCACTTAAAGAATGACACATCCTCTCCTCATTTCTGAAAACACCCTAATCTCCCTTATCTCCACTAAATATGAAACAATACCAACCTAAAACCCTTTTCTATGAACTATAGGTTATTTTCTTCCCAAAATATCAATCCTAGAAGGGTAATTGAAATAAGTTTACATACTATACTAAAAAAAATTTGTTATTTTTATAATAAATTTTCTTCTCATTTTCATCTAATGGAAATTGAAAACATCACTCATATGTATATACGGACTACCTTCTACATAAAGTGATGTATTTATTTTTTCTTCATTGAATCACATGGGATTTTATAAATATAAAACTTAGTAATATATGTAATTTTATGACATAATTTTGATTATATAAATATAATATAGTATCTACCTTCTTACCCTATAATACATTGAAAAATGAAAATATTGCCCATGCATACATGTGGAATACAGTCTCACACAAAGTGATGAAATTATTTTTTCAATTATACCTCACTTAATTAGGAATAAGGATGAATTTAATGCATAGATATTATATTTTTTATATTATTAAGATTTTATATGGGTAATATTTTTTACTTTATTCCCATTTAATCCATTAGAAAAATGAAAATGTTACTCATCCATATGTGAATACTACTACCTCTATGAATATTTTAATGCATTTTTCATCACAAAATCATATATATGTTTCTAAAAGTGAACTTAAAGTGTAATAATGATATATATGAAAATATTTACATTATATATGTGATGAAATAATGACCAATTTGAAAGTACCTAAACTTCCAAATAAAAACATATATGAGAAACAATAGTTAGCACCTAAATAATCAATTTTAACAAATAATTATGAGTAAATGGGTAAATAAATGTTATAAAAAAATGATACTCTAGAAAGATATATATAAATATCAATATAACATAGATGAATTATAAATATAATTTTTTTATAAATGAGTTCAGAATGAGTCTGTCCAAGTGAGAATCCAAGGTAACTATTTCACATCACAAACTTATTTCCTTAACAAGTGATTTAAATTATGCTATATGTCTTTATCTTTCAATAGGTTTCGATTCACCTATTACAAGATCTATAAGTGATTATTCAACAATATGATTTTTATTTCAAGATTATTTGTGTTTAAATTTACATTGGAGTAATTATGGGAAATTAATCTCTTAATCCCCACATATTTTATTTTTCTATATTAATTCCCAAGATTTCTATGTCTTTGTTTCCCTCCCCCATCTATTTCAAAATTCAACTGAAATAATATTTACAAGAAAAATAGACCTTATTTTTACTTTTTGTTAGAAATCATTTTCTTCCAAGCCCATATTCATTAAATTTTTCCAATAATATTATTCTATAAATTCCAATGGTTGTTTAAGGTAATTTTTAATTATCTTTTATTTTTTATAAAAAGGTTTTTTATATGTTTCTTATTGTACTCTTTACAAAAGACAATAAAATAATGTTTTAATTTAATGTTTATAGCTTGAACACACTTTCTCACCACCATAGTAATTATTTTTTATCAAGAATACTTTACATGTGCCCATGGGTTCTCAAATAAAATATTATTCCCATTATTCTTGGAATTTTTAGTTTCAATGAATTTTTAAAATAAATAGATATTTCCTATCATCATAAAAGTTCCTTTATTTTGTTTTTTTAAATGTGTTATTCATATATGTTAATAACCTTTCAATATTATTACTATTCACTAAGGAAATGATCTAATGATAGCATACAGCTTACTACTCTCTATGTATTATGTTTATGTTGTTTTATTTATTTTCTAGGGGAAATGTTGAAATTATATGTGCTAGTTTTCAAATACATATGTTATTAATAAGGCATTTTGGTTATGAATTGTATTTATTATTCTCTCTTTGAAATGAGGAATAAATTATAGTTAGTATGTAATGGGTGAGGCCCTATATTATATAGTTCTTAGAATAACTTTTTAATCTCATAAGATAAACTATAATCTATATTTGATGTATTCCTTATATATTTTTGTATGATGTCTTGTAACAAGAGCTTGACATTAAGATTATGATGTCTAGAATTATATATTCTAACATTATAAAACTAGTTATTATTATCAAGGAAGTTATTAATGTTACTATGTAATCCATGGATATATTTCCATTCTATAATATTGGTTATATATAAAGGTTTATTTTTATTTATCTATGATATATTATCCATTCCTTATTTATTTTATGATAGATTCCCCTTAAACTTTCCATTACTGATAATTTGAGCTCGATATTTATTTTTTTCATATACCTAGGTTATAAATAAAACTAATGAATTTTATATATCTATAATAGTATCATGTCTGGAGAATTTTGTGTGAATTGTTGAAGACTTATTATGGAATAATAAAATCATGGTATAATTGAAAAAATTCCCACTGAATTAGAAATACATGAGTCATGTTATGTAGTTATTCTTTCATAACCATATAAAGTTATAATCATAAATGGTTCTTGGTTATTTAAGTGACCCAATCATTTCATTCATGTTATAATTTTGGTGGGTTAAAAATGGGTCACTTGATTTAACATCAAACCCAATATGTAAAGATTCTATTTTTATCACTAGATCTATGTGTATTGGTATGGTATATTATAGTTGGAATAAAAGCATAATTTTTGTAACTACAGTGGTTTGGGTGTTGTTAGATGAGTATAATTTAAAGTATTTAAAAATATTTTAGGGTTAATATGATGGGTTTGGATTAAAAGTTAAAAGTATTATATAACCTTAATGGTTAATATGTTATTAATAAATATTGTTATTTTTCTATAAATTGAATGAGTTAAATAAAAGAATAAATTATTATGTTTATTTTGGTATTTATCCTCCTTATAATATAGTTTATTATTATTTTATTTAATATACTAAATTTATCCATTTTGAGATTTTTAAAATGGTTAGAATATGGCCAGAACCAAGTCAATAATGAATATGAAGAACAATGTGGTGGTTTCCTGAATGAGAAACCAAACACGATAGGATTTGGAGTTAAAACACTTGTTTTTATTCTTAACTAGCTATCTTGAGTGATGATAAACAACCTAATCCTAGGTCGGTTTCCTAAAGAACCAAATTAGAGAAAAATATAATTTCATAGAATTTCATGTGATAAGTTCCATAAAGGAAAGAGGATTCAATTTGTTATATGTCAATAAAATTGGAAGAGGCACCCAAGGGTATGTCACAAAGGAATGGTAAAATGTTTTCTCTGTGTAAATAGAAGTCATAGATCAATAAAATGGAATTAAATAATTAAGATTTTGGTTAACGCAATGGAGGGGAATACATTTATTCTAAAGGTATCAATTGAATGTTTTAAATGTGAAGAATATGGGCATGGTGGAAATTGATTCCCTAGGTGTAAATAATTTAAGTGGATCAATGATATCTTATAAATAATGGTTTATAAAATTAATATTCTATAAGGCTGAAGAAGAATAAATTATAGGTAACATATAAATGATATGAATTATTTTAATGATTTTTCTTATTCTTAAATTTGGTAATATTATTATATTAAGGTTTTTGAATCATTATACATGATTTTGATTATAGGAAGGAAGTATTAATGAATAATATGTCAAATCATAGTTTAAGGTTAATAAAGGAAGTTGAATAATTGAAGTGTCTATATATAGGGTTTAAATAGTTATGATGTGTTGTTATTTTATTTAAGGATTGATAATATTTATGAATGATCATAAATTTAAAAGTATAGATACCCATTTGATTTCATATGTGATTTAATTAAAAGGTGATGAATGATATTCTAGGTCAAGTTTTTGGGTTGAGGTAAATTTAACTCGTAGTATTATCATGTTATTTGCTGTGATGGTTATTTGGATAGTATATAATTATATTGGGGATAAAATATATATTTTAAAGATAAACTTTGGGTCTAACATGATATTTAATTTTAAGGTAATTAGAGTTAATTGGGATAAATGATTATTATGTTATTATGAACATTTGTTTTATAGTATAGATAATAATGGAATTAGAAAAGTGATTTGTTGATAAGGAGGATAAATTTATGTTAGAAGTAGTTCATTATATTTTTAGGAACATTATAGTAATAAAGGTAAATATGACACAATTGTCTAGTATGTGATTTAATGTCAATGTGGATGATATTAATTGAGGGATAAATATTGAGTTAACTTTGGGAATGATAAATAATTTTATGGAGGAATTATAGTGAATCATGTTATTTATGGATAGGATTAGTATATTTTTTATATTATATTATTAAGGAATATAAATTATTTGTATGTTACTATGAGCAATTAACATTTTTTGAAGATAAATGTTATGTTGATTTTGGAATAATATGTTTTCAAATCTATATTATTTTTGTGTTTTTATTTATTCAAGAATATTTTGTGAATTTTTAGGGTTTATTTATCTATTTAATGATTTATGTTGAAATTTGGGTGTAATTATTGAGATTTTGGTGATTAATGTAACGCTTATTCATATGAAGTTTTATTCATATTAAGTATTATCTTAATTTGTGCTAAACATTTTTTGGTAAATTTCTAGAGAAAGGAGGAGTAAATTTTCATCTCATTCACTGAACTTTTGGTCCTCTAAAATTTAATTCATATGTTTCATACATGAAAAAAAATTGTCATGGTTATTTATTAATCAGAGTATCAGATAAAGTAGAGATGGAAAAAAATTCGAAACACAACCAGATGATGAAATTGTACTTATGGAATGGAATGAAATCAAGAATGTATATTTTATCATTCTTAACTAAAAAATAATTCTTAAACTAACACAATAGGAAGATAAATCTATCGAGTCTTATGTGGAAAATTCCTCTAATATATCAAAGTATGAATTCTGAAACTCATTCAAAATTATTAGTCTTATAATGATACATACATGGTTTTAGAAATATTTAATTAAGATTAACTGTGATTTCTATTAGTGAATTATAAATTAATTATCCTAAAAAAATAAACATCAAATTTTCTAACTATGTAGTGAAACAAACATTTTTTGTAAGAAAAAAATAAAATTTTGGGAACATAATTTATTTAATGTTGGAGAACATAACACCTCAAAATTTCAATTTACAATTCCCATTGGAATAATAATATGTTTTATATATTCCATTACATGAAACCTCAAACTAAAATGAGTCCCAAAATATAATAATAAACCTTTAGTAAAATGAATTTAATTAATAATTTTTCATATTTAAATTATATTATTATGTTTTTTACTAATTAAATTTAATGATTAGAAATTAAATAATTAATGTGATGTGATTAAAAATCTTCAATGTTAAAAAGGGGTATCTTTGAAATAATATTTTGTAAATTGTTTCTTATTTTAATAAATTCGATCAATTTTAATAGAATTTAATGTATAAAATAATTAATTAAAACACTATTAATTACAAATTAATATGTAATCTGATTATGAGAACTTGATGTTTAAAAATATAATCTTTCTATAAAATTAACTTTTCTTTATATTTTATATTTTTATTTAAAATATAAATTTATGAAATTTAGAAATTTAGTTTGATTAAATGAACTTATTTTTTGGATAAAATATAACAAAATTATTTTAGGATGAAATTTTGTGATTTTTATAATATAATTGATTTTTAGTCGAATAGTGAAAATATAATTATTTTATAAATACTATCTCTTTTATGATATTATCATGATACAATAAAAACATGAAATTTTATGAAACCATTTTATATATAAAATATGTATTTAATAACTAATATATTTTTTAAAAATAAATAATTTTGAGTTTCTAAATCTTTGTTTGAAATTTTAGAAATCTAATTAATGTTTTTATACAAATAAAATCATTTTTTGTTATTATATTTTTATCAAGTATTCACAAATTTTCTTTATATTTTGGATTGGTATGAAATTAAAGCGTGTTTTCTTTGATTAATCATATTCTAAAAAAAATTAATAATCAACATTATGAATTATTTTGGTACAAAATTATTTTTATGGATAATAGGTCATTTTTATAAACATAGTTTTCTTTTCATTTTTAATATTTATAAAAAATGAAATATTTAACACTACTATAAATTGAATCATACAAATTATATTTAATACATGGGATCATAATTTTATAATTTGGTAATGAGGCCAATTTTATTTTTTATTGATAATGAATAGTTGTCGTTGTATATGTTTTTCACTATGGTAAATGATAAATGGGTTAATGGGGGTGGTGTAACTTAGAGATAAATATTAAAAAATCTCATAAAATTGTTTAAATACAATTATTTGAGTTTATTTAGACATTAAATTATCTTATCTTCTTAATTGGAAAAAATATAAGCTACTTTCCTTTTGAAAGACATTTATTATATTTTAATTTTATTAATATTTACAAAGAATCCACTCCCACCCCATATAAAATGAAACATCCTCTCTTAACTTATAAACACACCCAAAGCATTCTTATCTTGAAAAATACCTTTCCAAATACCTTCCCAATACCCTTAAAAATGAATTATAGGATTTGTTATTCCCAAAAGACTCATCCTAGAAGGCTTATTGTGTAAGATGGAGGACATTATATGTAGAAGAGGTATATGTTCTTGTCATTATTTTTCAAATTTATTTCTTCATAAACATCATAAAAATATTTTTTATCTATCTTAGAATAATTAAATAAGTATCATTAATATAATGAAATTTTTTTTGTAAACTTTACAAAAACTTTTTATCTCTATTCTAATTCATGGGAAACCAGAACATAGCTCATGAGTAAGTACAAACTACTATTAACATGAAGTGATGTATTTTGTTTTTCATCACCAACACACATAGATTATTTTAAATATTTAATAAATGGATATATATGATATTTATGAAAAAATTATGATTCTAGAAAGATAATATATTATATATCTTCTTACCCTCCCATCAATTGTAAAATGAAAACATTGGTCGTGCAAAGGTGTGAAATACCTATTTCACAAACCGATGTAATTCGTTTTACATAAACACAAAACATGGAAGGTCATAAGGATAAATTTAGTGAATAAATATGTTATATTTTATATATTTATAATTATTTAAGTTTCATCCTTTATCTATGTTTTTTCATTTTTACCCATTAGAAAAATGGAAATGTCTCTCAAGAGTAGGTGCAGACTATAGCCTCCATGAAAGACATATCTCATATTTCATCACCACCAAACTTGGATGGTTATAAAAGTGTTTTTAAATTTTCAATATTATATATATTACCTGAATAACATTATATAAGTGAATAGACCATGATCGAGTTTCAAGGATCATAACTTCTGAATCAAAACTTGTATGAGAAACATAATAGCTAACAGATAAATAATTAATTTTAACAAATAATTATGAGTAAATGTGTTCAAAAAGTTATAAATAAATGATATAAAACAATATAGATATAAATATGTGTGAAAAATTATTTTAGTAGACTATATATTTTATACTTCATTTTATGTTATGGAGTGGTTGGGTAAAATCTTGAAAAGTTTTTGGATGGTTTTAGAATGTTTTGGATACGTTTTTAAGGATGAATGGTTTGAGCGTGTTTAAGGGAAACAATATAGATTCTTTGGAAAACTATACTAGGTTATTATGGGAGTTAATGGGTAGGTGAATGGTTTGATTTTGGTTTTCATAACTGTGCATCCTAACTATGTGGCATAGAACTTTTGTAAACTCATGATTCACACATTTGGAACACTTTTTTCCAAACTCTGCAACCTAAATGTGTAAAATGAATTTTTTTAGATAGTGGTGCTTAACAAGCATGGATTATGGTTTTCATAAATATGATACCTAACTGTATGATGTAACACCCCAGGATTTCATATTGTGTTATTTCTTAAAAATAATTCAATAACTTGCACTACACGCAACACCGAGTTCAATCACACCATGACGTACAAAAAAATCCATTAAAAGAGGTCATGAATAGTATTAACTACATTTTGAAATTTATATAATCCTTATAATTTTAGAATCCCTATTATGAGTTTCTTAGTCATAATGCAAGAACAGATTCATTTTCAGTATTGCACTTTTATCAACTTTTAATAGTGAAACCTTTTTAAATAAAATATTTTAAACTATCTGAATAAATTGGGACATCAAAAAAAAATTAAAATGAAACATCCCAAGCTTCCACGGTACGCTTTCCTTTGAATAAAATAGTAGCGTGTGTTGTACGCAACCTTGAGTTTTAACACATGCCACAACCAATCAAACTAGCCGTTATGAATAGTAATACCTAAATTTTGAAATTATATATATTTTATATTTTAAAATGGACTTCATTTTTGGATTCGTAATATCGAATTTATCCTAAGGTGAAATTTTGGTACTTTTCGGATAACTTTCATATTTTGATGAATAGTGAAAATTACTAAATTTTAATTAAAAACAACTTTTTTAATCAAAATAATTAATAGTGATAAATTGTGAATTTGAGTGGTTTTAAAGTATATTTAGAATATATTTTTACCATTCAATATAATTTTGGTCATTGGACATAATTTTACAATTAAACCGAACATAAACAAGTGTCAATCTTTTGATAGTTATTACCTCTTAAAAACACGTTTTTTGTTTTGACAGCGGGAATTAATTTTAAATTAATTTCTGCCACTTCTGTGTTTTGAATTTAGAAAAATGGATTCCATATTTGGAATCAGGATGTCCAAATTGTGTAAATAGATAACTTTTATTTTTAGACATTTTGAATAATTACTGTGGTAAATATTTTATTTACCATGGTTAAGGGTAAATCCCGTAAATAAGGGTTAAAAAATAATATTATAATAATACAAAATTATCCTAAAACGTGTCCTAACCTTATTGGTGGACACATAACCGACCATGGGCATCCTTGGGTCGATTTGGGGACCCCTTGGAGCCACTTGTATGTGGTAGGGACACATTATATTAATAAAGTTAAAATAAAAATAAAAATGGCATAAGCTTACATCTTTTAGAA
This sequence comes from Viscum album, assembly GCA_963277665.1. NCBI lineage: Eukaryota > Viridiplantae > Streptophyta > Magnoliopsida > Santalales > Viscaceae > Viscum > Viscum album. The sequence continues at coordinate 1,347,351,279 of OY728140.1, read as the reverse complement.
GAACAATTTTTACATAGGTTTATACATGTTGGATTTTCGATTATAAATATTCATTAGAAAGATAAAACGATTTCCTACATAATGATATTTTATTTATAATTTTTAGACATCAAATAATTTAAATTATTAATGACACAATAATGATGCAATGTTTACCTCATTAATAAATCATTTAAATAAATAAGATTATAATGATTAAAATATTATCTAAAACCTGTCCAATTATTATTGGTTGATGTTATTTAGAAAATGGGTCATCTTATCTTCGACCTCAATGATTTTTGGACCATTATAAACCGGATATAATTATATTATAAAGTAATACTTTCACTCTTTCCTAAAGAGCCCCTCCTCTCCCTTATAAAAGGAGACAACTTCTACTCATTCCTCACACCTCTAAAGCCACTTGGCTCGTCCAAAATCTGCCCAAATACTCTCCCAACTTCCCTCAATACAACCTAGAGGCCTTATTTTGATCAGAAAGCCAACCTAAGGATCCCTTTTGATCAAATCAAAAGGAAGAACCCGAAGAAGAGGTAATGTTTTCACCACCCCTTTTCAAGTTCCTTTCTTCTTCCACTTCTTCTTTCTTTGTTCTTACAATTCTAAAATAATAACTCCAGTATCTCACATATACTGTGATGTTATTATAAATATGGTACAACCATATTCAGTATTCTATCCACCCTTTGAATAACATGTCACCATACGTGCGTACGTACGGCTTACCGTCTCCACGTCGTGGTGTAATTGTTATTCAATATATTATTATTTGGATGGGTATAATAATGATGTTAAACTCATGTAAATAATAAATATAACATTTTAATTATTCTGTATATATGATATAACATCCATTTATATATTATTTTAATATCAAAAGAATGATATTGTCGCTCGTGCGTACGTACGGACTACCGTCTCCACAAACGCGATAAGATTAATTCTCCATCGTATCCATTCAAGTATAATTATCATTTGATGATTTAAAAATAGTATCTAAGGACTTGATATCATTCTGGATATGAATAATATACATCCCATTAATAACGAATATGGCTCACATAATAAATAATATAAAGTAAAATGAACCCGTTAACACCCGAAATAACGATAATTCTAAGATATTATTAACAAATCAATGTTAAAAGATCATATATGATATCATATTAAAGTAAATGATTCTTGTATTATTCAATAACAATTATTTTACCATTATACAGGAGGTAAACCTACCATACACCAAGGAAAAAGTACAAGTAAGGGATTTTCTTATCTCACTTTCAATTCCGTGAGATTTCCATTGTTCGCCACTAAATTATTGAATGTGGTGTATTTTGTACTTCCATTTGATATATATTATCATGATTCTCTTTATATTCATGTTATTCTTTAAATAATTTGGTGGTTATTAACTTTTGGCAATACGACTCAGTTGATTAACGTGGTAAGGGATTTTCTTATCTCACTTTCAATTCCGTGAGATTTCCATTGTTCGCCACTAAATTATTGAAAGTGGTGTATTGTGTACTGCTATTTGATATATATTATCATGATTCTCTTTATATTCATGTTATTCTGTAAATAATTTGGTGGTTATTAACTTTTGGCCATACGACTCAGTTGATTAACGTGGTAAGGGATTTTCTTATCTCAATTTCAATTCCGTGAGATTTCCATTGTTCGCCACTAAATTATTGAAAGTGTTGTATTGTGTACTGCCATTTGATATATATTATCATGATTATCTTTATATTAATTTTATTCTGTAAATCATTTGGTGGTTATTAACTTTTGGCCATACGACTCAGTTGATTAACGTGGTAAGGGGTTTCTTATCTCACTTTTAATTTCTTGAGATTTCCATTATTCACCACTTAATTATTGCATGTGGTGTATGTGTACTGCCCATGATTGTATTCATTGTGTAATATACTTTAATTTATGGGTATTTACATCATCTGGGTATGATACTTATTTCATGGGTGTATGTTTCATAAGTTTCCTAATCGATAAGGGAATTTGAAATTTCAATTTCCACTCATTTGGCTTTACGCATATTTCATTGATTATATTACTCCAAGATTATGTGTGGAATCACTATTCATTTGATTATGTAATAATTTCCACTCCCCTTCCTGTGGATATACGTTTGATACACATAATCACTCCATTGATAATTCTCAAGTCATTGATATGAATTTGATAAGAGTAATTTGAACTCATTCTCCATTTGTTGAGTTAAACATCCAATTCATTGGTGTTGTTTTTACAAGAATATGTGTGAATGTCCTTTGATTGTTTTACACTGAATATCCAATCATATTTAGTGTATTTATATTTGACACACATAATTATGTCGTTGATTTATCCTTAACCTAAGGATACAACCTTTATGAGAGATTTCATCTCAATTTACATTCCATTGAGACTTCTTTGATGATATACACCAAATCACTTTTATGTGGTGTATATAATGTACTTTGACATAGTATATCATGAATCCCTTTATTCTCATGATATTACAAAGTTTTGATTACCTCAATTATTTGTATTCAAGTTTCTATTTTGGTTAGAATCTCTAACCAAAATACCATTTTTAAATGTTTTAAAGACTTATTCATCTAAACCTTTCTCATTAATGTCCATGTTTTAAAAATGGTTTTAAGGATTTATTTATATGGACATTAAAGTTTAGAAATTAAAACTCCTTTTAAAAAGTTTCAAAGTGGTATGGTACACTTTTATTCAAAAATCTACTTTTAAATGGCTTCTTTACAAATAGTGTGACTTTTAAATGTTTTCAAGAAAAGGGGGATATTTCTCTCAAATAGTTTTGATGATTATTTTCATCTATGTCAACATGCTTCATTATTCTTGATTGAGGTTAATGTGATACAATACAATCTTCCATATTGTATCGAATAAGTTATGTTTGACTGTGGATGTGCGGTTTTTATACCATTCATGGTTTGTGGTAAAAGTATTGACATTTCATATGCTATTTTTAATACGAATGTTTATGTTATGTTTAAACATGTTCATATGAGGAATGCATTGGACTTAATAAGTGACGGGTGGAGCCCGCTATAGCTCCTCGATGCATCGGTAGGTCTCATGAGACAAACTAGTGTCTTGGCACAAGGCCTTGGCAAAATCTTATTTGTAGTCTTGGCACGAGGCCTTGGCTATGTGGTTACGATAGTCTGGCATTATCCATTCCATCATTATGAAAGTGGTTATTGATATTGCATGTGATCATTCGACTAGTAGAATATCCATGTGAGTAATTAAATGGAATTATTTCATTTTACCTTTTCCATTTTATGCTGAAGTTCAAGTTTAAAAGGCTTTTGTTTTAGTTATAAATTGCCTTAAGTGTTTTTGCTTATTTATGAAAGCTTCTGATATAATGTTATCCTTACTGAGCATCTGAGCTCACCCCTTTCAAAGTTTTATTTTTCCCAGGATTATGAAGAAGTAATTTATGAATGACCTGCAGGGATAGTATGAGGGGATATGAAGACAAGATGTTTTTTTATGATGTAATGTAAAACTTATGGATGTATCTAGTGTTTCCAAGGCTACTAAACCAATCGGTCTTTCAAGATTTGATCTTTCTTGTGATCATGCCAGTGTTATGTAATAATGCACCGACTCTGGGTAACTAGGGTCGGGGCGTTACAGTTGGTATCAGAGGAAGTTTAGTAAAAACCTTGGAAGCTGGATTTAGATAAACTCTGATTACAGCACGTAGACCTAAGATGAACTTTGAGGATTATTATAGAAGAACTTCCTAGAATTTTGGTATTATAGAAGATTTTGTGAGTTTTCCGAGCAATACATCCCTGTCTGGATATGAGCTGGTAGAGGTGGCTCTGGCATAGATATACCTAGGGGTAAAACCCGAAAACACCGCTTTGAGCTAGACTCGAACGGGAACTGGTGCACGACAACGGGCCTTGCTGCACTCTTGGTTACGACACTCCCGGGGGATATGCTTTGGTAAATTCACAAGATTAGTATAAACCATTATTAAGGGAATACAAAAAAAATGCCCCTAAGAATATATGTCGGCAAATAGATAGTGGATAACCTAGATTTAAACATAGGGTACCCCAAGTTAGGATATATTGTTCAATTACAAGATTATCCTATTATATCTATTTTTTTTACGTTCTTATTAGATTAGTATTCAAAAACCCAAATTGTATTTTCTTTTGTTAGTTGAAACATGGAGGGAGAAAGATCACGAACAACTCTTCTCTCTCTTCCTGAAGAACTACTTGCAATTATTATCCAGAAGTCATGCGCAGACGATGTTGAAACTTTTTCAAATGTCCAAGTTACATGCAAACAACTTTATGAGACATCCAATACCTCTAGCATTGCACGATTCTTTCAAGGATCAAGTACCAACTATGGTATAATGTTCCGCTCTCAACTTTCTTACCACGCTAAGCGTGGGAAGTACCATCAGGGTCTTTTCAAATTATTCACTTTATCTCAAAATTACGATGCACTAAATGATTTTCTAGATGCTGCAGAAGAGGGAGACCTTCGAGCAGCCTATATGTATCAAATTATATATTTATGTCATTTGGGATATACGAAAACTGATTTACCAAAACCTTATTTTGAAATATTTGAAGATGAATCAGTGAGAATTTTTCTAAAAAAACATGTTAAAGACGATTTCTCAAAATTATATATAAGAAATACCTATTTTTTATGATGCATCGATGCTTCCATCGATATAATCCAAAATGGATGAGGAGTTTTTGGGTAAAGGAAGTAGATGATTTTGAAAAATTCCTGAGGTACCATTGTGACACATGAACGCATTCCACCAAAATGCAAACCCGCCTAGTCTCTCCAGAGTTCATGTTGTGATCCACATATCTCTAGTGACAAAATACATGCCTGACCCAACGCATGTACTCACCTATGAAGAATTATAACTGGAACCCGATCTATCTTATTGTGGAGAGCCTATCAGAATTCTTCATACCAAAGATCAAGTGTTGCGAAACCGGATGACTCGTATGGTAAAATATCTATGGAGAAATCATAAGATGGAAGAGGCAATGTGGGAACCCGAGGAACATATGATGAAGAACCTATGTGGAAATAAATGGATGGTGAAATGTTTAAAAGTGTTAGTGCTCTTTATTGATGGGATTACTTTGGAATAATTTTCTCTTGTATGTGTAAACCTGCAATTTATCATGTGAAAATGATATTTGAGGAAGAATTATCTTTTCTGTTTCAGATATAGTTATAAATAACCATTTGGTCTTACATGATCATTGGGTTTGAGGAAATTATAAGTTATTATAATTTGGGATGAAAATGCAAAGTATGATATAACATTTGTGATTAAATTATGTTATTTTGAGGAATTTGTCTCATTTTGGTAATATTATAAAATATAGTTTTTGAAAAAGGACAACACGTAGACCGTGTGACAACCCATCGCGTCGGACAAAGCTGTGGGAATCGAACCCACAACCAAAGTGCGATTGGGATTTATCGCCTACCACTGGACTACGTGAAGTCCCTGGTCAGTGTGACTATTTTTTTTTTGTTAAATGATTTTATTGATCAATAATAAGATGATTTGGGTTCTTATGTCTTATCAAATGAATACCCTTGGTATAGGAAAATGATTTGGTGATTAAGTGATAAATGTTATTTTGGAAGATGTTCGTTTTGTTAGGAACACTATATGCCCAAGGAAAATAGAATACAATGAGGTTTCATTTGTAGAGTAATGGTGGATTTTTATCTACGTTTTTATTGTTGATTTATAGTGATTTGGGTTATTTATGGAAATGATTAACCTATAACAGAGAATATGTGATGATGTTAATCACTTTTAAGTATGTGACTTTAAGAGTATTTGATGTCATTTGGAGATACAATGTAACATGGGAGACTACATAATCAAATTCTTCTATGTTTTGGGTTTCAATATTAGTTTGGATTATATTAAAGGATTGTAAGGACAATTCGTTATTGAATGGTATCTATTTAACTTTGGGGTATTGTTGGTTTAATTTTATAAATTAAGATTAGTGCATATTTATCTCAATGAATATCCTTTTGAGGGATCATTAGATCATTCACTAACCATTTTGGTTTTGATTAATCTTCAAAGACAATGTAAATATATGGTTTATCCTACATGGATCATGTGATTCTATAGAAGTTTATTCTAGTTATTCCAGTGTGACCAAGTCTTCTTGAATACTCATCGTTTAAAAAAAATTGAGTTAGTGGTGTAAATTTATTAAAGAATGAAAATCAACTTAAAATTTAAGTATATCTCATAATGTTCTTAGTCAATATCATAAATGAATTCCTCTTCCTTATGTAATGTAACTTTAAAAAAAAAAGGTTGTCCTAGATGGTACATTAAATCATCACTAATTTATGGCTTTGGGATTGTTGGCCTTTTCATAGCCATGTTCTCTACCACTCTCCATCAGATAATTGATGGTTAGATTTCTCTTCCATATCCATATTTTCCTACATGGAACCCTAGTATGTGTTATTTTCGGTAATCTTCATAATTTCCACTCTTTATTTTAAATAGAGGCCTCATTAATTCATTTTTCGATGTGGGATTTCAACTAAGATATTTTGAAACGTCAAAAATGTGTTATCCCAATACCCTATGTTTTCTTGGACCGATGGTATTTCAAATCATCATAGATTGATGAGTTTAAGGACCTCAATTTTATACTTGTTTGTGATTGATGACCTCAATCACTACCTATAAATATTTACGTTTTTCCTCCAATTATATGTCTCTAATTTCCACCAATGTTCTCCTAATCGAGATCATAATTTGGTGGTGACCCTTTCATTTCTCTTTTCCTTATATTAAGACTAAATTTTAGTAACCCAATTTCCGATGTGGGTTTTCCCACAAATATATTTTCTACTTTCAACCTTTTATTTTCGAAGAACAATTTCAAATTGCGAGGACGCAATTTATTGAAGGAGGGGAGAATGTAACACCCCAGGATTTCATAGTGTGTTATTTCTTAAAAATAATTCAATAACTTGCACTACACGCAACACCGAGTTCAATCACACCATGACGTACAAAAAAAAATCCATTAAAAGAGGTCATGAATAGTATTAACTACATTTTGAACTTTATATAATCTTTATAATTTTAGAATCCCTATTATGAGTTTCTTAGTCATAATGCAAGAATAGATTCATTTTCAGTATTGCACTTTTATCAACTTTTAATAGTGAAACCTTTTTAAATAAAATATTTTAAACTATCTGAATAAATTGGGACATCAAAAAAATTTTAAAATGAAACATCCCAAGCTTCCACGGTACGCTTTCCTTTGAATAAAATAGTAGCGTGTGTTGTACGCAACCTTGAGTTTTAACACACGCCACAACCAATCAAACTAGCCGTTATGAATAGTAATACCTAAATTTTGAAATTATATATATTTTATATTTTAAAATGGACTTCATTTTTGGATTCGTAATATCGAATTTAGCCTAAGGTGAAATTTTGATACTTTTCGGATAACTTTCATATTTTGATGAATAGTGAAAATTACTAAATTTTAATTAAAAACAACTTTTTTAATCAAAATAATTAATAGTGATAAATTGTGAATTTGAGTGGTTTTAAAGTATATTTAGAATATATTTTTACCATTTAATATAATTTTGGTCATTGTACATAATTTTACAATTAAACCGAACATAAACAAGTGTCAATCTTTTGATAGTTATTACCTCTTAAAAACACGTTTTTTGTTTTGACAGTGGGAATTAATTTTAAATTAATTTCTGCCACTTCTGTGTTTCGAATTTAGAAAAATGGATTCCATATTTGGAATCAGGATGTCCAAATTGTGTAAATAGGTAACTTTTATTTTTAGACATTTTGAATAATTACTGTGGTAAATATTTTATTTACCATGGTTAAGGGTAAATCCGGTAAATAAGGGTTAAAAAATAATATTATAATAATACAAAATTACCATAAAATGTGTCCTAACCTTATTGGTGGACACATACCCGACCATGGGCATCCTTGGGTCGATTTGGGGACCCCTTGGATCCACTTGTATGTGGTAGGGACACATTATATTAATAAAGTTAAAATAAAAATAAAAATGCCATAAGATTACATCTTTTAGAAGAACAATTTTTACATAGGGTTATACATGTCAGATTTTCGATTATAAATATTCATTAGAAAGCTAAAACTATTTCATACATAATGATATTTTATTTATAATTTTTAGACATCAAATAATTTAAATTATTAATGACACAATAATGATGCAATGTTTACCTCATTAATAAATCATTTAAATAAATAAGATTATAATGATTAAAATATTATCTAAAACCTGTCCAATTCTTATTGGTTGATGTTATTTAGAAAATTAGTCATCTTATCTTCGACCTCAAAGATTTTTGGACCATTATAAACCGAATATAATTATATTATAAAGTAATACTTTCACTCTTTCCTAAAGTGCCCCTCCTCTCCCTTATAAAAGGAGACCACTTCTACTCATTCCTCACACCTCTCAAGCCAATTGGCTCGTCCAAACCCTCTCCAAATACTCTCCCAACTTACCTCACTACAACCTAGAGGCCTTAGTTTGATCAGAAATCCAACCTAAGGAGCCCTTTTGATCAAATCAAAAGGAAGAACCCGAAGAAGAGGTAATGTTTTCACCACCCATTTTCAAGTTCCTTTCTTCTTCCACTTCTTCTTTCTTTGTTCTTACCATTCTAAAATAATAACTCCAGTATCTCACATATACTGTGATGTTATTATAAATATGGTACAACCATATTCAGTATTCTATCCACCCTTTGAATAACATGTCACCATACGTGCGTACGTACGGCTTACCGTCTCCACGTCGTGGTGTAATTGTTATTCAATATATTATTATTTGGATGGGTATAATAATGATGTGAAACTCATGTAAATAATAAATATAACATGTTAATTATTCTGTATATATGATATAAAATCCATTTATATATTATTTTAATATCAAAAGAATGATATTGTCGCTCGTGCGTACGTACGGACAACCGTCTCCACAAACGCGATAAGATTCATTCTCCATCGTATCCATTAAAGTATAATTATCAGTTGATGATTTAAAAATAGTATCTAAGGACTTGATATCATTCTAGATATGAATAATATACATCCCATTAATAACGAATATGGCTCACATAACAAAGAATATAAAGTAAAATGAACCCGTTAACACCCGAAATAACGATAATTCTAAGATATTATTAACAAATCAATGTTAAAAGATCATATATGATATCATATTAAAGTAAATGATTCTTGTATTATTCAATAACAATTATTTCACCATTATACAGGAGTTAAACCTACCATAGACCAAGGAAAAAGTACAAGTAAGGGATTTTCTTATCTCACTTTCAATTCCGTGAGATTTCCATTGTTCGCCACTAAATTATTGAAAGTGGTGTATTGTGTACTGCCATTTGATATATATTATCATGATTCTCTTTATATTCATGTTATTCTATAAATCATTTGGTGGTTATTAACTTTTGGCCATAAGACTCAGTTGATTAACGTGGTAAGGGATTTTCTTATCTCACTTTCAATTCCGTGAGATTTCCATTGTTCGCCACTAAATTATTAAAAGTGGTGTATTGTGTACTGCCATTTGATATATATTATCATGATTCTCTTTATATTCATGTTATTCTGTAAATCATTTGGTGGTTATTAACTTTTGTCCATACGACTCAGTTGATTAACGTGGTAAGGGATTTTCTTATCTCACTTTCAATTCCGTGAGATTTCCATTGTTCGCCACTAAATTATTGAAAGTGGTGTATTGTGTACTGACATTTGATATATATTATCATGATTCTATTTATATTCATGTTATTATGTAAATAATTTGGTGGTTATTAACTTTTGTCCATACGACTCAGTTGATTAACGTGGTAAGGGGTTTCTTATCTCACTTTTAATTTCGTGAGATTTCCATTATTCACCACTTAATTATTGCATGTGGTGTATGTGTACTACCCATGATTGTATTCATTGTGTAATATAATTTAATTTATGGGTATTTACATCATCTGGGTATGATACTTCTTTCATGGGTGTATGTTTCGTAAGTTTCCTAATCGATAAGGGAATTTGAAATTTCAATTTCCACTCATTTGGCTTTACGCATATTTCATTGATTATATTACTCCAAGATTATGTGTGGAATCACTATTCATTTGATTATGTCATAATTTCCACTCCCCTTCCTGTGGATATATGTTTGATACACATAATCACTCCATTGATAATTCTCAAGTCATTGATATGAATTTGATAAGAGTAATTTTAACTCATTCTCCATTTGTTGAGTTAAACATCCAATTCGTTGGTGTTGTTTTTACAAGAATATGTGTGAATGTCCTTTGATTGTTTTACACTGAATATCCAATCATATTTAGTGTATTTATATTTTTCACACATAATTATTTCGTTGATTTATCCTTAACCTAAGGATACAACCTTTATGAGAGATTTCATCTCAATTTACATTCCATTGAGACTTCTTTGATGATATACACCAAATCACTTTTATGTGGTGTATATAATGTACTTTGACATAGTATATCATGAATGCCTTTATTCTCATGATATTACAAAGTTTTGATTACCTCAATTATTTGTATTCAAGTGTCTATTTTGGTTAGAATCTCTAACCAAAATACCATTTTTAAATGTTTTAAAGACTTATTCATCTAAACCTTTCTCATTAATGTCCTTGTTTTAAAAATGGTTTTAAGGATTTATTTATATGGACATTAAAGTTTAGAAATTAAAACTCCTTTTAAAAAGTTTCAAAGTGGTATGGGACACTTTGATTCAAAAATCTACTTTTAAATGGCTTCTTTACAAATAGTGTGACTTTTAAATGTTTTCAAGAAAAGGGGGATATTTCTCTCAAATAGTTTTGATGATTATTTTCATCTATGTCAACATGCTTCATTATTCTTGATTGAGGTTAATGTGATACAATAGAATCTTCCATATTGTATCGAATGAGTTATGTTTGACTGTGGATGTGCTGTTTTTATACCATTCATGGTTTGTGGTAAAAGTATTGACATTTCGTATGCTATTTTTAATACGAATGTTTATGTTATGTTTAAACATGTTCATATGAGGAATGCATTGGACTTAATAAGTGACGGGTGGAGCCCGCTATAGCTCCTCGATGCATCGGTAGGTCTCATGAGACAAACTAGTGTCTTGGCACAAGGCCTTGGCAAAATCTTATTTGTAGTCTTGGCACGAGGCCTTGGCTATGTGGTTATGATAGTTTGGCATTATGCATTCCATCATTATGAAAGTGGTTATTGATATTGCATGTGATCATTCGACTAGTAGAATATCCATGTGAGTAAGTAAATGGCATTATTTCATTTTACCTTTTCCATTTTATGCTGAAGTTCAAGTTTAAAAGGCTTTTGTTTTAGTTATAAATTGCCTTAAGTGTTTATGCTTATTTATGAAAGCTTCTGATATAATTTTATCCTTACTGAGCATCTGAGCTCACCCCTTTCAATGTTTTATTTTTCCCAGGATTATGAAGAAGTAATTTATGAATGACCTGCAGGGATAGTATGAGGGGATATGAAGACAAGATGTTTTTTTTATGATGTAATGTAAAACTTATGGATGTATCTAGTGTTTCCAAGGCTACTAAACCAATCGGTCTTTCGAGATTTGATCTTTCTTGTGATCATGCCAATGTTATGTAATAATTCACCGACTCTGGGTAACTAGGGTCGGGGCGTTACAGTTGGTATCAGAGGAAGTTTAGTAAAAACCTTGGAAGCTGGATTTAGATAAACTCTGATTACAGCACGTAGACCTAAGATGAACTTTGAGGATTATTATAGAAGAACTTCTTAGAATTTTGGTATTATAGAATATTTTGTGAGTTTTCCGAGAAATACATCCCTGTCTAGATACGAGCAGGTAGAGGTGGCTCTGGCACAGATGTACCTATGGGTAAAACCCGAAAACACCGCTTTGAGCTAGACTCGAATGGGAACTGGTGCACGACAACGGGCCTTGCTGCACTCTTGGTTACGACACTCCCGGGGGATATGCTTTGGTAAATTCACAAGATTAGTATAAACCATTATTAAGGGAATACAAAAAAAATGCCCCTAAGAATATATGTCGGCAAATAGATAGTGGATAACCTAGATTTAAACATAGGGTACCCCAAGTTAGGATATATTGTTCAATTACAAGATTATCCTATTATATATATATTTTTTACATTCTTATTAGATAAGTATTCAAAAACCCTAATTGTATTTTCTTTTTTTAGTTGAAACATGGAGGGAGCAAGATCACGAACAACTCTTCTCTCTCTTCCTGAAGAACTACTTGCAATTATTATCCAGAAGTCATGCGCAGACGATGTTGAAACTTTTTCAAATGTCCAAGTTACATGCAAACAACTTTATGAGACATCCAATACCTCTAGCATTGCACAATTCTTTCAAGGATAAAGTACCGACTATGGGATAATGTTGCGCTCTCAACTTTCTTACCACGCTAAGCGTGGGAAGTACCATCAGGGTCTTTTCAAATTATTCACTTTATCTCAAAATTACGATGCACTAAATGATTTTCTAGATGCTGCAGAAGAGGGAGACCTTCGAGCAGCCTATATGTATCAAATTATATATTTACGTCTTTTGGGATATACGAAAACTGATTTACCAAAACCTTATTTTGAAATATTTGAAGATGAATCAGTGAGAATTTTTCTAAAAAAACATGTTAAAGACGATGTCTCAAAATTATATATAAGAAATACCTATTTTTTATGATGCATCGATGCTTCCATCGATATAATCCAAAATGGATGAGGAGTTTTTGGGTAAAGGAAGTAGATGATTTTGAAAAATTCCTGAGGTACCATTGTGACACATGAACGCATTCTACCAAAATGCAAACCCGCCTAGTCTCTCCAGAGTTCATGTTGTGATCCACATATCTCTAGTGACAAAATACATGCCTGACCCAATGCATGTACTCACCTATGAAGAATTATAACTGGAACCCGGTCTATCTTATTGTGGAGAGCCTATCAGAATTCTTCATACCAAAGATCAAGTGTTGCGAAACCGGATGACTCGTCTGGTAAAAGATCTATGGAGAAATCATAAGATGGAAGAGGCAATGTGGGAACCCGAGGAACATATGATGAAGAACCTATGTGGAAATAAATGGATGGTGAAATGTTTAAAAGTGTTAGTGCTCTTTATTGATGGGATTACTTTGGAATAATTTTCTCTTGTATGTGTAAACCTGCAATTTATCATGTGAAAATGATATTTGAGGAAGAATTATCTTTTCTGTTGCAGATATAGTTATAAATAACCATTTGGTCTTACATGATCATTGGGTTTGAGGAAATTATAAGTTATTATAATTTGGGATGAAAATGCAAAGTATGATATAACATTTGTGATTAAATTATGTTATTTTGAGGAATTTATCTCATTTTGGTAATATTATAAAATATAGTTTTTGAAAAAGGACAACACGTAGACCGTGTGACAACCCATCATGTCGGACAAAGCTGTGGGAATCGAACCCACAACCAAAGTGCGATTGGGATTTATCGCCTACCACTGGACTACGTGAAGTCCCTGGTTAGTGTGACTATTTTGTTTTGTTAAATGATTTTATTGATCAATAATAAGATGATTTGGGTTCTTATGTCTTATCAAATGAATACCCTTGGTATAGGAAAATGATTTGGTGATTAAGTGATAAATGTTATTTTGGAAGATGTTCGTTTTGTTAGGAACACTATATGCCCAAGGAAAATAGAATACAATGAGGTTTCATTTGTAGAGTAATGGTGGATTTTTATCTACGTTTTTTTTGTTGATTTATAGTGATTTGGGTTATTTATGGAAATGATTAACCTATAACCGAGAATATGTGATGATGTTAATCACTTTTAAGTATGTGACTTTAAGAGTATTTGATATCATTTGGAGATACAATGTAACATGGGAGACTACATAATCAAATTCTTCTATGTTTTGGGTTTCAATATTAGTTTGGATTATATTAAAGGATTGTAAGGACAATTCGTTATTGAATGGTATCTATTTAACTTTGGGGTATTGTTGGTTTAATTTTAGAAATTAAGATTAGTGCATATTTTTCTCAATGAATATCCTTTTGGGGGATCATTAGATCATTCACTAACCATTTTGGTTTTGATTAATCTTCAAAGACAATGTAAATATATGGTTTATCCTACATGGATCATGTGATTCTATAGAAGTTTATTCTAGTTCTTCCAGTGTGACCAAGTCTTCTTGAATACTCATCGTTTAAAAAAAATTGAGTTAGTGGTGGAAATTTATTAAAGAATGAAAATCTACTTAAAATTTAAGTATATCTCATAATGTTCTTAGTCAATATCATAAATGAATTCCTCTTCCTTATGTAATGTAACTTTAAAAAAAATGTTGTCCTAGATGGTACATTAAATCATCACTAATTTATGGCTTTGGGATTGTTGGCCTTTTCATAGCCATGTTCTCTACCACTCTCCATCAGATAATTGATGGTTAGATTTCTCTTCCATATCCATATTTTCCTACATGGAACCCTAGTGTGTGTTATTTTCGGTAATCTTCATACTTTCCACTCTTTATTTTAAATAGAGGCCTCATTAATTCATTTTTCGATGTGGGATTTCAACTAATATATTTTGAAACGTCAAAAATGTGTTATCCCAATACCCTATGTTTTCTTGGACCGATGGTATTTCAAATCATCATAGATTGATGAGTTTAAGGACCTCAATTTTATACTTGTTTGTGATTGATGACCTCAATCACTACCTATAAATATTTACGTTTTTCCTCCAATTATATGTCTCTAATTTCCACCAATGTTCTCCTAATCGAGATCATAATTTGGTGGTGACCCTTTCATTTCTCTTTTCCTTATATTAAGACTAAATTTTAGTAACCCAATTTCCGATGTGGGTTTTCCCACAAATATATTTTCTACTTTCAACCTTTTATTTTCTAAGAACAATTTCAAATTGCGAGGACGCAATTTATTGAAGGAGGGGAGAATGTAACACCCCAGGATTTCATAGTGTGTTATTTCTTAAAAATAATTCAATAACTTGCACTACACGCAACACCGAGTTCAATCACACCATGACGTACAAAAAAAAAATCCATTAAAAGAGGTCATGAATAGTATTAACTACATTTTTAACTTTATATAATCTTTATAATTTTAGAATCCCTATTATGAGTTTCTTAGTCATAATGCAAGAACAGATTCATTTTCAATATTGCACTTTTATCAACTTTTAATAGTGAAACCTTTTTAAATAAAATATTTTAAACTATCTGAATAAATTGGGACATCAAAAAAAATTTAAAATGAAACATCCCAAGCTTCCACGATACGCTTTCCTTTGAATAAAATAGTAGCGTGTGTTGTACGCAACCTTGAGTTTTAACACACACCACAACCAATCAAACTAGCCGTTATGAATAGTAATACCTAAATTTTGAAATTATATATATTTTATATTTTAAAATGGACTTCATTTTTGGATTCGTAATATCGAATTTAGCCTAAGGTGAAATTTTGGTACTTTTCGGATAACTTTCATATTTTGATGAATAGTGAAAATTACTAAATTTTAATTAAAAACAACTTTTTTAATCAAAATAATTAATAGTGATAAATTGTGAATTTGAGTGGTTTTAAAGTATATTTAGAATATATTTTTACCATTTAATATAATTTTGGTCATTGGACATAATTTTAAAATTAAACCGAATATAAACAAGTGTCAATCTTTTGATAGTTATTACCTCTTAAAAACACGTTTTTTGTTTTGACAGTGGGAATTAATTTTAAATTAATTTCTGCCACTTCTGTGTTTCGAATTTAGAAAAATGGATTCCATATTTTGAATCAGGATGTCCAAATTGTGTAAAGAGGTAACTTTTATTTTTAGACATTTTGAATAATTACTGTGGTAAATATTTTATTTACCATGGTTAAGGGTAAATCCGGTAAATAAGGGTTAAAAAATAATATTATAATAATACAAAATTACCCTAAAACGTGTCCTAACCTTATTGGTGGACACATACCCGACCATGGGCATCCTTGGGTCGATTTGGGGACCCCATGGATCCACTTGTATGTGGTAGGGACACATTATATTAATAAAGTTAAAATAAAAATAAAAATAGCATAAGCTTACATCATTTAGAAGAACAATTTTTACATAGGGTTATACATGTTGGATTTTCGATTATAAGTATTCATTAGAAAGATAAAATGATTTCCTACATAATGATATTTTATTTATAATTTTTAGACATCAAATAATTTAAATTATTAATGACACAATAATGATGCAATGTTTACCTCATTAATAAATCATTTAAATAAATAAGATTATAATGATTAAAATATTATCTAAAACCTGTCCAATTCTTATTGGTTGATGTTATTTAGAAAATTAGTAATCTTATCTTCGACCTCAATGATTTTTGGACCTTTATAAACCGAATATAATTATATTATAAAGTAATACTTTCACTCTTTCCTAAAGAGCCCCTCCTCCCCCTTATAAAAGGAGACCACTTCTACTCATTCCTCACACCTCTCAAGCCACTTGGCTCGTCCAAACCCTGCCCAAATACTCTCCCAACTTCCCTCACTACAACCTAGAGGAATTAGTTTGATCAGAAAGCCAACCTAAGGATCCCTTTTGATCAAATCAAAAGGAAGAACCCGAAGAAGAGGTAATGTTTTCACCACCCCTTTTCAAGTTCCTTTCTTCTTCCACTTCTTCTTTATTTGTTCTTACCATTCTAAAATAATAACTCCAGTATCTCACATATACTGTTATGTTATTATAAATATGGTAAAACCATATTCAGTATTCTATCCACCCTTTGAATAACATGTCACCATACGTGCGTACGTACGGCTTACCGTCTCCACGTCGTGGTGTAATTGTTATTCAATATATTATTATTTGGATGGGTATAATAATGATGTGAAACTCATGTAAATAATAAATATAACATGTTAATTATTCTGTATATATGATATAACATCCATTTATATATTATTTTAATATCAAAAGAATGATATTGTCGCTCGTGCGTACGTACGGACTACCGTCTCCACAAACGCGATAAGATTCATTCTCCATCGTATCCATTAAAGTATAATTATCATTTGATGATTTAAAAATAGTATCTAAGGACTTGATATCATTCTGGATATGAATAATATACATCCCATTAATAACGAATATGGCTCACATAACAAAGAATATAAAGTAAAATGAACCCGTTAACACCCGAAATAACGATAATTCTAAGATATTATTAACAAATCAATGTTAAAAGATCATATATGATATCATATTAAAGTAAATGATTCTTGTATCATTCAATAACAATTATTTCACCATTATACAGGAGGTAAACCTACCATAGACCAAGGAAAAAGTACAAGTAAGGGATTTTCTTATCTCACTTTCAATTCCGGGAGATTTCCATTGTTCGCCACTAAATTATTGAAAGTGGTGTATTGTGTACTGCCATTTGATATATATTATAATGATTCTCTTTATATTCATGTTATTCTGTAAATCATTTGGTGGTTATTAACTTTTGGCCATACGACTCAGTTGATTAACGTGGTAAGGGATTTTCTTATCTCACTTTCAATTCCGTGAGATTTCCATTGTTCGCCACTAAATTATTGAAAGTGGTGTATTGTGTACTGCCATTTGATATATATTATCATGACTCTCTTTATATTCATGTTATTCTGTAAA
Source organism: Viscum album (assembly GCA_963277665.1). Taxonomy (NCBI): domain Eukaryota; kingdom Viridiplantae; phylum Streptophyta; class Magnoliopsida; order Santalales; family Viscaceae; genus Viscum; species Viscum album. The sequence goes on along the minus strand of OY728140.1, from coordinate 1,347,333,325 downwards.
TCATTTGGTGGTTATTAACTTTTGGCCATACGACTCAGTTGATTAACGTGGTAAGGGATTTTCTTATCTCACTTTCAATTCCGTGAGATTTCCATTGTTCGCCACTAAATTATTGAAAGTGGTGTATTGTGTACTGCCATTTGATATATATTATCATGATTCTCTTTATATTCATGTTATTCTGTAAATCATTTGGTGGTTATTAACTTTTGGCCATACGACTCAGTTGATTAACGTGGTAAGGGGGTTCTTATCTCACTTTTAATTTCGTGAGATTTCCATTATTCACCACTTAATTATTGCATGTGGTGTATGTGTACTGCCCATGATTGTATTCATTGTGTAATATACTTTAATTTATGGGTATTTACATCATCTGGGTATGATACTTCTTTCATGGTTGTATGTTTCGTAAGTTTCCTAATCGATCAGGGAATTTGAAATTTCAATTTCCACTCATTTGGCTTTACGCATATTTTATTGATTATATTACTCCAAGATTATATGTGGAATCACTATTCATTTGATTATGTCATAATTTCCACTCCCCTCCCTGTGGATATACGTTTGATACAAATAATCACTCCATTGATAATTCTCAAGTCATTGATATGAATTTGATAAGAGTAATTTTAACTCATTCTCCATTTGTTGAGTTAAACATCCAATTCGTTGGTGTTGTTTTTACAAGAATATGTGTGAATGTCCTTTGATTGTTTTACACTGAATATCCAATCATATTTAGTGTATTTATATTTGTCACACATAATTATGTCATTGATTTATCCTTAACCTAAGGATACAACCTTTATGAGAGATTTCATCTCAATTTACATTCCATTGAGACTTCTTTGATGATATACACAAAATCACTTTTATGTGGTGTATATAATGTACTTTGACATAGTATATCATGAATCCCTTTATTCTCATGATATTACAAAGTTTTTATTACCTCAATTATTTGTATTCAAGTGTCTATTTTGGTTAGAATCTCTAACCAAAATACCATTTTTAAATGTTTTAAAGACTTATTCATCTAAACCTTTCTCATTAATGTCCATGTTTTAAAAATGGTTTTAAGGATTTATTTATATGGACATTAAAGTTTAGAAATTAAAACTCCTTTTAAAAAGTTTCAAAGTGGTATGGGACACTTTGATTCAAAAATCTACTTTTAAATGGCTTCTTTACAAATAGTGTGACTTTTAAATGTTTTCAAGAAAAGGGGGATATTTCTCTCAAATAGTTTTGATGATTATTTTCATCTATGTCAACATGATTCATTATTCTTGATTGAGGTTAATGTGATACAATACAATCTTCCATATTGTATCGAATGAGTTATGTTTGACTGTGGATGTGCTGTTTTTATACCATTCATGGTTTGTGGTAAAAGTATTGACATTTCGTATGCTATTTTTAATACGAATGTTTATGTTATGTTTAAACATGTTCATATGAGGAATGCATTGGAATTAATAAGTGACGGGTGGAGCCCGCTATAGCTCCTCGATGCATCGGTAGGTCTCATGAGACAAACTAGTGTCTTGGCACAAGGCCTTGGCAAAATCTTATTTGTAGTCTTGGCACGAGGCCTTCGCTATGTGGTTATGATAGTCTGGCATTATGCATTCCATCATTATGAAAGTGGTTATTGATATTTCATGTGATCATTCGACTAGTAGAATATCCATGTGAGTAAGTAAATGGCATTATTTCATTTTACCTTTTCCATTTTATGCTGAAGTTCAAGTTTAAAAGGCTTTTGTTTTAGTTATAAATTGCCTTAAGTGTTTATGCTTATTTATGAAAGCTTCTGATATAATGTTATCCTTACTGAGCATCTGAGCTCACCCTTTCAATGTTTTATTTTTCCCAGGATTATGAAGAAGTAATTTATGAATGACCTGCAGGGATAGTATGAGGGGATATGAAGACAATATGTTTTTTTTATGATGTAATGTAAAAATTATGGATGTATCTAGTGTTTCCAAGGCTACTAAACCAATCGGTCTTTCGAGATTTGATCTTTCTTGTGATCATGCCAATGTTATGTAATAATGCACCGACTCTGGGTAACTAGGGTCGGGGCGTTACATATGATTTCTTTAATAAATTATAAAAATTAATTTTAAACCCCAAAACTTTCCTTAAAACCCTCATTCTTTTTTCCCTAACATAGAATCATGATCCTTATCCTTACTCTTGATGATAACTGTTGATCTTTAACTTCCATACTTTGTTTTCAATTAACATTTTAGTGTTGGAACTTGTAAATAGTATGAAAGTGATTTGTAATTCATTTCAAATCCAAATCTATAGAGTCTCTCTTGATGAAAAACCTAGACCAATTTTGTTGTGCCTGGGTCTATGTAATCAAAAATATTTTTGATGGATTTTCCTTGAGATTAATTAGAAGAAATGGAAGAATGAGTCAATATCTATGATATCGTGTGAATATTTTTCATGTGCAAAATTTTAGAGGTATGTGGTTTTTCTTTATTTCAAATTTCTTGATAATTTGAAGGATCTTTTATTACTAAAATAATTTCTTATAACACAAATGAAATTATTAGGTTGAAACTCTATTGGATTATAAAATCAATGGTTGGTTCTCAAATCATGGGATGTGGGTAAGACACCCATAATGTGGTTGAGAATTTGAATAAATTATTTTAATAAAATAAATAATGGTTTTTATGTTTGAACATGGAATATTATGGTTTGAATGTGTTCATGTTCATTGGACCTTTACTGCGGTGACTTGGTTGCATGTCCAAATTAGGAAAATGATTATCACCAAGTGATGACTTGGTGGAGGAAGGATCAGAACTTTCTAGAAAGGGATGTGACATTTATCATTCATGGTTGTGTGTTTTTGAGAATATAGAATATATTTACCACGTAATTTAGAAAGAAATATTTTCTACTACATATAAGAACTTTATTTTTGGGGGGAATCCTCATGAATTTTCTTCTTATTGTTTTATATATAAAATGTGAAACCATTTGAAATAATTTGATATTTCTTACAACTTTTTGTTAACTTTGAGCTAACATGAGTCTTTAATTAGTGTAACATTATAAAATACTCTTCTAGTTTTCCTACTTGGTTGTTATACTCACCCCCAACATATAAAATTTGGTGTATATGTAGAAATTTTTTCATAATATTGAAAAGGGGATGGTTTTATATTTTTATATTGGTTCTTAATGATATAGATTTCAGTGATTTTTTTATACAGGCCTTGGTATTTTTTCATGTTATGGGAGTCTATAGTGGTTCCACCATGGTTTTAATGACTTTATTTATTTTAAATTTTTGTTTATTCTGGTTCACTATTTCCATTGTTAATTTGATTATTTTTTTGTTATATATGATTTTTTTACTTTGAATCGTGAAATATATATATATATATATATATATTGGGTTAGTTTATTTTTGTGAATGTATATGTGTGTTTATGTGTGTGTTTGTGTGTGTGTGTGTAAAAGGGGTAAAAGGTTACCATTATTTCTTATTAAACCCTCAAAATTTATTGCTAACAAATGGTGTTTAGAGAATTTTTCGCTAAGGTTAGTGGAAAATTGATTCTTTATAAGACAATGGTTAGTACTAGGTTGTTATAAATGGTATCAATTTGCTCAGTTCATTAATTTATATGGTATCAAGAAGATAAGAAACACCGGGACTTCAAATTTATAGCCTAAAAATACATGGTTAACCAATTTATGATGAAATTCAAGTTACTATGGTGGTTTTGGAACAAATGTGTTCTAAAACACTTATAGGAATTCCATCACATCATCTCTATGGGTTTAGCTAATGAACATTTCTTATCGTGCCTTAGTAAATATACTCCTCTCTAGGACTACATTATTTCATTATTATTTTATTTATTTATTTTTATATTCTTATTTTTATTTTTTTCACATGATAAATGATATTACCCATAATAAAGAAGATATAAAATAATTAATTTAAAATTTTTGATATGGTTATATAATGAAAATGATACCAATTGGGATAATGAAAAATGAAAAAGAGGGTGTGGTAGAGAATTATTTTCTCCTGAACCATAGGTAAACCGGTATCAAGCCTAGAGTATTGTGCAATCATTCCAGGATATCAATATGGGACCTCAAACTGAGGAACCTCATCACATGACTCACTATCATGGTTTGGCCCGGACACCCCGGTATGCTAATACCCAATCTAGAACGGACATAGTCCTAAGCACATTCCCAATTCTCATGGGTTATATACTATCACCTGGCATCATACAACGTAAAATATAGAACGAATTTTTCAAAAAAATATAAAAATTCAAAAAAAAAATTCAATATGTTTATTTGATCCAAATAGAGAAATTACCAAAAACCAAAAAGGTATAAAAAACCCAAAATAGTACATAACCAAAGTACTCAACAAAAAACAACCATTCTGAAAGAAAAATCCCTTCAATACCAAAGGATAAATAACATTCACCTCATCTAAGAGACCCTTTCCTTTTGCTTAGACCTGGTATAAGGAAATCTACAAACTCCCGAAGGAAAAGGTAGGGTGTGAGTAAAAAATCGCAATAAGGCATCACCAAGTGTTCTATAAAAATATTTCACGATAATAAACCAAATCATGGATTAAATTTTAATAAAATAGGTAATTAATAATACATTTTAATATTTAAAACAAAATAGGATTTTATTTCAAAATAATGGAAAACATTTCAAACAATTCTTTAATAAACATTTTTTATAAAACATTTTATATAAATCAGATGGCATAAATAAAATAGTTTTATAAATCAATAGCATATATATGAAAACAATCAAAATAATCACCATGGTAACCTCCCATTGGTATAATAGTTTCTATTTATTAGATCCTCACACATCAAATATCAATTATCATGTCAATATGTGTACACATGTCCCTCAGGCTCAGGCCGAATAAGACTTATAAACATCCCATCAAGGATAAGATCTTCCTAACATGGTTTTTTTAGAGTTTTCATCCTCAATATGTTGGTAGGTAATAATAATAATAGTGTTATTTTCCCAAATAAACCACTAACTACCTTGTCTTTCATGTTATTAATCAATCAATAGAAAAAGGGAAAATATTTTCGTTTCAAACCATTCATCATTCATGATTAATTTCCCCAATTGTTTCTTTTAAAAATGCCAATTTACTTTCAAAATCAAAACATGGTTTTATAATAAATTCATTACTTTTAAATAAAAACCAATAATTGGTTTTGAATAAATAAATTTAAGGAATTTTCTAAAATAAATTCTCAAATCGTCTCATCAATTCCCTCAATTTCAAAATATGTCCCAAATTCCAATTCCATTGGAATTAGGGTTTTTTACAAAATTAAATGCCAATTAAAATTACAATTCCAATTAATCTCAAATGGAGTTTTCATAAATAAATTTAAAGTGATTTAAATAAAATCAAACAAATAAAGTTTTGATTATATAGAAAATCTCAAATGAAACCACTTACCTTTAATCACGAAATCACAATTCACAACACTCGTAACAAGATTTTCCAACAAAGAACAACGATAATGGAAATAAAAAAAACTAGAATCAAGATTCAATTCAAAAAAAAATTATAAATTAAGAACATAATGATCTACCACTATCTAAGAAAGCGATAAATATAGTACGGGAGAAGACACATGAGATCAGAATCACTTAACCGGAGGAGATCGAACGAGATCTACCATACTTTGATCTGTAAAGTAATGGGTTTGGAGGATCCAAAATCACCCCTAGAGAGACTCCAAGGAAGACTAAATAAATTTATATTGATCTAGGGTTCATAGGGGGATTAAACAGTGGTTCAATAATTTTTTTAATAATTTTTTGGAGTAAAAAATTACAACATTAATGGTTAGTTAGTCAAGGACACTTTGTAAGAAAAATTGTATGCCCTAACCATGATCCCCTCTACTGGGTGCATGGTTTCTACTAGGTGGGTGAATGGTTTTTCAAAAGATGTTATAACCTTGAAAACTCTCACTATCTAGGGTTTCTCAGTTTTCATTGGAGGGGAGCACTATTTTTGAAAATTGTTCCCCAACCTTGAACAGCCCAGAAACTTCCAAAAAAATTACAACTTTCACCTGAAACAACCCTAAACAATACCTAACTACTGCATGATCAAAATAAGGGATGATGATACCTAAAAACCACTAACATGAAGTAACAAAATCCTCCCATAGAAACTTCTTATCCCCTTAAATCTTGTCAAGAATTTTCCATATCAAAAAGATGAGGCCACTACTCTCTCATCAGTGCCTCCCTATCCTAAGTCTCATGTGCATCAGGATCATGATTCCATAGAACACTAACCGAAGGTATCATCTTCCCATGAAGTACCTTTGTCTCAAAATCAACTATCTTAACTAGATGCTCAATCATGGATAAATCTGGATTATTGTCAAGATCAGCCCATCTAAAAACATGAGATGGATTCGAAAGATATTTTTAAGCTGAGATAAATGCAACACATTTTTTATCGACATAAACTATGGTAGAAGTGATAAATGGTAATACATTATACCCACCTACTCAATAACCTCAAAAAGTACCATAAAATTAGGACAAAGCTACCCTTTCATCCCAATTCACAAATAACCTAACTAAGTTGAAACTTTTAAGAACACTTGATTACCAACTAAAAACTCCAATGGTCTGCAATGATGATAAACATAAGACTTATACTGGATTTTTTCCCTAAAAATTCTTTGATGAATCAACTAAATATTTTTTGTTGTCTCTTGGACCAAAATCATTCTAACCAAGGAAGTTTCTCTAATCTATGAACAACATAATATAGATTTACAAGGCCTCAAAATGATCTGTTTTGATCGAAAAATGGTAACTATTGTTATAAGAGAACTCAAATAATCCTAAATGGTCATCGCAATATCAGAAAAATTCAAGAATGTAGTCACAAAGCATATCCTAATGAATCTGTATATCCCTCTCTATCTGGTCATCCTTCTGTAGAGGGTATGTCATACTCAAAGATACCTGAGATCCCATTGACTCCTAAACGCCTCTCCAAAATATAGAAGTAAAATGGGGATTTATATTAAATAATATAGTATATGTAACTACATTAAAACAAAAAAAACTATTTTATATAGATATTTCTCAACTCCTTAACTCTTTTTATATCACAAATGGATATAATGTGATCCAATTTTTTCAGACTATCAATTATAATCCATATCGATGTGTTCTTCTGAGGGGTACAAAGCAACCCAACCAAAAATTCTATATAAATATCATCCCACTTCCAAGTCATCACTGGATATGGCTGAACCAACCCCAAAGATATTTATTAATTGAACTTGACCTATTGGTAGGTATAACAATGAGAGACAAAATCACCAATGCCTTGTCTCAAACCTAGCCACAAGAATCAATGTTGCATATCATAAAACATCTTTTCAGTTCTTAGGTGTACTTTCCATAGGGAATTAAAAAAATACCCCATCACATATTTTATAAAAAATAATGTTCCAACAAACCAATTATGAAAACATAGAATACCCACCATAGAGAATTTCCACTCATCAAATGGTCTCCCCATCATAAAGAGAGTCTCTAATGCCACAAGATTCATCATCAAGATTTTGTTCCTGAATAATCTTCTTGAGAATAGCAGAGGTAAACTGAACACTATCCAATACAACCTCAGTCCCTATTTATCATACTCCTATAATAAATTTTTCAAATAGATCCATAAAGTTTCACTCTTCTAATTATTCTTTCATGACCTGGGTCAGAAGTTTCCTGCTCAAACCATCAGCAGTGAAATTCCCTTTCCCTAGGGTATAGGCAATGTCAAAATAAAAATATTCTAGGTACTCCACCCAAAGACTCTATCTAAGATTCAAATATTTTTTATAGAAGATATAAATCGTGATATTATGGTCATAATAAAAGGTAAAACTTTCTCATAAATGGTAATTCTTCTGAATCTTGAGTAAATTCATCACATATGTGAGTTTAAGGTCATGGGTTTGATAATTCTTCTCGTGTGGCCTAAGATTTTGATATACATATACTACCATGTGATCACACTTCACAAGAAATTAACCCAAACATGAACCTGATGCATCACATAATACCACATAGCCCTGCCCAACCTCTAGAAGTGTCAACACTGGTGCAGAATCCAGAATATTTTTCAACTCAATAAAAGAACTCTGACATTACTTATCCCAAGAAAAAAATACTCCCTTATGATTTTGAGAGGTTTTCAAATAATCCAACATGGATAAATCATTCATAAACTAGTTATAATACCCTGTTAAACCCGTGAATCTCTAAATCATGAAAACATTATGTGGTTCCTCTCATGTCATAATAGTTTTCACCTTTTTTTCATCAAATGAGATACCATGTTCTGAGATTACTGGTCCCAATAACTTCACATCCTGAATCTATAATTTACATTTTTGAAATCTTGGTATAAAGTTTGTGATTCCTAAATAATTCCATAACTGCTCTCAGATAACGCACATTATCCTCCTCATACTTAGAGTAAACTTGGATTTCATCCACAAAGATCACCATGAACATATCAAGATACTCATGGAAGATCATATTCATCAAATAAATAAATATTTTAAGATAATTGGTTAGACCAAATGGCATGAAATGGTACTAATAATGTCCATACCTTCTATGGAATGTGGTTGTCTGAATGTTAGATTCTTTTATTCTCAACCGGTGGTAACCAAATTGGAGATAAATCATCAAGAACCATTTTTACTCTTTCAATTGGTCAAATAGATCATCAATATGTGGGAAAAAATACTCATAACTTACTATAACTAGATTTATTTTCTGATAATCAACTCATAGGTGAAGTGTTCCATCGTCTTTTTTAGAAAAAGAGAATAGGAACCCTCTAAGTTAGCACACTTGAGCATATAAATCCTTTCCCTGATAGATAATCCAACTGAGTCTTCAAATATTTTATTTTAGCTAGTTCCATATGATAATAAGGTATAGATACTGTCTGAGTACCCAACAAAAAATCAATATAGTACTCTACCTCTCTTATCGGTGGTAAACTGGAGATGTTCGTAGGAAAAAACATCAAAACATTCAATGAAAACTAGAGGGATATCACAGATCAATGATTTCCTCCCTGGATTAAAATCAAACACTATTATTAATTTCCGCAACTCTGAATAAGAAGGTGTGATCCTACTTGACCTCAGGTCCCATTATCCCTGAAAAACACAAAACACCCCATCGGATGCAGTAAAGGAGACCCATAAAATATAGTAGTCAATTCGATATTTATTTGAAATAATAAAATACATCCTAGAAATAACATCAAGTGGTTTCATGCTGAGAACTATAAAAACCCATATAATCTCAATCTCTAATAAAAAGAAGACACAAGTAGGATAATAGATACCCTACTCTCTCTTAATTCTAAGGGGCATAGTAATTCCCATCACATAAGAAAAAATCTCCATATGAAGATTTATTAGGTTCACAATACAAGTCTATATAAATGAATGAGATGAACCTGTATCAAATAAAGCAATCACTAAAGATAAGGTTATAGTGATGGTAACTTTTACAGTCACTAGACCTATATAAACTTTCTTGGGAGACTCTTCCACAACATGAAAAAGATTCATTGTGTATGGTTTTGTTCGGAACCCCTTTGTTCATGAATCATCTGAGTGCACCATAATAATTTTTGGTGATGCTGAAACTGTGACACTTCGTCGGGAAGAAAATATATAACATAACTTATGGAAGTTACTTAAACGTCCACAAGATCTACATATCTTGGGTTTCTCTGTGTAAACCCATTTTTAATGGTCAGGTATTCCACACTGGAAACAAGTGAAAGGTCCTTTGCTAGGGACTATATGAGGCCTAAAAGAACCCTACTATTAAGAATGACCATGATACTCAACACACTTTCTCTTTCCTTTAAAGGATCTCATATAACTTCCACTATGAGAAAATGGAACTCTTGTCAGCCAAAAATTACTATCCAGATCATGTTCAACCATCAACTCCCTATCCATCACATCATCCTAAGAAGAGAGATTCAATAAGAAAACATTAGAATAAATATCAGTTCAACTTTGCATCTCAAATAATTGATTCTTAATCTTCCTATTTGATACCATCTCAGGTCAAAACTGTACAAGCTCAGTAAAGCAATTTTCATACTCCATCACGGTTCTATTATCCTATTCAATTTTTAAAAGCTCTATAGCCTTATCCAACACCATAGACTCTAGATATTACTATTTAGTTAAAATAACTTTAAATTAATTCAACTCTAAACCCTCTTTCTTCTTCTCTATCACCATATAGTCCCATAATCTCTTTTAAGGTCTCTATAACTTGAAGGTGGAACATTTCACCTTCATTGAATTAGGTATTTCTAAGAATTAATATAAAATATCTATCCTCCTTAACCAATACTCAACCTCTTGGGGGTCATTAGAACCCTATAATGATGGTGGATTCTAGAGAAGGAACTCCTAATCATGATTCCAATACTCATCCCTCTAAGTTTCCACGGTAGGAGACTGAATGGGAATGGGTGGAGGTGCCTATCCTAAATCTTGGACAACATGAAAAATAATCTAAATGAGATTCTAGTCCATGAGAGGATTTGATCACTATGGTTATTAAAAATCTTCTTCCAGGAGGCTATCCACACATCCTCTTGAAGGCGTGATGCTACAAAAAATCAGAAAAAAAAACATTGAAGAACTAATAAGATTACCCAGATCAATCACTCAAACAAGATCAACGGTGAAATTAATCCCATCAATTAAGATGTCAAGATTTGGAATTCAACCTGTCCTAATCAAAATCAGAGAAAACGCTCCAACTAGATCAATTTCTTCTTCAAGATGCTTTTCCAAATCCAACCATGGTGAATTAAGGCTCATTAAGATGAGATATGGTAGGACACTCATTTGCAACTACCTTGTAAGTCCTGACAAGATATTCCAAGATTAATACTTACATCAAGGAAATATGCTTAACCTACGCCTTTATACCACTTTATCAGGGTCCGACCCTAATTCCCTGGTACCCTAATAACCATGCTATAACCAACATAGCCCAAAAGGAATTCCTAATCCCCATGGTTTATCTACTACTACCTGGAATCATACAAGATAAAATAAGAAATAATTCTCCACAAAAACAATGGAAGATAAAGAAACAAGTTAGTGTTCTCAACACTCCAAAATTGATAAAATACCAGAAACCAAGAAGTTACTCCAAAACCAAAAATATTACATCATGAAAGTAATCAAAAAAATACAACCACCATGGAGGAAACATCACTCCAATCCCAAAGGATCATAAACATCCACCTCCTCTAGGAAGCACTTTCCCTTTACTCGAACCTGGTAGAAGGGAATCTACAAACTCCCGAAGAAAAAGGTAGGGTGTGACATAAAAATACCAATAGGGTATCACCAAGTATTCCATAAAAAATATCATAATAATAAAACAAATAATAATTTAAATTTTAATAAAATAGGTTGTTTCATGATATATTTTCCTATTTAAAAAAAAATTCTTTCATTTCAAAATGATGGAAAACATTTCAAACAATGGATTAACAAACATTTTATATTAAATAGTTTATATAAATCATATGTAATGAATAAAATAGTTTTATAAATCAATGGATTATATATAAAAAGTCATAATAAGAACCATGCTCATATTCCCTATGGTAAAATAGTTTCTAGTTATACGATCCTCACACATAACATATCAGTGATCATGGAAATATATGTTCATGCATCCCTCAAGATCAGGCCAAATATAAATCATCATTATCCCATAGAGGATAAGATCTTCCTAACTAGGGTTTGGTTATAGTTTTCATCGTCAATTCATTATTAGGGGATAATAATCCTAGTTATCTTGTACCGAATAACCCACTAACTACCTGGTCTTGCATATTCTCATTAAATTAATAGAAGAATGGAAAATCATTCATTATTCACAATTCAATTTCCTAATTGTTGCATTTCAAAATGACAATTCCCTTTTAAAACCAAAACATGGGTTTTTAAAAATTAATTCCTTTTAAATACAAATAAAATCATAGGTTTTCAGAAATTAAATTTAATCCATTTTATAAAATCAGTTCTCAAATCATCTCACCAATTCCATCAATTTCAAAATATGTCCCAAATTCCAATTCCTTTGGAATTGGGGTTTTTCCCAAAATTTCATTCCAATTTAAATTCAAATTCCAACTCATCTTAAATTTTTTTTCATAAATCAATCCAAAAAAAATTAAATCTAATCAATAAAATCAATTTTTAATTATATGGAGAAACTCAATTGGAACTACCTACCTTTAATCACATAATCACAATGCACAACACATGCAATAGGATTTTCCAACAAAGAAAAATGAAAATAGAGACCAAGAAACTAAACCTAGAATCAATATTAAATACAATAGAGTTTAGATCAATCAACACCATTATTATCTAACACTCTAAAAGGAGGATAAAAACAGTGAGCGGGAGAAGACACATGAGAGGAGAATTACTTACCTAGTGGAGATCGAATGAGATCATCCAGGATTTAGTCTACAATGGAATGGGTTTGGAGGAGCCAAAATCACACCTAGAGATCCTCTGAGGAAGAATAAATCAATTTAGGTTGATCAAGGGTTGATCGGGGGTTGAAATAGGGGTTTTTAAATTTTTTAACAATTTTTGGAATAAAAATTTACCACTAGCATGGTTAGTAAGTTGGCATCGAATGCTTAGAAAATTGTGTTCCCTAATTGTAAACCCCTATACTGGGGTTCATAGTTTATACTAGGTGGTATTATGGTTGGTCAAACCCTAAAAATCCTTATTGTCCATGATTACATGGTTTGCACTAGATGGGCACATAGTTTGGGAAAATCATGCACCAACCATGCGCATCACATAAACTTCCAAAAAATTACAAATTTCACCTAAAACAACCCTAAAAAATCCCAAACCAAGTGATGATCCAAATAAGGGTCTAAAAATACCCGAAAATCTATAAATGTATGTTACAATCATTCATAATAATTCCCAAAACCAAATCCACCTACATTTTTGGGAGATTCGGGACCCTATCACACCAAAGTATGGTTGGGTAGAATGAATAGAATATTCAACTTCCTCAAACTCCAACTAATAGAAAATACAATTTAGTTATGTATATGAATGACATCATAAAGATATAGTGGTAGAGATTAACTATTCGTGAAATTCTAGACATGGGTCTTATATGGGAGGTTCTCAAGGAATTTTTTAATAAAAATTTTTTATCAGAACACCTTCTAGATAGAAAAGACAACAAAATTATACAATATAAATAAAAGAATTATGTTAGTGACTGAATATTCTAATTTATTTACACATATTGTTTTCTTCACAATATAGGTATCTACTAGATAATTACTGAAGGTGTGAATATTCAAGGAAGGTATACCACTTGATATTCTCTATAAATTATTCATGCTATGTATTATAAAATATATATATATATATGGTAAAGAGGATTTTAGTGGTAGAAAGATATCTTACATGTAATCCTAGTGGTGATTACACCTTTATCTATAGGGAACTCCAATATCGATAATATGTGAAAAAGGGATTCATGATCTCTTGGTAGTAAGGAACTGTATAATCAATCTACACAATCAATCTTATATCCACCACATCACACCAATGTATCGTGTCACTTTCACTATTTATCTCTTCAGAATAAGAAGATGGAGTGTATTTCACAACCATTATATTATAAAAATAATAGAAAAATACAACATCTCATGAAATAGTACATAAGATATCCAAATTCAATAGGATGAGATAGATCAAACCAATCTCATGTATCACATGCTTAATCTGGACGATTAAATTAGAATAGACCTCTCTCATAACCAAATAAACCAGAATGACTCTAGTAAAACTTTAATTTTCTAGCTTACATAATGAAAATGGAAAAAAGAAATATTTTATGGGAAATGATTGATAGTTATATAGAGTTGAGAAGACTATTTCAATTGATAAACCAGGTCCCTCAACTATGTTTGGTACCATTATTCTGAACTCATATTCTATAAATATCCTTTTCTAAAGTGGCGTTCCACATTTGTTTCTTAATTATTTTGAGGTTAAACAATTGGGTTTTCAAATGGGTATGACGCCTCACATCATGAGTATCAAAACACATCATGGTCAGTTGGAACAAAGAGTATTAAATTTCTTATATTGTACCATTAACATTGTTTCATTATAATTTCTTTCAGTGTTTACTATCTAAGAGATAGATAATTTTGACTTAATATTTTTAATGGATTAGTTTTTAGGAATTCAAAGACCATATTGATTTTTGTTCTTCAGAAGTAACATTCACATCCTAGAATGGATTGGTTTATTTATACAAAGGGGGCTGGGATATTAATTCAAGTAGAGAATAACCTTTAGTGTTAGTAAATGGAAGAACTTATATTAATCTGGTAGTAAGGAATTTAGAGACTATATATGGAAAAAAAAGATAAGAAACTTTATGTAACAGTAGACCGATAACTAGATGTCTTTCCGGATGATTTCTCTAGGCTACCCCTACAAAAAAATCAAATCTTCTATCAATATAATTTTAGTAACATTCCCTATTTTACTTCCTTTAAAAATAATTGATCAAAACAATTTATGATAATTAAATCTCTATCATTAATATTTAAAGAATAATGGATTCATTATAAAAATTATATTTCCTTAGTCTACTCTAGTTTTGTTCATAAAGAAGACATATGGACTATATCAATTATTTATCGACTATCATAAAAACAATGAGGTTACAATCAATAATTTGTGTCATATTCATAAAATCAATAATATTTTTAACTAGTTCATGGGATCTAACAAGTTCTTTAATATAGATATATGATTTGGGTATTAGATACTCTAATTTGGGAAAGATTATATTCCAAACCAACATTCCAGAGTTGATAAGACCATTATAAATATATTTTCATGCCATTTGGTATGAAAAATGACCATATTTTTTTTATAGACATGATAAACCATATCATCCATAGGTATCTCAGTTAATCTTTTTGGTATTTATTGATGACATTTTTTTTATTTCAATCAAATAAGTAATGACCATGAGGAGACATAAAGATTTTATTGAGAACATTCTGTGATCACCGATTTTATGATAAATTTTCTAACTGTAACTTTTATATAAAAGAAGTAAATTTCCACATGCATTTCATTTTTAAGGACATAATTTCAATTGACATAAGAAAGATCGAAGAAGACATTCTTAGTATCCATTAAATAATGGATTTAATATATGGATATTTTTGGGATTATCTAACTATTATCATCGCTTTGTCCATGATTTCATGATACTCGCTCTCTTATGACCAAATTTAAAAGTAAATTTATTCTATTTAAATGGAATGATGATTTGAATATATCCTTATTAGATCTTAATGCTCAACTCACTTTGTCACCCATCCTTATCCCACTAGAACTAGGTCAGTGTTATGTGGTATATTGTGATGCATTTGGATTGGGTTTGTGTTATGTTATTATATAGATAGACCATATTGTAGTCTATATCTGAAGAAAATTATAGAAATATAAAATAATTATGTAATATATATCCTAAAATTTTTTGTAGTGTTCTATACCTTAAAAATGGAACAATTATCACTTCTTTGGAAAAGTTTATTGTCTTCTCTGATCACAAAATATTGAAATATATATTTTATTAGAGATATCTAAACTTTATTTACTGAAATTAAATGGATAACATCCATATTTTTTACATCAACTTGGTGTATACACATGTGAAAGTAGATTTAGTGGTTGATTCCTTGAGTCTGAAGTCTTATAGTGAATTGGTTATAGAATTTTGTAACCAATGGTTGTTGATGATCATTATTTCTAACATGAATCTGAACTGTTTTGAATAGAACAAAAATGTATTTTTATTTTTGATCACTCTTATTCTTGATTTAGTAAAATTATTCAAAGAAACTCAATGATCAAATCCTTCCCGCATCACCATTAGGCAAAACCTAAATGGTGGGGACACCACAAATGATTGGAAAGAGGATGAAAACTCATCATTTCATTTCCAAAACTGAATTATGGTCCCCCTGTATTTCTAGGAATAGATTCTTTTGGCATACCACCATTCTAAGTAATCTATTCATCTGAGTAAATAGAAAATGTAAAATCTAATGCAATCACATTTTTGTGGTTAGGTGTGAAAATAATGATTATATATCATGTCATTAAATGATACACTTAGCAATAGGTAATGGCTGAGCATTAATTCCTAGCTAATATTCTATAAACTATATTAATACCTATTTGTAAATTGTATAAGTTTTCCATAGACTATAAAAATTATACCTTGAATGCTTTATAATCATGATAATATTTGGTTAATTTTGGATCGACTCACAAATTCAACATAAATTCTCTCAATTCAAGATTCCAACATACTAGAGGAACTAAGAAAACTATATATTCTGAAATTGATTAAGTTTTACAGAGTACCAGCATCTATTTTCTTTTATAGAGACCCTTGATTTAGTTTATAGTTTTGGATATCTTTACTATTTTATCTTGGAACCCAGTTGACCATGAGCACGAAATATCGTCCTTATATGGATGGGTAGTAAAAATATAAAATATAGATATTGGATTATTTTCTTAAATCTTGTGTTACTGAATTTGTTTCACAACTAGAAGATTATATTCCTTTATTAGTGTTCTCAAATAATAAAAATTAATAGGCCATGTTATATATGGATTTTTTTCTAGGAATTTTATAGTCATCCTTGTCTCTCTCCACATTATTGGATGGAAATGGGAGAAACTTCACTAATTGGACGTAGTATTGTATAAGAGACTATGAAAAATGATTCAGATGATTTATATTCCAATGTAAATATCCCAGAACCAATATAAATCATATGTAGATCATCATCATCTCCCATTATCTTTTAATGTATGTGACCATGAATTTTTATAAGGGTTAATGAGATTGGTTCATCCTCTCTTGGTAAAGTAAAAAAATTATCATTGATATGTGTGACCATTTATGATTTTGGTACATATTAGTGACATTTCATTACAATTATATTTATCATAATAATACACTTATTTTCATAATGTTTTCAATATTTTTTAATTGAATAAGTACCAGCTGGATTCTAGTCCTGTGATTTGTTGTTATCATGTTACTCTTGATCCTAATTCACTATTTATCCATGAACCAATTCATATTCTAGATAGACAGGGAAAGACATTAAAGGGGATAAATATTTCCTTGGTATAAGTATCATGAGAGCATGGTCAGATTCAAGTTGTGACTATGGAATAAGAGAAATTCATTCTAGAGTAATGGTTAGAACTCTTAAAATACTATGTCAATCTATAGCTTTCTGTGATTGAAAACGGAATTCTAGGGAGAAAATTACACCCTTAATTTAAGGTAATTCTACTTTTTATACTATATTTTAAGTTAGGTTTTGGTTTGGATAAGTCTTGGAATGTTTCTAGATGCTTTTAGAATGTTTTAAAAGAGTTTTTAATGGTTCGTGATATGATAATAGTTAATATTAACAATGTATATTCTCCATGAAACCATCCAAGGAGATTATGGGAGTTACTGGGTAGTAAGACTATTAGAGAATTATTTTACAAATTATGTAGACTAAACATAAGGCTTGTAAGATTTTGGATAGTATTAAATCACATGGTTATTGCACGGTTTTCTTAATCATGTAGCATAATCATATGACTTGAAAATGTTTAGAAAGTGGTGATTCACATGATTGAAGAAAAAATTTCCTAACCCTATTACCAAAACATGAGATTTCATTAATTAATTTTTAAAATTAGTTTTATAACCTGAAAATCCCATAAACACCCTAATTATTCTTTCACTATCTTAAGTTCTAAACCCTTTTCTATCCTCTATATGATTTCTGAAAATATTTAACATTTGGAATTTGTTTTTAATGAATCATTGGGTATTGGATCGTAGGGAAAAAAGGTAAGGGAACCATTTATTATTTTATAATATAGATCTGTATTTTATCTATTTAATAAAACCCTAGACTAGGTTTTTTTATGAATAGATCTATGGTATCAAACAGGTTTTTGTAGATTTACTTGGGAATCATTAGAGAAAAAAAGGAAAGGGTATAGATTTGTGATATAATGTGAATATTATTCATGTCATATGTTTTGAAGTTAGGTTTTTCTTAACTCTTTCTAATTTATTTGTAATTTTAAGGATCATTGATTTCTATAAGAATTTATCTCAACTTGAAATGAAATTAACATGATGAAACTCAGTTGTATTGTGAACTCGCTGGTTGGTTCTCAAAACATGGGTTGTAGATAACACCAACAAAGTGGTTGATGAATTGATTAAATTATTTTAAAAAAAATTGTTTGAACTTGGAATAGCATAGTTGGCATGGGTTTATGTGCATTGGACGTTCTCTAGAGTGACCTGGTTACAAGAATAATTTAGTCCAGTGATTTTAACCAAATGATTACCTGGTGGTGGATAGATCTCCACTCATGATCAAGGGAGGTTTCATTTGGAATGCATGGAAGTAGGGGTGAAAACATGGAAACAATTTTCCAAGTGATTTAGAAATAATTTTTTTTTACTATCTATGATAATTTAATTTTTGGTGAACTGCACTTGAATTTTATTTTTTCTAGTTTTATATATAAATTGTGTAACTAATTTAACAGTTTTTATATTTTACACAAATATTTTATAAAAACATTGATCTAACCTGAATCTACTTTTATTTTCATGTGGTAAAAGTATCTTGGGGTTTTATTATTGGGTTGTTATACTCACCCCTACATATACACATTAGTGCATATGTAGATTTTGTTTTGTAAGGTATAGTAATGTAAAAGGTTTCATATTCCTCCAGGGGTGATTCATAATGTAGATGTCATAGATATTGGTCATGGATCTTGGGATTTGGTTATGTTATGGGAGTCTAGAGAAGTGCCACTATGGTGCTAAGGTCTTTCATTATTTTAGAGTATTGGTTGTTCTAGTTTATTTTTTCACTATTACTCTAATTACTTGTTTTGTTATACCTAAGTTTTTACTTTGAATCATGCATAATTTATATAGATATATTGAGATCATTTATTTTTTGAATGTATGTGTGCGTGTGTGTAAAAATGGTAAAATGTCTCGCCTATTTATTATTAAACCCTTGACATTTATTTCCAATCTTTGCTATTAAGGGAATATCACAAAAGGTCCTTGGAACCTTATTTCATCCCAATAAAATTATTAAGGATGATTTTTTACAATATTTATCTGATATAAATTAATAATAAATATAAATTTATTATACAGGATATTGGAATGTGTCCTCCATAATGGGAATTCAAGTTAGGGGTTTCTCATCTTAGGCTTCTTTTCTTGGGTCATGATTTGAATTAGGGACATATCTCTATTATATGGTGTATATATTATCACTTTGAAATATTATATCATGATACACTATTTACTCAGATTAATTAATGTTCCACTTAAATTTATCTCTTTTTAGAGGTTTTGATTCCTATTTTATAAGATCTACAAAGGTTTGTTCTATAATAACTTTTTATCATGATTTTTTATTTTTAAATTTCATTTGGAATAATTTTATGCTCTTTCTCTCTTAAAACCCACCAATTTTCTTATCTATTAGTAATTATTTGGGTTTATATTCCTTTTTAGTATTTATTTAACCTATGTTTCAAAATCCCATCAAATTAATGTTTATAAAAGAGACTAACCTTATTTTTCCTCTTCAGTTGGAAATATTTTTATTCCTTGTCCATATTACTTAAATAATTTCAAGAATTTTATTTTATAATTCTAATTTTTATTCAAGGTTATGTTCAACTATATTTTAAATTGTTTTTAAATAATTTAAAAATAAATCTTTTTAACATTTTATAACGTGTTAGATTTAACATTTTATAAAAAAATTAAAATAATGTTTTCTTTTAACATTTATGATTTAATATCATTTTACAAATATGATAGTCATTATTCATTATCAATATTACTCTACATGTTTCCATTTTTTCAAAGAAAATCAAATTCCAATTATTTTGTAAAAAAATTAAAGTTTTTTCAAAATAAAGGGATATTTCTTTTTGTTTTTAAGGATAATTTATAATGTATTAATAAGGTATTTTTCAACTATAATAAATTATTGTAAATTTTTTTATTCTTATATAAGGATATGTTGTAATGATATCATTTATCTTATTTATTTGGATGTCTTTTGATCTTGTTTTTTAATTTATTTACTATTTAAAATATTGAAATTTTTTATTCTAGTTTTCTAATATATATGTTACTACTAGGTTATTTTGATTATTTATTATATTTTTTATTAACTTGTTTAATATGAATAATTAATCAGACATAGTATGTGATGGGTGGTTCCCGTTATTATTTTTCCCCTCAGTGCATTGGTTGGTCTCATGAGAAAAAATAGCATCATAATTTTTCATATGCCTTTAATTTTTAGGAATGATGTCTTGGAAAGTGTCCTTGATAATAAGATTATGATATCTAACAACATGAATTATATCATTATTAAACCGTTTTTTGTTATCCATGTTATTTTTTATGTTTTTTATTCATCCTTAGATATATTCCCCTTCCATGATATTAGTTGTGTTATATATTTTTATTATTGTTTATCTATGACATATTATTCAAACCTTATTTATTCAATGATATCTTCCACTGTATGCTTTCCCTTAGGGATCCCACCCTTTATTATGTTTCTATCTCCCCAAGTCATGAAGAAGAGTGATTAATATTATATATCTAGAGGGGAATTATGTGTGGAGAATTTTTTGGAAAATCTAAAATGATTATTATATAAAAATAATGTTTGGATATTAATATAAAAATTTCAACTAAATGGGAAAGACAAGAGTTTTGTTATGTAGATTTCTTATCATAATTATTTGAATCTATAAACATAAAATGTTCATGTGTATGTAAGAATAACAATCATTTAATTGATTTTTTAATTATGGAAGGTTAAAATTGGGTCACATGAGTTGATATGAAAGCTAATATATAAATATTATGATTTTTTCACCAAATCTGGGTGTACAGGTCTGGGTTCTGACACCAAGTACCAACTAAAGCCTCAAGTGGAATTTCATACGAGCTATAGTTTTTAAATAAGAATTACTTATTACAAATATGTGTTTAGGAATTTAAATCATTAGAAAATATTAATGTTAGAGTCAAACTCACATCATGAGTCATAATATGAATCTTTATTGTATATCATATGGATAAAAATATATATTTCCTATAAAATCACTTATATTGGGAAATTTATACATGAGATACATGCTAAATTTGTTAAAAATTAGAACATATTTAAAATAGATATTGGTTAAATGATATATTTCAATGAATAAGTAGATAAATATGTATTAAAGTTAGCAAAAGATTAAATTTCACAAGATCTTATGGAATAATTCTATTTAGAGACACAAGTGCTTCATTGATCTACATTAAATCTTAAAAAACCAATAAGATATAGTTTTCATGTCACTATAGAAGGTTATATGTTATTAATTTATTAAAACATAAATATATAACATATGGAATATCTAGGTGGCATGAAATATTCTAAATGGAATAAATCCCTGATTTACTATATGGATTACATGTACCAAAATTGTGTTTGGAGTTTGGTTTAAACTTCAATTTGATTAAGTCCCATTGGGTTCAAATATTTCATCAAGAGGAAACTATACATGGATATTAACATTAATACATATAAATCATAGTTCATTTTTTATGATTTTAGGTAGTACTATGGAATTAAATCTGATGAAACCTTTCACTAGGATTACTGACAAAATATATTACACTTCTATTTTCCATTATAATATACCATGATTTTTATATTTGGTATATGAATGTAAAAGAAACTTTCCTAAATGGGAATATTTTTATAGATGTAAACATTAATCAACCATAGGATTTTTTAACACTATATTATTCCAATAATTTATGATTGTTTTAATGACCCATTTATGGTTTGAATGAAGATTCACAATCATGGAATATTTCCTTGAAGAGGCAATAAGATATTTTGGGTTCATAAAAAATAATAGTGATCCTAATATCTATAATAAGTTCAATGATAGTTCCATAGTTTTCATAGTAATATATATTTATGATATATTATTAATTGTAAATGAGATACTAGTCTTGAAATTAGTTAAATCCAAGATAAATGATTACTTCTCCATAAAGGAAAAAAGTTTAATTAGCCTCTGATCTTCGAATCATAATCTATATAGATAGATCCAAGAGTATTCTTAGACTAAGTCAGAGTACATATATTGAAAATTATATAAAAGGAACTTGATAGAAAACTTCAAGAGGTTATTTTTATTATGACACATGGTATAAATCACTCTAAGTATATGTTTCATCAGAAATAGGAGGCAGAAGAATGAATGTGTTTAATTCCATATGCCTTGTAAATTTTATTTTACAAGTATTCCATGATTTGTAGAATATTAGATGTTTCATATTCCTTTATAATGATAGTAATATAACAAGATAATCAAATAGTTTCATGTTTATTAGAAGTTAAAAAAATCCAATTGCATATGATGAGAATAAAGGATTTTTTCTTAGTATATTATAATAAAGAGAAACTAGACACGAGAGGTTATAAAAATAAATGTTTCTAAATATATCATGATTATTTGAATAAACTTTTAAGCAATATATTTTTCCTAAACATTGGTTTAGTTAGATGGAGGAGCTCAAATCATCCAATGGAAACTAATTCTAAATTATGTAACAAATGTATTATAGTTATATATACAGTTAAAGAATAATTTTAGACACATAGATTTGTTTTATAGTTTGGAATGAATCCAAATAGTATATATCCTATAATAATATGTTGAAAAATACTAATTATTTTATTATATCTAGAAAATATAGATCACACAATAAAAAATAATATAAAATATATGTATCATCTCCTGAGTGATTTCACTCAGAGAGGTGAAATCATGGTTAATAGATATTCCATGTAAGTGAATTTAGCATACCCATTTTATATATCTATATCTTAGTATAATAAAGTGTATTTTGTGAGGTAAAAAAAGTTGAAAAACATTATTGTAGTGTAAGCATTTTATAAATAATTATTATATCATTTTAAATCAATATTCAATATATCTCACAATAATACACGCCCAAGAATTGTAAATGTTTAGTTTCTTTGAATAATAGATATATAGTAAACTTATTTCATGAAAGATATATAATAGCTCCTTGAAAATTCCTCTCACATAGTACCCTTATTAGACATAACATGCTTAACACCTTTCATCATAACCTAGGGAAAAGAAAACATATGAAATAGTGATATCAAATGCTCATTAAGGGTAAACATAGGAGATATCAATCTATGATCATAAGTGAGAGTAATATAATCATATGGTTATTATAACAAGATCATAAATTGTGATAACATACCCAAAAATTCATATACCCTAAATCATGATTCATGGTAAAAATCCTTTTCATAATAAAATGTGTGGCTCGTAAGAGTGAATAATTGTCAATAATCAATCATAATCCATGATAACATATCATAAGCATGATACATAATTTTTTTCTATGCACATAAGTGTATAAAATCATTTCTAGAGTCAAGGATAACTTCTAATACTATTATAGTTAATAGAGTTTCATAAAGGATTGGGTTCACTCCTCATTCAATGTCCTCTCTCTCTATACCAGAGCTCCCACCACCTCCTAGGGTTTCCATGGCATGGAGGGCATGGTATTAGACCCCTTCCCTCCCCAACTTGAGAGGGGGAAGGTTCGCTCGGGCTAGCATCCTCCCACCTCCTTTTCTCCTCTCACAGATACAGAGAAGCTCCTGACATTCCCTATCATCGACCACGCCCCCAAATTTCCCTCATTGGTCGAGGTATTCCCAAAGCTTTTAATAATGGGTAAGGAGTTATCTAATGTAGTGAACCTCCATAGGAACTCTCTGGTGGCCTACTATGGTCAAAATTTTCATTTCGTTGATGCGTTCGATCACTTCTTCACTGAGTCGTGGGGTTTGAATCACTATTCTATTGTTTGAATTCTATACCCTCGGTACCTTGTTATTCTATTTGTGACTGAAGACAACCTTATCATTTCCTAGACCAACAAAAAAAGTTCCTAAAGTGGAGCTCGCTTCTTCCTATTCTAATTTTCCTTCAATTTCCATTTTAGGTTTGATCCTCTAATGGCTCCAATCTGGGTAAGCTTCTCCAGTCTTCCACCTCTGTTCCAAAACTCCTCCATCATTTCAATGCTTGGTAATAGGTTGGGTAGGTTCTTATGTTTTGATGACCGATATTGATTCCTCTGCCATCCAATTTCTCCACGGATCTGTGTGAAGATAAATATTTCTAAACCACCAGTAGATTTTGTGTGGATTGAGATTGAAAATTATTACTAGATAAAATAGAGGGTTGGTTTTGATAATTGGATCGATTTTTGTTATTGTTATTGTGGTCTTCTGGGTTATCTCCAATAGGTTTGCAGGCATGGTCAAGGAGGTAATACCACTGATATAGCCAGTAAAGGTGGGGAAATGGTTAATGCTTATGGGAAATCCTATGCAGATAAATTATCTCCCCCGTTTAGTTTCAATATAGAGGCGAATGGTGTTAATGGTGGCCACACCATCTAGTCCCCAGTGCATGATAATGGACCCTTAGGGTCTAATTTAAGGATTTCTGGATCAGCTTCTCTGAGGTCGGGAGGATGTTCTCTCCTGCATCTAACTCATGGTGCTGATGGGGCTGTGGATAAAGGGGAATGTACCAAGGTTACTCATTGGAAGGAAAATAATATGAGTCCATCTACTCATGATTAGCCTTTAGGAGCGGCCTTAGATGAGACCCCCCCCCCCCCCCCAGTCTCCCTTAAAGTCTGATAAAGGTGATAAACTCAAGAGGATATCACATGATAGTATATCAAAAGGGAAGTTAAATCTCATTGATGTTGGGGACTATTTGGTTTATACTGATAGGAAGACCAAGACTCGGAGATATTACTCATACCTTCCAAAACTGATGACTAGCCGATCATCTGGAAAGGCTTTTCATTTTAGGGAGCCTATCTAACCTTCCTTCGGTGAAAAGGTTGAGGAGTCTAAATGTGAAAAACTTGAGGACCCAAACTAGTCGATGGACATGATGGAATTAGAGGATGTACCGAAGAAGGAAAGAAAGGATGATGCTAATCAGAATCTTATCCTACATTATTAGAAATATATAGTGGATAATCAATTTACTGTAAATGTTCCAAAGGTGAAAGCTGATAGAATGTACTCTAGATCATTTCAAGTTAACCTTAATGAGGAGAAAGTTGAGTGGATCTGAAAGAAATACTAGATCTTAGATTGTGGAATCAATGAGAAGAAAATAAACCTGAATGAATAAATTCAGACATGGGATAGGATGGCCGACCACTTCAAGGATCTCATCAAGGACGACCCAGATGAAAAAGGTAACTTCTATTGCCTGGAGCGTACATAGGGTGTTTAATTAAAAACTTCTAAAGTTTTTCTAGAATATTTAGGTAACCTATTATGAGGATTTACATGATTTTTTCTTGTAATCTACTTGGTTTCATCACTTTCCCTCAAAGTGATCTATTTTATAAACATTTAAATTGAAAGGAAGGGTCCACTCCTCATTCTCATCATTTCCTCAGTAAAGGCTCCCTTCTAATATTATCAAAGTGGATAGAGTCCTTTACTATATTGAGTTAACTCTCCATCTAGTTCATATTACCTCAAGAGACATATTTCATTACCCAAATCATTTCAGTTATATATAATTTTGTTCCCACTCATCACATAATGAAAACCATACATAAGTGAGCTAAATTTTCATGAAAACATTAATCATTTCATAATATTGTAAGTAACCCATGTGAAATAAATGGGTCTTGTGAAATTATTATAAAAAAACATCCTCATCATAAGTGATACCAAAAAATAATTTCAATGTTATTATAAGAGTATATCCCCAATGAAGCATAAAATTACTTAAAGGATGTTTATATTTATGGTGAATCTCTTTTATTGAAGCATTTAAAATACACTTTGAAAATCAAAATTCAATATCCCTTTTATTTTGGTAAATTTTTACAAATAAATTTCCCCAAAAAATGGGAATAGTATTTTTATTATAAAACATTTTAAACTGATAAAGGAAGTATTATGATGAATTAAACACATGCCGATGGGAAATCCATTCATACAGGATATGATAAAAGAGAACATTTTTTCACAATTTTAAAAAAAATAAAGTGATTCCAAGAAAAAACCTTTGAAAATATTCATTTTAATATTTTTTAAATAAATTAAAAATTATATAAAACTAAAATTTTAAAATATTTAGTTATCCATAAAAATTCTATTAAACAATTTTAATATATATGGAATGTAATGTCTCCCGATCTAAAATATGAAATAAGGTCAAATTTTCTTAAAAAAATTCCAGATCACATTAATTAACAAAGATAGGAGAATGAAAGGAAAGACTTAAAAAGCTATAAATAACCGAATTAGAATAAAAAATATGGTGTTTAAAATATAATGATAATATAATTTCTATAATTCAAAATTTTAAATAGAAAATCCCAAAAAGAAATGAGAGCATAACTTAAACCCTTACATCATGCCATGAATTTCTTCATACAGACTATTAACCTTATATATAATAAATTTAGATTCATTATAAATATAAAATAGAATCATATTCATAATTATAATACAATATATAATTCCTTTATATTATATAATTACCCATTTATTAATATTTCTTCATTAAAATTAACATTCGGGTGTTAACTGTTGTGTTTTCCATGAAATTTTAAGTTCAACGGTATTGGTCTGGGAACCTTGTTCATGGTTTCAAAATATCCAGAATCATAATAATGTAATAAATATATTATTCATTAATTATATATACTTGTATAACAATTATTATAAAGTAGTTTTGAAAATTTAATTACATCACTTCATGAAGATAGTTTTCTGTACATACGCATGAGTGTTGTTTTCATTTTCCAAAGAATGGAAAGAAAGAAAGGTAAATAATATTATAAGAATACTAAATCATAATAATATCATAATAATGTAATATATTCTGTAAAATTAATCCTTTTTTCTAGTCATGATAATTATAAATTAAAAATGAATCATATCACTTTATAGAAGTGATAATCCACACATATGGGCGTGCAATGTTATCATATTACAATAATTGGAAGGGTAAGAAGATATGTAATATTTTACCCTTATTGAATCATAATTATTTCAAAAATATAATATTATATTTTCATTAAATCCTTCAATATAACAAGTGATGTAAGTTGGTGGTGAAAATTAAAATACATCACTTCATGGAGATGATATTATGTACGTATACATGAGAGATGCTTTTATTTTCCATTAAATGTAAAGGATATATAAAATTTTTTTAACATTAAGAAAAAAACATTTTAATATAATTAATTTTATTAATTAATTATTATTACATGGTTATGGTATATTTGTAGGAGGTTTTAGAAGAAGAAACATAAAATATATCGGTAAAGAGAACTACCTCTACCTTGAGTAACTTCCTGTATCTCACACAATGAGCCTTATTGAGTTGGTTTTTTTGTGATAAAATAACTTCTACGAAGTTGGTAAGAAATTTTTGAAGGTAGTTTTTAGGGATGTTCTAAACTAAAGTTCTCAAGTAGGGTGAAGAAGTTATAATGGGAGGTGATGTCTCAAAAGTAAGCTGGGGGGAAACATGTAAATAATTGAAACTTTATTATACGTCTTACTAAAGTTATGTGGCTCCAAATTGTCATTTATTTTAATAAAACATGGTTAAGTTTAAAATACTATCAACCAATGATATTTACATAAGTGTTTCAGGTTACTTTATACCATATATATTGGGTTAACCCATCCTTTAACCCTTTTAACCCTTATTATGGTAACATGATTTTTACCATGGTAACTATTCATTATGGCCCAAAATTATTTTTTCCATATTATAAAATAAAAATATGGAATCTATTTTTCAAGATTCAATTCCTAGAAATGGTAGAAATTAATTCTAATATGTGCCCACAAATACTTAAAATACTTTTTAGATAAAATGTATTTTTAAATAAAAAATGATTTTATTCTCATTTGGAATGTTATATATATTAAATTGAATATATTATCTACACTATTAATTAAAATCATCCATCTATAGTGATTAGTTAAGATAAAATAAAATTTACACAGCAAAAATAGTTTTCTCATAAATATCTATTTTTAAATTTAAATTCCTTTATCTTCATTTATAAAAACATAATAATAAATGTATAAATGATTATTAACTTTTTTATAAAAATTATAAATAAATTACAACAATTATAAATAGTGATCAATATATTTTATTTTGATAAAATTATATAATATTTAGAAAATAAAATTCTTGTAAAAATATTTCTCGTATGATTTTATAATTATTATTGAAATTTGTGTATTTATATACTTAAAATTAATCAATGCCTTTACATTAAGGAAAAAATTATAAAAATATTTTCTAATTAAATTACTCCTATTCATATTTTATAATTTAGAAAAAAAATATAATGATCTCTTTGAAAAATAAAAAATATCACAGTTTGTATAATCTCAATATTTCATTTAAAGAAATCTATCAAAAACAAAAAAATTATTAAAAAGAAAATATGTATTATAAAATCATATGGTTCTGTGTTATTCCCACTTATAATAAATTTTCCATTTAAATTATATTACATTGACATAGAAAAAGGGAGATAACTCTACCTCATCACATCATTGGGTTCCCACGTTGCATCCTCAAACTTGTGGTTTCACCATAAAATAGGGATTGGATGAATGGTCTTGTTTCATATATCTTTATCTATTATATTAAGAGATCCAATAGTTTCTCCTTATAAGATATATCATGCTCATTTGGTAAAAACTATAAGTTCAGAAAATGATAAGGAATAATTATCTACTTCCTAAAAAGAAATACATAGAATAAATTATGAACTTTGGAGAGGTTTGGTGGATGTTCCAAGGGATAATATACCCCCATGATACATTCAAGAAACTAAAATGGGTTTATACTTCTAGGATTTTATTTCTCATCATCAAAATCTCATAACCCTTTTTCAAGGAGATATTCGATGGAATAACTTATCACTAACTTGAAACTCTATATCTCACCAATGATTATTACTGTAAATTTTATAATGAATCTAATATGTCTAGATGTGTTTTTGAATAGTTATGAGATTCTATACAATTTCATCAAAAAATTCATGTCCCAATATCTTAAATTACCTTAATTAATCCTAACATATTAGAATTATACAATTCTTTACATATAGGGATTCTTAAAGAGATATCAAAATGCTTGAGTGAAAACTTTTGTTATAAGAAAATTAAACCATATAAAGGTGTTGATCCCTATCATATTTTAAATACACAGAAAAAAATCTAAATATATATTATGTGGTTTAAATTATCCTCTTATACTAACCATATTTTTTAGGATGATATGTATTTCTAAATCTCAACTATGTATTCAAAGATTACTAAATAATACTACAAAACATCTAGATAAACCTTAGATCTCAATCAGAAATGATAGAATGTCGTACTCCATGAAACATTATCACTTCCTTAATGTATATCATGTAATTTTTAACAAGTGTGAAATTTTCTCTAATAGAAATAAAATTTTATGAATTTGTAAGGTGATTAACTTCATGCTAAATGGTGTTATTGCATTTAGATGTCTTGGTGTGTCATATGATGAAATCCATGGTGATGTTTTCCCATTTCTATTATAGTATGTGTAGTGGTTGTAACATCCCCTTATACATATGAAGTTTAACCTTAACTTTATTAAATTCTAGAAATCTTGGTACATACGACATAATATCACTTTTCATGTTGTCCCACCAGAAATACTCTTTGTGATCTCTACACATCATCAAGCTTCTCGGATGAATATGGAATGATTAGATATGTTCCTCATCCAACAACTCCTTTATTAATTCTAATATTACTGGGAAACATAACTGATTATTAAATATGATCATTCCATCAAGGTCAAGTTTGAGCATTGAAATAATTTTAACCTTCATTAACCGCTCAACATCATAATCACATTCCTCCTAAATCATCACATGGATCAATGGATGAACATTAATATGAGAATGATAGGATATTTCTCCATATATTAGTATTTAAATGTCCATCTTATTCAAATAAATAAGTATTGGTTATCTTTTAACAATAACCATGGTCTAATTACCATGGTCCTTTTGACTCTAAGTATTAGAAAAAACATTTATCTTCCTCGGGTTATAATGTATTGAGAAATCATAATATTTATTCAAATCCAACCATATAATTTGGAACATATTCAAATATTTCTATTTAGATATATACATCAGGATTTTATAATCATTACATATATCACACCTCCCACTCTATATATAGAGACTTCAAATTTTCTGTAAAAAAATTACCAATTTTATATCCAAATCATTATTTGGGTAATTTTTCACATAAAACATTAATTTACATGAGGTATATGATACTAAAATTTAATTTTACATAATAAAACTTCCCATTAATTTCTTCGATGATTCATATTTTATCACAAACTAAAGTTAACCAAGCTAAAAATTACTTAAATAGTATATAATCTTATGATTTAAATAATACATCTCATAAACAGTCACACAATAGAAGGACCTAAAGATTTAGTGAATTGAAGAATAAATATATAAACATCTTATATTATAAAATCTTAAAACATTCCTCTATAATTATGCTCCTTTGGTACCTTTTCAGGATATCTTACACTATATAATCATATTCATAACTTCTGGAATGAAAACATAATAAAGAGGTGAGCTCAGATGCTTAGTAAAGGAAAAAATGTATCATAATGTGTCATATAATAAACATAAAGGAGTGTACGAGGAATAAATAAATATAATAATAACAAATAATAAGACCATATATGATATTCATAAAACATTATAGAGAAACATAAGATGATAACTAGATAATTAAGTAAGTTTAAAAGTTATGATGTGGCTCAAAATACATATCAATAATCATAAAATATATGAGAATGATATAAAGTGTGAAAAAAATTAAAAATAAGGTGTAATATTTAAATCATATCATATAATGAAAATGAAAAGAATCTTGTAAATGTAGAGTAACTTGATAAATAACTTGGAAA
The DNA here is from genome assembly GCA_963277665.1 of Viscum album. Classification (NCBI taxonomy): domain Eukaryota; kingdom Viridiplantae; phylum Streptophyta; class Magnoliopsida; order Santalales; family Viscaceae; genus Viscum; species Viscum album. The sequence continues at coordinate 1,347,301,844 of OY728140.1, read as the reverse complement.
TGTAGCAAAATCATAAGAATAGAAAAACCTTTATATGAAACCCCATTATAACCACTCCTGTGTGAACAGACTCATTATTTATAGACTTAACTATATCATAATATATAAACATAAACCAATTCATTGGATGGTGATATTGAACCCACCCATCATCATCCATATATTTTTGTGCCACTTGAAATAAACCATAATCGCATCTTAAATAACTCATGGAAAAATAATGGGTTTCTTGAACCTTAAAAAACATCCCATAACATGAAATTAATAAATCATGGGATATATAAAAATATAATTATACAAAATTAATCACATCATAATGATATATATAGGGTGATCAAAGCATCAATTCATGAGATATAAACCTTATAACAAAAATATATGTAAAAATAAAATGGTTTTCAAAAAAATGATTTAAACATTTTTTTCAAAGATAGAGGGAAAATTAATTAAAAATGTTTTTTAAAAGGTAAAGGGAATACTTTTGAAAAAAATATTATTAATATTTATGAATATATAATCCTTAAAAATAAAAAAATTAAATTAATCTAATAAATTCATAGTAGTAATAATGAGAATAAATTCCTTTAGTAAGATCTTTAGGATATTTTAAAGAAAGAAAACTTTATAAATGTTGAAATAAATTCATTTAATAAAAAATGAAGAGGTAAATATGAAGAATATAAATTAAAAAACATTTTTTAGATTTATTTAAATAAATTAATTTTGATAGGAAAAACCTTTGTATGCAAGAAAAATATTCATTATTAAGAATGTTGGTTGTTCTTACCAACAATATACTTTTATTTTATAAAATGTTTTATTAAAGAAGTGGTTATTGATAATGAAGAGTAATTTACCTAGATAATAATATTTAATTCCATATAAAATATGGTAATGGTATGATCAAATAATACTTAAATATTATATTCAGGGAAGAAATATTCTGATCCGATGATTCAGAAATAGAGTCGATAAAACCACTACATTGGTCGTAATTCACTCTTACTTGCACAAAAATTCCTAAATAACCAAATTAATTTTATTAAAAAAATATTTTTAATATTTTTAATATTTGTTTAATTTTTTATGTTTTATTTATTACCATATGAAATTTATTTATTATATAGTGTTTGTTTATATATATTATTTTTGATGGTTCGATAAAATTCTTCGTAACACTTTTGGTATATTGACCACAATCAATGGTGTTGTATAAAAACTTCAAAATATATATAATTTTAGATTTTTATGTATTTTATTATACTATTTATTTTAAATTTCTATAGTTATGTAGGTGTTCTTTAAAATGAACCCAAATTAGGAAGTGTACCCTGATATGTTCATCTTGGGATATTAAATTTATTATGAATTTTTAGTGTTAATATGACTTATAGAATGTATAATATCATTTTTATATAATATTAATAGTTTTATAAACATAATTTATATACTTTAAATATATTATTAATATTAACTATCTCTGGTGGTTATAGAAATTTAAATACAACATCATGTGGAGGTGGTAGTCCTCCCATACCCATGGGTGAAATATTAATTTACCTTTTAATGAAAATAAATTAGGAAATGGTATTATGATATTATAGTATTAATGATGTTTTTAAATATCATATTAAACAATTTACTAACCCTGTTAAAACATCCATGAATGATCATGATGAAAAATTAACCATGTTGATCATGGAGGTTATTGTTCGCATATACACATGAATAAATTATAGTTTTTTAAGTGAAAGGGATAATTTCATAGTTATTTCTTTATTGAACATCTAATTTTATGGATTGGTAGTTTAAGGTATTCAAAGGAGGCTCTAGGATAGTTCAGTGGAGTTTGGAGCTACAATTACGCTAAAGTGGGTTGTTTGTGATGTAAGTATGTATCCATGATCTTAGAGTCTATTCTCAGCTTAGACGTCAGTGATTCATTGCTTAAAATTTTTTAAGTGGATTATATTCCTATGTAATTCATGAATTGAAATATAAATTCATGAAATAAATAATTTCAAGGCTAAGTAACTATGAAAATTATCAGATGTCTATCTGGTTTGGAATTTGAGGGATTAACAACCTGAATTTATCTTATGGCCTAAATTGGAGGGCCTTGAGAAAACTCCTAACTTGAATATGTATTTCACATAATAAAATTTATAAGGTCCATATTGTCAATAAATTTTGGATCTTTCCCAAATTCCTTTATTCCTATATCATTTCCCATGAACCTTCAGCAAACCCTATAAAATTTTAGAGGATCTTTTAGCCCCTTTCCTCCTACTTTGGTCTTTGTCTTTTGGGGGTTGATCCTTTGCAATATATAGTAAGTAAATCCCATTTTATCCCTCTATTTATCTATTACATATTTTGGGAATTCCTAGTGGTGATTTTGATTTTGTTCAAGTAGTGTTTAGGGTGTGAATTTGATGATCCGTGATGTGATTTAGATTGATTCAAGGTTTTATCATGAATTGTGTCCTTCCAGTTCTTTATTCTTTTTCCCTATGGTGAATGGTAAATCAAAAAGATTATTTATGTTAGGGTATCCTTAATCTTTCATCCTTTAGATGTACATGTGGGGATATAATTATATTTCCTTTATTTGGGTAGATATCTCTTATCATGGAAACAAAAACTATTTTATGTTTCCAATTCCATGAATTAATCCCCTCATAAACTATTGTAAATAAAAATAGTGAACCTTGTGTTAATATTTTACCTGTGAGTATGATTGGTTGAACATGAACTTACTTCAAATACTTCAATTATCAATGTTCTTTTTTGAGTTGTTATTGATTCAAAGGCATCCTTTCTAGATCTCCATTTTATCCAAATTAATGGAATCTTCATCCACCAGATGCCTTCACACTTTAGTTTCCACAAAAGTTGTGTTCCCAAAAATCAAAATGATGACATCACCTATTCTATGCTTTTAGAACCAAGTTCCAAATACATTAGTGAGGAAGTATCACTAAAATGATATTGTTACAACACTTTAGTCTATAAATGAGAACCTAAAATCATTGAAACCTCATATCCCACCCCTCTATAAGAGAGATGTGATAGAACCAGTGGTGATCATAACCACTTTCATCCATTTTAGGAGACTCTCCCCAGAGTGTGATAATCAACACATCCCTTATCATATGGAGTTAGATTAAGTGGTTGACCATAAACTTACTATTTCATAGGAGTCACCTAATAGAGATCTTGTTAACCATTATCACTACCAACAACATCATGTGTCCCCAATTCACTAGGAATACACTGAGGAGGATAATCATTAGGTCTCAATCCCATCCACTTTTTCCTAGATACCTTATAGGATTTCCTTGCAAGGAAAACATATCTAAGGATACTATTATTACGCCCATATCTTTATTCTCTAAGACAAAGACTATTAGAAATTTTTAGTGTAAGAGTGATCCCAAATCCTTTATCATTCAATAAAATCCCACCGGTATACTCTGATGATTCTAAAAGCATGCTAGTTCAGTCTAATAGTGACTAAGGGGAAAGTCTATATTTTATCCCATGTACATGAATCCAACCAATATGTATCAATGGTAAATAGAGGATCGGAGTGGGATCACTTACCTACTCCTAATAAATAACAAGCTTATATCAATGTCCTTGCTACAAAATACTATCAACACATTTTGGAAACAATAGATGGAAAATCCTATATTCCTACCCATATACTATAAAGATGATATCACATTTTGATGGTTATAGTAGAAGGTTATAGTTGGAAATTTATAGAAATTAGCATAGAGAAAACCCACACCCTCTCTTCCTCCAATGATGAAGGATCTATTTAGCACATCCCAGTATCTATTTGAGAGTAGGCTCATACCCCCTATCCCCATTAGGAAGCCAGTTGGTGTATTCCAATTTAAACATAGAAGTGGGCCCATATTCCCAAATCCATCTAATAGGCCTGATGGTATATCCTAACAGTGACTTAATATCAGGCACATATTCCTACTCTTCTTTGGCCTATAGAAGACTGACAGTGCAACTTAATGACTAATAAAGGTGGAAACATATTCTTTCCCAATCGAAAAGGATATATCAGAATATTCTAGTGAAAACAAAGTGGTGGCTCCATATTCTTGCCCAATGTTGAGGATCTCATCAGTCAACTCCGTCAAAGGTATAGGAGTCACCCAATAAAACTCTTATCCAAAGAGTTCACTTATCTTCCCCAAGAAGATCATTCTAAATAAGGTTTAACCAAATGAAAATGATGACATGTGATCAGGTACATACTCCTCCATTGATTAGGGTTGACATTCTTAATGCCCTAAAACACCTATCTATGGTATCCTAATAGGTTTTTGTCTTCTTTTCATAAAGATAGAGTAGATTTAGTTATGGATATCCTCCTCATGATACCATGAATAGTAGATATCAAATATACTTTATTAATATCCTTATACTGAGAAACACTCAAAGGATTGAGGTTGGTTATACCCACAACCTCAACTCCCACCTAAGATATTACAGCTACATCAATAGATGATTTAGGGTGGTGATCAGTGTTAGCATATCCCTCACCCTATATATTTTTATAATTAATTAAAGAGACTCTAGGAAACCCTCCCCTGTCTGATAAAACATTGGTAAAGTAACCATGATGCTCAGATCCTGTGGAAGATGTTTCCTCTAGGTACAATATTGGTTTCATGGAAATGTAACAAGAATTTTCCAAGGACACCTCTTGATTATGTTTTGGTATATTACCACTCCATAGTATGAAATCCCAGATATAATGAAAGCAGAGTGTATTCCTTTCTTCTAAAAAAACTTTTGGGTGACTCTTTGTTAGCTAAATTCCATGGACCGACTATATCAGGAGTGTGACCATAACCTCTGAGTTGTGACAAATATCTATTTCCAAATTTACTTTTTCACTTTCTCAGTATCCTATAATCCAAGATCAAAGAAATAATATGAGAACATATGGTAGGTGTGTCCCAATAACTTGAGGGTAATCTGGTAGATAATTTTTTGGATTCCTATCTAACATACGTATCTAGGGATTAGGAGAATATTTAGCATTACATTTTACCCCTCTCCTAATACATAAAAGTCCCCCAAGGGGGGGATTCCTGCAATTTTATTTCCATAAAAGATGTTTCGGGTCCAAAATCTTTATATTTCAGTTGGTAAGTTCAACAAAATCGCAGTGCCTCTAAGATGAAAAAGAGGCATAAGTGAAGCGAACACACCATTGATAGTCTCATGAACCAAGCCTCCAATAAGTTCACATAAGAATCCTAGATGAGAAGGGAAAATCTCTTGACCATTGGAAAACCTCCTCTAGTAAGATTCTCATATAATAAACATTCATTGCACCTATATCGTACTTAATCAAAAGTGTTTCAAATCAAGAAAACTACATTGGCATCTATTGCGGTATCCATCCAAGAGTAACCCTATATTATAAGGATATGGAATTTTTTCCACCACTACCACCCCTAAGGTCAAAAAATATTCAATGGGTTCAATAAATTATGGTTGTAAAACTAATTTATCCCCAAAGGAAGTCATTATTTTTCAGGATAGGTGTTGATATCCAACAATCATCACCCCCATCTATCTTATCTCTACATGACACAACCCAATCATTTGAGGCGTGCTTAGTAAGGGTGCTTAGGGACTCCCTTAGGATCACCATCTATAAATAAATGTTAATAAAGAATCCAAAATATAATATTAAGCCCCAAAGTGGTCGTAATCAAAAAATAACAACTAAGAAAGGGGACCTAAAGGATACCCTTGATTTTCCCTACAAAAAGGTTAGGGAATAAAGATTCAACCCATTATTTAGATGAGGATGAAATGATTATCATTTCCTAGTATGAATCAATGAACATTTTCACTGTCGATCTAGTAGATAATGCATATTGAAGCACAAATTATGAGATATGCAATAAAGAAACAATCACCCAAGATATAGTTCATACTAAAACACGTGAATAAGGTGTGTGTACCTTAAATTTTAGGCAGTCCTAGAACTTGGAAACCCCAAATGATGAGTTACCACTCCCTCAATTCCATTTTACTAAAGATAAAGGGAAAGGTGTGTCTATACCCCACTCTCCACCTAGAGTGGTTGAATTTGTATCCTCTAAATAAAAACTAGCATAATTTGAAGTTGATATTGACTATATAAAATGGATAAATATCAAATTAATTTGATAAAATATTTTTTCTAAGTATAATATTTAAGAAAAATAAAAAACTATCCTCCTACTCACTATAAAGGGGTTTCCTAGATCATTAGAGTAGAATCTGAGCACTTAGTTGGATCTAGGTCCTGGAAACTAATGTACTTGAACCCAATAATAAAGAACCAATATTTTCCTCCATTAGGATAGAATCTTCCCTCATTCTAGGAAATACTCCAAATCATATCTTGAAATATGAGTCAATTGTTTATGTATATAGGTAGGACACATCAATATTTACCTACTACTAGAGTTTAGGTCTTGGATCAAACATTATTTCATTTATATCTTCTCAACTTCATTGAGTATCTTTCTCCTTGAATGGAATCCATAGAAGGGCCGCATAGTCTAGTGCATTTTGAAAGGAAACCATAACCTGAATGGGTGGAATCCACTAATCATCTACCCAACTTCATAAATTCCATATTTCAAACCTTAAATGGAACAATACATAAGGAGAATCACATGCCCCATTTCATGTCCTGGTGTGGCCCTATGATGGAAAAAATGATCGGAACGAGGAGTAAAAACTCAGATTCTTTGTATAGACTTTGGTGGTACAAGCCTTTGTATGGTATAGTATCTTTTCAACTAGAACCGTCAAAGGTTGGTCAGACCTTAATCATCAATTCCTTTACCAATTCAGTAAAAAACTATGGAAAATTACGGTCATTGACCACTCAAATTGTAGGCAATGTTAAAATGAGAGGGTCTTTGATTTCATTGACTGATAAAAAGGTCTTGATATACTCGCTCAATGCATAACTCCTATAGGATAATCTATTCTATATTTTCATAGCAAATCTCTATGATGATCTACAAACACTTCTAACCTAATTTAAGTACCCAAGTGGATTTTGAGAGTTTACAGTCAATGTCTAGAGGATTTTATTTAGAAAACCAAGGAAAAATATTAGCCTTAACCTATTTCTTGGGTAAACATTTTGGGCAAGGAGGAGTCTACAACTATCATTCTTAGAATAGTATTAGAAACTGACACTACACTAAGAAAAAATTCATATCACCTGATGCCTCCCATAGAGTGAAAACAATAATATACCCACCCTCATATAGAGGCAAGTAAAGGCCAACATTTCTCATTATATAAAGACTAAAGAAACTAAACCTAATATTTTTTGAAAAGATAATGTTCTGAGATACTTGGTCCCAGCCATGTAAAATAATATCCTCAAGCTAAAAAAGTCTATAAAACCTAATGAAGTCATCCTCAGTGATCATACTGACTATTTCCCTTTTCATTGGATATTTGGAAACACTATCCAATACCACTTAATATTTAAGGATTTACTCTATAAAATGGTTGATTCCATACAAGTTCCATTGAAAAAAATCTATAACAAGAATCCTATGTGTACACTATCCAACCAGAAGAAGAAGGAAACTCAAAAAAAATCTCATCCTGTGGTGAACAAAAGATCGATAACTGAATTAACTAGAAGGAAGATGATTGAGCTCATTCCTTCCTCAAGGAATAACTCAGTCAATTGGTTTTGGGCCCAGTTCCCACTATATCATATAAAGTGGCACCCTCAAATTTATCTTATGGTTACAAGAATAATCAGAAAAAGAATAATAGGATATAGGAAGAGAAATTATGACTGACTCCTAAACTAGTCTATACTCTCATGAATTTCCCACCCCCATCATTCAAAACATGGGTATTGTCCCAAAAAAAGAACCATGATCAAAAAAAGAGTCACAATATGGCCTAGACAATGTTATTTACATTCCAATACCATTCTATGACTAGTAACTTTCATGTGAACCTAAACACCTTAACCAAAATTGGGAGTGGTGAGCGAGAGGTCATAGGGGATTATCAGGTGAGTGGAGATTTAATCATATATGAGCTATTTATTTCAACTAATACCCCATCAAATCCATATATATGGCTAAAACTCAAGTTAAAGAACTTCGGTGCACCTAGTAGGAGAATGGAGACAACCTTCAATCTTCTAGAATTCATCCAAATTTAATTATCTTAGATGATCGGTTGGAAATAATATAACTATTTAACCCGGCTAGTTGTGTGCGTAGACCATATCAACTCAAACCACTAGTGAAAAACATACCCTCAGGTACCAACCAAGCATAAGGTTCATTAGAATAAAATTCCTCAACCATAAAGCCTCCAGTAAAATAAAATCCCCATTTTGGGAAGCATGGTCTCCTATACAGATGTATAAAATCTTGAAGTAGTTGGATGTCATCCCAGTCAAACTCTCAATCCTATATGCTTTTCACCTCTCAAAATAACTTATGTAATCGCTTTTCAAGGAACTTCAAATCCCTTAAAAATGTGATACTAAATTCATTACAATCAATGTGTATTTTGTAGAGACCACTCTAGTAGAATGTCATGCAATTATATCATTCAGAAAGAAAGATAGAGATTCCATAATCTGGTGATATATCATACCCCAGTACATCTCAATAAGGATTGAAAAACCAACCAAGCATAAGGTTCATTAGAATAAAATTCCTCAACCATAAAGCCTCCAGTAAAATAAAATCCCCATTTTGGGAAGCATTGTAAAGACCTGTAAATTTCAAGGAAATTTTTTTCTTAATTTTCTTTGGAATTTTACAAGAGCACAGTTTCTGATGGAACCTGATTCCGAGGCCCGGTGTGCCCAGAATCATTTTCCGAAGTTTGGCTCGGGTACGTTCAGGGAACAGACGAGCGGGTTTTTCTAACTTTTGAACCGGTGCCCGGAATCGAATTCTAAGGGAACTGATGAAATCGCAGCGCCGGTATTCGCTTAGAAATGCCTCTTCTGGAGTTGTGTTTGCTCGGGTGTGGTTTTTAATTTTTGGGCTTAAAGTTAAGAAATAAAATAATTTTACGATAACTTTATTTTATTTCACTTATGCCACTTGGAAGCCACTTGAAGCCACTTAAAAGCGGCTTAAACTGAGTTGAAACGGATAGGGTACTATCCAGAAATATCCTACCCTCTTGGTAGGATATTTGTGAGGTGGGGCCCGCACAAGCCCCGCCATTTCTTTCTGCTAAGTAACGCACCCGCGAAAACCCGTCATTATGAAAGTCAACTGACGCGTTTTCTTAAATTCTTAACAGACCATTTAATTGGGCGGTTTATTTTGTAAATTAAATGAGCTTTTTCTTTAGTTGAATTAATTCAACGAATTGATGGGTCGTTACTTACCTTTTTCATTTGTTGGCGTAATAATAAAATAAGACCAACCAGTATTTTGGAGGATTACTCATTGAGAGGTTTGTCAGAGTTCTTGAACCTTCATCCTCCTTCGCGAAGAATGCGAAGAACGCCGGCCTCCGACGAAGAATGCCGACGTTCCCTTCCTGCAACGTTCTTCTGCGACGTCTCTTCCTCCGCAACGGATCCTCGATCAGCTGCTTGGGTAAGAGTCTCGGATTTTCTTTTTAATCTCCCTTGTGGTTTTTACCAAAACACGGATTTAATTATTTAATTAAATTAAATCTGTTGTTTCATGGTCCGTTGAGTTCGCCGACTCAACGCCGTGTTCCGCGACGACGCGACGCCCTTCCGCGATGACGCAGTGATCTCCTCCTTCCGCGACGAGAAATTCCGCGAAGGATGTGCGTACGACGACGACCAACGAGGTAGGGGTTGTTGTGAACTTTTCCTTTTTCCCGTGATCATTTTTTTAAGTAAATAACCGGGCAATTAAGAACAATTTTAATTTATTAAAATTGTTGAATTCATGTGTTGAATTTTGTTTCTCCCGTTGTTTATCTCTAACACGGAGGGTGCGGGCCAAACGAACACGGCCCGACAACCCTCCGCCATTCTTCGTTATTGTGCGGATTTGACGGGTGACGACGGAACATGCCGCAATGGAAGTTTGATGGTTCCGCAGTGAAGAGCGAGTCCCGGGAGGAGCCGCGGTGCAGACGGGAATAGAATCGGACCACCGGAGCAACTCTGGTGGCCCGTGGAAGCCGTCGGCGGCGCGGGTCGCCGGCGCGGCGGCGCTGGCAGCCGGGAGCGGCGGCGCCCTGGTGCGCCGCTGGACAAGCCCGCCGCGGCAGAAGCCGCGGCGGCAGCACTCGCGGACCCGCGGCCGTGCGGGTTCGGCGCGCGCGGGACGCGGCTGAAGCCGCCTCCGGTTGTCCGAGCGACACCCCGCAGGTGTCGCGGGGTTGTCACGTGGGGGCGGCGGCTCCCCCCCCCCCTGCGTCGTTCGGCTGTCCATGGAGACACCCCGCGGGTGCCGCGGGGGTGGCGGCTCCCCCCCGCGTCGCTCGGCCGCTCGGCCGAGTCGAGCCGGGCTGGCCGAGCCAGGCCGGTCCGACCGGCCGGGCTGCGTCCTGGCCGGGCCGGACCGGGTCCGACCGGGTTGACCCGGTTCGGCCGACCCAGGGGGGGTCGGGCCGGCTCGGCCCGGGCCCGGACCCCCCGTCTTCGGACCATTTTCGTTCCAATGCCCGTAACTTGAGCTATGGGCCTCCAAACGACTCACCGTCAGCGGCAACGCGATCCTTGGATCGATACGGTCATTTCGGTATATCGCACTTAAGGTTTCGGAATACTTTGAGTTCGGCTGGGTTGGTTCGTACACGAAACCAACCGGGCCCTCGGAGCGGAAACACTCATATCTTGAGCTACGGACGTCCGATTGACGTTCTGTCAGCTTTGTTGAATTCCTCTAAGTGAGACGGATCTTTTGGCATACTCTGCCCGAGGTTTGGACGCAGGTGGAGTACGGTCGGGTTGGTTTTGCCTTAAAACCCAACCGGGCCCCTGGGACGAAAAAGCCAATAACTCTCAGACCGGGCGTCTGATTGACGCGCCGTCTGCGACGTTGAGTTCCTGTTGACGATACGGAACTTTTGGATACATCAACTTTGGACTTTTTGACAGTTGATGTATTGGCCTCTCGGCTCGTGGAGTGGACCCTCCCGAACGAGCTTGCTGTGTGCGGGAACCCTAGTGCTGGCTGCGACTGCTACTTCGACAGCGACGACTGTGCAGAGATCCTCAGTGTACTGCAACGACGACTGTGCAGAGATCCTCAGTGGACTGCGACGAAGACTGTGCAGAGATCCTCAGTGGACTGCGACGACTACAGCACTCATCGATCCTACGTGGATTAGTACTACAGGTCCTGTGTGGGCCCGATCCTGTGTGGGTCTGATCCTGTGTGGGTCAGCGCTCAGCGGTTCTGTGTGAGCCAGCGCCTACAGGTCCTGTGTGGGTCTTGCGGGGGTTAGTTACCTATCGATCCTTTGTAGGTCCGACGACTTAGATGGATCAGTGATCATCTTTATCGTCATCCGAAAAAGTATACCTGTGTGAGCTGAATCTTCTGTTTACTCTCCTTAGTGGATTGTGTTGAGCTATCCTGTGTGGATTTACTGTTTACTCTCCTTTGTGGATTGTGTTGAGCTATCCTGTGTGGATTTACTGTTTACTCTCCTTTGTGGATTGTGTTGAGCTATCCTGTGTGGGTTTACGTTTGCTTTCCTGTGTGGACTGGGTTTTGCTTGGGCTCGGACGTTGGAGCCGAACGGGAATTGATGACTTAGGTATATGTGTGGGAATATACCTAAGCAGTGTTGGTTGTTACTTCGTGATTGTATCTTTCCTTCGTGGATTATCCTTTATGGATTTCGGGAGACCTTCAGGGGTCTCGGGGTCCCTACTGAGTAGCTTATACTCACCCCTGCACGGGCTATGCCCGCACTTTGTGGTGTTGGTTGCAGACGACGGGCAGCGCTGATCGAGGTGGAGGCATGTGGAGTAGTACGGTACCTGGAGGTGGACCACTGGGCGGGACGTACTCGGAGCGGACGGCTGGACTGAGGAGCTGTGGAGGCTATCTGTACCCACCCTTCAGGTGGGACCTTCAGAGGACGGCTCAACGTTGCGTCTTTTCCCTTCAGTTGCTGTTTTCCCTTTCAGTTGTACTTTACAGTTGGGATTGTATTTCCGGCCCCTTTTACTTTCAGCACAGCTTGTTACAGTTTTTACTTAGTGTTTACTTTTCCGCTTGATTACTCTATGGTGCTTGTTTACTTTTCAAAGGAAATGTCTTCCCTTTTGTTGGGATTTACACCTTGGTGCTAGTCGCCAGCCCTTGGCCTATGGAAGGCGGGTTTGGGGTAGTCACGGCACGGGCCCCGAGGACGGGTCGTGACAAATTGGTATCAGAGGGGTCGGTTCTACCGCAGACTCTGATCTTTCTTTTATGTGAAGCAAAAGTGTTTAGCGTATTGAGTGTGATTATCAGTCCAGGGAGTCCAGTGTTGGTGCGGCGGCCGACGTTTCCGTACACCAGGACCCTGACTTCTGATTTCCGACTTAATGTATGAAAAAATTGATTGCATGTGTGTTTCAAGTTTTCTTTGTGATTACTTGTGTCATCTCACCAGGTATACTGTTCTAACCGTGGCACACTTGTTTCCTTTTCAGGATGGCCCCACGACGGCTGCCAGCGAGGGTTCCGAGAGTAGAGCATGATGACAGCCCACCGAGCGACGAGGCCTCGGTACAGGTCCCGTTGACAGCAGAGGCACCGGCGGTACCTTTACCCGTCGAGCCCCCGATGCTTCCAATGCCGATCGCTGATGATGCACGATGCCTCGGAGCTCTGCACAAGTTCCAGCGCCAGTGACCACCCAGGTTCTGTGGGGATACGGACCCCCAGGCAGCTGAGGACTAGCTAGAGGTAGTCGTCCGAGTTTTCAGGCTAGTGAGCACACCAGCAGACCTCATGGTGATCCTCGCGGCGAGCCTACTGCATGCAGCAGCAGGGCGATGGTGGAGCTTTATGCTTCAGGTACACGATGAGGCCTCCCTCATCTGGACGAACTTCAAGAGCCTCTTCTGCTCAGAGTTCGTCCCAGCCACCCTCTGTGCGGTGCGCATTCAGGAGCTTCTTCAGCTGCGGCAGGGCAGCTTGACGGTCGCCCAGTACGCGGCGAGGTTCACCGACCTTTCTCGCTACTCGACAGACATGGTACGGGACCCCTTCTTCCGGGCCCGGACCTTCGAGCAGGGTATGAGACACGAGATCATGGCGTCGCTGATCTCCCTCAGCATCCCGACCCAGGCAGGAATGATGGAGCGAGCCCTTCTGATCGAGAGCTTTCTGGCTGAGTCCACATCGAGACCTACCGCAGGGCGGCAGGTAGCAGAGTCTTCAGCAGCTGGTAGCCGACGGATGACTCAGGGTTCCAGGCAGACCAGGCCTTCCAGCAGACGACCTCGGGACACTGGCTTAGCAGTGCGGGGCACACAGCACGGAGCCAGCCTTCCGAGAGGCAGGCAGTGCTACTCGTGCAGCGAGCAGGGCCACATGGCTCGTGACTGCCCGACCCGTCGTACCGAGGAGCAGCAGACGGTGGAGGGGCCACCTAGGAAGAGGCAAAGGGTCGACCGTGGCAGTCCGTAGGGAGGAGGCGGACGAGGAAGAGGAGCTATCCGAGCAGCAGGTGGTGGGCGACGCTTTGAGGCTCTGCCACCACCACCACCAGGAGGTCCGCCCCGACCACAGGGAGCTGGCGGGCAGAGACAGGCACAGCTCCAGGCAGTGGAGGCCTACGACCATGGCGCGCCAGAGATGATTCGAGGTACGATCTGTGTCTATTCCACCCTTGATGCAGTTCTTATAGACACAGGAGCGAGTCACTCTTTCATAGCCACTGCCCTTGTTCGGAGCTCGGAGATTCCGACATTGTCGTTGGCTCGATCCTTACAGCTAGAGACTCCTACGGGAGTAGACTCGACGATTACGCATTGGTGCCGACAGTGTGAGCTTACTCTAGGAGGCGAGAGCTTCGGCTGGTATCTTCTTTTAGTGGCGTCGAGGCCTTACGACGTCATCCTGGGCATGGGTTGGTTATCTACTGTCCATGCTTAGATTGACTGTTTTAGGCGCAAGGTGCGATGTGTGCGCACCGACGGGAGCAGGTTCACCTTCACCGGCGAGAAGGGATCCTTCGCAGCACAGGATGGACTTCCACAGAGGAGAGGACAGCCCATCACTCATCAGTTGGCTAGCCTCATCCTTGGAGTAGTTGACGTGTAGAGTCCTAGTTTTCCTGCAGTGGTGGATCAGTATGTGGACGTCTTTCTCGACGATGTTCCAGGGCTACCTCCTCGCAGAGAGGTAGAATTTTATATTGATTTGTACCCCGGGACAGTCCCGATATCCACTCCAGCATATCGGATGGCCCCCGCCGAGCTTCGAGAGCTACGGGTACAGTTGGAGGACTTGCAGGCCAAGGGATTCATCTGACCCAGTGTTTCACCCTGGGCTTCCCCGATATTGTTCGCCAAGAAGGCGGATGGGAGCTTGCGACTGTGTGTCGATTATCGTCGCCTGAACCAGGTGACAGTGAGAAACAAGTATCCGCTACCGAGTATTGATGACCTCTTCGATCAGCTCAAGGGAGCACGGTGGTTCTCGAAGATAGACCTTAGGTCAGGCTATCATCAGCTCAGAGTTCGAGACGAGGATGTGCAGAAGACGGCCTTCAGGTGTCGGTATGGCCACTATGAGTTCTTGGTTATGCCTTTCGGCGTAACCAATGATCCAGCAGTTTTTATGAACCTCATGAACAGGATCTTCCAGCCATACCTCGATCGATTTTTCGTGGTCTTCATCGATGACATTTTGGTGTACTCAACCACGGAGGAGGAGCACGCCTACCACTTGCGGGTTGTACTAGACACACTCTGAGAGCACCAGCTTTATGGAAAGCTCTCGAAGTGCCAGTTCTGGTTACGTGAGGTCCACTTCTTGGGGCACGTCATTTCTGAGGCGAGAGTTGCAGTGGATCCCGCGAAGATCGAGGCAGTTCTATCTTGGGAGCCACCCAAGAGCGTGACGGAGGTGCGGAGTTTCTTGGGTCTAGCCAGATACTATAGGAGATTCGTGCCGGACTTCTCCAGAGTTTCGGCGCCACTATCAGCATTGATGAAGAAGGGTAAACCCTTCATGTGGTCAGACATATGTCAGCAGAGCTTCCAGGAGCTGAGACAGAGATTGACCAGCGCACCTATCTTGAGGTTGCCTAAGGAGGGAGTTGGATACGTAGTCTATTGTGATGCATCAGGGACCGGACTCGGGTGTGTCCTGATGCAGGAGCGGGCCGTGATTGCCTACGGATCCCGTCAGTTAAGGCCGCATGAGCAGAACTACGCTACCCATGACTTGGAGTTGGCAGCAGTGGTCTTCACCCTGAAGACATGGCGGCACTATCTAATGGGAGAGCGCTTTACAGTCTTTTCTGAACACCAGAGTCTCAGTTACATCTTCTCTCAGAAGGACCTGAACCTGAGACAGTGGCGATGGATCGAGTTCCTCCCGGAATATGACTTTGAGATAGTCTATACTCCTAGGAAGGGGAACGTATTAGTCGATGCTCTCAGCAGGAGGACGGGCATCCAGCTACTCGAGGAGGCGACAGAGCAGCTAGCCGCTTTGCAGATATCCTTCGTGGATAGAGACGGAGCAACCTTCCTTCAGTCTCTCATAGTCACCCCTCCACTTCTACAGCAGGTCAGAGAGGTACAGCGTGGGGACACTGACTGTGAGACACGGCGTGCACAGATATCCTCGGGACAGGAACATGATGGTTTCTCCCTTGGAGCAGAGCACGACGTCCTTTTCAGAGGACATACCTTGGTACCAGTCGCTTTACGAGAGGAGGTGCTGAGAGAGTTTCACACTTCTCCTCTAGCGGTACATCCTGGAGTGGCGAAGATGTACCAGGATCTCAGACGACAGCACTGGTGGCCGGGCATGAAGATGGCTGTGGCAGAGTTCGTTTCACGGTGCCTCACCTGCCAGCAGGTGAAGGCAGAGCATCAGGTACCAGCAGGTTTGGTATAGCCGTTGGAGGTCCCGGAGTGGAAGTGGGACCGGATATCTATGGACTTCGTGACAGGACTTCCACGCACTTCCAGATGTCACGACTCTATTTGGGTGATTGTTGACCGACTCACCAAGTCGGCACACTTCTTACCCATCTGAGAGAAGGGCTCAGTGGAGAGCTTGGGGTGTCTCTACGTTCAGGAGATTGTGCGGCTTCACGGTGTGCCATCGACTATCGTCTCCGATCGGGACGCTCGCTTTACTTCCCAGCTTTGGAAGGGGTTGCAGGAGGCGTTCGGGACGCGGCTACGTCTGAGCACCGCCTTTCACCCTCAGACGGATGTTCAGACGGAGAGGACCATTCAGAATCTCTAGGACATGCTCTGCGCATGTGTCATCGACTTTGGTCGCAGCTGGGAGGACCACCTACCCTTGGTGGAGTTCACGTACAACAACAGCTACCACTCCACCATCGGGATAGCACCATATGAGGTGTTGTACGGTAGGCCTTGCAGATCTCCTTTGTGCTGGACAGACCCTGGGGAGTCAGCACTTGTGGGACCAGAGATGGTCCGGGCCACGACAGAGAAGGTCCAGGTCATCCAGGAGCGGATGAGGATAGCTCAGAGCTGGCATAAGTCTTATGCTGATAGGAGGCGGAGGCCATTAGAGTTCGAGGATGGCGACCAAGTCTTCTTGCGGGTCTCACCTCGACGCGGTTTGCAGAGGTTTGGCTGAGGCGGCAAGTTGTCTCCACGCTTCATCGGGCCTTTCCAAGTCCTCAACAGGATTGGCAAGGTGGCTTATCGCTTGGCTCTTCCACCTCAGTTGCACTGGGTGCACGACGTCTTCCACGTATCTTAGCTGAGGAGATACGTGCACGACCCGACGGACATCATCGACTATGGGGAGCTAGACGTGGATGATGGGGAGACTTTTGCGGAGGTCCCGGTGGAGATAGAGGATCGATAGAAGCGGGTCCTACATGGGCAATCGATTCCTCTTGTGTGCATCAGATGGCAGCACGGGAACTTCCAGGAGAGTACATGGGAGCGGGAGGCTCAGATGCGTGCTCAGTACCCACATTTGTTTCCCTAGTTTATGATGTATCTTTACGGGGACGTAAAGCCCTAAGGTGGGAGTAATGTAAAGACCCGTAAATTTCAAGGAAATTATTTTCTTAATTTTATTTGGAATTTTACAAGAGCGCAGTTTCTGACGGCACCTGATTCTGAGGCCCGGTGTGCCCGGAATCATTTTCCGAAGTTTGGCTCAGGTACGTTCAGTGAACAGACAAGCGGGTTTTTCTAACTTTTGAACCGGTGCCCGGAATCGAATTCTGAGGGCACCGATGAAATCGCAGCGCCGGTATTCGCTTAGAAATGCCTCTTCCGGATTTGCGTTTGCTCGGGTGTGGTTTTTAATTTTCGGGCTTAAAGTTAAGAAATAAAATAATTTTATGACAACTTTATTTTATTTCACTTAAGCCACTTGGAAGCCACTTGAAGCCACTTAAAAGCGGCTTAAACTGAGTTGAAACGGATAGGGTACTATCCAAGAAATATCCTACCCTCTTGGTAGGATATTTGTGAGGTGGGGCCCGCACGAGCCCCGCCGTTTCTTTCCGCTAAGTAACGCAGCCGCGAAAACCCATCAATATGAAAGTCAACTGACGCGTTTTCTTAAATTCTTAACATACCATTTAATTGGGCGGTTTATTTCATAAATTAAATGAGATATTTCTTTCATTGAATTAATTCAACGAATTTATGGGTCGTTACTTACCTTTTTGGTTTTTTGGCGTAATAATAAAATAAGACCAACCAGTCTTTTGGAGGATTACTCGTTGAGAGGTTCGTCAGAGTTCTTGAACCTTTATCCTCCTTCGTGAAGAACGCGAAGAACGCCGGCCTCCGACGAAGAACGTCGACGTTCCCTTCCTGCAATGTTCTTCTGCGATGTCTCTTCCTCCGCAACGGATCTTCAATCAGCTGCTTGAGGTAAGAGTCTCGGATTTTCTTTTTAATCTCCCTTGTGGTTTTTACCAAAACACGGATTTAATTATTTAATTAAATTAAATCTGTTTTTTCATGGTCTGTTGAGTTCACCGACTCAACGCCGTGTTCCGCGAGGACGCGACGCCCTTCCGCGACGACGCGATGATCTCCTCCTTCCGCTACGAGCAATTCCGCGAAGGACGTGCGTACGACGACGACCAACGAGGTAGGGGTTGTTGTGAACTTTTCCTTTTTCCCATGACCGTTTTTTTTAAGTAAAGAACCGGGCAATTAAGAACAATTTTAATTTATTAAAATTGTTGAATTCATGTGTTGAATTTTGTTTCTCCCGTTGTTTATCTCTAACACGGAGGGTGAGGGCCAAACGAACATAGCCCGACAACCCTCCGCCGTTCTTCGTTATTGTGCGAATTTAACGGGCGACGACGGAACGTGCCGCAACGGAAGTTTGATGGTTCCGCAGTGAAGAGTGAGTCTCGGGAGGAGCAGCGGCGCAGACGGGAACAGAATCAGACCACCGGAGCGACTCTGGTGGCCCGCGGAAGCCGCTGGTGGCGCGGGTCGCCGGCGCGGCGGCGCCGGCAGCCAGGAGCGGCGGCGCGTCGCCGGACAAGCCCGCCGCGGCAGAAGCCGCGGCGGCGGCACTCGCGGACCCGCGGCCGCGCGGGTCCGGCGCGCGCGGGACGCGGCTGAAGTTGCATCTGGTTGTCCGAGCGACACCCCGCGGGTGCCGCGGGGTTGTCCCGCGGGGGCGGCGGCTCCTCCCCGCGTCGCTCGGCTGTCCAGGGAGACACCCTGTGGGTGCCGCGGGGGTGTCACGCGGGGGTGGCGGCTCCCCCCCCCCCCCCCGCGTCGCTCGGCCGCTCGGCCGAGCCGAGCCGAGCTGGCCGAGCCAGGCCGGGCCGCGTCCTGGACGAGCCGGACCGGGTCCGACCGGGTCGGACCGGGTTGACCCGGTTCGGCCGACCCAGGGGGGGTCGGGCTGGCTCGGCCCGGGCCCGGACCCCCCGTCTTCAGACAGTTTTCGTTCAAATGCCCTTAACTTAAGCTACGGGCCTCCAAATGACTTTTCGTCAACGGCAACGGGATTCTTGGATCGAGATGGTCGTTTCGGTATATCGCACTCAAGGTTTCGGAATACTTTGAGTTCGGCCGGGTTGGTTCGTACACGAAACCAACCGGGCCCTCAGAGCGGAAACGCTCATATCTTGAGCTACGAACGTCCGATTGACGTGCCGTCATCTTTTTTGAATTCCTTTATGTGAGACGGATCTTTTGGTATACTCTGCCCAATATTTGGACACAGGTGGAGTACAGTCGGGTTGGTTTTTCCTTAAAAACCAACCGGGCCCCTGGGACAAAAAAGCCAATAACTCTCAGACCGGGCGTCCGATTGACGCGCCGTCTGCGACGTTGAGTTCCTGTTGACGATACGGAACTTTTGGATACATCAACTTTGGACTTTGTGACAGTTGATATATCGGCCTCTTGGCTCGTGGAGCGGACCCTCCCGAATGAGCTTGCTGTGTGCGGGAACCCTAGTGCTGGCTGCGACTACTACTTCGACAGCGACGACTATGCATAGATCCACAGTGGACTGCAGCGACGACTGTGCAGAGATACTCAGTGGACTGCGACGACGACTGTGCCGAGATCCTCAGTGAACTGCGACGACTGTGCAGAGATCCTCAGTGGACTGCGACGACTACAGCACTCAGCGATCCTACATGGATCAGTGCTACAGGTCCTATGTGGGCCCGATCCTGTGTGGGTCTGATCCTGTGTGGGTCAGCGCTCAACAGTTCTGTGTGAGCCAGCGCCTACAGGTCATGTGTGGGCCTGATCCTGTGTGGGTCTTGCGGGGGTTAGTTACCTATCGATCCTTTGTGGTTCCGACGACTTAGATGGATCAGTGATCATCTTTATCGTCATCCGAAGAAGTATAACTGTGTGATCTGAATCTTCTGTTAACTCTCCTTAGTGGATTGTGTTGATCTATCCTGTGTGGATTTACTGTTTACTCTCCTTTGTGGATTGTGTTGAGCTATCCTGTGTGGATTTACTTTTTACTCTCCTTTGTGGATTGTGTTGAGCTATCCTGTGTGGGTTTACGTTTGCTTTCCTGTGTGGACTGGGTTTTGCTTGGGCTCGGACGTTGGAGCCGAACGGGAATTTATGACTTAGGTATATGTGTGGTCATATACCTAAGCAGTGTCGGTTGTTACTTCGTGATTGTATCTTTCTTTCATGGATTATCCTTTGTGGATTTCAGGAGACCTTCGGGGGTCTCGGGGTCCCTACTGAGTAACTTATACTCACCCCTGCACGGGCTATGCCCGCACTTCGTGGTGTTGGTTGCAGACGACGGGCAGCGCTGATCGAGGTGGAGGCGTGCGGAGCAGGACGGTAGCTGGAGGTGGACCACTGGTCAGGACGTACTCGGAGCGGACGGCTAGACCAAGGAGCTATGGAGGCTATCTGTACCCACCCTTCAGGTGGGACCTTTAGAGGACGGCTCGACGCTGCGGCTTTTCCCTTCAGTTGTTGTTTTTCCCTTTCAGTTGTACTTTACAGTTGGGCTTGTATTTCCGGCCCCTTTTCCGAGCCCAAGCACAACCCAGTCCACACAGGAAAGCAAACGTAAACCCACACAGGATAGCTCAACACAATCCACAAAGGAGAGTAAACAGTAAATCCACACAGGATAGCTCAACACAATCCACAAATGAGAGTAAACAGTAAATCCACACAGGATAGCTCAACACAATCCACTAAGGAGAGTAAACAGAAGATTCAGCTCACACAGTTTTTACTTAGTGTTTACTTTTCCGCTTGCTTACTATGTGGTGCTTGTTTACTTTTCAAAGGCAATGCCTTCCCTTTTTTGGGATTTACACCTTGGTGCTAGTTGCCAGCCCCTGTCCTATGGAAGGCGGGCTTGGGGTAGTCACGGCACGGGCCCCGAGGACGGGTCGTGACAAGCATGGTCTCCTAGTACAGATGTATGAAATCTTGAAGTAGTTGGATGTCATCCCAGTCAAACTCTCAATCCTAGATGCTTTTCACCTCTCAAAATAACTTATATAATATCTTTTCAAGGAACTTCAAATCCCTTAAAAATGTGATACTAAATTCATTACAATCAATGTGTATTTTGAAGAGACCACTCCAGTAGAATGTCATGCAATTATATCATTCACAAAGAAAGATAGAGATTCCATCATCTGGTGATATATCATACCCCAGTACATCTCAATAAGGATTGAAAATGTCAATATTCATTGATACCTAATTAACAGAGGCTCCAGGATCAATCTTATATATGTCTAGATACTTAGACAATTGGTATATGGTGAGAATTACTTGTCACCCTCTAATTTGACCATTTAAGGATATCAAAAAAGTGATCAAATCCCCTTAAAAGAATAAAAATAAATTCCAAATTTATATATATTGTATTTTACATTGAGTTAATGGTAATTCATCAAGATATAGAATTTAATGTTCTTGTAGGAATACCTTTTCTTCACATCCAGGAAGTGGTATCGTCACCATAACATCAATGACTAAGTTAACCAATCAATAGATATATTATAGTACTATATAGAGGTAATTCCCCATTTCATTATTATGAATCCTATTATAATGGAGTATGTTTTTACATGAGGGGATGAAAGCAAATGATAATATAAGGTGATGTTATGGTCGCTACTCCCAATGGTTTGGGAACTACCCCACCAAACCCCTAGAACCTAATTTGAAATGATTATGTATATCCCATAAATTTAATGGAGTAAACAATCAAATATTCAAGCATACACCATAGATAAAAGGATTAACTGGCCCCATTTTACATAGGAATAGTTGTGTCTGCTGAGATAATCCCATCAAAAGGTAACTAGGTTGTACTTAGGGAGAATGTTACCACATGTGACAATTCCCTAGTCAAAAATTCCACTTTATGTTCTCAACCCCAGAAGATTGGTGTATCATCATCAAGATTAGAATATGCTTCCCCATTTCTAAAAATGGATGGATATTCCCACATATCATCTCTAAAATCTTATGATATTATCGCTTTCTATACATCCAACTCTAGAATTTAATAAGTATTCTTAGTACGTAAGGATGTCTCCTTGTTATTCACCAAAGATGATAATTATCCAAAATCATATTATATATAAAAAAAACCTCATTCATCTTCTATCCCCAGTGACATTGAGGTATAGGAAGAAGAGAAGGATAACCTCAATTATGCCCTTCCATCATTTAAGGAGGGTGTCTCTACTATGTATGATGAGCTTAAAGAAATTAATTTGGGTATATAAGAGGACCCTCATCCCAAATTGACTAGTGTTTTCATTCCTCTTAAAGAGTAGGAAATTTATATATCCTTCTTGAAACATCACTATTATGTGTTTTCTTGTAACTACGCATAGATGTGTAGACTGGATTCCAATATGGCCACCCATCATCTTATCCAGTCAAATGGTCATCATGGTTTAAATATAGCATCTAATAGGATTCATCTATCCCATGTTATTAAGGTTTAAGTTGAAGTTGATGATATTATTAAAGCCAACTTCATTTGGGAAGTTCAATACTTAAAATAGCTCACCAAAATCATTATCATTAAGAAAAAAACAATCATATCAGAGTTTTCATTGATTTCAAGGATCTCAATTAATACTATTTAAATAGAAATCTTGATTGAAACAAATATAGGATTCCTAGAATTTTCCTTCATGGTTAGGTACTCATAGTAAAATCAAAGTAGGATGGAACCTGAGTAATAAGAATACACTACTTTCAGAGAACCCCAGGGGATATTCTACTATCATACCATTCCAGTTGATGTAAATAATTATGGATCCACCTATCAATATGTCATGCAATTCATCTTTAAGACCTTTCTAAAAAATATCATGGAATGTTATGTCGATGATGTGGTGGTTAAATCCTATAAATTATTTTATAATATTTTTGTACTTAAAATGGTTTTCAATAAATTACTGTATAAGAAATTTTAGATGAAACCCATGAAGTGTGATTTCGAAGTGACATTAGAAAAATTCCTTCGTTTCATGGTTCACCATCAAGAATTGAAGTTGGCCCTAAGAAGACTAATGTTTTTTTCAAATACTAACACCTAAAAACCTCAAAGAATTGAGAGTGTTTCAGGGAAAATTGGACTACATTAAGTGTTTCATAGACAATCTGGCTAGTAAATTACTATCCTTCATGAAGTTGAAAAACAAGGGATTCATTTAATTATGTGACAAAGATGGTCAATAAGACTTTGAAAATATAAAGTGATATCTTCTACACCCATCAGTCCTAATGTCATCAATATAAGGGAAACCTCTTGAACTATATGTGGCCACCATAGAGAAATTTCTTAATTCAATTCTTGAATAGAAAAATGATGTGGAAAAATAAAGTATTCTCTATTATCTTAGTAGAACCATGATAGATACCAACACTCAATATTCTGAAAATGAGAAGAACTATTTTGCATTGATTTTCATGGTATAAAAGGTTTTTCACTACTTGAAGAACCAAAAGATCAACCTGATCTCTCACATTGATCCACTCAAGTACTTCCTCAACCATAAAATATTGATTGGGTGTCTAGAATTATGGAATCCTACAATAGTTCAAAATACAATTTGTATCATAGAAGGTGATTAGAGTTAAGGCACTATATAATTTTATCATAGTACACCCTACCTCATAAATCACACTAGTGAATACTGATATCCTAGAAAAAGAGGTTTTTTTATCCATGACACTCCCCATATGTGGTAGATTTACTTTGATGACACCTCCTGAATTCAGAATAGTAAAGGAATAGAGAACCAAAATCTTAATAGATTTGGTCTGGGTATTGTATTCATCTCCCTATCCAAGGTGGTTTTACCCTATTATTTCTAACTATATAAATGTTTCACCACCAATGAGGTAGAGTAATAAACTATCATCGTGGTCTTGGAGTTATCTCTAAAATTATAAATTTCCCATTTGAATGTTAAAGGAGACTAAAAGATGGTAGTTAAGTGAGTTAATGGTGAATATGACACTAAAAGGGAATATTTTTATCTTTCACTTTGTGAGGAAATTTATATAATAATTCTCCTTCGATCCAATAATGAAACATATACCTCACTCACAGAATCCTTATAATGCTTAACTGGATAATGCATCCATGAATTTGGATAATCTTAGCCTAGATGAGATATTTTTCTGCGACGTACATTATAGGGTGGTCTTCCCAGTCACCTCTAGTGATATGGAGGAAATAAATAAAATCAATATTTTCATAGAGAATGATAATCCAGTATCCTCATCAACTGATAACATTTTGAGATGGATCCACCCCATGGTAGAATATCTCTAAATTGGGATCCTTCTATCAGAAATATCTAATAAGGAATAGATCTAACATTGGGTAGAAAACTACTTCCTCTATGATAGCCTAAATGAACAGAAGTTTCTCTACAAACAAGGCTTTGATGGAATCCTCCTGATATTCATTGAATAAAGAGAAACCCTCACTGTCATGTAGGAATTTCATGTAGACTCTTTCAACACTCTTCAGTCAGGTAAAATCTCTCCCATCAAATCAGAAGATTTGGCTATATTTCCCAATGATGACATAAGGTTACATATTCACCAAGAAGTTTAATTCTTTTCAAATACATTCCAACTTCATCCATCAATCCTAAAATTTATTTCATAGTTATAAATACACTTGTTTGTTTATCATATGTGGAATGAATTTCATTAGTTCATATCCCCTAGTTACATCCAGGTAGTTCGAGTACATCCTTACTACAACCAAATTATTCTAAAAATGGGTGAGGTTATACCCACTAAAATCAGAATAAAGAATATCATACACTTCTTAAATTCTAACATCATCATTAGATTTGTTATCCCTCACAAAATATAGATGGAAAACAACACCAATTTTGTTCTCCTTCAAATTGAAAATTATATATCAAATGATTAACATTAAATCAAACTACTTGTCTCACTATAATACAATGATAAATGGATAGATAGAGACCTTCAATAATCCTCTATAAAATATAATTTAGAATATGGGGGATAAAGAAAATAAATCCTAGCCAAACAACATTTTTCAATCCTTATGGGATTACTGTACCATAACTCATACTTCCATGAATATGAACCCATATTTTCTTGTTTATGGAATAGAGGTAGTGTTGCCCATTGAATTTCAATTTCCCCCACTTTATGTTTCTATATATGGAATTCCCTTCCCAAAAGTATCTAGATTATTTAGAGAGGCTTAATGATAAGAGATTGTGCACACTGAACAACCTATAACTCTCTCAGAATCAGATTTTGTGAACCTTCAATAATGAATTTCTCCTTCACTCATTCCTTAAAGGAGATCTGGTATTTTTTCTCAAAATTTTGATGATACAAGGGATGAAAACTCTAAATCTGGAACCAAAGAAGGATGGATATTATTTTATACATAGGTCTCACTCTAAGTGATGATATTCCCTAATCATTATGGATGGGGAACACATCATTACCCCAAAAAATGAAAAGTTTCTTAATAAATATTTTTAATGATTTCACATTGATTCACACACTCCTAATTACATGATATTAAAAATGCATACTCTTGGTCCACGTCACATGACCTTAAACTACATGACAATTAGATCCTCATCATTTGACCTTAAACTATAGAAAACATTATTCTAATCTTTATGAATTTAAAATAACTACCTGCAGTAGTACATCCTGTATGATGTTAAATTGCTCAGAGTTCCTCATTCTTCAATGTTAGAGTTTGATTAATATAGGAATTCTTGGTGTAATGTCTATTATTTTCATTAGCTCGCACCAAAACCAACCCCTTCCCTCTTATGTATGAGATAGATATATTTAGGTAATCTTTCTTCAAGAACAATATATGGATTGGTTATTATACTCACTTGATATCTAGTGATTCTTAGATTTCAACTTTGGAGCAACCTCAAATTTCATTAATAAATAATACCCTCTATATTTGGACCTGATCAATATATATGTGGCACCATATAGAAACTTTTTGAGGCTTAATTATTATTAATTTAAGATATGTAGTGACATCCATATCACCTATTATGAGCCTAACCATTACTTCTGATAAATAATATTCCTTCATTCTCCTTAGTTCATGGCCCTATACTTAGGAGAAGTCTAGTTTTATTTCCCTGCACATGAATTCATTCTATGCAGAAGATTCCTCACAAGAACTATATATGGATTGATAAAAATTATCCTATCCTTTGCATGAGACAGATCTATACAAGTTACTTTATAATATTATTCTTTATTCATGAACTCATTCATAGGAAAAATTCCCCATTATTTCCTTCATATGATCCTGGTCTATGTATAGATGCTTAAGAACTACATGTGGATTTGTTTCTATTTAGTTAAGATACATTGTGAGATCTATGATAACTTATCCTGGACCCAACCATGGGTTTCCCCCAATAATAATCCCATTTTATTTGGCACAAGGTTCTTATAACATTGTCCCATCTAACCTATAATCGTGAAAAGTTCCCCCATGCACTACTCACTCCATTTGAGAACACACCTAGTCTTGGATACCAAACATCGGGCTGCTTGGAATTCTTGATGCATGATTTTCCCTTTTTATTTTCATGTCCCAAGGAAGATTCACCATATCCCTGCACAATAATTAGATCTATGTAGGGATACCATATTATAATAATTATGTATGGGTACATTCTTACACTTGTAAGATATATAGTGATGCATGAATATTTTATTATTGGCCCAACCATTAGTTTTCATCATGCTCAATGTTTGTAATCTTTATGATATAAAAATATATGTAGATTTTTCTTGTTATAATCAAGATAAAAATTCCCCAAGATGTTCTCGATCATGACCTCTCAAATGATTTTGACATGCATAACTCATGTGAGCTCAGTGATCCTGTAAAATCATTCTAATTATCACAATTGAGTTGCAATATGCCCAATTTTATAGAATAAAATCCTAGTTGAATGATGTTAAACTATGTAATATAAGGTATGTTATACGTAACCCTTAAAATCATTCCAAGTGGATTGTTTTCAAACCCTTCCCCTTACACAATAACTAGATCCATGTTAAAGATTATTTGTGCATTGATCGATGTTCATATGAAATGTTTTGGTCCTTGATAGTACCATGGATCCCTCTATATGTATTTATCTCCTTTAAAAGTAAGAAAATCCCCTCTCCCCATATACAAGAAAAATCTTATGGGAACCCTTTTTATTATAACTATGTGTCGCTTGATTTCTAATCTTGTAGGATATGTAGTGACACAAAGATCTCCTATTATAAGGCCAACCACAAAATATATTAACATGATATACCCCCTTTTTCCTAAATATTTTAGTTATAAGTGAAACCCAAATATCTCCATATACACATGAGTTCTATCTTTATAGAAGAGGTCATTCTAGAACTACATGTGGGTTGATTCGAACATTTGAAGGATATATAGAGACACTTGGATCCTATATCCTAGGCCTAACCATGATTTATATCAAAAAAATTCATTTCTCCTACATATGAGCCATGTCTATATAGGAACCTTTAGTATATAATTCCACATACATGGGTCTATGTTAACGTTTCCCCTTTTTTAACTATGTAAGGGTTGCTTTCTATTCTTATAGGATACATGCTAAATCCTAGATTCCTTATCTTAGGCCTAGTATTAAATTATTCTAAAACCTCAACACACCTCGATATTAGCTTCATGGATTTCATTCCATGTTTAACATTTGAGTATATTTTTTTCTCTACCACAATATATCCAATCAAAATCCTTTAGGTGTATGGTTTTTTTATGAATACTTTCTCTAGGATGAAACTCCCCCAATTTTCAAATGTCTCATCCTAATTCCAAGCTCTTATGGACCCAACACTGAGATGAGGTTGTTTCATCTTACACATGATTCAAATATTTGTGAAGTGACTATTACATATATTCCTTTTAAATGATGTTAAACTATGTGGTGTAAGCCCTTGTAGAATGATGTTAAATTATAAAACACTCAAGTCCTTGTCACATAACATTAAACTACATGAAACCTAAGTCTTTGTCACATGAAATTAAACTGCACGACACCCAAGTCTTTTTCACATGATGTTAAACTTCATGACACCTAAGTCCTTATAATACTATGTAAAACTATATAGAATATCTCCAACAACCAAAAAATTTATAAAATAAATTCCCTTTTGAATAAATAAATACCTCATTAAGTAATTTAGTTATAGAAAAAACACGCACTACTTTATTTATTTTGGACCATTATTAAATATAGTATGTTGGATTTAAAATACCAGTAAGTATCTTAACCATTGATAATATATATGTTCTATAGTGGATGTTAATATTATTATAAATTAAGGGTTATGATAAAATAAAATTTTCATGGATGAAATAAGAGATGTCCTTGACCAATATCATACCCTATGAATCCCATTTATTAGAGCTTCTATGGGATATGGAATCACTAAGATCTTCCCTTTGACCAATCCTAATCCAAGATTTAACAACTAAATCATGAACAAAACTATTTATGGGATAAGTTCAAGCTTATCAAGATAGTGTCACAAACCATGTTTGATGAACAAACCCTAGAAAGTATCACCATCGCACAACTTACCCTTAGGTTATATGTTGTTGTAATAGGGGGTTATGTAACTTGTCTCTAACGATATGAATTTTCATATTTTATTTTAAATAAAATAATGATTATAGTTATCAATTTTTTATTATTAATTTATAAATGATTATATAATGAGTTTGATAAAAATTATATTTTGATATGAAGGAATAAAAATTATATTTTTGGGAAATGCATAGTTTCAATTAAGACACACTTTTTTATAAATTCAATAATTATTGAAATTAATGTTATTTTAATAAAATATTATTATTAAATAGTATTTATTAAAATATAAATGATAATATAATGAATTTTAATGAAATTTTTATTAAGGTCATAAAGTGGTTAGTGTCGTAAAAAACTTGTATTTTCCAATAAATAAGGATATTTATTTAAAAGTGTAAATTATGGTATTTGTAAAATTATTTTTTAAAAGTATATATCATTTTTGGAATCATCATGTTTAAATTATCCATTAATTAATATTTTATAATTTTATGAGCTAGAAAAATTTTGGGTAAAAATTAAATACGATATAAATATACAGTGTATATTATAACATCATAAAATCCTAAAAGTGATGTGATTAATACTATAAAAATAATCCATGAAAAATATAGATTTAATCTTAAAAATTATGTGTTTTTTAAGTTATTTGATCAATTTCATAAACTTTTAATAAATCCTCAAAAACCTATATTATATTTTAAGGTTTTAAAATCAGTTCTTTATGAACATGACTCACTTCCATGTCACCAATGATATTATTTTTATATGTTCAGTTTTTAACCTTGTAAAATATTGAAAACCACTCCTGTCTGGTAGAAACCATGGTAAGGTGTTTGGTATAGATTATTTTATTATATAGTGTCTAAAGCCAAAGTTTAGAAATTAATAAAGGATTCCCCTCCCTTTTTATATAAATTCCAACCCAACCTCTCACTCCTCTTCACTCAGAACCCATTAATCATGTTTTTCTTCTCCCTATCCCTCTCTAAATCCCTCCCAAGGTGTTCCCAAGATCTTAATAAGCTCTACCAAATCTTTTAGAATCTCTCTCTGATGGTAAGGGATTATATCCTCCTTTTTATTCAAGAACTTTATTTGTATCATACCTTTTGATTTCCTATTTTTCATGTTTTAATATGTTATTACACATTAGTTCATTGTCCTTATTATTTAAAATTAATGAGATACATCTTTTCACTCTCATTAAACCAACCCATGAATCTTTATATTCTCTCGTTACACTGTTGAAATTTTCCCATTATTTTCTATGCTAAAAATTTGTGTTGTGAATACTCATACCCATTTCCACTCAAGGGTATTCACATAGATATAATTATCCTTAAATGATTTTGGAATTCCATATATTCTACTCACATTTCTTAATCGTGGGATTAAAATTGATGAAAGGAATTCTTATGTTGTATGATCTATGGGGCACACAAATGCATGTCCATGATATGAATGTGATGGGTGGGACCAGAATTATATTATCCTCCAATGAATTGGGTAATGTTTTTATCTCATGATATGTCATGTATGGTTTTTAGGAGGCTATTTTAATAAGACTGTGTTATGATATCTCGGCTTCTATCCTTTATTTATGCTTACGATGTCATGTTTTATGTTGTTTCCACATTCTTATATTTCCTTGATCATATCATATTATATCATGTTTTGATGTTCATATTTATGATTCTCACCCCTTTTAGGAAAATTTTAAATTACACTTGACTCACATGTGTTACTTTAATCATGTTATTCTTTTATTATTCCATTATGGGGATTTATTGATCACCCTTTTCTCATGTATGTCCCCAAGTTATCCCATGTAGTATTGGAAGATCATTGGATTTTAAGGACATGTTTCGGAGTTTTAAATAATGTAGTTGTATTATTGTTTCAATTTGTTATTATATGTATCTAATTTATCAAATAAACTATGGCTCTCGATATTATAGGATTGTAATATGTGTACCTTTATATAATAAATCATGTGATAAAGCGTATAAAATATATGGATTGTCATAGTTGGTGTTAGAGGATGTTATAGAAGTTTTGGGGAATTGGGATTAGAAAAACATAGGGAAATCCTTATAGATAATACTTAAAATAATAAAACACCTATAAATTTTGGTAAATTATATATTGAGTGGTTTCTAAGAAAAAAATCCTTTTTTGGATACTACAAGAGGATTTAGCATTATCGCAGTTGTACCTAGGGTTAATAACCCTAAAAAAGGACACATTGGGTATTAACTCAATCATCACATAATGCACAAAAAAGATGCCTTACAAGACACCTGGTTCTTTTAGAAACCCAAACTTATAATATATAAGTATTACATCTTAATAGATGAATATTCATTATATAAAATAATGATTCATGCCACAATCATTTAGGTTTAGTGCATTGGGAAACTTAGACACATAAATAACTAGTCCATAAGTGAGCTATGTCATCTCACACTAATTTTTTCATAATGATAACCCTTATTAAACATAGCATACATACTACATTTCCTCAAAACCAGGGGAAAGGAAACATAATAAAGGTTGAGCTTAGATGCTCAGTAAGGGTAAGCAAGGGAGATACATAAACATAGAGTATACATAAGGGTATCATTACATGGTAATAAAATATGAAAACCACACTATACATATCACATATCATAATCTATAGTCATGGAATAAATATTGATAGTTTATAAGACATTAATCATAAGGGAATCAAAAAACATGATCCATAATAGCATGGAATTTTCATAAGATATGGAATTGTGGCATCCACATAAGCATAAGAAAATCATTTCCTTAGTAGTAAAGGATTATTTCCAAGGATATAATAGTGGAATGGGTATACTCTCCAAACTATTTTAGTTGTCATGGTTCACTCCCAAGACTATCATAGTGGAAAAATCCACTTACTGAACTAGGTTCACTCCTCATTACAATCCTTTTTATCTCAAGAGATATAAATATTTACCCAATGCATTGGAGAGAGATATAAATCCCACCTATCACGTAATGAAAATAATACATATGTGTACCATAAGATCATAAAACAATAATTATATAAAAAGACATGAAAATAAATGGGTTTCATAAATCATTCATCATATTAGAACCCATGAAATAAAGTGAGCTTCATAGAACATTTAATCATAGCATAACCCATGAAAAATAAATAGGCTTCATAAAAATCTTATCATTATAAACATAAAACATCCAGAGAAAAAAAAAGATAGTACCATTGGATCATATCCCCAATAAAGATTTTTTTACCTCAAAGGATGTCATCACAGATGGAAAATGATTTTGAAAGAAAAATCACTTGTAACGTTTCTTGATAAAGATATCCTTTCTTTGAAAATAACATTTTTAAGATTAAAAATTAATAAAATATTGTGGAAATAATTTTATTTTAAAATAAAATTTAAAACTTATAAAATGATATTCAAATTAAATAATTTTCATGATGGTGTGAATGTTTTTTCATGTCGTGCATGTTAAAACAAAGTTCCTTTCACATTTTTGATAAAATCCAAACATGACTTGTTTGGAAAATGACATGAAGATTCTTTTTAAAACAATTTTTAAAAAGTAAAACATGGGTAAAATTTATCTAATAAATACATTTGGTAATGTTAGTACATTTTTTAAAACATTTTTATAAAACATGGATGTGGAAGAAAAATGTTTTCTGATCGAAGAGAGAAATAAAGATGATTTTTCTTATAAAAATGATTTTGGTATATTAAGTACATAAAGAGAGTAAAATGAAATAAAAATAATTATTTTCATGGAATAACCATATTATAATACAATTAATTAATTAATTGACAAATATAACATAATATTTCATCATTAAAAGCATAATTATAAACAATCCCAATAAATGATGAGATTGTAACATCAAACCATTACTACTTCAGTATCTTTTGAATCATAGGACCCATTAAATAATAACATAAAAGTAAACCTTCAATATAATTAATATAATTATATTCATGATATAACATTTCATAGGGGAAATATATACACCTCATATAAGAAGATAGATTCATAACATAACTTATGTCCCAAAGAAGGTAATTTTAGACAAAAATCACTTACCTTAAGTCTCGACTTCCTTTATACACGTTCAAACCTCTTGTATATTAAATATAATTTTATTATAAATATATTAAAGAACCATAATTATATATAACATAAAATATATGAATTACTTAAAACCCTTTATTACCCGTTTATTAATAATTTCATGTTAAAATCATGTTTTGGGTATTAACTGCTTTTTTTATTTATGTTTTGATTTGGTATTTTTGGTCCTCTTAATTTGATAATGGTTCCATATACATCAAAATTTTAACTATGATATAAATATCATATATATTCAGTATATATTTATTCAAATTAATCCATAAATTTATAGATAGAAAATGAAACACATCATTCCTGGAAATGGTGGGTCGTACATATGCATGAATGTTGTTCCCATTTTCTTGAAGGATGAAATGAAAGGAAGGTAAATGATATATTACTTTTCAAGTATAATTTTTATGTCATATATATCATATATATTCATTAAATTTACTATAATTACCTTCCATTCAAAGTGTTGGTGAAAAATGAATTACATCGTTTTGCGAGGGGGTGGTCCACCATATATCGAACAATGTTATCATATCCCCCCCCCCATAATGGAAAGAAAGAAGTTATATGTGATATAATAATTATATAAGTATAATAATATCATAAATATCATATATAGATATTAAATACTTAATTATATCCATCTGTTTGATGTGGTGATGAAAAATGATTAACATCAATCTGCAAGGCAGTAGTCTATCGTACACATGAATGATGATTTTATATCTCATTTGATGGAAGAGGAGATGGATTTTGGTTATTCAACTAACATAATAACATATTAGTATATAGAAGATAAAGTTTTACTATATAAGTATAATTTAAGAATATTTTAAGGATTTATAAGAATAAATAAAATAAAGATGCTCGGTTAAGCATGCGACCTCTTCTTCAGACAACCTCCTCACGTAAGCACTAAAAGGATTCTTAGGATGGATATATAGTAAAAATCAGGGATATAATTCATGAGGAAGGAATTAAGTAATATATTTGTGTATTTATTTTCCCAGAAAAAGTTATTTGAATGTGTGAAGCGTAAAAGAGAGGGGTGGCCTTTTATGTGTGTGGTGAGGGACACAGTTATACTTTTTGAAAATAAAAAGGTTCGACCATGTTTTCCACATGAAAAAAGGATCCAAAATGGATCATTATCAATAATTGAACATGATATGGTCAAAATATTACCAAAAAATATATTTTTCAAATGTTTTTAGGTAATTTTATCCAAATATTTTTATTTTAATCTCCCGATAATTATGTTTTTACCTTAATCGTGGTAATATATTTTTACTTCTTTCACTATTAATTATGACCAAAAATTAAGTTGAACTTATTATATAATATAAATTATTTTAATTATAAATATGAATTTAACAAATTCAATTCATATAAATGGAATAATTTAATTTAAAATTAAACCTGTAAGCGTGACGAAAAAATGGTTTTTCAAAAAGCGTATTTTTCAAGAAAATGATGATTTTATATCAACTCTATGACTAGTAATAATAATTTTATGAATTTTAATTAATTTTTATTGATATATAATATATAAATTTTATTTAAATCATTCCTAATTATGGGTTATTTTAGTTAATTAAAAATTATAAACATTATTCACTATAAAATAGTTTTTTGAAAAAACCTATTTTTAAACCCAAAAATACACTTATACTAAAATCCATTATAATATTGATTAAAAATTAATAAATTGGATTAAATATAAATAAATTATACTTATGTTACCTGAAATCATATTCAAAACCTAATGGTACTTTCTGTTTACTTAATCTATTTAAATGAAATGACATTTATTTTAAAATGGTATTTTTCAATATTCGAGGAAAAATCAATATTTACCAAAAAAACCCAAAATTTTACCCTAAATGAATTTTGATATTATAATTTAAAAAATGAATTTTATTTTTTAAAATAATTTTTTTTAAATTGGAAGAAAAATATATTATTATTTGTTTACAAAATGCAATAAAAACATTTTTTGAGAACATAGTATTTTCAAAACATATAAAGACTTTACTAAAAATTAAGTAATTTTTTATCAATATATTTTATTTATATAAAAACATTATAATTAATATTTAAATTATATATTTTCTAATAAATATTACTAATTTTAATGGGTATGTCATAATATCCATGTTAAATAGTAATATAAATGGTATTTATGGTTCTTTAGAACTCGGTGTTGCGTGTACCATGAGATGTCAAATAAATTAAATTTATTCAAAAGTAAATATTTCATAAAACCTAGGGGTATTAAATTATGCCCCCTTTAAAATGAATTTATCCCTCAAAATTATATCACTTAAGTACAAAAAACTGAGGATACTTCTTCCTCATTACATTCTCAAGTTCCCACATAGATTCTTCAAACTAGTAGTTTCGCCACAAAACTTTGACCAGGTGAGTGGTCTTGTTTCATAGAAATTTATCTCTATGATCCAAAATCTTAACCAATTATTCCTCATAAGAAATATATTACTTCAGATATACGACCTATGAGTTCAGTATATATGAAGGGTCGAGTATGTACTTCCTCGGGATAGATATATGGAACACATCATGAACTTAAGATAAGTTTATTGGAAGCATCAACTGATTAGATACCATCCTAATAAAATAAATAATTTCAAATGAATAGATATACCTATGGCTTAATCTTCCCATCTTTCCAAATATCATTACCTTCTTCCATAGATAAATTTATAGAAATACCTTGTCACTAACTTCAAATTCAAGTTCATATCGACAATTATCTTTATAACTTTTATTTAGACATTGTTCTACCCTTATGTATTGTTTAATGGATCTAACATTATCTTCTATTTCTTCATCTATATTAGGTCCTAATAGATTTCTTTCTTTAACTTCGTTACAGTATCTTTGATCTCTAAACTTATTTACATAGAAGGATTCATAAGGATCCATATGAATACTTGTGTGAAATCTATTGTTGTATAAAAACTCAACTAGAGTAAGGTGTCAATCCCAACCACATTTAAAATCCAAATAAATGTATCTCAACATATCCTATAGGGTTTAAATTGTTATCTAAAACTGACCACCTTTCTGAGGATGATACATAGTTCTAAAACATGACTGTGTATAAAGAGATTGCTGAAGACTTCTAAAGAACCTTGAGGTAAAAATAGGATCCCAATTAGACACAATTAAATGTGCAACACCATGAAACCTTACCACTTCTATAATTTTTCCTATAAATATAATCTAGGGGAAAATATTATTTAATAGAGATTAATTATGATAACTTTTTATTGTGTTTTAATATAACATATATATCATTATTCCCTTGATATGTTTTGGGGAGTCTGATGACAAAATACATGGTAATGTTTTCCTATTTCCATTCTAGCATGGGTAATAGATGTAACATCACCTTAGACTTTTTTCACACATCCTTAACTTTCTAACATACTTAGAAACAAGATACAAACTATACGATATCTCTCTTCATGACATCCCACCAGAAATACTCTTTCAAATCTTTATATATCTTTGTACTTCTATGCTAGATGTAGAATGAAGAAATATGATCTTCCTCTAAAAAATCCTTCTTAAAATTTTTTATGTGCAGAATAAATACATTTTTCTTGAACCTTATCATTCAATCATGATCAAGGTTAAACTTAGGAACATTTCTAACCTTCTTTTGTAGCTTTATTTCTTCCTTATGTGCCTCTTTAATCTTTACTTGGATAGATTGTTGAACATTCAATTGAGAAAGATAATATTTATCCCCTTCCTTTAGGATTTCTAGATTTATCCTTTACAAATCAAAAAATATTGAATCTTTTATGATCCCCATCATAGATAATCTAGCATTATCCTTTCCACTCAAAGAATCATTTACCTTGTTCATTTTTCTAGGGTGGTAATGTATTGAGTATTCATAATCTTTAATCAACTATAACCATCTTCTCTAGCTCATCTTCAAATTCTTCTATGTGAATGTATAATTTAGAATTTTTTTATCAATATATATATCACACTTTTCTCTATAAAGATAATGCCTCAATATATTTAATGAAAAAATTACTACATCTAAATTCAAAACATGAGTTGGGTAATTTTACTCATGAATCTTCAATTTACATGAGGAATAATTTATAAACATGTCATTATTCATAATAA
Source organism: Viscum album (assembly GCA_963277665.1). Classification (NCBI taxonomy): domain Eukaryota; kingdom Viridiplantae; phylum Streptophyta; class Magnoliopsida; order Santalales; family Viscaceae; genus Viscum; species Viscum album. Next base: position 1,347,264,671 of record OY728140.1, on the reverse strand, counting down.
ATAATCCCAGACACTTCTTGGATGCATCGCTATATATTACAAACTCTTATCCACTTCAGGATAATGTAATTTCAAGTTTAATGACTAATATTCTCTTCAATTCCTTGAAATTTTCCGCACATTGATCTACCTAGAGGAACTTTTCTCCCTTTTGAGTTAAATTGGTGAGTGGACTAGATAGTAATGATAAATTCTATAAAAATATTCAATAATAACAAGATAAACTAAGAAAATTATGGGTCTCATTAACCATGGTTGGTTTGGGATAACATTAAATATCCTTCATTTTTATGTATCTATCGGTTTACCCTCTTTTGAGATTATATGACCCAAAAATGAAAAAATTTATAGCCAAAATTCAAAATTTATAGATTTTTCATACAGTTTCTCCTTAGGGTCATTAGTAAAATTATCAAGTGACATTCATGATTTTAATTTCTCTTTGAATAAATTAGAATATCTTCTATAAAGACTACCACAAACTGATCAAGGTAATACCTATTGACTATATTCATTAAATCAATGGATATAGTGGTATAATTAGTAAGACAAAATGGAATCACTATATATTCATAGTGTCTATATCTTATATGTAATTTTATCTTGGGTATATCCTCATTATTTTCCCTTAATTGATGTTATCCAAAATAAAGTTCAATCTTTGAAAAATATTAATCTCCATGTAGTTGATCAAATAGGTCTTCAATACGGAGTAGAGGATACTTTTTCTTAATCATGATCTTTATTATATCATAATAATAAATGCAGAGTCACATCAATCCATATTTCTTTTTAACAAATAGAATATTTTCACCCTAATGTGACACACTTAGTCAAATGAATTCCTTGTCAAGCTTCTCTTGAATTTGATTCTTCAATTCCTACAACTCAATTGGGTTTATTATATAGGGAGTCCTTAAAATAGGTTTTGCACCTAGTATGAGTTCAATTGAGACCTCGACTTCATGTTTCAGTGGAATTATAGGAAATTATTCTATAAATACATCAACAAACTTCCACATATTGGGCATATCATCGATGTTGAGTTTCTCCCCAACCATCTCAGATAAATTCCCCATTTGAATAGGAATCAAAACCCATACAATATATTTGATTTCCAACATAAGTTTATATTTATTGTCATAATGATAAAAGATTATAGTTTGGTTTGTAATATCAAATATTAATTCCCTTCCTCTATAATTAATGTCATATTTATATAGATAAATCTGATCTATTCCTAAGATAACATCAAATTCAACCAGAAGAAGAATGATAAGGTTTGTAGGAATAAAATTCCCATAAACTTCAATTAGAGATGAATCATACACTTAAGATGTGATCGCCATTACATTATGGTATTTCACTTCTAATTATATATATAATTATTTGGGTGATATCTTGATACACTTAGAAAATTCTTCAAATATTAAAGAATGGGTAGATACAGATTCAAACAATATATTAGTAGTTATAAAGTGAATGGTAAGTGTTCCTTTCACCATATCGTTAACTAACCCCTCTCTATAAATAGTGATCACATGAGATTTTCCTTTTTCCTTCAGATTAAGTGGTTTCTAACATCAATCATTGTCATTAAACTTTGAATTTGGGCACTGGTTGGCATAATTCCCATACTTCTTGTACTTGAAACACTGGAGTATGGGTGGTTCATTATGTGGATATTTCTATCTATTCAAATAATTAGATAACTTTTTCCTATCACTTTGGAAATAAATTGCTTGATGACCTTAATAAAAAAATTAAAACATTTACCAGTCCCCTTAATACAATTTCCTCTATTTTTCATTCCACACTTTTAGAATGAATGAAAATTCATTATCTTTTTTCCATAGTTTTTTTAGAGTTTCCTTTGAATTAAATATTTCTTTTCTTATCAAAACAATGTGATTGATGGGTAACCACAATATTAATTTCAACCTTGATAGCATAATGAATGATTTCCTCATAACTAATAAATTCTCTTATGGTTAATTCTCTTTAGAGACTTGGATTTAATCCACTGAAGAATCAATCAACCTGACTTTCAGGTTGGATGATAATACTAGAAATGTACCTTTAATGTCATGTAAAACTTATCTCATAGGTACCAGTGGATTCATAATCCTTTTAATTTAAATCAAGTAATTCATTCTCCATTTTCAAGTGAAGAATGAAAAGAAATTACTTATTGAAAAATAAGTACTTAAACTCATCGCATTTTATAGAGTCGATTTCATCTTTTTGAATTGTATTCTTGATAAGAGTGCATCATTTATATGCTTCAACTTCCAAATAAAATAAATACAAAATGAATTTTTCATTATTTGAACACTAGATAATATAAATTATTTTCTCGATGGAACTAATATATTATTCATAAAATACTAGATCATCAGAACCACAAAAAGAAGGTGGATATTTTCTGATGAAGGACTCAGTAGAAAATTATTACCTTCTTTTATTTTTAAAAAGTTCAACATGATTCATATCTTGAGAAATTTTTGTTAGAATTGTAATAAAAATTTTCATTACAAAACCCATAACATTTGGTTTATCAGGAGAAAAATAATTTCATTGTATATCACACTTAGAATTAACATGGTTCATTTGGGTTCCATCCATTTACTAAAACCAAAAATCATATTTTAAGCAACAATAACCACATAGAGGAACCACATAATCATGAAAAATAACTTATATGATGTCTAAATCATGAAATATTCTTTTTAGTATATGAAACATTAGGCTTAACATAGTTCATTCAGAGTCATTATTTAAATCTTTCATGATTATTTATAAATAGAATGTGAATTACCCAAATTATATCCCTCAGGAGTTTCAAAATAGGTGTGTAGTAAGGTTCATTTTCATGTACCAGGTAACGCTCGATTCAATCCCAACATGCCTTTTTCATAGTCATCACCCCTAGATATATCTATGTTAGAACCATTTCTGTTGTATTATCATGAAAAATATGTATTACAAGGAATACCACACTCATTGATTTACCATAAATTAGGATGTTATCCTATACTTAGGATTATCCTAAGGGTTATCACTAACATTTTCTCATCATAGTTCTAAAGGCTTACCTAAACCTTACTCTGATACCAACTATAGAGACCAAAACTTCTCATACTTAAGTATTACATCTTAATATAAGGATATTAATTACATAATAAAATAATCCACTAAAGAATCATTTAGGTTTAGTGCCTTTGGAAACTTGAATACATAAACAATTGGTTTATAAGAGATCTATGTCATCACCCACCAAGTTCTTCAAAACTATCACCCTTTATACAGATATTATGCATAATACATTTCTTAATAACTTGGGTAAAGAAAAAAAATGGTGAGCTTGGATACTCAGTAAGGGAAAACAAGGGAGATAAATGAACATAATGTGAGAATGAGGGTAAAATAACATGAGAATAACATTTTAAAACCATAAACTAGATATCAAATATCATAATACTGAGTCAAGTAATAATATTTTCATTTCATAAGGCATGAATCATAAGGTAATCAATTAAATTAATCCATAAGAGTAGAATATTGTCATGATACATGGAATTGTGGTATACACATAAGTATAAAAAATCATTTCATTAGTAGTCAAGGCTCATTTTCAAGGCGATCTTACTGTAATGGGTTCACTCCTCAAACCATCATAGTATTCAAGGTTAACTCCCAAGATTATCATAGTGTAAAAATTCCTTTACTTAATTGGGTTCACTCCCCATTTTATCCTTGTTTCTCTAATAAGATATCAATATTTACCCAATGCATTAGAGGGATATATAGATACCACCAGTCACATAATTAAAATAATAAATACATGTTTCACAATATAATAAAACATTCATTATATCAAAACCCATGAAAATAAATTGGTTTCATAAATTTTTCATCATATTTAAACCCATAAAAATAAATAGGTATCATAAAACATTTCATCATAGTATAACCCATAGAAAAGAAACGGGATTCATAAACATAATTCAATAATAAGCATAAACCATATAGAGAAAGAATAAATATGGTATCATTTCACCATATCCCTAGTAAATATTAAGTTACATCAAATTATTACATCATAGATGGAAAATGATTTGGAAAGAAAAATCAGATGGAATGTTTCTTGTTAAAAATATACTTTATTTGAAAATCACATTTTTAAAATTAATAATTCAAAAAATAATGTAGAAATACTTTTATTTAAAAATAACATTGAAACTTTATAATTTAATATTAAAAGAAAATAATGGTCTTGATGGAAGGAAATTTTATTTATGTTTGTAAACATTAAAATAAATATTCCTTTCACATTTTCTACAAAAGATAAATAGGCCTTGTTTGGAAAATGACTTGAATATTCCTTTTAAAAAATATTTTATAAATTAAAAATGGGTAAATGGTATTTAATAAATCCTTTGGTAAATGTTAAAACATTTTTTAAAACATTTTTAGAAAACATGGATATGGAAGAAAAGGGGGTTTTGATGGAATAAAGAAATAATTTTTCTTAAAAACATAATTTTGGTCACTTTATTACATAAAGAGAGGAAAATGAAATTAAAACATGTATTTTAATGAAATAACCATATGATAATAAAATTCATGAATTTATTGAGAAATATATCATAATATTTCATCATCGAAATAAAAATCCTAAACAATCTCGATAAATAATGAGATTGAAACATCAAACCCTTACCACTTTAGTATCTTTTGAATCATAGGCCCCATTAAAGAATGAAATAAAATGAAAATTTTAATATCATTAAAATAAATATATTAATCATATAATCTGTTAAAGGGTTATTATATACACCTCATAGACGAAGATAGTTTCATAACATAACTTATGTCCCAAAGAAGGTAATTTGAGGAAAAAATATCTTACCTTAAGTATCAACTACTTTAATTAACATTAAAACCTATTGTATAATAAATATAATTTTATTATAAATATATTATAGAACCATAATTATATATAATATAATATATATTAAAAAATTATTACCCTTTATTACCCATTTATTTATAATTCCATGTTAAAATCATGTTTCGAGTAATAACTGATTTTTTTTGTATATGTTTTGATTTTGTATTTTTTATCCTATTAATTTGATCATGGTTCCATAATATAAATAAGTTTAACAATGATATAAATATTATATATATTTATTATGTATGTATTTATAGTAATCCATAAATTTAGAGATAGAAAATAACATATATTATTCATTGAGATGGTAGGTCGCATGTACGTATAAATATTGTTTCTATTTTTTTGAAGGATAAAGTAAAAGTAGGTTAAATAAAATATTAATTTTAAAGAATCATTTTTACGTCATATATATCACATATATTAATTAAATTTACCATAATTACCTTCCATGAAAATCATTAGTGAAAAACTAATCACAACACTTTGTGAGCTGATGGTATGCCGTACACACGAATGATGTTATCATATCCCCTATGGGATGAAAATAAATAATTTATATGTGATATAATAATTATTTAAGTATATTAATATCATAAATATCATATATAGATATTAAATCCATCATTATATGTAATCGTGTAATGTGGTGATAGAAAACAAATAACATCAATGCACGAGGTGGTAGTCCATTGTACACACGAAATATGATTTTGTATATCATTTGATGGAAAAGGTGATGGATTTATGTTGTTAAATTAAAATAATAATATATCATTATATGATATATTATATTGTTATTATATCGTCATAATTTAAGAATATTTTAAGGAGGTGGGAGAAGAATTAAAATAAAGATGCTCGGTTAAGTACGATTCCTCTTCTTCAGAAAACCTTTTTAGGTAAGCACCAAAAGTCATCATATGATGGATTTTTTATAAAAATAAGGGATATAGTTCATGTCTAGGTAACTAAGGAAGATATTTTTGTACGTATTGGATAATCTAAAGGGCTTTGAATGTGTGAAGAAGAGAGGCGAAAGGGAGGCCTTTTATAAGTGAGGAGAGTGGAACACTTGTAATTTTTAAAAATAAAAAGGTGTACCCACTTTTTCACATGAAATAGGGATCCAAAATGGTCAATTTTTTGGTCATTTTAACTTGTATCTTTTTATTTTAAACCAATGGTAAATCTGTTTTTACCTTAACTATGGTAAAATATTTTTATTATTTTCACTATTCATTATGACCAAAAATTAAGATAACCATATTAGATTATTTAAATTTTTCTGATTCCAAATATGGGATTCATTTTACCAAATTAAATTCAAAAAAAATTCATAATTTAATTTAAAATTAAACCTGTGTACGTGATAAAAAAGTCGGTTTTCAAGAAGTGTATTTTTTAAGAAAATGGTGATTTTATATTAGATTTATGACTAGTAATAATCATTATATGAATTTAAATTAATATTTATTGATATATGATCTATAAATTTCATTTAAATAAATCCTCATTATAGATTGTTTTAATTAATTAAAAATGAAAAACATTATCCACTTTAAAAGAGTTTATAGAAAAATCATGTTTTTAAACCCAAAAATAAACTTATACTGAAGTCCAATATAATACTAATTAAAAAGTAATTAATTGTAATAAATATAAAAAATAATAATTATTTTAATTTAAATAATATTCAAAACTTAATGATACTTTATATTTACTTAATTTATTGAAATGAAATGAATTTTTTTACAAAAATCAGTATTTTTCACTATTTACTAAAAAATCACAATTTTCCAAAGAAAATCCAAAAAACAATAGTAAGTAAATTTAGATATTCTGATTTCAAAAATGAATTTTATTTTTTAAAATACATTTAATAAAAGTGAAAAAAAATACATTTTTTATTTAAAAAAATTTTTTTGAGAAAAAATAGTATTTTTGAAACATATAAAGAAATTACTAAAAAATAAGTAATTTGTAATAAATATATTTTATTCATATAAAACAATTATACGTAATTTTTAAAATCTGTTTATTCAAATTCATGCATTCTATTTTAATGGCTAGTTCATAATAGATATGTTAAATAGTAATATAAATAATATATTATGGTTCATTAGAATTTGGTGTTGCGTATAGCATAAGCTATCGAGGAAATTAAATTTATTTGAAAAACAATATTTCATAAAATATCAGGGTGTCGCAATTTGAAAATCATAGGATGTATGCTTTTGTAAACTCACAATCTCTTTATGAACCATTATTAAGGGAAAAAAATAACTATGAAATTTTATGTTATGAAATAGATTGTGGGTAACTTTGATTAAAACCTATAAATTCAAAAATTAAGGAATATATGTCATTTATGAGTTATCCCTTCAATTTTTCCATTTTATGTGTTTAATATATTTAATATTTTCATCCCTAATTTCCCATCTATTTTAGTCAATGGCTGGAAATAAGAGGAACCAATCCAACAACCAATGTGATGGGTAATGTGATGACTACCCAAATGAGATTAAAAACCTAATGGGTGCATGAGATGAGAACCTCATGAAAATACTTACCTAATTAACTCAAGTTTTGAATAAAAACATGAATCAGGGGGAAAACCCACATCCCTTTAATAAGGAGATAGTATCAATTGATACCTTTATGTGACAAAGGGCTCTAACTTTAAATGGATATTTTGATCCCTTAATCATCAAAAAATAGAAAATAATCATAGAAAATAACTTCTCCTTCCTTAAATACTCTGACCAAGATGATTTTGTGTTGTATTTTTATCATATGGATGGAGAATCTGGTCAATGGTGGACATTGATCTGGAATATGTAGCTAGAGGAAGATATCAAAGTGATAGAGTGTAAAGAATTTAGAAAAAATTTATTTGATAAATATTTTCCTCTCACTATCTGAATTAAAATTTAAAGGTAGTTCCTTATCCTTAAACAAAAGTATAATGAATCCATTTTGGTTTGTGAGGAAAACATCACAATACTTGTGTGATATGACTTAGGATTTGTCATTTACCCCAAAAGTAAAGTTTAGTTCTTCTTTAGTGGGTTAAAACTAAATCTACGAAAATCTGTGGTGATTTGATATTTTGAAAGTTTTGAGGAATTTGTTTGATTTTAACTCAAAGTTGAAATGGATATCAATTTTCAAGGGCCTCATTCATCTTGATATAGGAATCATATAATGAATTCTAGGAGAGAGATATAGAATTCTCATAGTGACAAGAAATTTTAACATCCCATTTATCAAAAGCTTAGGAAGAAGTATCCTGTTAATTTCTTGAAGGGGAATTGGAAATGAATTAGGTATATGAAGGAAGGGAACATAAATAGTGAGTGTCGATGAAATAAACCTCCCAATGTGATATAATAAAGTAATTCTCCAGTAAAACCTCATCTTATTTCCCAATGTTTTAACTTCAAGTAATAAGGACGCTATGAAATTAAATGAACTAAGATAAGTATTTTTTATGATAACCAATGAAAATTGCCTACAAATCCTAGAGAAAAAATGGTGATATTATTCCATCACAACTGCTAAGGTTATCACCAACAAAGGAATATTTATATATCATTCAAAAATAAAGGAAATTGAAGGATGGACCAGACCAAAATCTATAATGGAGATCCATAGTTTCCATGGATTAGCCAGGTATTGTCATCGATTTGTGGGAAAATTGTCATGATTTTCAATCCCAATAACCAAGTAAAATCATAAGGGAGTGAAGTTTTATTGGATTAGTGAATGTGGAGATATATTTAAAGAGTTAAATAATTGAAAAATCACAGAATGTGTGCTCTCATTACCCACCAGTGGGGAATGATTTATGATCTATAGATATTCGTCTAAAAAGGTATCAGTTTATATACTTATTCAAGGTGAAAAAGTGATAGCCTATTCCTCCTAATCAAAGATACATGAAAATAACTAACAAAAACATTATTTGGAATTGTCTAGAGTGATATTTTTATTGAATATTTAGTGACATTATCTCTATAGGAAGAGGTGTAACATATATTTGGATCATAAAATCTTCAAGTATATATTCAAAAAAACAATATCAATATGAGACAATGGAGTTGGTTATATGTGATAAAGGATTATGATTGTTTAGTCCATTACCATCTTGGGAAGGCGAATTGGGTGGCATATTCTCTAAGTAGAAATGATCCCACAACCCAATCCATAATGATTATTTAAAGGGATCCAATTTCTTGGACTTACAAAGGATGAACATAAGAATCATAAAAGGAACTTTAACCTACACTTATAAAATAACTTCTCAACCATATATTCTTTAGAGAGTCAAGGAGGCCTAAAAAGATGATGAGGATCTATAGAAAATTTTGGTGAAAATTCTAGCGTTCAAATTTTTTAAGGGTGGATTTATAAGGTTTGGAACCCTAATATGTGTCCCATAAAAACCAAAACTAAATAGGGAACTTTTGGATGGTGTGAATAGAACATCATTATCTATTAATCTAGGAAGTACTAAGATTTATAGAGATCTGAATAAAAACTTTGAGTGGAATAACATGAATAGATTTGTATCTTGGTTCTTGGTATGATAACAAGTCAAGGATAAATGGTGTAAGTTTAATGGTATGATATAACCATTTCAATAATAGTATGTAAATGGAAAAACATAATCATGGATTTCATTGTAGGACTCCCCAATACATATAAAGGCAATAATTCCATCTGGGTGGTAGTCGATTGCCTTAAAAAGTCAACTCTTTTGATTATTATCAAGGAATATTTTTCTCTTGACCAAATTTCCAAGATATACATAAGATAAGTGGTAAGATTATATATTTTTCCAATCTCAATTCTATCTAATCAAGATCTGATGTTTTCCTTGAGATTCTGAATAATCCTTTGGAAAGTTTTGGATATAGAGCTGAGTTTTAGTTTTGTTTATCAGCCTCAAATGAATGGTCAATCTGAGAAAACCATTAAAACTATAGATGATATGTTGATATCATGTTAAATATATTTCCAAGGATATTGGGATAAACACATTCCCTGGTGTATTAATCATATAAAAATAGTTTCCATTCTAATGTTCAAATGGAACCTTATAAGGATTTTTATAGGAAGTGGTTTCAGACTCCAACATAATGGGATAAAATTGGAGAGATAAATATTATGGAACTTTATCTTATCTAAAATATGATAGAGAAGGTTCAAACTATTCAACATCATTTAAAATCTACACAAAGTCGATAGAAACTATAGGCAGATAACCATTGATGAGACCGAGAGTTTGAGTTTAGAGATAATGTGTTCCTTCTTATATCATCATGAAATAAAGTTATGTGGTTGGGAAGAAGGTGATGATTATTTTTAAATATATCATCCCCATTGATATCCTTGATCACATTAGAGTTGTAGACTATCTACTAGGACTCCTACCTAATATGTCTTAAGTACATGATGTGTTCAATGTATCCCTATTAAGGAAGTACATACCAGACCCCTCACAAGTACTAAATCTAGAGGTGGTGCCTTTTGAGAATGATATTTTATATGAGGAATAGTCGGTTAAGATCTTAGATCATAGAGACAATGTTTTACAAAACAAGACAACTCACTCGTTCAAAGTATTGTGGTGGAACCACAAGTTTAATGGAGAAACTTGGGAACTGGAAGAGGTGATCAAAAATATGTATCCTCATCCATTTTAATATATGAAATGAAATTTTGAGGGTGAAATTTCTAAAGGTGGGATAATGTAATGACCCAAACTTTTATAAATTAAATTCCTTTTTTGAATGAATAAATGCCTCATTAAGTAATGTAGTTATAGAAAACACTTTTACTACTTTAGTTATTTTGGAAAATTATAAAATATAGCCTATCGTATTTCAAAGAACATTAATCATATTAACTGTTTATAATATAGTCATTGTATAGTTACTGTTAATATTAGTATATATTCAGGGTTTTTATAAAATTCAATTGACATGGACAGATGAAGCGATGGTAGAGACCTGTAGGATAGTACCCTATGAATCCCATTTATCAGAGATTCTAAGGGAGATGACATCACTAGATTTTTCCATTAACCAATTCCAATATTAGATTCAACAATTAAAAATTGATCGAAACCATTTATGTGAGATGTTTAATATTATCTAGATCACAACTCAAACCATTTTTTCCAAACCACACTAATAAAGTACCATCATCACACACTTTACCCTCAGGGTGTACATAGTTGTAATAAGGGGTTATGTATCCAGACCCTCGCTGTATGAATTTATATATTTTATTTAAAATAAAATAATGATTATATTTATCCATTTTTATTATTTCCTTATAAATTATTTTATAATGAGTTTGATAAAAAATAAATTTTAATATGAAGAAATAAAAATTGTATTTTTGGAAAATATTTAGTTTCAATTAATACACTCTTTTTGATAAATTTAGGAATTTTTTAAATAAATTTTATTTCAAGAATATATTATAATTAACTAATATTAATTTAAACTTAAATTATAATATAATTAAGTCTAGTGTAATTTTTAAAAGGTTTAAAAAGTGCTTAGTGTCATGAAAACTAGTATTTTCTAGTAAAAATGAATTTTATTTAAAAGTGTAAATTCACATATTTAGAAAATTATTTTTGTAAAATAAATATCATTTTTAAAATCAGCATGTTTAAATTACCCAATATTGAATTTTTTATCTTTTCTTTGAGATGGTCAAATTTTTAGGTAGAAATTAAATACGGTATAAATATATGGTATGCATTATGACATCATAAAATCCAAAAAGTTGTGAAATAAATATTATAAGAGGACTCTATGAACAAATATAGATTTTATCTTTAAAATTATGTCTTTATAAAGTTATTTGATCAATTTTATAAACTTTTAATGAATCCTCCAAAACCTATATTATATTTTAAGGTTTTAAAATCAATTATCTATGAACATGACTCACTTACACATTTCCAATGGAATTATTTAAATATGTTCGGTTTTTTAATTTATAAAATATTTAAAATAAATCCATTTTTTTAGTCAATTCTAATGAAGAAATAAAGATGTTGTAATTAAAATGAAATACCTTCTTATAGTGATGCAATGAAATTAATTATGGCATACTCAAGATGGTCAACCAAGGTGTTGATATCCAAGGCTATCTTAGTGTAATTTTTTAGTCCTCAAACCATCATAATAGTCAATGTTAACTCCCTAGATTATCATATTGTACAAATTCCCTTACTAAACTGGGTTCACTCACCATTCTAGCCTTGTTTCTCTAATGAGAAATCAATATTTACCCAATACATTAGAGGGATATATAGATCCCACCAGTCACATAATTAAAATAATACATATATGTTTCACAATATCATAAAGAATTAATTATATAAAAAACCCATGAAATGAAATTGGTTTCATAAATTATTCATCATATCTGAACCCATAAAAGAAATGGGTTTCATAGAACATTTCATCATAGTATAACCCATAGAAAAGAAACAAGCTACATAAACATCTCTCCATAAGAAACATAAACCATACAGATAAATAATAAATATGGTATCATTTCTTAATATCCCTAGTAAATATTAAGTTACATCAAATTATGTCATCATATATGGAAAATGATTTGGAAATAAAAATCACATGGAATGTTTCTTGAAAAAAAATATCTTTTATTTAAAAATAAATTTTTTAAAATTAAAAAATCATAAAATATTGTGGAAATGATTTTCTTTAAAAATAAACTTGAAACCTTATAATTTAATCTTCAAAGAAAATAATGGTATTTATGGAAGAAAATTTTATTTATGTTGTAAATGTTAAAACAAAGATTCCTTTCACATTTTCGGCAAAAGATAAATGGGCCTTGTTTGGAAAATGAAATGAATATTCCTTTTTAAAATTTATTTTAGAAAGTAAAAATAGGTATAAGGTATTTAATAAATCCTTTGGTAAATGTTACAAAAAATTAAAACGTTTTTAGAAAACAAGTATATAAAAGAAAAGGGGTTTTGATAGAATAAAGAAACAATTTTTCTTAAAAAAATTATTTTGGTTACTTTAGTACATAAAGAGAGGAAAAAGAAAGTAAAACATTTATTTTCATGAAATAACCATATGAGAATAAAAATAATGAAGTTATTTAGAAATATATTGTAATCTTTTATCATCGAAATCAAAATCCTAAACAATCTCGATAAATAATGAGATTGAAACATCAAACCCTTACAACTTTTGTATCTTTTGAATCATAGGCCCCATTAAAGAATGAAATCAAATAAAAATTTTAATATCATTAAAATAAATATATTCATGATATAGTCTGTAAAAGGTGTATTAGATACACCTCATAGAATAATATAAGTGCATAATATAACTTATGTCCCAAAGAAGGAAATTTGAGAAAAAAATCTCTTACCTTAAGTCTCAACTTCTTCCATACACATTCAAAACTATTGTATAATAAATATAATTTTATTATAAATATAATATAGAACCATTATTATATATAATATACTATATATTAATTAATTATTACCCTTTATTACCCGTTTATTTATAATTCCATGTTAAAATCATGTTTCAGGTAATAACTGCTTTGTTTTTCGCGTATGTTTTGATTTGGTATTTTTGGTCCTATTAATTTGATAATGGTTACATAATATAAATAATTTTAACAATGATATAAATATCATATATATTTATTATATATGTATTTATAGTAATCCATAAATTAAGAGATAGAAAATAACATACATTATTTATTGAGATAGTAGGTTGTATATACGCATGAACGTTGTTTCTATTTTTTTGAAGGATAAAAAAAGGAAGTTAAATAATATATTAATTTTAAATTATCATTTTTATGTCATATATATAACATATATTGATTAAATTTCCCCTAATTACCTTCCATGCAAATAATTAGTGAAAAACTAATCACATCACTTCATGAGGCGATGGTAAGCCGTACACACGAACGATGTTATCTTATCCCCTATGGAATGGAAAGAAATAAGGTGTATGTGATATCATAATTATTGAAGTATAATAATATCATAAATATCATATATACATATTAAATCCATCATTATATGTATTCATGTAATGTGGTGATGGAAAACAAATAACATCAGTCCATGTGGTGGTAGTTTGTTGTACACATGAATAATGATTTTTATCTCATTTGATGGAAGAGGGGTGTATTTATGTTATTAAATTAACATAATAATATATCATTATATGGGATATTATTTTGTTATTATATTAGCATAATTTAAAAATATTTTAAGTGGGATAAGAAATAAAATAAAGACGCTCGGTTAAGTAGGATACCTCTTCTTCAAAAAATCTCCTTAGGTAAGAACCCAAAGTATTCATATGATATATTTTTGATAAAACTAAGGGATATAGGTCATGTTTATTTAATTAACTAATATATTTTGGTATGTATTGGATAATCCAAAGGGTTTTGAATGTGTAAATAGGAGAGTTGAAAGGGTGCCCTTTTATAAGTGAGGTGAGTGAAACACTTATAATTTTTAAAAATAAATAGGTGTACCCACTTTTTTCACATGGAACAATTCTCAAAAATGGAAAAGTTTTTAGGTTATTTTTACTTGTATCTTTTTATTTTAAACCCATGGTAAATCTGTTTTTACCATAACTGTGGTAAAATATTTTTATTATTTTCACTATTCATTATGAAAAAAATTAATATAACCTTATTAGATAATAAAAATTATTCTTATTCTAAATATGGAATCAATTTTAAAAAATTAAATTCTAAAAAGTGGCATAATTTAATTTAAAATTAAAACCTTACACATGACAAAAAAGTATTTTTTCAAGAAGTGTATATTTCAAGAAAATTAAGATTTTATATTAACTTTATGACTAGTAATAATCATTATATGAATTGAAATTAATATTTATTTATATATTATATATAAATTTAATTCAAATAAATCCTCATTATGGGTTGTTTTAATTAATTAAAAATGAGAAATGTTATGCACTTTAAAACAGTTTTAAGAAAAATCATGTTTTTAAGCCCAAAAATAAATATACACTAAAGTCTGATATAATACTAATTAAAAATTAATTAAGTGGAAAAAATATAACTAAATAATACCTATTTTAATTTAAATCATATTCAAAATTTAATGGTACTTTCTATTTACTTAATTTATTGAAATGAAATGGATTTTTTTACAAAAATAAGTATTTTTCACTATTCACTGAAAAATCACTATTTTCCAAAAAAAATCCTAAGAAATACTAAGTAAATTTAGATATTATTATTTAAAAAATGAATTTTATCTTTTAAAATACATTTTTCAAAAGTTAAAAAAATACATTTTTTATTTAAAAACATATTTTTTTAGAAAAAATAGTATTTTCAAAACATATAAAGACTTTACTAAAAATTAAGTAATTTGTTATTAATATTTTTTATTTATATAAAAAAATTATAATTAATATTTAAAATACGTTTATTCCTATTCATACATTCAATTTTAATGGTTATTTCATAACAGACATGTTAAATAGTAATATAAATAATATATTATGGTTCATTAGAACTCACTGTTTCGTATATCACAAGCTATCAAGGAAATTAAATTTATTTGAAAAATAATATTTCATAAAATATCAATGTGTTAAAATTTGAAAATCTTGGGATATATGATTTGGTAAATTTACAATATCTTTATGAACCATTATAAAGGGAGAAAAAATATCTATGAAATTTTATGTTAGGAAATAGACCATGGATAACTTAGATTAAAACCTATACATTCAAAGATTAAGTAATATATGTCATTTATGAGTTATCCCTTTAATTTTTCCCTTTTATGTGTTTAATATATATAATATTCTCATCCCTAATTTTCTTTTTATTGTATTTAATGGATGGAAATAGAAGGAACCAATCCAAAAACCAATGTGATGCGCAATGTGATGACTTACCAAATGAGATTACAAACCTAATAGGAGCATGAGATGAGAACTTCATGAAAATACTTACTTAATTAACTCAAGTTTTAAATAGAAACTTGAATCATGGGGAAAACCCACATCCCATTAAGAAGGAGAAAGTTTCAATTGAGACCATTATGCGACAAAGGCCCCAAACTTTAAATGGGTATTATGATCCCTTAATCATCAAAAAATGGACAAAATTCATAGAAAATATCTTATCCTTCCTTAAATACTCTGATCAAGATTATTTCATGTTGGATTTTTATCATATGGATGGAGAGTCTGGTTAATGGTGGACGTTGATCTAGAATATGTAGCTATAAGAAGATATCAAAGTGATAGAGTAGAAAGAATTTAGGAAAATGTTAGTTGATAAATATTTTCCTCTCACTATCTGAATTAAAATTTATAGGTAGTTGTTTAGCCTTAAACAAAATTATGATGAATCCGGTAAGTTTTATGATGAAAACATCACAATACTTGTGTGATATTCCTTGGGCTTTGTCATTGACCCCAAAAGTAAAGTTGGCTGCTTCTTTAGTTGGTTAAAACTAAATCTATGAAATGTTGTGATGATTTGAGACTTTGAAAGCTGTGAAAATTTTGTTCGATTTTCCATAAAAGTTGAAATGGACATCAATTTATCTCAAGGTTCTCATTAATATAAATATATGAAACAGATAATGGATTCTAGGGGAGAGATAGAGAAGTCTCAGAGTGACAATAAATTTCAATAACTCACTTGTCAAAAGTGTAGGAAGAATCATCCGGTAAATTTAAAAGGGATAAGGAAATGAATTAGGTGTAGGAAGTAATGGAACCTAGATAGTGAGTGTCGATGATAGAAACCTACCATTGTGATATAAGATATTAATTCTCCAGTCAAACCTCATCCTATTTCCTAATGTTTTAACTTCAAGGAATAAGGACACTAGGAAAACCAATGCACTAAGATAAGTGATTTTTATGATAACCAATGAAAATGAACTCCAACTCCTAGATAGAAAATGTTGATCTTATTCCATCACAACTATTTAGTTTATCACCAATAAAGGTATATTTGTAGATCCTTCAAAAATAAAGGAAATTGAAGGATGGGTTAGAGAAAAATCTATGACGGATATCCATAGTTTCCTTGGATTAGCCAAGTACTGTCATCAATTTTTGGGAAAATTATCATTATTTTCAAGCACAATAACCAATTTTACTCATAAGGTAGTGAAGTTTTACTAGACTGGTGAATGTGGTGATAGATTTAAATAATTAAATAAGTGGAAAATCACAGTATGGGTTCTCTCATTACCCACCAGTGGGGAAGGATTTGTGGCCTATAGAGATTCTTCCAAAAAGGGATTGGGTTGTATACTTATTCAAGATGAAAAAGTGGTATCATATTCCTAATAATCAAATATCCATGAAAATAACTAATAAAAACATGATCTAGACTTGTCTAGAGTGATCTTTTCATTGAATATTTAGTGATATTATCTCTATAGGGAGAATTGTAACATATATTTGGATCATAAAAGCCTCAATTATATATTCACACAAAACAATATCAATATCAGACAATGACAGTGGTTATATTTGATCAAGGATTATGATTGTTCAATCCATTACCATCTAGTGAAGGTGAATTGAGTGGCAGATGCTCTGAGTAGAAATGATCTCGCAACCCAATCCATAATGAGTATTGAAATGGATCCAATCTTCTTGGACACGAAGAGGATGAACATAGGAATCATAAAAGTAACTTCATCCTACCTTTATAAAATAACCTCTCAACCATCCCTTCTTGAGAGAGTCAAGGAGGCCTAAAAATATGATTATGAGCTATAGAAAATGGTGGTGAAAATTCCAGAGTTCAAATTTTCTAAATATTGAGTTATAAGGTTTGGAACCCTGATATGTGTCCCATAAAAACTAAAACTAAAGAGGAAGCTTTTAGATGATGTGTATAGATCATCCTTCTATATTCATCCTAGAAGTAATAAGATTTATAAAGATCTGAAGAGAAAATTTCAGTGCAATAACATGAATATATTTGTATATTGGTGTTTGGTGCTTGGTGCTTGGTTTGATAACAAGTCAAGGCTATATGATGTAAGTTTAATGGTATGATACAACCATTGCCATAACAGTATGTAAATGGAAAAATATAATCATGGATTTCATTATAGGACTCCCTAATACATCTAAAGGCAATAATTCCATCTCAGTGGTAGTAGATTTCCAAAATAAAGTCAACTCATTTCATTATTATCAAGGAAGATTTTTCTCTTGACCAAATTTACAAGATATACATAAGGGAAGTAGTAAGATTTTATAATGTTCCAATATAAATTTTATCTAATCAAGATCTGAGGTTTGCCTTTAGATTCTGAAGAATCCTTTGTAAAGTGTTGGATACAAATTTGAGTTTTAGTTTTATTTATCAGCCTCAGATAGATGTTCAATCTGAAAAAACCATTAAAAATCTAGAGGGTATTTTGAGATCATGTTCAATATATTTACAAGGATATTGGGATAAACACATTCTCCAAGTGGATTTATTATATAACAATAGTTTCCATTATAGTTTTCAAATGGAACCATATAAGGATTTATATAGGAAGTGGTTTCAAATTCCAATATAATTGGATAAAATTAGAGAGAGGAAGATTATGGGACTTGGTCTTATCTAAAAGGTGATAGAGAAGGTTCAAACTATCCAACATCATTTTAAATCTACACAAAGTAGATAAAAAATATATGCATACAACCATTGGTGAGACCAAGAGTTTGAGTTTGGAGATAATTTTTTCCTTCTTATATCATCATGAAATAAAGTTATGTGGTTTGGGAAGAAGGTGATGATTATTCTTAGATACATCATCCCCTTTGATATCCTTGATCACATTAGAGTTTTTTCCTATCAACTAGCACTCCCACCTAACATTTCTTAAGTAAATGATGTGTTATATGTATCCTTATTAATGAAATGCATACTAGACCCCTCACATGTACAAAATCCAGAGGTGTCACCTTTATAGAATGATAGTTCATATGAGGAATAGTCAAAGAATATATTAGATCATATAGATAAATTTTTACAAAACAAGAAAACTCACTCAGTCAAAGTATTGTGGTGGAACCACAAGTTTAATAGAGAAACTTGGGAACTCTAATAGGTGATGAAACATATGTACCCTCATCCATTTTAATCTATGAAATAAAAAAATTTGGGTGAAATTTATAAAGGGGGGATAATTTCATGACCCAAACTTTTATAAATTAAATTCATTTTTAAAATTAATAAATTCCTCATTAATTAATTCATCTATTGAAAACACTTTTACTAATTTAGTTATTTTTTACCAATATAAAATATATCCTATCACATTTCAAAGAATATTAATCATATTAACTATTGATAATGTATTCATTGTATAGTGACTATTAAGATTAGTATATATTTAGGATTGTTATAAAATTCAATTGACACAGATGGATGAAGCGATGGTAGCGACCTGTAGGATAATACCCTATGAAGTCCATTTATGATAGACTCTAAGATAGATGGAATCACAAGGTTTTTCTGTTAACCAATCCCAATATTAGATTCAACAACTAAAGCTTGATCAAAATCATTTATGTGTAAAATTCAAGATTATCAAGATCACAACCCAAACCATGTTCGTCGAACAACCCTAAGAAAGTACCACCATCACACACTTTACCCTTAGGGTCTACACGGTTTCAATAAGGGGTTATGTATCCAGACCCTCACCATATGAATTTATATATTTTATTTAAAATAAAATAATGATTATAAAAAATTTAAAATAACTCCATTTTTTAGAAATCATGGTAAAAACCCATAGGATGTTTTTTGGTTATGATTATTTTATTATATATATTACAAAACCTATGTTTAAAGATTAATAAATAATTCTCCTCTTTTTTCTATACATGCACACCCAACCTATCACTCAAATTCACTAAAAACCCATTGAGTATTAATTTTCTCTCCTTGTCCCTCTCTAAATCCCTCCTAATGTGTTAACTAGACCTTAAGAAGCTTCTCCCAAGCTTTTAGAAGTGCCCTCTCAATGTAAGGGATTCTCTCCTCCTCTTTATTCAATCGCTTTATTTTTATAATGCCTTTTTATTTTTAATTATTAATTTTGGAATATGTTCTTACGCATTAATTTATTTTACTCATTATTTAAAAGTAATGAGAGGCCATATTTCACTCTCATTAAACCCTTCCATGAATCTTTATATACACTTGTTATGATTCCAAAATTATCCTATGATTTTCAATGAAAAACATTTTTATGAATACCCATCCCCATTTCCACTCAAGGGTATTCACCTAGATATACCTATACTTTATTGATTTGGGAATTCTGTGTATGTTACCTACACTCCTTAATCATATGATTAAAAGTTATGAAAGGAATTCTTATATTGTATAATCTATGTGGAACACAAATGAATGTACATGATATGAATATTATGCATGGGATAAGAATTATATATCCTTACAATGCAATGGGTAATGTTTTTATCTCATGAGATACCATGTACGGTACTGGGAGTGTTATCCTGATCACACTATGTTATGATATCCTAGCAGTTATCCTTAACTTATGCTTGTGATTTTATGTTTTATGTTTTTTCCAAATTCATTTGTTTCCTTGATGGTATCATATTATATCATGATTTTATGTTCATGTTAATGATTCTCATCACTTTTATGCCACCTAGATATGCCTCTTGACTCACATATGTTTCTTTCATTATTTTATTCTTTGATTATTCCCTTATTGGGAAATATATCACACACATTTCTTATGTAAATCCCTAAATCATCCCATGAAGTAATAGAATATCAAGGGATTTAAAAGAAATGAGGATTATTTGGATGTTAAAGATGAATCCCCAGTCCTTGAGGTAGTTAATTAATGTAATGTAAATCCACATATAGTGACTGAATCAACCCTAAAAATCAAATATGTTAAAAAGAAGTCATATGCTTTAATTGTTATGAAATAAGGTGTCCTATAATTTCCCGTTAACTCCATTTCTCATAGGGAATTTTCAAAAGTTCCAATAGCTACTTACCAACAACCTTAAACATTTTTTCCACCAGGGAATCATGTCGTAAGCTCAAATTCAATTAAAAATGGAAATATCAAGGAGGTTGAAGCCGTTGGGTACTCTATTTATGAAAATGTTCTTACCTAGAATTAAAATAGCTCTTCTAAAGTCTTAAATTTGAATATTTTTTACTATTAATAGAAATGGAATCCAAGTTCATAGTGATAATTGTATTTTTTAGGTTTGTTGAATTTGTTGTTTGAAGTGCAGTTCAAATTGCTATCAAGGAGTCTCCAATAATCATTTGTGTTTTTCAAGTTCATGTGAAGGGGAAAAGATATACCAATTTTTGAGTTTGGATTAGTAGGGGGAGGATCCCAAATGTTTGTGTGGGAATTTTGTATATAAATTATGGTGGTCATGGAAAAATGAGCTATATCGGTGGAGATAGTTGTGGCTTTTTTCGGGGTTATTTTTTTTAGCCAAAACTGTGGGAAGGGAGGAGGGTATTTTGTCCATAGGTGTGGAAGTGATAGTTATTTCTAGATGGTGGTTTCCATGATATCTATCCCTTTGGGATGCAGTTCCATCCACCAAGAATATGGTAGTGCATCAAGTACCCACTGTCTAGTATACATAAAAAACAGAAAAGAATTTTGGTCAATTGTTGTCATTTATCTAGTTATCTAGTAAATTGGGTACTTTGTTTCATTTTTGTTTTTATGTGTTGATGAAGAAAATGGTTGATAATTAATTCATAAAATTAATTAAAGGTGATGATTACTGGATGGGATTCTTTTATTTTTCTTAAAAAATGGACTTTAAGGAAATGTTATAGAGTTTTAAATAATTTTGTGATATGCTTATTTCAAGTTATTGTGCTATGCACCTAATTTCCCAAAGCTACTAGGCCTCTCGATCTTCTAGTAATGTGATATGTGTACCTTTATGAAATAAATAATTTTTTTAAGTCTATAAAAGATATATATTGTCATAAAATGATCCATTTTTACTCTTGTTTGAAGGACCATGATAGCATAACTATGGTTATCTGAGGTGTGGGATTCATATATCACCCTTTCTGGATATCACTTTCCACATGTCACACTTCATGTCTCAAGTCTCTCTAATTTACAAAAATCTTTCATGGCTATCGGTCATGCGTGCATCCAGTTTTAAAAGACACCTCTATTTGGATATGCATACACTCCCTAACTTTTCTCTTCATACACACCCCCAATATAGACTTCCTATCAAAGGAATGTTTCCATATTAAGAAAAGTGTCTTTAAATCTTTGTATTCCCTAAAAGTATCACAATGGAACCCATTATTCAAATATAGTTAGTGTACATTTCTTACATAATTTTCCCATACTATCACTCTTGATCTAAAAACCTCAATTCACAATTTATAGTATTATCATCCTATATTAAAAAGTTGTGTAAAGTGTTATTGGTGTTAGGACCTTGATTCGATTGTTGTGTCACACCTCCCCTTCACACATGGTCCTTGTATCAGGACTATAAATTGTGTGTGACCCTCTAAAATGGACAATAGTGGAATCATGATCCCATTCATATCATTTAAAACTTTTCCTTGACACTATATAGACTATCTTATTTTATTTTGGTTCATACAACAATATCTTGAACTATATTCACCTTGGTTAAAGTTGTACAACCTTAAACCTTAGCCTCAGATGTTCCAAATTTCAATACCTTAAACTAATAATAAAAGAGATGTAAAAATTTTCAAGATAAAAACCCATAAAGGGTATCCTAAATAAAATTTAAACCCTCAATTTATAAGACTCCATCATACCATGATTAGGAAAACGTATAACACAAATGTAAAAAGGGAATAAATATTTAGGGGACTAGCATATATACATAGAAAAAGAAAATCAATGATCTATGGACCCACTAACTTAGAAAAAAGTTAAATTAATGGAACTTCATGTCTCTTTACACTGGTAATGTGTTCAATATAAAATGTATTAACCTTTAGGGTACAAAAATCCTCCTTGAATACCCACTAGTCTAATACCCTACTTCATTTCATAAATGTTTTAATCCTCACAAACCTTCTAGGGATATCGTTAATCAGTATATCGAACTTCAAAGGACACCTATGCTTAGCTAGGTGTACATTTCAAAACATGGATCTACATACACACCCCCAATCTACCCTACCATTTATAATCATGATTTAATCCTAAGAGAAAAGGTCCTATAATATCTCTTTGACATAACATTTTTACAATAGAAATCATCATTTAAATACGATCGGCAGTCATCACTAAAATATGTGTCACATGCCAGTATCCTTGAGTCAAATTCTTTCAGTTATTATTTACAAAGCCCATGATCCAATTATTATATTGTATTTAGTACCCTCAATTCTATATGATGGTGCATCATAATAATTTTCAAAGATAGGTTATCACATTGTATCCTTGAACACTTAGTTGGTTCTCATCACATGATCTTAAACCACATGAAACAACCGTCTAAGATTCATGATCATAAAATAAAATCCCCCTTCTTCAGTATAATCTATTTATTTGATATTTTCCTTTTATTCACTTTTTATTTTTCCTTTCCCATACAAGATAAATTTCCCCACGTGTTTGGTCAAAGCTATAAGGCCTTTGACTGTAGTAATATATGGTCTAATCTATCCAACATTAAACCTCAGCAACCTATAGTCCAAGCACTTTTACCTTAAACCATATGTACTATCCCTCAATATTATTCACTTTAACAACATTGGGTTCTCTATTCACATCAGATTTTACTTTTCCAGTGTTTCTAGGAATACCACCTCATTTTTCTTAAAAGTTATATAATATTAAACATTAGTTACATTGGCCCACCTTTAATGGCTTAAACCTACCAAAGGAAAGATACATGAAACTCACCAAGATGAAAACCCACAAATAGATACCTAGGAAAAATCGAGTCTCCACTCACTGGGCAGGTATCTTTCATGGTCCAGACAAAATTAAGTATTACAAATGGAAAAAAACACAGTACTTGTTAGGTTGAAAACCCATAAAGGTTGGCTTAAGAAAATTTAAGTTCCTACCCACAAATATTTCTCATATGAAACTTTATAAAAAAAATTATATTGATAAAATTAAATACTTAAAGCTTATGGGATTCCATAATATGATGCAAGAAAATTCATGTTGTGCTCATTGGGCCTTTTGGCCTAGAAAAAAGTGTATTCTTCTATTCCCTCATCCTCAAAATATCAGTCTAGAGAATCCATGAGAAGTGTGTAAAGACATAATTTCATGGTATTTGAACCCTCTTGGCATTATAAACCTCATTCTAAATTTTTATGTTTAGATACTCATCATTTTGAGTCAAATCATTCATCTAAATATACTAAATTTATTATACAATGATGATAGCTAAGTTTATACCCCATCTGTGATGCAGGCCCATAAGGTCATAATTCATCCAAATGGACCAACTATAGTGTCATGACAATATTATTTGTGTTTATTCCCATCTGTGATCCATTCCCAAGAAGAAATCATTATAACTCGCATATTGGGAGCCACGATTGACTTTTTCAATTTATTTTTAATGTTCAAATGTTTTTAATTTATTTTAGTACCACTTTTCATGGATTTTAAGGTTATTATGAGGTGATATTCAAATAAAAACAAAACTTGATATGTAAAAAATCATAATAAATTTAGTTTCATTCAATGATCAAAAAAGGGCGAAGGATAATCTATAAGATGGATAAGCTTTATATTCTCCCAAAAAATGAGATCCTCATATAATACTCTTTATGAAATATTGAAATTCATTAATTTATGGCCATAATATATCAATAATATAGTGAATTTCAATTAACCCTTTGCTTTTTCTTCCTCAGTAAGATGAATATTCTCTACCTCATCAACAACTTCTTTTATTTTCATTCTTAGCTTCTTCAAATAGTATTCAATTATCTGTTAAATACTCATTAGAAATATCAAGATCCTCATAAAGGCACCCAACTTAAATTTTTTATTTATTATCCAAGACTTTTTGAACCATTTTTATCTCCATCCACCAAGGCTCGTTTCGAAGCAAAAAAAATTTAAGAATAGCTAATTGTGTCATTATCTACTCCCTTAAAAGGATTTGATGTGATGCATGTCCTTGTTCTCGGCACTAAACCATCTTCTCTATAGAATCATGAGCTTGGTAGTAATTATATCCATTAAAACCTTAGTTGAAGAATAAATAAGGAATATTCCTTATTTGATTACTTAATTCCTCAAGGTAAGTTCCATAAATGATCCTTGAAATCTTTCTCCACAGTAGGTGTCAATTTATTTATAGGAATAATGAGTCTTTTAAGTTCATATTAAAAAAATGTGGGGATTTTTATATTGGTTGTGACCAAAAAAATCCAAGGAACAGCTAATATAGATAACTTCTGATGGATGTGGCACTAACACAACATTTTCCCATATAGGTTCCTTTATTTGGGACATCTAGGAGATAATATTTCAAACTCCTTTAACTTGTGGTAGAGTAATTGAAACTAACAACCGGGAATATTTTTATCAAGTAATTCTATGAAATCAACCAAATAGTGAAATATTTAGATACTTACTCCCATATTTTGGAGTAATAGTCACAACCATGGCCTCCCCTCCATGGGGAGCAACGATAAGGATTTATGATGACGACACTTTCATTGATTCTAAGGCCACCTAGATTTCTCCATATAGTGGAATGATGGTATTAGAATTTCTATCCAACCCAGATACATCTTGAGAATTTTAAAAACAAATCTACACACACAAAATATGCATTAGTAAATTCCAATGAAGAAATAAAGATGTTGTAATTAAAATGGAATGCCTTCTTACAATGATACACTGAAAGTGACTATGTCATACTCAAGATGGTCAACCAAGGTGTTGATATCCTAGGATATATTAGTTTAATGGGTTCACTCCTAAAACCATCATAGTATTCAAGTTTAACTCCCAATATTATTATAGTGTACAAAGTCCCTTACTGAACTGGGTTTACTCCCCATTCTATCCTTGTTTCTCTAATGAGATATCAATATTTACCCAATACATTAGAAATAGATATAGATCCCACCAGCCACATAATTAAAATAATAAATACATGTTTCACAAGATCATAAAACATTCATTATATAAAAACCCATGAAAATAATTTGGTTTCATAAATTATTCAACATATCTGAACTCATAAAAAGAAATGGGTTTTATAGAACATTTCATCAAAGTATAACCCATGGAAAAGAAACGGGCTTTATAAACATTATTCCATAATAAACGTAAACCATTTAGATAAATAATAAATATGGTATCATTGCATCATATTCCTAATAAATATTAAGTTACATCAAAGGATGTCATCATATATGGAAAATGATTTGGAAAGAAAAATCAAATGGAATATTTCTTTAGGAAAATATTCTTTATTGGAAAATCACTTTTTTAAAATTAAAAATTCATAAAATATTATGGAAATACTTTTCTTTAAAAATAACCTTGAAACCTTATAAGGTAATATTCATATAAAATAATGGTATTGATGGATGGAAATTTTATTTATGTTATAAACATTAAAATAAATATTTCTTTCACATTTTCTACAAAAGATAAATGGGCCTTGTTTGGAAAATGGAATGAATATTCCTTTTAAAACATATTTTAGAAATTAAAAATGGGTAAAACGTATTTAATAAATACTTTGGTAAATTTTAAAAAAAATAAAACATTTTTTTTTAAATGGATATGGAAGAAAAGGGGGTTTTGACCGAATAAAGAAAAAAATATTAAAAACATTATTTTGGTCATTTTAGTACAAAAAGAGAGTAAAATGAAAGAAAAACATGTATTTTAATGAAATAACCATATGATAATAAAATTAATGAAGTTATTGATAAATAAATTGTAAAATTTCATCACCAAATCAAAATACTAAACAATATCGATAAATAACGAGATTGAAACATCAAACCCTTACCACATTGGTATCTTTTGAATCATATGCCTCATTAAAGAATAAAATAAAATGAAAATTTTAATACCATTAAAATAAATATATGAATGATATAATATGTCAAATTGGTAGTAGATACACCTCATAGAAGAAGATATTTGCATAACATAACTTATGTCCCAAAGAAGGCAATTTGAGACAAAAATCTTTTACCTTAAGTCTCAACTTCTTTCATACACATTAAAACCTATTATATAATAAATATAATATTATTATAAATATATTATAGAACCATAATTATATATAATATACTATATATTTATTAATTAATACCCTTTATTACCTGTTTATTTATAATTCCATGTTAAAATCATGTTTCGGGTAATAATTGCTTTGTTTTTTGTGTATGTTTTAAATTTCTATTTTTTGTCCTATTAATTTGATCATGGTTCCATAATATAAATAATTTTAAAAATTATATAAATATAATATATATTTATTATATATGTATTTAGAGTAATCCGTAAATTTAGAGATAGAAAATAACATACACTATTCATGGAGATGGCAGGTCGTATGTACGCATGAACGTTGTTTCTATTTTCTTAAAAGATAAAATAAAATGAATTTAAATAATATATTACTTTTAAAGAAACATTTTTATGTCATATATATCACATATATTCATTAAATTTATCCTAATTACCTTCCATGCAAATCATTAGTGAAAAACTAATCATGTCACTTCATGAGGCGATGGTCCACCGTACAAACAAATGATGTTATCATAGGGAATAGAAAGAAATAAGGTATATGTGATATCATAATTATTGAAGTATAATAATATCATAAATATCATATATATATATATATATATTAAATCTATCATTATATGTAATTGTGTAATGTGGTGATGGAAAACAAATAATATCAGTCCACAAGGTGGTAGTTTGATGTACACACGAATGATGATTTTGTATCTCATTTGATGGAAGAGGGTATGGATTTATGTGGTTAAATTAACATAATAATATATAATTATATGGGATATTATGTTGTTATTATATCTGAATAATTTAATAATATTTATAGGAGGTTGGATAAGAAATAAAATAAAGACGCTCGGTTAAGTACGATACCTCTTCTTCAGAAAACCTCCTTAGGTAAGAAAACAATTCTTCATATGATGGATTTTTTATAAATCTAAGGGATATAGGTAATTTTTATGGAAGTAAGAAAGTTATTTTGGTACATATTGTAAAATCCAAAGGGCTTTGAATGTGTGAAGAGGAGAGGCGAAAGGGTGACTTTTGTAATTGAGGAGAGTGGAACACTTGTAATTTTTAAAAATAAAAAGGTGTACCCACTATTTTCACATGATACATGGCTCAAAAATGGAAAAGTTTTTAGTTAATTTTAACTCGTATCTTTTTATTTTAAACCTATGGTGAATATGTTTTTACCTTAACCGCAGAAAAATATTATTACTATATTCACAATTCATTTTGACCAAAAATTAAGATAACTTAATTAGATAATATAAATTATTCTTATTAAAAATATGGAATACATTTTAACAAATTCAATTAAAAAAATTGGAATAATATAATTTAAAATTAAACTCATATACGTGATAAAAAAGTGTTTTTTCAAGAAGTGTATTTTTCAAGAAAATGGTGATTTTATATTAATTTTATGACTAGTAATAATCATTATATGAAATTAAATTAATATTTATTGATATATGATCTATAAATTTCAATTAAATAAATCATAATTATAGTTCGTTTTAATTAATTAAAAATGAGAAACATTATGCACTTTAAAACAGTTTTAAGAAAAATCATGTTTTTAAACCCAAAAATAAACTTATACTAAATTCAAATATAATACAAATTAAAAAGTAATTAAGTGTAATAAATATAAATAAATAATACTAATGTTAATTGAAATCATATTCATAACTTAATGGTACTTTCTATATAATTAATTTATTGAAATGAAATGAATTTTTTTACAAAAATCAGTATGTTTCACTATTCACTAAAAAATCACTATTTTCCAAAAAAACCAAAAAAAATAATCCTAAGTACATTTAGATATTCCAATTTAAAAAATGAACTTTTTTAAAAAAATAAATTTTATAAAATTGAAAAAAAAATACATTTTTTATTTAAAAACATTTTTTTGAGAAAAAATAGTATTTTCTAAACATATAAAGACTTCACTAAACATTGAGTAATTGGTTATAAATATGTTTTATTTATATAAAAAAATTATACTTAATATTCAAAATATGGTTATTCATGTTCATACATTCAATTTTAATGTCTATGTTATGATAGACATGTTAAATAGTAATATAAATAATATATTAGGGCTCATTAGAACTCTGTATTGCATGTAACACAAGCTATCGAGGAAATTAAATTTATTTAAAGAAAACATATTTAATAAAATATCAGGGTGTTACAATTTGAAAATCCTAGGATATATGCTTTGGTAAATTCAAAATCTCTTTATGAACCATTATGAAGGGAACAAAAATACCTATGAAATTTTATGTTAGGAAATAGACCATGGATAACTTAGATTAAAACCTATAAATTCAAAGATTAAAGAATATATGTCATTTATGAGTTATCACTTCAATTTTCCCCTTTTATGTGTTTAATATATTTAAGATTCTCATCCCTAATTTTCCATTTATTTTAGTCAATAGCTTGAAATAGGAGGAACCAATCCAACAACCAATGTGATGGGCAATGTGATGACTGCCCAAATGAGATTCCAAACCTAATGGGTACATGAGATGAGAACTTCATAAAAAAATTACTTAATTAACTCATGTTTTGAATAAAAACATGAATATGGAGGAAAACACACATCCCCTTAAGAAGGAGAAAGTTCCAATTGAGACCTTTATGTGACAAATGAAACTAACTTTAAATGGATATTCTGACCCCTTAATCCTCGAAAAATAGACAAAATTCATATAAAATATCTTCTCCTTCCTTAAATACTCTGATCAAGATGATTTCATCTTGGATGTTTTTCATAAGGATGGATAATCTGTTAAATGGTGGACGTTGACCTGGAATATGTAGCTAGAGGAAGATATCAATGTGATGGAGTGGAAAGAATTTAGGAAAATGTAATTTGATAAATATTTGCCTCTCACTCTCTAAATTTAAATTTAAAGGGAGTTCATTAACTTAAAACAAAATTTTGATGAATCCATTAGGCTGTATGAGTAAAACATCACAATACTTGTGTGATATGCCTCAGGCTTTGTCATTGACCCCAAAAGTAAAGTCGACTACTTCTTTCACGGGTTAAAAATAAATCTATAAAAAGATATGGACATTTGAGACTTTAAAAGCTGTGAGAAAATTGTTTGATTTTCCCTCAAATTTTAAATGGATATCAATTTATCTAAAGGGTCTCGTTTATCTAGATATAGTAAGCAGAGAATGGATTCTGGGGGAGAGATAAAGGAGTCTCACAGTGACAAGAAATTTCAACATTCCACTTATCAAAAGAGTAAGAAGAAGCATCTTGTAAATTTCTTGAAGGGGACAAGGAAATGAATTAGGTGTTTAATGGAAGGTAACCTAGATAGTGAGTTCCGATTAGAGTAAAATGATAATGTTATATAAGAAAGGAATTTTCTAGTCAAACCTCATCCTATTTCCCAATGTTTTAACTTCAAGGAATAAGGACACTATAAAAACCAATGCACTAAGATAAGTGTTTTTTATGATAACCAATTACAATGTCCTCCAACTCCTAGAAAAAAAATTGTGATATTATTCCATCACAACTACTGAGGTTATCACCAAAAAAGGAATATTTGAAGACTCAATTTGCGATTCTTGGAAAGGGGGGCGATGAGGTTTTCCTGATGACCACTTGGATGTTTGTTTCTTTTTACTTTGTTGTTGCATTTGGTTTTTTCCGGATTGTGTACTACTTGTAATGGTTTTCCTATTTCCAATTATAAAAGAGGTTTTTTCTTTCTTTATCAAAAGGGGATTTCCCCCTCACCCTTATCAAAAAAAGGTATATTTGAAGATCCTTAAAAAATAAAGGAAATTGAAGGGTGGACAACACCAAAATCTATGACAGAGATCCATAGTTTCCTTGGATTAGCCAGGAACTATCATCGATTTGTGGGGAAAATATCATGATTTTCAAGCCCAATAACCAAGTTAACTCATAAGGGAGTGAATTTTTACTGGACTGTTGAATGTTGGGATATCTTTAAAGAGTTAATTAAGTGGAAAATAATAGCATGTGTGCTCTCATTACCCACTAGTGGGGAACTATTTGTGATCTAAAGAGATTCTTCCAAAAATGGATTGGGTTATATACTTATTCAACAAGAAAAATTGATATCATATTCCACCTATTCAAATATCCATGAAAATAACTAAAAAAACATGATCTGGAATTATCTAGAGTGATCTTTTCATTTAATATTTAGTGACATTATCTCTATAGGGAGAAGTGTGACATATATTTGGATCATAAAAGGCTCTATTATATATTCACAAAAAAACAATATCAATATGAGACAATGAAGTTTGTTATATGTGATCAAATATTATGATTTTTCAATACACTACCATCTTGGGAAGGCGAATTGAGTGGCGGATTCTCTAAGTAGAAATGATCCCGCAAACCAATCCATAATGAGTATTGAAAGGGATCCAATCTTCTTGTATATGCAAAGGATGAAAATAGTTATCATAAAAGGAACATCAACCTACCTTTATAAAATAACTTCTTAACCATCTATTCTTAAGAGAGTAAAGGAGGCCAAAAAAGATGATGAGGAGCTATAGAAAATGGTGGTGAAATTCTAGAGTTCAAATTTTCTAACGATGGAGTTATAAGGTTTGGAACCCTGATATGTGTCCCATCAAAACCAAAACTAATGAGGGAACTTTTAGATGATGTTCATAGGTCATCCTTCTCTATTAATCTAGGAATTACTAAGATTTATAGAGATCTGAAGGCTAACTTTGAGTGGAATAACATGAATAGATTTGTATCTTAGTGCTTGGTATAATAACAAGTCAAGGATAAATGATGAAAGTTTAATGGTATGATACAAAAATTGCTATAACAGTATGTAAATGGGAAAATATAATCATGTATTTCATTGTTGGACTCCCTAATACATCTAAAGGCAATAATTCCATTTTAGTGGTAGTTTATTTCCTTATAAATTCAACTCATTTCATTATTATCAAGGAAGATTTTTCTCTTAGACAACATTCCAAGATATACATAAGATAATTGTTAATATTGTATAGTCTTCCAATCATAATTTTATCTAATCAAGATTTGAGGTTTTCCTTGAGGTTCTAAAGAATCCTTCAGAAATTGTTGGATACATACTTGAGATTTAGTTCTGTTTATCATCCCTAGATGGATGGTCAATCTGAGAAAACCATTAAAACAATAGAGGATATGTTTAGATCATGTTTAATATATTTCCAATGAAATTTGTATAAACATCTTCCCCTGGTGGATTTATCATAAAACAATAGTTTCCATTCTAGTGTTCAAATGGAACCTTATATGGATTTGTATAGGAAGTGGTTTTAGACTCCAACATAATGGGATAAAATTGGAGAGAGGAATATTATGGGACTTGATCTTATCAAAAATATGATAGAGAAGGTTCAAACTATTCAACATCATTTGAAATCTACACAAAGTCGATAGAAAATATATACAGACAACCATTGATGAGATAAAGAGTTTGAGTTTAGAGATAATGTGTTCCTTCTTATATCATAATGAACTAAAGTTATGTGGTTTGGTAAGAAGGTAATGATTATTCTTAGATACATCATCCCCTTTGATATCCTTGATCACATTAGAGTTTTGTCTTATCAAGTAAAATTCCCACCTAACATGTATTAAGTTCATGATTTGTTCCATACATCCCTATTAAGAAAGTAAATACTATACCCCTCACATGTACTAAATCTTGAGGTGGTGACTTTGGAGAATGATCTTTCATATGAGGAATAGTCATTTAAGATCTTAGATTATATAGACAAAGTTTTATGAAACAAGAAAACTCACTCGATCACAGTATTGTGGTGGAACCACAAGTTTAAGGGAGAGACTTGGGAACTGGAAGAGGTGATGAAACAGATGTACCCTCATCCATTTTAATCTATGAAATAAAATTTTGAGGGTGAAATTTCTGAATAAGGTATAATGTAATGACCCAAAATTTTATACATTAAATTTATTTTTTGAATGAATAAATTCCTCATTAAGTAATTTAGTTATAGAAAAAACTTGTACTAATTTATTTATTTTAAACCATTATAAAATATAGCCTATCAAATTTCAAAGAACATTAAGAATATTAATTGTTGATAATATAATCAATTTATAGTGACTGTTAAGATTTTTATATATTAAGGTTTGTTATAGAATTCAATTAACATAGATGAATGAAGCGATGATAGAAACCTATAGGATAGTACCCTTTGAATCCCATTTATCAAAGATTCCAAGAGATATGGAATCACTAGGTTTTTTCATTGACCAATCTCAAGATTAGATTCAAAAAATAAAGCTTGATCAAAACCATTTATATGATAAGTTTAAGCTTATCGAGATCACAACCCAAACCATGTTCGCAAAACCACCCAAATAAAGTACCACCATCACACACTTTACCCTTAGGGTGTACACGGTTGTAATAAGGGGTTATGTATCCAGACCCTCGTCATATGAATTTAAATATTTTATTTAAAATAAAATAAAGATTATATTTATCCATTTTTATTATTAATTTATAAATCATTTTATAATGAGTTTGATAAAAATTATATATTAATATGAAGAAATTAAAATTGTATTTTTGGGAAATATATAGTTTCAATTAAGACGCTCTTTTTGTTAAATTTGTGAATTTTTTAAATAAATTTTATTTTAATAATATATTCTAATTAAATAATATTAATTTAAATATAAATTATAATATAATGAAGTCAAATGTAATTTTTATAAGGTTCAAAAGGATTTTAGTGTCATGAAAACTAGTATTTTTCTAATAAAAAGGAATTTTATTTAAAAGCGTAAATTCATATATTTAGAAAACTATTTTAGTAAAATAAATATCATTTATAAAATCATCTTGTTTAAATTACCCAATAAGAAATTTTTCATCATTCTCTTAGATGGTCTAATTTTTAGGTAAAAAATAAATACGGTATAAATATATGGTATGTATTATGACATCATAAAAACCAAAATGTTATGTAATAAATATTATAAAAGGAATATATGAAGATATATATATATTTTCTTTAAAATTATGTCTTTATAAAGTTATTTGATCAATTTTATAAACCTTTAATGAATCCTCTAAAACCTATATTATATTTTAAGGTTTTAAAATCAATTATCTATGAACATGACTCACTTCCACATCAGAAATGAAATTATTTTAATATGTTTGGTTTTTGGGTTAATAAAATATTTAAAATAACTCCATTTTTTTATAAATCATGGTAAAAACCCATGGGATGTTTTTTGGTTCTGATTATTTTATTATATAGAGTCTGAAACCTATATTTAAATATTAATAAATAATTATCCTCTCTTTTTCTATACATGCCCACCCAACCTATCACTCATATTCACTAAAAACCCATTTAGTATTAATTTTTCTCCCTATCCCTCTCTAACTCCCTCCTAATGTGTTATCTAGATCTTAAGATGTAACACCCCAGGTAAATAAAGAATATGACATTTTCATATTTATCCATATTTGTGAATAAAATATTAATATGACTTTAAAGGGGACGCTATGCTCGATGGCATACCCAACATGCAACAATGAGTTTCTTGGGAATCTTACGTTGCACTCTAATAATAAAATAATATTATTTTAAATGGTAGTTAACATGTAGCCGTTGTAATGGCGGGAATGGATAGAAATAACTAAAATATGATTATATATGTTTTTAAATGTTTTTACAATTATCCAATAAAGGATAGAGACTTAAAATACGGAAAGAATTCAATTTTAGGCGTATATGCCATAGTTTTCACTAAAGGTTCACTTATCGCCTCTTGATGGAGAACCGTCATTAAATATAGTTTTGTTCACTCTTATACATCCTTTTGGACCAAATAAAACTCTTCTTAAGATTTGGGACATAAAAATTTACTTTGTGTAAATTTTTGGTATCTTTCTGATAAAGTTCATTTTTTTTAATGAATAGTGTAAAATGTTGTATTTTAATTCAAAACCTCTTTTTAATCTAATTTATTTATATGATTAGATTATATTTTGAATTGGTTTTAAAGTGAAATTAGAATATATTTTTACCATTAAATCCAATAGTGGTCGTTGGGATTAATTTCACTTTGAAATCAGACTTAAACCAGTGTCAATCTTTTGATACTTATTGTTTCATAAAAACACGCTATTTGCTCTGACAGCGGGAATTAATTATTAAATTAATTAATGTAACTTATATGTTTTGAATTTTTTAAAATAGACTTCATTTTTTAATTCCTAATATCAAATATAGCTTAGGGTGAATTTTTGGGATTTTTCTGAAAAACATCATTTTTTGATGAATAGTGACACCACTAAGTGGTACTTATAAAAGCTGATTTTTCCGTTTAAATGAAATTTTGTCATCTTTGTGTTTTTGAATTTCAAAAATCTGACATACATGGTTTTCATTAAGAAGTAAAATGTGGTTCAATGGAATAAAAATAATTTTTTGGTGAATAGTAACTTATTAAGTTTTTAATCGCGATTAGAGGTAATTATTGTAGTTTAAGGTAAAAATAATGTTTTAATAATATGAAATAAACTTGACACATGTCCTAACCTCATTGGATGTGTAATGGACGACCAAGACAAGCCATGGGTCAACTTGGGGACCCCATGGAGCCACTTTGGTTGGGAAATGACATAAATAACTTTTTATTTAATGTAAAAGTAAAAATGACACAAACATGATATGTTTTACTAAAACAATTTTTAAGTGGGGTTATACAAGTCAGATTTTTTATTATAAATAGTAATTAGAAAGATAAAAATATTTCCTACATCATAGTAATTTTTTTATAATTTTAGACATTAAATAAATTAAATTATTTATGACATTATAATGATGCAGCGATGACATCATTATCTGACGATTTAAATAAAATTAGAAGATAATGAAAACTCTATGACCTACACATGTCCAAAACTTATTTTATGGGTGGATTTCGAACCCTTATCACCTTATACACGAATTATATCAATTTGGGAATTTTTAAAACTGAAACACATTTTCAAATAAAGTAATATTTCTTACTTTCCAAAAGTACCCCTCCTCTCCTCTTATAAAAGGCCCCCACCTCTACCTCATTTCACACACTCCTCAAGCCTTTGGCTCGGCCAAACCCTGCCCATTTACTCTCTCCACATCCCTCTCCTCATCCTAGAGGATTCCCTTTGGGAAGAATCCTTTCAAAGGAAGTCTTTAGGCTCAAATCAAAAGGAGTTACACTTTTAAAGGTAATTCATTCTCTCATGTTCATTTGTTTTATTTTGCTTCTCCAACCCCCTAAACTATTTTTATTTACTTATTTTGTAACAACACCAGTATCTTCAATATACTAGGATGTTGTTATAATATTTATTCTAGATACACTGTCACAAAACTACATCAAATGGTTAAATAACATACGGTTTCCGTGGATGGCGAAATTCTGCCTCCCGAAACGATGATTGTTCAATACTCATTTAACACCTTCAAAGGTGGACATTATGATGTCACTATTTTTATATATGATATATAATATTTCTATGTTTTACTTATGCTTTTGTATTTTTCATTTGTGTCTTACCTTTATGGCTTCCATTATGGGTATATGCGATATCTTCATTTTAGGAAGTGCGGACTACCGCCCCCTCAAAGTGATGTGATTCGTTAATGCCATACGTGGGACGTATAAAGGATGGATTTAATGTTATTATATATGATTTTATACTGGAATTATTATATACCTATATATCATTATTATTTCTTTCCATTAAAGTATGAGATAGAAATTAAAGTAGCGTTCATGCATACGTACGGCTTACCGTCTCCATAAACGGTGCATTTCATTTCTTATACCCAAATGTAATGTAATATTATAAGTACATGTATATAATGGATATATATGATTAATGATACATCTAAATGATGAATATAATTCTGTAATTAAAATATACATACCTCTCATTTAGTTTTAATTCCATTAATATGACAAAGAAATGAAAGTAGCGTTCATGCGTACGTACGGCTTACCGTCTCCATGAACGGTGCATTTCATTTCTTACCTCTAAATGATTATGTAATATTATAAATGCATGTATATGATATATATATATGATATATATAATATCCAAATCAGTAATTTCATTCTGTATATAAATAACCTTTGACCACACGAACAACATGTAATTGTAAGAAGTCCACTTTCGACTTAAGAACCAAATATCGACAAAACAAACATGATTAAATCAAATGATTAAATAATGTTTATAACATGGTAATAAGTGATATAAAAGGAATAATGAACTTGAAAAAGGTTCTTAAGAAAGTAGAAATTAACTCAAGTTTATTATTCAGGAGATTAAAGAACGATCGAGTCAAGTCGGACCCGAGGTAAGGGATCCTACTCCTCTCTTTCTTTTTAAGTACACACTTTTATGTCATTCCTTTTATAGCTCATCTTTCTTGTTATTGGGATGATCTTTTATATTAAACTTACTGTAATTTTTATGTTCATGTGATGAGATACCCTATTCTCTCTCATCAATCCATTTTGGAAGTTTTGAGTGGCGCCGTTAGGCTGCCGAACTTTCGTAAGAGATCTAACCTCTCTCTTTCTTTTTAAGTACTCTCCTTTATGTCACTTCTTTTAAGCTCCTCTTTGTAATGTTGGGGGATGTTATTTTATATTCCTCTTTCTGTACATTTTGTTTTAATGTGATGAGATACCCTATTTGATCTCATCAATCCATATTCGGAAGTTTTATGTGGCGCTGTTAGGCTGCCGAGTTTTCGTAAGGGATTTTTCATCTCACTTTTATTCCCGTGAGACTTATGCTACATTTGCCACAAATTCCATTGAGTGGTGTATGTACTGCCCATTATTCTAATCTTTGTGTAATATACTTTATTTTATGAGTATTTACATCAATGATCTATTGTCCTTCTTTCATGGGGTGTATGTTTTGAAAGATACCCAAGTCGGTAAGGGAACCTTTCACCCTCCTTTTTTTTAAAAGACTTCTTTTGTTGGGTCTTTTAATTTACATATTGTTATGTTGTGATATGTTCTAATATATCTTTATTTGTGTAAATTTTATGTCCAAGTGATGAGATACACTTTTTATCTCTCATCAACTCATTTTGATGTGATGTCGTTAGGCTGTCAAGGGAACTTTTTAACCCAATTTCGATTTCTTTGGGTTCAACATGTAGTCATTGAATGTGTCATCCATTGAATATGTGTGAATGACCTTTTATTGTTTTAAACTTAATATCCACTTATATTGGTTGTATTTATATTTTTCACACATATTTTTGAGATTGATTTGTCCTTAATTTAAGGATACCTTCTTTATAAGGGATTTCATCACATTTGACATTTCTATTGAGGGTTCATTGTTGTTATGTACAAATTCACTCTTATATGGTGTATATACTGTCCTTTGGAGTATTATATCATGAATCCATTTATTCTCATGATATTATAAAGTTCTGACTAAATTTTATTCCTCAATTATTGTATTCAAGTGTCTCTAATTTTGGTAAAACCCCTTTAACCAAAATATCGTTTTAAATGTTTTAATTATTTGTTCTTATTAATATCCATGTTTTCAAAATGGTTTTAAGGATTTATTTATATGGATATTAATGGTTTAAAATTTTAATCTTCAAGGTGGTATGGGACACTTTGATTCAAAAATCTCTTTATTAAATGTTTTAAATGGTTTTGGAAATGGTTTCTTTTTGAACGGATTCATTATTTCAATATACTAAAATGTTATATTGTGATTGAAATGTGGAAATGTTATGTTTCCTTTATGCATGTTTTATGTGATACATTTATGTTTTGGTTCTTGGGAATTGTTATGAAAACGGGTGGTTTTGTGATAAACTAAGGGCGGGTGAGCCCGATATAGCTCTCCAATGCATTGGGTAACGCGAAGGAGTGAAACGTTAAGGTTTCTCCGAAGAGATTTAGGGAATATACTGTGATGGGTATTCCAAACGTAACCAAGAGGGTTACTCCCTACGTAAGAATGTTATGAATGCCTCAAGTTACCTTTTATGTCTTATGATTTCTATGATTTATTCATGATTTGATATGCCTATGTTTTATGGGTAAAGTATGATTTCATTCTTATGTATACATGTACTCATGTTTCCTTTCCATATTTTTATATCCCTTACTGAGCTTTTTATGCTCATCCCAAGTTTTTTAAATGTTTTTCACAGGCCAAGGGAAGGTTAAATGATGTGATGATAGTGTCAAGGATGTGTCAAGAAAGAATCCGTGTTATAA
Source organism: Viscum album (assembly GCA_963277665.1). NCBI lineage: Eukaryota > Viridiplantae > Streptophyta > Magnoliopsida > Santalales > Viscaceae > Viscum > Viscum album. The sequence continues at coordinate 1,347,225,014 of OY728140.1, read as the reverse complement.
TTTAAATATGTTTCCATTGATGGGAAGAATGAATACTGTCTTTTATGTAACCAGTTTGTTTAAATGTGGAATGTAATGCAAGTTTCATGATCTAATTCTCTATTACTCTAAACCTGAAAAGATCCTCAATGTGTAATCTTGTAATAACTCAAGATTAAGTAAGGTTTAAGGCTGGGGCCTTATAGTTGGAATCAAATTTCGGTTTAGATAACTTTAGAGGTTAGGGTATTCTCTAAGCATAAGTGACATTACCATAATGGTTAGGATTTCAGAAAGAGTCCTAGTTTTATATAAAGTGAATGAGTAAGTATATCTTAGTGTTTACCTTCCTCATTAGTACATAATGGTTTTTTTGATATACTCACACTGACATTTCTGTTTTTAGTGAATGGATGGATCTAGCAGGCACCAAAGAGACAACAGGTTTGAAGGAAACTGTGGTGGTTCTCTGATTAAGGTACTAGATAAAATGGAGGATTCAATGAGGAAACTCGTGGTTGTTCTAAACCAAATATCGAGGAGTCATGATCAACCACTTGAACATTGGTATGATCTTTAATGCATCATGTACGAGATGACCAATCCATGTGGAAGTTCAGGTAATAATTATAAAGGTAACCATTAGAGTTTATATGATCCTTACTTTTGAGGTAATTATGGGTTATTATATGATATGCTGGAAAATGAAAGGCATGAGATAAAATTGAGGTTAAAATATGTTATGATCATTTTTGATGATTTTATCCCTTTTTGGGGAATGATTTAAGAATTATATAGTTTTGGAAAAAGGACAACACGCAGACCGTGTGACTACCCGTCGCGTCGGACAAAGCTGCGGGAATCGAACCCACAACCAAAGTGCGACTGATATTTATCACCTACCACTGGACTACGTGAAGTCCCTGGTTAGTTTGACTGATTTTTTCTAGTTATATGATTTTATCAATTAAGAGTAAGTTGATTTTGGGTTATTTATGAAAATTATTAACCTATCATGGAGGATATGTGATTAGGTTAATTACTTTTCAATACGAGACTTTAGGAGCAACTGATGTTGTTTGGAGATAAATGTTACGATTTAACTTGGAAGACTATGTGACTAAATCCTTCAAATATTTGGGCTTCAATCTTAGTTTGGTTTACTTTGAATAATTTTATAGACAAATTGATTATAGAATGGTCCTCGTTGAGCTTTGGGTTTTGTTGGACAAATTTTGGAGATTAAGCATAGATTTTCTTTTTAATGGGTTATCCTTTTCTGGATTATCTGACCTTGTACTAACCTTTTTGGTTTTGGTTTTGGTTAAAGCCTAAAGACATGGTATGTATATAGTTCTCTTTTGTGGATTAGGTGATTCTCTAGAAGTTGATTATAGTACTCTTAATGCGAACAAGTCTCCCTAAATACTCGTCTTTTGGAAAAAATATGAGTTTGATTAAGGAATCTAGTAAAAGTTGAAAGTCAACATGATAAGTGATTATGTTTCCTTATGAATAAATTCCTCAATAAAAAGTAACTTAAAATAAAAATGTTGTATATTAACTTTTCCTACTGGGAAACCCAACACCATTTAACCCATCACAAGTTTGTGATTTTCTTATTGTTAACTTTCTCCTAAACATGTTTTCTATCACTCTCCATCAGAACATGACCCTATGTTTTCTCCTCCATGTCCATGTTTTCCTACATGGAGTCCTAGTATGGGTTAACTCGGGTGACCTCTGTACTTATCTTTCTTTATTTTAAAGTGATTGTTTTACCGACTCTTGTTCCGGTGTGGGACTTTCAAGGATGTTTCCAAGCGTAATTTTAAAATTGCGAGGACGCAATTCCCAAAAGGGGGAAAGGATGTAACACCCCAGGTAAATAAAGAATATGACATTTTCATATTTATACATATTTTTGAATAAAATATTAATATGACTTTAAAGGGGATGTTGTGCTCGATGGCGTACCCAACACGCAACAACGAGTTTCCTGGGAATCTTACGTTGCACTCTAATAATAAAATAATATTATTTTAAATGGTAGTTAACATGTAGCCGTTGTAATGGCGGGAATGGATAGAAATAACTAAAATATGATTATATATGTTTTTAAATGTTTTTACATTTATCCAATAAAGGATAGAGGCTTAAAATACGGAAAGAATTCAATTTTAGGCGTATATGCCATAGTTTTCACTAAAGGTTCACTTATCGCCTTTTGATGGAGAACCATAATTAAATATAGTTTTGTTCACTCTTATACATCCTTTTGGACCAAATAAAACTCTTATTAAGAGTTGGTACATCAAAATTTACTTTGTGTAAATTTTTCGTATCTTTCTGATAAAGTTCATTTTTTTAATGAATAGTGTAAAATGTTGTATTTTAATTCAAAACCTCTTTTTAATCTAATTTATTTATATGATTAGATTATCTTTTGAATTGGTTTTAAAGTGAAATTAGAATATATTTTTACCATTAAATCCAATAGTGGTCGTTGGGATTAATTTCACTTTGAAATCAGACTTAAACCAGTGTCAATCTTTTGATACTTATTGTTTCATAAAAACACGCTATTTGCTATGACAGCGGGAATTAATTATTAAATTAATTAATGTGAGTTATATGTTTTGAATTTTTTAAAATAGACTTCATTTTTGAATTCGGAATATCAAATATATCTTAGGGTGAATTTTTGGGATTTTTCTGAAAAAACATCAATTTTTGATGAATAGTGACACCACTAAGTGGTACTTATAAAAGATGATTTTTCCGTTTAAATGAAATTTTGCCATCTTTGTGTTTTGAATTTCAAAAATCTGACATACATGGTTTTCATTAAGAAGTAAAATGTGGTTCAATGGGATAAAAATAATTTTTTGGTGAATAGTAACTTATTAAGTTTTTAATCGCGATTAGAGGTAATTAGTGTAGTTTAAGGTAAAAATAATGTTTTAATAATATGAAATGAACTTGACACATGTCCTAACCTCATTGGATGTGTAATGGCCGACCAAGACAAGCCATGGGTCAACTTGGGGACCCCATGGAGCCACTTTGGTTGGGAAATGACATAAATAACTTTTTATTTAATGTAAAAGTAAAAATGACACAAACATGATATGTTTTACTAAAACAATTTTTATGTGGGGTTATACAAGTCAGATTTTTTATTATAAATAGTAATTCGAAAGATAAAAAGATTTCCTACATCATAGTAATTTTTTTATAATTTTTAGACATTAAATAAATTAAATTATTTATGACATCATAATGATGCAGCGATGACATCATTATCTGACGATTTAAATAAAATTATAAGATAATGAAAACTCTATGACCTACACATGTCCAAAAATTATTGGATGGGTGGATTTCTAACCCTTATCACCTTATCCACGAATTATATCAATGTGGGAATTTTTAAAACCGAAACACATTTTCAAATAAAGTAATATTTCTTACTTTCCAAAAGTACCCCTCCTCTCCTCTTATAAAAGGCCCCCACCTCTACCTCATTTCACACACTCCTCAAGCCTTTGGCTCGGCCAACCCCTACCCATTTACTCTCTCCACATCCCTCTACTAATCCTAGAGGATTACCTTTGGGAAGAATCCTTTCAAAGGAAGTCTTTAGGCTCAAATCAAAAGGAGTTACACTTTTAAAGGTAATTCATTCTCTCATGTTCATTTGTTTTATTTTGCTTCTCCAACCCCCTAAACTATTTTTATTTAATTCTTTTGAAAAAACACCAGTATCTTAAATATACTAGTATGTTTTTATAAGATTTATTCTATCTACACTCTCACACAACTACATAAAATGGTTAAAGAACATACGGTTTCCGTGGATGGCGAAATTCTGCCTCCCGAAACGATGATTGTTCAATACTCATTTAATACCTTCAAAGGTGGCCATTATGATGTCACTATTTTTATATATGCTATATAATATGTTTATGTTTTACTTATGCTTCTGTATTTTTCATTTGTGTCTTACCTTTACGGCTTCCATTATGGGTATACGCGATATCTTCATTTTAGGAAGTGCGGACTACCGCCCCCTCAAAGTGATGTGATTCGTTAATGCCATACGTGGGATGTATAAAGGATGGATTTAATGTTATTATATATGATGTTATACTGGAATTATTATATACCTCTATATCATTATTATTTCTTTCCATTAAATTATGAGATAGAAATGAAAGTAGCGTTCATGCGTACGTACAGCTTACCGTCTCCATGAACGGTGCATTTCATTTCTTATCCCCAAATGTAATGTACTATTATAAGTACATGTATATAATGGATATATATGATGAATGATACATCTAAATGATGAATATAATTCTGTAATTAAAATATACATACCTCTCATTTAGTTTTAATTCCATTAATATGACAAAGAAATGAAAGTAGCGTTCATGCGTACGTACGGCTTACCGTCTCCATGAATGGTGCATTTCATTTCTTACCTCTAAATGATTATGTAATATTATAAATGAATGTATATGATGGATATATATGATATATATAATATCCAAATCAGGAATTTCATTCTGGATATAAATAACCATTGACCACACGAACAACATGTAATTGTAAGAAGTCCACTTTCGACTTAAGAACCAAATATCGACAAAACAAACATGATTAACTTAAATGATTAAATAATATTTATAACATGGTAATAAGTGATATAAAAGGAATAATGAACTTGAAAAAGGTTCTTAAGGAAGTAGAAGTTAACTCAAGTTTATTATTCAGGATATTAAAGAACGATCGAGTCAAGTTGGACCCGAGGTAAGGGATCCTACTCCTCTCTTTCTTTTTAAGTACACACTTTTATGTCATTCCTTTTATAGCTCATCTTTCTTGTTATTGGGATGATATTTTATATTACACTTACTGTAATTTTTATGTTCATGTGATGAGATACCCTATTCTCTATCATCAATCCATTTTAGAAGTTTTGAGTGGCGCCGTTAGGCTGCCGAACTTTCGTAAGAGATCTAACCTCTCTCTTTAATTTTAAGTACTCTCCTTTATGTCACTTCTTTTAAGCTCCTCTTTTTAATGCTGGGGGATATTCTTTTATATTCCTCTTTCTGTACATTTTGTTGTAATGTGATGAGATACCCTATTTGATCTCATCAATCCATATTCGGAAGTTTTATGTGGCGTCGTTAGGCTGCCGAGTTTTCGTAAGGGATTTTTCATCTCACTTTTATTCCCGTGAGATTTATGCTACATTTGCCAAAAATTCCATTGAGTGGTGTATTTACTGCCAATTATTCTACTCTTTGTCTAATATACTTTCATTTATGAGTATTTACATCAATGATCTATTGTCCTTCTTTCATGGGGTGTATGTTTTGAAAGATACCCAAGTCGGTAAGGGAACCTTTCACCCTCCTTTTTTTTAAAAGACTTCTTTTGTTGGGTCTTTTAATTTACATATTGTTATGTTGGGATATGTTCTCATATATCCTTATTGATGTAAATTTTATGTCCAAGTGATGAGATACACTTTTTATCTCTCATCAACTCATTTTGATGTGATGCCGTTAGGCTGTCAAGGGAACTTTTTAACCCAATTTCGATTTCTTTGGGTTCAACATGTAGTCATTGAATGTGTCATCCATTGAATATGTGTGAATGAACTTTTATTGTTTTACACTTAATATCCACTTATATTGGGTGTATTTATATTTGTAACACATATTTTTGAGATTGATTTGTCCTTAATTTAAGGATACCTTCTTTATAAGGGATTTCATCACATTTGACATTTCTATTGAGGGTTCATTGTTGTTATGCACCAATTCACTCTTATATGGTGTATATACTATCCTTTGGAGTATTATATCATGAATACATTTATTCTCATGATATTATAAAGTTATGAATAAATGTTATTCCTCAATTATTGTATTCAAGTGTCTCTAATTTTGGTAAAACCCCTTTAACCAAAATATCATTTTAAATGTTTTATTTATTTGTTCTTATTAATATCCATGTTTTCAAAATGGTTTTAAGGATTTATTTATATGGATATTAATGGTTTAAAATTTTAATCTTCAAGGTGGTATGGGACACTTTGATTCAAAAATATCTTTATTAAATGTTTTAAATGGTTTTGGAAATGGTTTCTTTTTGAACGGATTCATTATTTCAATATACTAAAATGTTATATTGTGATTGAAATGTGGAAATGTTATGTTTTCTTTATGCATGTTTTATGTGATACGTTTATGTTATGGTTCTTGGGCATTGTTATGAAAACGGGTGGTTCCGTGATAAACTAAGGGCGGGTGAGCCCGATATAGCTCTTCAATGCATTGGGTAACACGAAGGAGTGAAACGTTAAGGTTTCTCCGAAGAGATTTAGGGAATATACTGTGATGGGTATTCCAAACGTAACCAAGAGGGTTACTCCCTACGTAAGAATGTTATGAATGCCTCAAGTTACCTTTTATGTCTTATGATTTCTATGATTTATTCATGATTTGATATGCCTATGTTTTATGGGTAAAGTATGATTTCATTCTTATGTATACATGTACTCATGTTTCCTTTCCATATTTTTATATCCCTTACTGAGCTTTTTATGCTCATCCCAAGTTTTTGAAATGTTTTTCACAGGTCAAGGGAAGGGTACATGATGTGATTATAGTGTCAAGGATGTGTCAAGAAAGAATTCGTGTTATAATTTAAATATGTTTCCGTTGATGGGAAGAATTAATACTGTCTTTTATGTAACCACTTTGTTTAAATGTGGAATGTAATGAAAGTTTCATGATCTAATTCTCTAAAACTCTAAACCTGAAAAGATCCTCAATGTGTAATCTTGTAATAACTCAAGATTAAGTAAGGTTTAAGGTTGGGGCCTTATATAAGATGCTCATCCCAAGCTTTTGGAAGTTCCCTCTCAAGGTAAGGGATTCTATCTGCCTCCTCTTTTTTTAAGCACTTTATTTTCATTATGCCTTTTGATTTCTAATTATTAATTTTGAAATATGTTCATACACATTAATTTATTTTCATAATTATTTCCTAGAAATTAGAGGCCACATTTCACTCACATTAAACCCTTCTGTGAATTTTTATATACACTTGTTAGGCTGTCGAAATTATCCTACGATTTCCCATGCGAAACATTTTTGTGAATGCCCATTCCAATTTCAACTCAAGGGTATTCACCTAGATATACCTATCCTTTATTGATTAGGCAATTCTATTTATGTTACCTACACTCCTTAATCATAGTATTAAAAGTTATTAAAGGAATTATTATGTTGTATAATCTATGTGGCACACAAATGAATGTACATGATATGAATATGATGCATGGGCTTAGAATTATATAACCTTACAATGCAATGGGTAATGTTTTTATCTCATTAGACACCATGTATGTTGCATGGGAGGTTATCATAATCACACTATATTATGATTTCCTTGCAGTTCTCCTTGACTTATGCTTATGATTTTACGTTTTATGTTTTTTCCACATTCATATGTTTCCTTGATGGCATCATCTTATATCATGATTCTATGTTCATATTAATGATTCTCATCTATTTTATGCCACCTAAATATTCCTTTTGACCAACATTTGTTTCTTTCATTATTTTATTCTTTGATTATTCCTTTATTGGGATATATATTACACCAATTTATTATGTACATCCCTAGGTAATCGTGTCAGGTATTAGAATATTAATGGATTTTAAATAAATGAGGAGTATTTGGATGCTAAAGAGGAATCCCTAGTCCCTAAGGTAGTTAATGAATGTAATGAAAATCCACATATAGTGACAGAATCCACCCTAAAAATCTAAGATGTTCCAAAGAAGTCATATGCTTCAATTTTTATGAAATAAGGTGGCATATAATTTCAGATTAACTTCATTCTTCGTAGGGCATTTCCAAAAGTTCCAATAACTACTTCCCAAAAACCTTCAACATTTTTTCCACCAGATAATCATGTCATAAGTTCAAATTTAATTAAAAATGGCAATATCAAGGAGTTTGAAGCTGATGGGTACTCTATTTATGAAAATGGTCTTCCCAAGAATGAAACTATCTATTCTCAAGTCTTAACTTTGAATATTTTTTACTATTAAGAGAAATTTAATCCAAGTTCATAGTGATAATGGAATTTTTTTAGGTTTGTTGAATTTGATGTTACAAGTGTAGTTCAAATATCTATCAAGGTGTCTCCAATAATCATTGGTGTTTTTCAAATTCATATAAAGGGTAAAATATCTACCAATTATTGAGTTATGATTAGTAGGGGAGGCTCCCAAATGGATGTGTGGGAATTTGGTATAGTAATGATGGTGGTCATAGACAGATGAGCTACATTGGTGGAGGTGGTTGCAGCTTTGTCTGGGGTGATTTTTCCAGCCGCAACGGTGGGCATGGAGGCGGGTATTCTGCCCATAGGGGTAGAAGTGAAAGTGATTTCTAGAGGGTGGTTTCCCTAATAGTTATCCTTTTGGGGATTTAGTTCTATCCACTAAAAATATGGTGGATTATCAAGTACCCATTTTCCAGTAGGCATAAAAAACAAAAAATAATTTTGGTCAATTGTTGTCATCTTTCTGGGTATCTAGTAAATTGGGTACTTTGTTTTCTTTTTTTATTTGGTGATGAAGAAAATGGTTGATAATTAATTCATAAAATTAATTAAAGGTGATGACTAATGGGTGATATTATTTTATTTTCTTAAAAAATGGACTTTAAGAGCATGTTATGGAGTTTTAAATAATTTTGGTATATGCTTATTTCAAGTTATTATGCTATACACCTAATTTCCCAAAACTATTAGGTCTCTCGATCTTCTAAGATTGTAATATGTGTACCTTTATGAAATTAATATTTTTTAAGGGTATAAAATATATGGATTATAATAATATGATCCATTTTTACTGTTGTTTTATGTACCATGATAGCATAACTATGGTTAGCTGAGGTGTGGGATTCCTATATCACCCTTTCTGGATATCACTTTCCACATGTCACACTTCATGTCTCAAGTGTCTTAAATTTCCACAAATATTTTATGGCTATCGGTCATGGGTGCATCTAGTTTTGAAAGACACCTCAGTTTGGATATGCATACACTCCCTAACCTTTCTCTCTATACGCACCCCCAATATGGACTTCCTATCAAAGGAATGTTTTCATATTAAGAAAAGGGTCCTCTAATCTCTATATTACCTAAAAGTATCACAATGAAACCCATTATTCAAATATAGTTAGTGTACATACCTTATATACCTTCCTCGTACTATCACTCTTGATCTAAAAACCTAAATTCACAATTTATAGTATTATCATCCTCTATTCAAAAGGTGTGTAAAGTGTTCTTGGCCCTGGGACCTTGATTCGATTGTTGCGTCACACCTCCCCTTCACACATGGTCCTTGTATCATGATCATAAATTTTGTGTGGCCCTATAAAATGGACCATAGTGAAATAAATCTCTCATTCATATCATTTCAAACTTTCCATTACCACTGTATAGAATATATTATTTTATTTTGGTCCATGCAATAATATCTCGAACTATATTCACCTTGGTTAAAGTTATACAACCTTAAACATTAGCCTCTTATGGTCCAAATAACAACACCTTAAACTACTAATAAATGAGATGAAAAAAATTTCAATCTTAAAATCCAAAAAGGGTATCCTAAGTAAAATTAAAACCCTCACATTCTAAGACGCCCACATACAAGGATTAGGAAAAATTATGACAAAAATGAAAAACAAAATGGCACAAATATTAAAGGGTCTAACGTATATACATAGAAAAATCTAGGCCATGATCTACAGACACAATTACTCAGAAAAAAGTTAAATTAATGGCATATCATGTCTCTTTACACTAGTAATATGTTCAATATACAACGGATTAACCTTTAGGGTACCAAAATCCTCCTTGAATACCCTCTATTCCAATACCATACAAGATTTCCAAAATGTTTTAATCCTCACAACCTTTTATGGATATCGTTAATGAGTATATCCAACTTCACAAAGGATTCCTATACTTAGCTAGGTATACATTCCAAAACTTGGATCTATATAAACACCCCCAATCTAGCCTACCGATTAAAATCATGTTTGCATCCTAATAAAAAAGGTCCTATGATCTCTATATGACCTAAACTTTTTACAATAGAACTCATCATTTAAATATGGTTAGCATTCATCACTGAAATATGTGTCCCATGTCATTATCCTTGAGTAAAATTCTTTAAGTTATGATTTACAAATCCCATGATCCAACTATTAAAGTGGATTTAGTACCCTCAATTCTATACGTTAGTGCATCATACCAATTTTCAAAGCTAGGTTATCACATTGTATCCTTGAACCCTTAGTTGATCCTCATCATATGATACTAAACCACATGACACAATAGTATAAGATTCATGAACACAAACTAAAATACCCATTCTTAATTATAATATAATTATTAGATATTTTTATTTTATTCACATTGTATTTATCCTTTCCTCTACTAGATAAATTGTCCCACGTGTTTGGTCAAATATATAAGACCTTTGACTGCAACAATATATGGTTCAATCTATCCAACCTTAAACCTCAGAAACCTCTATTCCAAGCACTTTTACCTTAAACTACATGCATTATCCCTCAATTCTATTCACTTTTATAATATTGGGCTCTCTATTCACATTAGGTTTTACTTTTCCAGTGTTTCTAGGAATACCACCTCATTTTTTTAAAATTTGTCTAATGTTAAACATTAGTTACATTTTCCCACCTTGAATGGAATAAAACTAATATATTAAAGATACATGAAACTCAGCAAGTTTAAAATCCACAAATAGATACCTAAGAAAAAATCAAGTATCCACTCACTGGGCATGCATCTTTCATGGTGCAGACAAAATTAAGTATTTCAAATAGAAAAAATAAAAATACTTGTTAGGTTGAAAACCCATAAAGGTTGGTTTAAGAAAATTCTAGTTCTTACCCAATAAGATTTTCCATATTAAGCTTTAGCAAAAAAATAAATTATGGTAATAAAATAAAATACTTAAAGCTTATGGGATTCCATAATAAGATGCAATAAAATTAATGTGGTGATCATTGGGCCTTTTGGCATAGGAAAAAGAGTATTATTCTATTCATTCATCCCCAAAATATCAGCCTAGAGAATCCATGAAAAGTGTGTATAAACATAATTTTATGGTATTTGAACTATCTGGGCATTAGAACCCTCATTCTAAATTTTTATGTTTAGACCCACATCATGGTGAGTCAAATCATTCATCCAAATGGACCAAATTTAGTATATAGTGATGATATCTAAGTTTATACCCTGTCTTTGATCCCTACCCATAAGGTCATAATTCATCAAAATGGACCAACTGTAGTGTCATGACAATATTATTTGTGTTTATTCCCATCTGTGATCCATTCCCAGGAATAAATCATTATGAATCGCATATTGGGAGCCACAATTGACTTTTTCATTTTACATTTAATGCTCAAATTGTTTTAATTTATTTTAGTACCACTTTTAAAGTATTTTAATGTTATTATGATGTTATATTCAAAGAAAAACATAACTTGATATATAAAAAATCATAATAAAATAAGTTTTATTCAATGATCAAAAAAAGGGGGGAAGGATATTCCATAATATGGAGTCACTTTATCTTCTCTTAAAAAATGAGATCCTTATATAATACTCATTATGAAATATTGAAATTCATTAATTTATGGCTATAATATGTCTACAATATACTGAAGTTCAATTATACTTGTGGCTTTGGCTTCGTCAGTAAGATGAATATTCTCTACCTCATCAACAAATTTTTTTCCTTTCGTTCGTAGCTTCTTAAAATAGTATCCAATAATTCATTAACTACTCATTATAAATATCAAGATCCTGATAAATGAACCCCACTTCAATTTTTTATTTATTATATGAGACTTTTTGTACCATTTTTATCTCCATCCACCAAGACTCATGTTGAAGCAAAAAAACTTTAAGAATGGCTGATTATGTCATTAGTTACTCCCTTAAAAGAATTTTATGTGATGAATGTCCTTGTTCTCAACACTAAACCATATACTCAATATAATGGTGCACTTGTTAGTAATTATATCCATTTAAACCATAGTTGATGAATAACTTATTAATATTCCATATTTTATTACACAATTTCTCATGGGAAGTTCCATAAATGATCCATGAAATCTTTCTCCACACTCTGTGTCATTGAATTCACATGAATGATGAGTCTTATAAGTTCATATTGAAATAAAATTTGGGGAATGGTATATTTTATGGGACAAAACAATTTAAGTAATAGATAGTATAGATAACTCTTGATGGGTGTGGAACCAAGACAACTTTTTTCCCCATAGATTCCTCAATTTGGGACATCAAGGAGATAATATTTATAATTCCTTGGACTTGTGGCAGGGTAATTGAAACTAAAAACCAATAATATTTTTATCAAGTAATTCTATGAAATCAACCAAATAGTGAAATTTTTAGACACTTACTCTCGTATGTTGGAGGAATATTCCCAACCATGGTCTCCCCTATATGGGGAACAACGATAAGGATTTCTTGTGACAACACTTTCATTGAATATAAGGCCACCTGGATGTTCCCTTATGGTGGAACGATGGGATTAGAATTTCTATCCAACCCATATATATCTTGGGAATTTTAAAAAAAAAGCTACACACACAAAACATGCATTAGTCAATGCCAATGAAGAAAGAAGATGTTGTGATTAAAATGGAATGCTTTCTTACAATGAGGCACTGAAAGTGATTATAGAATGCTCAAGATGGTAAACCAAGGTGTTGATATCCAAGGACACCTTATATTAATGGTTTTACTCCTCAAACCATCATAGTAGTCAAGGTTAACTCCCAAGATTATCATATTGTACAAAGTCCCTTACTGAACTGGGTTCACTCCCCATTTTATCCTTGTTTCTCTAATGAGATATAAATATTTACCCAATGCATTAGAGGGAGATATAGATCCCACTAGTAACATAATTAAAATTATAAATACATGTTTCACAAGATTATAAAACATTAATTCAATCAAAACCCATTAAAATAAATTAGTTTCATAAATTATTCATCATATCTGAACCCATAAAAAAAAATGGGTTTCATAGAATAGTTCATCATAGTATAACCCATGGAAAATAAATGTGATTCATAAACATATTTCCCTAATAAACATAAAACATACATAGAAATAATAAATATGGTATCATTTCATCATATCCCTAGTAAATATTAAGTTACATCAAAATATGTCATCATAGATGGAAAATTATTTGGAAATAAAAATCACATCGAATGTTTATTGAGGAAAATATCCTTTATTTGAAAATCACTTTTTTGAAATTAAAAATTCATAAAATATTTTGGAAATAATTTTCTTTAAAAATAACCTTGAAAATTTATAAGTTAATATTCAAAGAAAATAATGGTCTTGATGGAAGAAAATTTTATTTATGTTATAAACATTAAAATAAATATTTCTTTCACATTTTCTACAAAAGATAAATGGGCATTATTTAGAAAATGGCATGAATATTCATTTTAAAACATATTTTATAAATTAAAAATGGGTAAAAATTATTTAATAAATACTTTGGTAAATGTTAAAAAAAATTAAAACATTTTTAGAAAACATGGATATGGAAGAAAATGGGTTTTTGACTGAATAAAGAAAAAAATTCTTAAAAACGTTATTTTGGTCACCTTAGTACAAAAAGAGAGTAAAATGAAAGTAAAACATGTATTTTCATGAAATAACCATATGAGAATAAAATTCATGAAGTTATTGATAAATATATTTTTATATGTCATCATCAAAAACAAAATCCTAAACAATGTCGATAAATAATGAGATTGAAACATCAAACCCTTACCACTTTGGTATCTTTTGAATCATAGGCCCCATTAACAAATAAAATCAAATTAAAATTTTAATACCATTAAAATAAATATATTCATGATATAATATATCAAAGGGGTAGTATATACATCTTATAAAAGAAGATAGGTGCATAACATAACTTATGTCCCAAAGAAGGCAATTTGAGACAAAAATCTCTTACCTTAAGTCTCAACTTCTTTCATACCATTAAAAAATATTTTATAATAAATATGATTTTAATATAAATATATTATAGAACCATAATTATATATAATATACTATATATTAATTAATTATTACCCTTTATTACCTGTTTATTTATAATTCCATGTTAAAATCATGTTTCGAGTAATAATTGCTTTGTTTTTCGTGTATGTTTTGAATTAGTATTTTTTGTCCTATTAATTTGATCATGGTTCTATAATATAAAGAATTTTAAAAATGATATAAATATCATATATATATATTACATATGTATTTAGAGTAATCTATAAATTTAGAGATAGAAAATAACATACACTATTCATGGAGTTGGTAGGTCGTATGTACGCATGAATGTTGTTTCTATTTTCTTGAAGGATAAAATAAAAAGGAATTTAAATAATAAATTACTTTTAAAGAATCATTTTTATGTTATATATATCCCATATATTCATTAAATTTACCCTAATTACCTTCCATGAAAATAATTAGTGAAAAACTAATCACATCACTTCGTGAGGTGATGGTCCACCGTACACACGAACGATGTTATCATATACCCTAGGGAATGGAAAGAAATAAGGTATATGTGATATAATAATTATTGAAGTATAATAATATCATAAATATCATATATATATATATATATATTAAATCTATCATTATATGTAATCGTGTAATGTGGTGATGGAAAACAAATAATATCATTCCACAAGGTGGTAGTCTGTTGTATACACAAATGATGATTTTGTATCTCATTTGATGGAAGAGGGTATGGATTTATGTTGTTAAATTAACATGATAATATATCATTATATGGGATATTATTTTGTAATTATATCGGCATAATTTAAGAATATTTTTAGGAGGTTCGAGAAGAAATAAAATAAAGATGCTCGGTTAAGTACGATACCTCTTCTTCAGAAAACCTCCTTAGGTAAGCACCAAAAGTCTTCATATGATGGATTTTTTATAAATATAAGGGATATAGGTAATGTTTATGGAAGTCAGGAAGATATTTTGGTACGTAATGAAAAATCCAAAGGGCTTTGAATGTGTGAAGTAGAGAGGCGAAAAGGTGGCCTTTTATAATTGAGGAGAGTGGAACACTTCTAATTTTTAAAAATAAAAAGGTGTACCCACTTTTTTCGCATGATAAAAGACTCAAAAATTGAAAAAAATTAGATAATTTTAACTCATATATTTTTATTTTAAACCTATCGTGAATCTATTTTTACCTTAACCGAGGTAAAATATTATTACTATTTTTACTATTCATTTTGAACAAAAAGTAAGATAACCTTATTACATAATATAAATTATTATTATTAAAAATATGGAATCCATTTTGAAAAATTCAATTCAAAAAATTGGAATAATTTAATTTAAAATTAAACTCGTATACGCGATAAAAAAGTGATTTTTCAAGAAGTGTATTTTTCAAGAAAATGGTGATTTTATATTAACTTTATGACTAGTAATAATCATTATATGAATTTAAATTAATATTTATTGATATATGATCTATAAATTTAATTTAAATAAATCCTCATTATGGTTTCTTTAAATTAATTAAAAATGAGAAACATTATGCACATTAAAACAGTTTTAAGAAAAATCATGTTTTTAAACCTAAAAATAAACTTACACTAAATTCAAATATAAAACTAATTAAAAAGTAATTAAGTGTAATAAATATTAATAAATAATCCTTATGTTAATTCAGATCATATTCATAACTTAATGGTACTTTCTATTTACTTAATTTATTGAAATGAAATGAATTTTTTTACAAAAATCATTAATTTTCACTATTCACTGAAAAATCACTATTTACCAAAAAATACAAAAAATAATACTAAGTAAATTTAGATATTCCTATTTAAAAAATGAATTTTATTTTTTAAAATTCATTTCATAAAATTTAAAAAGTTTACATTTTTTATTTAAAACATTTTTTTGATAAAAAATAGTATTTTCGAAACATATAAAGACTTTACTAAAAATTAAGAAATTTGTTATCAATATATTTTCTTTATATAAAAGAATTATACTTAATATTTAAAATGTGGTTATTACTATTCATACATTAAATTTTAATGGCTAGGTCATAATAGACATGTTAAATAGTAATATAAATAATATATTATGGTTCATTAGAACCCAGTGTTGCGTGTAGCACAAGAAATCAATGAAATTAAATTTATTTGAAAAAATATATTTCATAAAATATCAAGGTGTTAATATTTGAAGATCCTGGGATATATTCTTTGGTAAATTCATAATCTCTTTACGAACCATTATGAAAGGAACAAAAATACCTATGAAATTTTATGTTAGGAAGTAGAACATGGATAACTTAGATTAAAACCTATAAATTCAAATATTAAGGAATATATATCATTTATGAGTTATCCCTTCAATTTTTCCCTTTCATGTGTTTAATATATTTAATATTATCATCCCTAATTTTCTATTTATTTTAGTCAATGGCTGGAAATTGGAGGAACCAATCCAACAACCAATGTGATGGGCAATGTGATGACTGCCCAAATGATATGCCAAACCTAATGGGTACATGAGATGAGAACTTCATGAAAACACTTACTTAATTAACTCAAGTTTTGAATAAAAACATGAATCAAGGGGAAAATCCACATCCCCTTAAGAAGGAAAAAGTTTCAATTGATACCTTTATGTGACAAATGCATCTAACTTTAAATGGATATTCTAACCCTTTAATAATCAAAAATAGACAAAATTAATATAAAATATCTTCTCCTTCCTTAAATACTCTAATCAAGATGATTTCATGTTGGATTTTTATCATAAGGATGGATAATCTGGTCAATGGTGGACGTTGATCTAGAATATGTAGCTAGAGGAATATCTCAAAGTCATGGAGTGGAATGAATTTAGAAAAAGGTTATTTGATAAATATTTTCCTCTCCCTCTCTGAATTAAAATTTAGAGGGAGTTACTTAGCCTTAAAAAAAGTATGATGAATCCAATAGGGTGTATGAGTAAAACATCACAATACTTGTGTGATATGCCTCAGGCTTTCTCATTGACCCCAAAAGTAAAGTTGACAGCTTCTTTGGTGGGTTAAAACTAGATCTATGGAAAGCTATGGTGATTTGAGAATTTGAAAGTTGTGAGGAAATTGTTTGATTTTCCATAAAAGTTGAAATGGATATCAATGTATCTCAAGGGTCTCATTCATCTAGATATAGGAATCATATAATGGTTTCTAGGGGATAGATAGAGAAGTCTCACAGTGACAAGAAATTTCAACATCCCACTTATCAAAAGTGTAGGAAGAGGTATCCTGTGAATTTCTTGAAGGGGGAAAGGAAATGACTTAGGTGTTGGAAGGAAGGGAACCTAGATAGTGAGTGTCTATGAGAGAAACTTTCCAATGTTATATAAGAAATTAACTCTCCTTTCAAACCTCATCCCATTTCCCAATGTTTTAACTTCAAGGAATAAGGACACTATGAAAACCAATGCACTAAGATAAGTGTTTTTTATGATAACCAATGAAAATGGCCTCCAACTCCTAGAGAAAAAATGTTGATCTTATTCCATCACAATTGTTGAGGTTATCACTAACAAAGGGATATTTGTTGATCCTTCAAAAATAAATGAAATTTAAGGATGGACCAGACCAAAATCTATGACAGAGATCCATATTTTCCTTGGATTAGCTGGGTACTGTCATCGATTTCTGGGAAACTTATCATGGTTTTTAAGCCCAATAACCAAGTTAACTCATAAGGGAGTGAATGTTTACTAGACTAGTGAATGTGGGGATAGCTTTAAATAATTAAATAAGTATAAAATCATAGCTTGTGTACTCTCATTACCCACCAGTGGGGAAGGATTTTTGATCCATAGAGATTCATGCGAAAAGGTATTGGGTTATATACTTATTTAAGATAAAAAATTGATATCTTATTCATCCTAATCAAAGATCCATGAAAATAACTAACAAAAACATGATCTGGAATTGTTTAGAGTTATCTTTTCATTGAATATTTAGTGACGTTATCTCTATAGGGAGAAGTGTAACATATATTTGAATCATAAAACCCCAAGTATATATTCACACAAAACAATATCAATATGCGACAATGAAGTTGGTTATATGTGATTAAGGATTATGATTGTTCAATCCATTACCATCTTGGGAAGGCGAATTGATTGGCAGATGCTCTAATTAGAAATGATCCCGCAACCCAATCCATAATGAGTATTGAAAGGGATCCAATCTTCTTGTACATTTAAAGGATGAACATAAGAATCATAAAATGAATTTCAACCTACCTTTATAAAATAACTTCTCAACCATCCATTCTTGAGAGATTAAAGGAGGCCTAAAAAGATGATTAAGAGCTATAGAAAATGGTGGAGAAAATTCCAAATTTTAAATTTTCTAAAGATTGAGTTATAAGGGTTGGAACCCTGATATGTGTCCCATCAAAACCAAAACTAAATAGGGAACATTTGTATAATGTGAATAGTTTATCCTTCTCTATTCATCTAGGAATTACTAATATTTATAGATATTTGAAGAGAAACTTTGAGTGGAATAACATGAATAGATTCCTATCGTGGTTCTTGGTATGAGAAAAAATCAAGGCTAAATGATGTAAGTTTAATGGTATGATACAACCATTTCCATAACAGTATGTAAATAGAAAGACATAATCATGGATTTTATTATAGGACTCCCCAATACATCTAAAGGGAATAATTCCATCTGGGTGGTAGTCTATTTCCTTATAAACTCAACTCATTTCATTATTATTAAGGAATATTTTTATCTTGACCAACTTTCAAAGATATACATAAGGGAAGTGGTAAGATTGTATAGTGTTCCAATCTCAATTTTATCTAATAAAGATCTGAGGTTTTCCTTGAGGTTCTAAAGAATCCTTCAGAAAGTGTTGGATATAGAGCTGAGTTTTAGTTCTCTTTATTAGCCTCATATGGATGGTCAATTTGAGAAAACTATTAAAACTTTATAGGATTTTCTGAGATCAAGTTCAATATATTTCCAAGGATATTGAGATAAAAATATTCCCTGGTGGATTTATCATATAAAAATTGTTTCCATTCTAGTGTTCAAATGGAACATTATAAGGATTTATATAGAAAGTGGTTTCAGACTCCTACATAATGGGATAAAATTGGAGAGATTAAGATTATGGGACTTGATCTTTTCTAAAAGATGATAGAGAAGTATCAAACTATTCAACATCATTTTAAATCTATATAAATTCGATAGAAAATATATGTATACAACCATTGATGAGACTGAGAGTTTGAGTTTGTAGATAATGTGTTCTTTCTTATGTCATCATGATATAAAGTTATGTGGTTTGGGAAGAAGGTAATGATTATTCTTAGATACATCATCTCCTTTGATATCCTTGATCACATTAGATTTTTGTCCTATCAACTAGCACTCCCACCTAACATTTCTTAAGTACATGATGCATTATATGTATAACTATTATGGAAGTACATACCAGACCCCTCACATGTACTAAATCCATATGTGGTGCCTTTGGATAATGATCTTTAAAATGATAAATAGTTAGGGAAGATCTTAGATCATAGAGACAAAGTTTTATGAAACAAGTCAACTCACTCGGTCAAAGTATTGTGGTGGAACCACAAGTTTAAGGGAGAAAGTTGGGAACTAGAATAGGTGATGAAACAGATGTACCCTTATCCATTTTAATCTATGAAATGAAATTTTGAGAGTGAAATTTTTGAAGGGGGGATAATTTATTGACCAAAACTTTTATAAATTAAATTATTTTTTTGAATGAATAAATTCCTCATTAAGTAATGTAGTTATAGAAAACACTTGTACTAATTTAGTTATTTTGGACAATTATAAAATATAGCCTATCAAATTTCAAAGAACATTAAGCATATTAACTGTTGATAATATATTCATTGTATAGTGATTGTTAATATTAGTATATATTAAGGGTTGTTATAAAATTCAATTGACATGGATGGATGGAGCAATGGTAGAGACCTATAGGATAGTACCATATGAAGCCCATTTATCAAAGATTCCAAGAGAGATGGAATCACTAGGCTTTTCTATTAACCAATCCCAATATTAGATTCAATAACTAAAGCTTGATAGAAACCATTTATGTGAGAAGTTCAATCTTATCGATATCACAACCTAAACTATGTTCCCCAAACCACCCTAAGAAAGTACCACCATCACACATTTTACCCTTAGGGTGTACATGGTTGTAATAAGGGGTTATGTATCTAGACCCTCGCCGTATGAATTTATATATTTTATTTAAAATAAAATAATTATTATATTTATCCATTTTTATTATTTATTTATAAATTATTTTATAATGAGTTTGATAAAAATTACATTTTAATATGAAGAAATAAAAATTGTATTTTTGGGAAATATATAGTTTTAATTAAGAAACTCTTTTTGATAAATTCGGGAGTTTTTAAATAAATTTTATTTAAATAATATATTCTAATTAAATAATATTTATTTAAATATAAATGATAATATAATGAAGTCCAATGTAAATTTTATAAGGTTCAAAAAGTGTTTAGTGTCCTAAAAACTACTATTTTCTAGTAAAAAGAAATTTTATTTAAAAGTGTAAATTCACATATTTTGAAAATTATTTTTCTAAAATAAATATCATTTTTAAAATTAGAAAGTTTAAATTACCCAATATTGAATTTCTTAACATTTTCTGAGATGGTCGAATTTTTAGGTAAAAATTAAATACGGTATAAATATATGGTATGTATTATGACATCATAAAAGCCAAAACGTTATGTAATAAATATTATAAAAGGAATATATGAACAAATATATATTTTATCTTTAAAATTATGTCTTTATAAAGTTATTTGATCAATTTTATAAACCTTTAATGAATCCTTCAATACCTATATTATATTTTAAGGTTTTAAAATCAATTATCTATGAACATGACTCACTTACACATCACCAATGGAATTATTTTAATATATTTGGTTCTTAGATTTATAAAATATTTACAATAACTCCATTTTTTTAGAAATCATGGTAAAAACCCATGGGATGTTTTTTATTTATGATTATTTTATTATATAGTCTCTAAAACCTATGTTTAAAGATTAATAAATAATTATCCTCTTTTTTTCTATACATTCCCACCCAACCTATCACTCATATTCACTAAAAACCCATTGAATGTTAATTTTATCGCCCTATCCCTCTCTAAATCCCTTCCAATGTGTTATCTAGATCTTAATAAGCTCCTACCAATCTTTTATAAGTACCCTATCAAGGTAATAGATTCTCTCCTCCTCCTCTTTATTCAAACACTTTATTTGTTTTATGAATTTTTATTTCTAATTATTAATTTTGGAATACGTTCTTACACATTAATTTATTTTCCTCATTATTTCCAAGTAATGATAGGCCACATTTTAGTCTCATTAAACCATTCCATGAATCTTTATATACACTTGTTATGATGCCAAAATTATCTTATGATTTTCCATGCCAAAAATTTTTGTGAATACCCATCCCCACTTACACTCAAGGGTATTTTCCTAGATATACCAATCATTTTTTATTTGGTAATTCTATGTATGTTACTTACACTTGTTAATTATAGGATTAAAAGTTTTGAAAGGAATTCTTATGTTGTATAATCTATATGGCAGACAAATTAATGTACATGATATGAATATGATGCATGGGCTTAGAATTATATATCCTTATAATGTATTGTGTAATGTCTTTATCTTATGAGATACCATGTATGGTGCATGGGAGGTTATCCTAATCACACTATGTTATGATTTCCTAGCATTTATCCTTGACTTATGCTTATGATTTTATGTTTTATATTTTTTCCACATTCATATGTTTCCTTGATGGTATAATCTTATATCATGCTTCGATTTTCATGTTAATGATTCTCAACCCTTTTATGCCACCTAGATATGCCTCTTGAATCAAATGTGTTTCTTTCATAATTTTATTCTTTGATTATTCCCTTACTAGGATATATATCACACCCAATTATTATGTACATCCCCAGGTTATCTCGTGAAGTATTAGAATATAAATTTATTTTAAATAAATGATGATTATTTGGGGTCTAAAGAGGAATCCCCAGTCCCTGAGGAAGTTAATGAATGTAATGGAAATCCCCATATAGTGGCTGAATCCACCCTAAAAATCAAATATGTTCAAAAGAAGTCATATGCTTCAATTGTTATGAAATAATTTGGCCTATAATTTCCCATTAACTTCATTACATATAGGGAATTTCCAAAAGTTCCAATAGCTACTTCCCAACAACCTTCAACATTTTTTCCACTAGAGAAGCTTGTATTAAGCTCAAATTCAATTAAAAATTGTAGTATCAAGGAGGTTGAAGATGATGGGTACTATATTTATGAAAATGGTCTTCCAAATAATGAAATTATTTCTTCTCAAGTCTTAAATTTGAATATTTTTTACTATTAATAGAAATGGAATCCAATTTCATCATGATAATGGATTTTTATAAGTTTGTTGAATTTGATTTTCCAAGTGCAATTTAAATTTATATCAAGGAGTCTCCAATAATCATTGGTGTTTTTTAAGTTCATGTGAAGTGGAAAATATAAACAAATTCTTGAGTTATGATTAGTAGGGGGGTTCCTAAATAGATGTGTTGGAATTGGGTATAGGAATGATGGTGTTCATGGACAGATAAGCTACATCAGTGGAGGTGGTTGTGACTTTTTCAGGGGTGATATTTTCAGCCACAACGGTGGGTAGGGAGGAGGGTATTCTGTCCATAGTGGTGGAAGTGATAGTGATTTCTAGAGGGTGGTTTCCATGATAGCTATCCTTTTGGGGATACAGTTACAGCCACCAAGAATATGGTGGTGCATCAAGTACCCATTATCCAGTAGGCATAAAAAATAGAAAATAATTTTGGTCAATTGTTGTCATCTTACTAGGTATCTAGTAAATTGGTGAATTTGTTTTCATTTTTGTTTTTATGTGGTGATGAAGAAAATGGTTGATAATTCATTCATAAAATTAATTAAATGTGAATATCAATGGATGAGATCCTTTTATTTCTTAAAAAATGGACATTAAGGTAATGTTATGGAGTTTTAAATAATTTTGGTATATGATTATTTAAATTTATTGTGTTATGCACCTAATTTCCCTAAGATAATTGTCCTCTCGATCTTCTAGGATTGTAATATGTGTACCTTTATGAAATAAATAAATTTTATGTGTATAAAAGATATGGATTTTCATAATATGATCCATTTTTACTCTTTTTTGAAAGACTGTGATAATATAACTTTGGTTAGGTGAGGTATGGGATTAATATATCACTGTTTCTTGATATCACTTTCCACATGTCACACTACATATCTCAAGTTTCTAGAATTTCCACAAATCTTTCATCGCTATCAGTCATGGGTGCATCCATTTTTAAAAGACACCTCTGTTTGGATATGCATACACTCCCTAACTTTTATCCCCATATGAACCCCCAATATGGACTTTCTATCGAAGGAATGTTTCCATATTAATAAAAGGGTCCTATAATATATGTATTCCCTAAAAGTTTTATAATGGAACCCATTATTTAAATATAGTTAGTGTATATACCTTATATACTTTCCGCATACTATCATTCTTGATCTAAAAACCTCAAGTAATAATTTGTAGTATTATCATCCTCTATTCAAAAGGTGTGTAAAGTGTTCTGGGCCCTGGGACCTTGATTCAATTTTTGTGTCAAACCTCCCCTTCACACATGGTCCTTGTATCATGACCATAAATTGTGTGTGACCCTATAAAATGGACAATAGTGGAATCATTCTATCATTCATGTCATTTAAAACATTACCTTGACACTAGATAGACTATATTAATTTATTTTGGTCCATGAAAAAATATCTTGAACTATATTCACCTTGGTTAAAGTTGTACAACCTTAAAACTTAGCCTCAAATGGTCCAAATCACAATACCTTAAAATACTAATAAAATATATGTAAAAATTGTCAAGATAAAAACTCATAAATGGTATCCTAAGTAAAATTCAAACCCTCACTTTCTAAGACTCCCACATGTCAGAATTAGGAAAAATTATGACACAAATAAAAAAGGGCATAAATATTTGGGGGTCTAGAGTGTATATATAGAAAAATCCAAGCCATGATCTATGAACCCACTAACTCAGATAAAAGTATAATTAATGGAATTTTATGTCTCCTTACACTAGTACTGTGTTTAATATACAGTTGATTAACCTTTAGGGTACCAAAATCCTCCTTCAATACCCTCTAGTCCAATACCCTACTCCATTTCTTAAATGTTTTAATCCTCACAAACCTTACATGGATATTATTAATGAGTATATCAAACTTCAAAGGATACCTCTTCATAGCTATGCATACATACCAAAACATGGATCTACATACACACCCCCAATCTAGCCTACCAATTAGAATCATGTTTTCGTCCTAAGAAAAAAGGTCCTCTAATCTTGGTATGACCTAACATTATTACAATAGAACTTGTAATTTAAATACGTTCAGTAGTCATCAATGAAATATGTGTCCCATGCCATTAGCCTTGATTAAAATTATTTCAGTAATGATTTACACAACCCATGATCCAACTATTAAAGTGGACTTGGTACCCTCAATTCTATACACTGGTGCAACATACCAATTTTCAAAGCTAGGTTATCACATTGTATCCTTGAACGCTTGGTTGGTCCTCATCACATGATCCTAAACCACATGAAAAAATGGTATAAAATCCATGACCATAAACTAAAATCCAATTTCTTCAATATAATATATTTATTAGATATTTTCCTTTTATTCCCAATGTATTTTTACTTTCCCCTACTAGATAAATTGTCCCACATGTTTGTTCAAAGATATAAGACCTTTAACTACAGTAATATATGGTCCAATCTATCCAATATTAAACCTCAGCAACCTCTGGTCCACGAAATTTGACCTTAAAATACATGCACTATCCCTCGAGCCTATTCACTTTAACAACATTGGGCTCTCTATTCACATTAGGTTTTACTTTTCTAGTGTTTCTTGGAATACCACCTCAGTTTTTGTCAAAGTTGTCTAATGTTAAACATTAGTTGCATTGGCCCACCTGGAATGGCCTAAACCTACCATATGAAAGAGACATGAAACTCACCAAGTTGAAAACCCACAAATAGATACCTAATGAAAAATCTAGCCTCCACTCACTGGGCATGCATCTTTCATGGTGCAGACAAAATTAAGTATTTCAAATGGAAATAATTACAATACTTGTTAGGTTGAAAACCCATAATGGTTGGTTTAAGAAAATTTGAGTTCATACCCACTAATATTTCCCATATAAATATTTATAAAAAAATAAATAAGAGTAATAAAATAAAATACTTAAAGGTTATGGGATTCCATAATATGATGAAAGAAAATTCAAGTTGTACTCATTGGGCCTTTTGGCCTAGGAAAAAGAGTATTCTTCTATTCCATCATCCCTGAAATATCAGTCTAGAGAATCCATAAAAAGTGTGTAAAGATATAATTTCAAGGTATTTGAACCCTCCTAGAATTAGAACCCTCATTATAAATTTTAATGAATAGATCCTCATCATGGTGAGTCAAATCATTCATCAAAATGGACCAAATTTAGTGTATAGTGATGATACTCAATTTTATACCCCATCTGTGATCCATTACCATATGGTTATAATTCATCCAATGGACCAACTATAGTGTCATGATAATAGTATTTGTGTTTATTTCCATATGTGGTCTGTTCTCAGGAAGAAATCATTCTGAATTGCATGTTGGGAGCCACAGTTGACTTTTTCAATTTATGTTTAATGTTCAAATGGAATTAATTTATTTTAGTACCACTTTTCAAAGATTTTAAGGTTATTATGAGGTGATATTCAAATAAAAACAATACTTGATATATAAAAATCATAATAAAATTAGTTTCATTCAATGATCAAAAAATGGGGGGAAGGATAATCCATAAGATGGAGTCTATAAGGCCCCAGCCTTAAAAATCTCTTAATATTGAATTAAGTGAATAATTCACATTGAGGATCTTTTCAGGTTTAGAGTTTTAGAGAATTAGAACATAACTACTACATCTCAAAAGATTACAAAGTAGACACTTCTACTAAGTTTCCATAGAATAAAAAAACTCTTAAAAAGAAACATGTCTAGTTCCAAGTTTTATATAGCATGACTTTCCCTTGATCCCATCCTTGACCCTATTCCACGTTAGGTCCTGTGAAAAACATTTCAAAAAACTTGGGGTGAGCATAAAGAGCTCGGTAAGGGATACACAAAGAATGAAAACTGTTAGTTTATCAAAAAAACAAGTAAACCATGTATACTTTATCAAAGTAATACTTTTCACCTTTATGAAGTAGTAAAAACTCTTCACTGAATAACAGATCATTACTTACCATTTTGTAACCAAAATATTACCATAAAACCCATAAAAATATCACATAACATATAAAGGTAACTTGGGACATAAACATACTTAAGTGGAATAACCATACGGTCGACTTCCACACTTATCACTTAATGGAATAGCCATACGGCGAACTTCCATACATACTTAATGGAATATCGATACGGCCGACTTCCATACCCAATTCATTGGAGGTTATAACATAACCACCCATCCTGGTATTCACGACACCACCCATCATATGGTTTATCACATAACAACCCGTCAAATGTCCAAGTACCATTACAAAAATCATAAGACATAAAACAAATATAATGGAAAGAAAACATTTCCACACTTTGATCAAAATGTATAACTTAAATATATTGACATAACAAATCCATTATAAAAACCATTTTCAATACCATAATACATAAAAGAGTATATGGTATTTATTTCATTTAAAAAAACATTATGGCTTGTTGAGGAAGCCAAAGACCAAATAATACTTGCGGCAGTGGAAAAGGTTGTTGTCACCACATACGTTAAAAGAAACCTTCCTTTTTGTCGTTTAGTAAAACGCTTCGTAGAAAAAGATTCCTTTTGTATAAAATTAAAATTCAAAGGGGTTTATACACCGTATAAAATATAGTTGTGTAAAAAACGAAATATTCCTCAATGAAAGGAGATTGAGACGAAGTCCCTTACCTCGGGTCCGACTTGACTCGGTCGTTCTTTAATCTCTTGAATAATAAACTTGAGTTAATTTATACTTTTTTAAGAACCTTTTTCATGTTCATTATTCCTTTTATATCACTTATTTCCATGTTATAAACATTATGTAACCATTTAAGTTAATAATATTTGTTTTGTCGGTATTTGGTTCTTAAGTCGAAAGTGGACTTCTTACAATTACATGTTGTTCGTGTGGTCAAAGGTTATTTATATATAGAATGAAATTACTGATTTGGATATCATATATATCATATATATCTAGCATATACATGTATTTATAATATCATATAATCATTTAGAGGTAAGAAATGAAATGCACCGTTCATGGAGAGGGTAAGCCGTACGTACGCATGAACGCTACTTTCATTTCTTTGTCATATTAATTGAATTAAAACTAAATGATAGGTATGTATATTTTAATTCCAGAATTATATTCATCATTTATAGGTATCATTAATCATATATATCCATTATAAACATGTACTTATAATAGTACATTACATTTGGGGATAAGAAATGAAATGCACCGCTCATGGAGACGGTAAGCCGTACGTACGCATGAACGCTACTTTCATTTCTATCTCATAATTTAATGGGAAGAAATAATAATGATATAGAGGCATATTATAATTCCAGTATAACATCATATATAATAACTTTAAATCCATCCTTTATACGTCCCACATATGGCATTAACGAATCAAATCACTTTGAGGGGGCGGTAGTCCGCACTTCCTAAAATGAAATTATCGTGTTTACCCACAATGGAAACCATAAAGGTATACCACAAATGAGAAATACAGAAGCATAAGGGAAACATAAACATAATATATATCATATATAAATAGAGTGACATCTTAATAGCCACCATTAAAGGTGTTTAAAAGAAGATTGAACAATCATCGTTTCGTGAGGCAGAAATTCGCCAACCACAGAAATAGTATGTTCTTTAACCATTAGATGTTGATGTGTGTAAGTGTAGCTCGAAATATTCTTATAAAAACATCCTAGTATATTAAATATACTGTAGTTGTTACAAAAGAAATGAATAAAAATAGTTCAGGGGGTTGGAGAAGCAAAATAAAATAAAAGAACACAAGTGAACACATTACCTCAAAATCGGGTAACTCTCTTAGATTGGAGCTCAAAGGATTCCTTGGGAAGACTTCTGCCCAAATTGAGGCTTCAAGGAGTAATAGAGGGATGTGGAGAGACAAAAGGGGCAGGTTTTGGCTGAGCCAAAGGTTTTGGAAGTGTGGGTAAAGAGGTAGAGGTGGGGGCCTTTTATAAGAGGAGAGGAGGGGCACTCTTGGAAAGTAAAGAAAAGTTACTTTATTTTAAAATGAGTTTCAGATTAAAAAGGTCCCAAATTGATATAATTCTAGGGTAAGGTGATAAGGGTTCTAAATCCACCCATCCAATAGGTTTTGGACATGTGTATGTCATAGATTTTACATTATCATTTCATTTTATTTAAATCCTTTATTAATGAGGTAATCGCTGCATCATCATGATGTCATAAATAATTTAATATATTTAATGTCTAAAAATTATAAAAAAAATATCATGCTGTAGGAAATATTTTTATCTTTCTAATGAATATTTATAGTCAAAAATATTACTTGTATAACCACATGTAAAAATTGTTTTAGTAAAACATTTCATGTTTGTGTCATTTTTACTTTAACATTTAATAAAAAGTTATTTATGTCATTTCCCAACCAAAGTGGCTCCATGGGGTTCCCAAGTTGACCCATGGATTTTCTTGGTCTTCCATGACACATCCAATGAGGGTAGGACATGTGTCAAGCTCATCTCATTTTATTAAAACATTATTTTTACCTTAAACTACACTAATTACCTCTAATCGCGATTAAGAACTTAAAAGTTACTATTCACCAAAAAATTATTTTAATCTCATTGAACCACATTTTACTTCTTAATGACAACCATGTATGTCGGAATTTTGAAAATCAAATCACATAAGTGACAAAGTTTCATTTAAACAAAAAATCAGTTTCTTTAACTACCACTTAGTGGTTTCACTATTCATCAAAAATTGAAGTTTTTCAGAAAAATACCAAAACTTCACCCTAAGCTATATTTGATATTATGAATTCAAAAATGATTTCTATTTTAAAAAATTCAAATCATATAAGTCACATTAATTAATTTAATAATTAATTCCCGTTGTCATGACAAATAGCGTGTTTTTATGAAACAATAAGTATCAAAAGATTGACACTAGTTTAAGTCCAATTTCAAAGTGAAATTGATTCCAATAACCACCATTGGATTAAATGGTAAAAATATATTCTAATTTCACTTTAAAACCAATTCAAAAGATAATATAATCATATAAATAAATTAGATTAAAAAGAGGTTTTGAATTAAAATACAACATTTTTTCACTATTCATTAAAAAAATGAACTTTATCAGAAAAATACCAAAAATTCACACAAAGTAAATTTTTATGCCCCAATCATAAAGAATAAGTTTATTATGACAAACATAGCTTATAAAATTGTCAAAATATAGATTTAAAAATGGTTTGCCATAAAAGGCAGTAAAACAATCTTTTAAAAATATTAGTGTATTTCATGCTTAAGATTGGATTTATTTTCATTTTAAGCCTCTAAAACACTATCTAATTCATTAATAGGAATAGATAAAAATATCTATTATTCATTACTTACTTGGGATGTTACATCCTTCCCCCCTTTAGAAAATTGTGTCCTCGCAATTTATTTACTTATCGAATAAGTGGGGGTATTTATCCCTCATTGCATTTTCAGATTCCCATGTTGCCTCTTCAATCATGTGGTTTTTTCACAAAACCTTTACCTGATGAATCACCTTATTCCATAACACCTGCTCCCTGTGGTCAAGAATCTGGACCGGTTGTTCCTCATAAGATAGGTTCTCTTCCAACTGAACTACCTCTGGACTCAAAACATGAGATGGATCTGGCATATACTTTCTCAACATCGAAACAAGAAAAACATTGTGTACCTGAGATAAACTCGGAGGTAATGCCACTCTGTATGCAACTGATCCAACTCTCTCCATAATTTCATATGGTCTAATGAACCTTGGAATCAGCTTTCCTTTCTTACCAAATCGCATCACACTTTTCCATGGAGAAACCTTGAGAAAAACATGATCACCTACCTCGAAAGATAGATCCTTCCTCCGGTTATCCGCATAACTCTTCTGCCTGCTCTGAGCTATTCTCATGTGTTTTTGAATCAACTGAACTTTTTCTACCATCTCTTCTACCAATTCTGGTCCCATCAGCTTCCTTTCACCCACTTCATCCCAAAATGCTGGAGTTCGACACCGCTTCCCATATAATGCCTCAAATGGTGCCATCTGTATACTGGAATGAAACTGTTATTATAAGAAAACTCAACCAAAAAAAGATGTTGGTCCCAACTTCCCTGATAATCCATCGAACAAGATCGTAGCATATCCTCCAAGTTCTTAATTGTTTGCTCTGACTGCCCATCTGATTGAGGATGAAAAAGCTGTACTAAAATTTAATTCAGTACCCAACGACTTCTGAAGGCCTTTCCAAAAGTTAGAAGTAAACCTAGGATCACGATCGGACACAATGGAGAGAGGAACTCCATATAACCTAAATATCTCTTTAAGATACAAATGGGAAAGTTGATCTAGTGAAAAAGTATCTCGTATAGCAAGGAAATGAGTAGATTTAGTCAAGCGATCAACAATAACCCAGATTGCATTATTACCACGAGATGTCCTCGGTAATCCCACAACAAAGTCCATGGATATATTCTCCCATTTCCACTCTGGCACTGGTAAAGGCTGAAGCATCCCTTTCGGTAATTTCCGCTCTGCTTTAACCTGTTGACAAGTCAAACACTTCACAGTAAAATTAGCAATATCTCTTTTCATTCCATCCCACTAGTAATACTCCCGCAGATCTCTGTACATCTTAGTACTGCCAGGATGAACTGAAAACGGAGAACTATGAGCCTCAGATAACAACTCATTCTTCAACTTTGAATCACCAGGGACACATAATCTCTTCCCAAATCTCAAAACACAATCATTATCAATATTGAATTCAGGCAACTTACCCTTCTGAACCAGCTCTACCTTTTTCTGCAACTCACTGTCTTCCCTCTGTGCTTGCTTAATTCTGTCTGATAGGGATGATCTCACTGATACCTGAAACAAAACATAAGAACTTCCTGCACCAACAACTTATATGCCAAAGTTCATCAAATCAAAAACCAAAGGATCTCGTTCCAAACGAAGCATGGTTAATGAAACATTACTTTTTCGACTCAAAGCATCAGCCACTTTATTTTCTTTTCCCGGATGGTAGTGAATTGTACAATCATAATCCTTGATTAATTACAGCCATATCCTCTGTCTCATGTTCAATTCTTTCTGAGTGAATATATACTTTAAACTTTTCTGATCAGTATATATTTCACACTTTACTCCATACAAATGATGCCTTGAAATTTTTAAAGCAAAAACAACAGCAACTAATTCCAAATCATGTGTAGGGTAATTTACCTCATGAGTTTTCAACTGATGTGAAGCATAAGCAATTACCTGATCATTCTGTATAAGGACACAGCCAAGTCCCTTCAATAAAGCATCACTATATATAACAAACTGACCATTCCTGGAAGTAAGTGCCAAAACTGGAGCATTCACCAATCTTATTTTCAACTCCTGAAAAGAATCATCACATTCTTTTGTCCAGATGAACTTAACACCCTTACGAGTTAGCTTAGTCATTGGACTAGATAACCGTGAAAAATTTTCAACAAACCTTTGGTAGTAACCAGCCAAACCAAGAAAACTACGGATCTCAGTTACATTTGTGGGTCTTGGTCATTCTTCAACAACTTTTGTTTTAGCAGGATCAACAGTTATGCCATCTTTTGAAACAATGTGACCCAGGAAAGAAATTTTTTGTAACCAAAACTCACACTTTCTGAATTTTCCATAGAGTTTTTTTTCTTTTAAGGTTTTCAAGATAACCCTTAAATGACTTTCATGCTCCTATTTACTTTTAGAAAACACCAAAATATTATCAAACTCTACTAGAGGCAAAACAATAAGGTTTGCTGGTAGATTCTTTCCACACACAAGGATAGGAAGGTTCTTATAATTCCTTTTTTTCTCAACGTTCCCTCTGGGTGTTTTTTACCATAAGTTCATGGTTCATATCTTGAGATGGAATTTCCAATTTACTAGAAAACTTCTCAGAAATGAAAGAGTGTGTAGACCCTGAATCAAACAACACATTGGCATAATCTGAATAAACAAACAGTGTGCCTGATACCACTTCATTCGATGGCCCAACATCTGCGGAGGTTGTTGCAAAGGATTTCACCACCCCTTTCTACTTGTAGTCTGGATGATTTCCCCCAGTTGAGTTCTTCGTTAGACACTCATTTTCATAATGACCCATTTCATTACACTTAAAACATCTTACTGCTGGATTTTCATTGCCTGCTTGATCATCCTCCTTACAGTTACGAGCAATATGACCAGACTTACCACACTGAAATCACTTACCAGACTTGGATAAACATTCTACAGGATGTATTTTACCACACTTCTCACAGGATGGATATTTGGTTTTCTTACCTCCTTGCTTCTTTGATGAATTCTTCCCCTTTGCCTGCCAATTGGACCTCTTATTCTGTTGTTTTTCATAGAACACCTGATCATCGGCAAACTCCATTTCCACCTTCTCCGCACATCGAACAAGTTTTTCATAACTTTTGAACTCACGAGAAGCTATATCCCTTCGATACTTTGGCTTTAACCCTGAGTAAAAAAGGTTTATTTTACTATCAAGATCTCGTATGAAGTTTGGAGCATACCTTGCCAATCGAGTGAACTTTGCTTCATAAGCAGCCACTGAATCATCCTCCTGCCTCAATTCTAGGAACTGTTTTTCCATCCTAAGATGAACCACCTTAGAAAAATATTTCTCAAGAAACATACCTTTGAATTCATCCCAGTGAAGATCCTCAATCTCATCACTATCCCTGATATTTTTCACCAACGACCACCACTGATCAGCTTCACCTTCAAAACGGTAAACAGCAAGACTAACCTTTTGATATTCTGAACACCCCATGACATCAAAAATCTTCTCCAGTGCTTTAATACACCCTTCATCTTGCACGGGGTCAGATGATCCTCTGAATGATGGGGGATGTTGCCTCATGAAATGTTCCACCACTGACATGTTCCTCTGCGATTGATCTGGATGATCTCATTCATGGATACCACCACCATTTATAGCCTGAGTCAATTGTGCCATCAATACAACAAACTGTTCAGTTCTGATTCCGACCATCTCAGGTTGCTGATTTGGAAGGTTGTCTTCCTCCTGATGTTGTCCCAACACAGCGGCTTTGTTTCCTCTGTGGAAAACCATTCTGAACACATAAATATCTTAGGCGAAGCAACATGTTAATATTTAAATGCTATATCATTTCAGTCATACCATAAATTAACTTATAATTTAACAATTTTCTAACTCTTAAAGTTGTTTAAACCGACCTTTGATACCAACTATAAGGCCCCGCACTTAAACATCTCTTAATATTGAATTAAGTGAATAATTCACATTGAGGATCTTTTCAGGTTTAGAGTTTTAGAGAATTAGAACATAACTACTACATCTCAAAATATTACAAAGTAGACACTTATACTAAGTTTCCATAGAATAAAAAAACTCTTAAAAAGAAACATGTCTAGTTCCAAGTTTTATGTAGCATGAATTTCCCTTGATCCCATACTTGACCCTATTCCACGTTAGGTCATGTGAAAAACATTTCAAAAAACTTGGCGTGAGCATAAAGAGCTCAGTAAGGGATACACAAAGAATGAAAACTTTTAGTTTATCAAAAAAACAATTAAACCATGTATACTTTATCAAAGTAATACTTTTCACCTTTATGAAGTAGTAAAAACTCTTCACTGAATAACAGATCATTACTTACCCTTTTGTAACCAAAAGATTACCATAAAACCCATAAAAATATCACATAACATATAAAGGTAACTTGGGACATAAACATACTTAAGTGGAGTAACCATACGGTCGACTTCCACACTTATCACTTAATGGAATAGCCATACGGCCAACTTCCATACATACTTAATTTAATATCCATACGGCCGACTTCCATACCCAATGCATTGGAGGTTATAACGTAACCACCCATCCTGGTATTCACGGAACCACCCGTCATATGGTTTATCACGTAACCACCTGTCAAATGTCCAAGTACCATTATAAAAATCATAAGACATAAAACAAATATAATGGAAAGAAAACATTTCCACACTTTGATCACAATATATCACTTAAATACATTGACATAACAAATCCATTATAAAAACCATTTTCAATACCATAATACATAAAAGAGTATATGGTATTTATTTCATTTTAAAAAAACATTACGGCTTGTTGAGTAAGCCAAAGACCAAATAATACTCGCGGCGGCGGAAAAGGTCGTTGTCACCGCGTACGTTAAAAGAAACATTCCTTTTTGTTGTTTAGTAAAACGCTTCGTAGAAAAAGATTCCTTTTGTATAAAAGTAAAATTAAAAGGGTTTTATACACCGTATAAAAGATAGTTGTTTATAAAACGAAATATTCCTCAATGAAAGGAGATTGAGACGAAGTCCCTTACCTCGGGTCCGACTTGACTTGGTCATTCTTTAATCTCCTGAATAATAAACTTGAGTTAATTTCTACTTTTTTAAGAACCTTTTTCATGTTCATTATTCCTTTTATATCACTTATTTCCATGTTATAAACATTATGTAACCATTTAAGTTAATAATGTTTGTTTTGTCGGTATTTGGTTCTTAAGTCGAAAGTGGACTTCTTACAATTACATGTTGTTCGTGTGGTCAAAGGTTTTTTATATCCAGAATGACATTCCTGATTTGGATATCATATATATCATATATATCTAGCATATACATGTATTTATAATATCACTTAATCATTTAGAGGTAATAAATGAAATGCACCGTTCATGGAGACGGTAAGTCGTACGTACGCATGAACGCTACTTTCATTTCTTTGTCATATTAATGGAATTAAAACTAAATGAGAGGTATGTATATTTTAATTCCAGAATTGAATTCATCACTTAGATGTATCATTCATCATATATATCCATTATATACATGTACTTATAATAGTACATTACATTTGGGGATAAGAAATGAAATGCACCGTTCATGGAGACGGTAAGCCGTACGTACGCATGAATTCTACTTTCATTTCTATCTCATAATTTAATGGGAAGAAATAATAATGATATAGAGGCATATTATAATTCCAGTATAAAATCATATATAATAACTTTAAATCCATCCTTTATACGTCCCACATATGGCATTAACGAATCAAATCACTTTGAGGGGGCGGTAGTCTGCACTTCCTAAAATAAAATTATTGTGTTTACCCACAATGGAAACCATAAAGGTATACCACAAATGAAAAATAAAGAAGCATAAGGGAAACATAAACATAATATATATCATATATAAATAGAGTGACATCTTAATGTCCACCATTAAATGTGTTTAAAATAAGATTGAACAATCATCGTTTCGTGAGGCAGAAATTCGCCAACCACAGAAACAGTATGTTCTTTAACCATTAGATATAGATGTGTGTAAGTGTAGCTCGAAATATTCTTATAAAAACATCCTATTATATTTAAGATACTGTATTTTTTACAAAAGAAATGAATAAAAAGAGTTCAGGGGGTTGGAGAAGCAAAATAAAACAAAAGAACACAAGTGAACACATTACCTCAAAATCGGGTAACTCTCTTAAATTTGAGCTCAAAGGCTTCCTTGGGAAGACTTCTGCCCAAAGTGAGGCTTCAAGAAGTAATAGAGGGATGTGTAGGACAAAATGGGCAGGGTTTGTCCACTCCAAAGGCTTTGGATGTGTGGGTAAAGAGCTATAGGTGGGGGCCTTTTATAAGAGGAGAGGAGGGGCACTCTTAGAAAGTAAAGAAAAGTTACTTTATTTTCATATGATTTTCGGATTCAAAAGGTCCCACATTGATATAATTATAGGTTAAGGTGATAAGGGTTATAAATCCACCCATCCCATAGGTTTTGGACATGTTTAGGTCATAGATTTTACATTATCATTTCATTTTATTTAAATCCTTTATTAATGAGGTAATCGCTGCATCATCATGATGTCATAAATAATTTAATATATTTAATGTCTAAAAATTATAAAAAAAATATCATGATGTAGGAAATCCTTTTATCTTTCTAATTAATATTTATAGTCAAAAATCTTACTTGTATAACTTCATGTAAAAATTGTTTTAGTAAAACATCTCATGTTTGTGTCATTTTTACATTAACATTTAATAAAAAGTTATTTATGTCATTTCCCAACCAAAGTGGCTCCATGGGATCCCCAAGTTGACCCATGGATTGTATTGGTCGCCCATGACACATCCAATGAGGGTAGGACATGTTTCAAGCTCATCTCATTTTATTAAAACATTATTTTTACCTTAAACTACACTAATTACCTCTAATCGCGATTAAGAACTTAAAAGTTACTATTCACCAAAAAATTATTTTAATCTCATTGAACCACATTTTACTTCTTAATGACAACCATGTATGTTGAAATTTTGAAAATCAAATCACATAAGTGACAAAGTTTCATTTAAACGAAAAATCAGTTTCTTTAACTACCACTTAGTGGTTTCACTATTCATCAAAAATTGAAGTTTTTCAGAAAAATACCAAAACTTCACCCTAAGATATATTTGATATTCTGAATTCAAAAATGATGTCTATTTTAAAAAATTCAAATCATATAAGTCACATTAATTAATTTAATAATTAATTCTCGTTGTCATGACAAATAGCGTGTTTTTATGAAACAATAAGTATCAAAAGATTGACACTAGTTTAAGTCCAATTTCAAAGTGAAATTGATTTCAATGACCACAATTGGATTAAATGGTAAAAATATATTCTGATTTCACTTTAAAACCAATTCAAAAGATAATCTAATCATATAAATAAATTATATTAAAAAGAGGTTTTGAATTAAAATACAACATTTTTTCACTATTCATTAAAAAATGAACTTTATCGGAAAAATACCACCCAAAGTAAATTTTGATGTTCCAATCATAAAGAATAAGTTTATTTTGACAAACATAGCTTAGAAAATTGTCAAAAGATAGATTTAAAAATGGTTTTCCATAAAAAGGAAGTAAAACAATCTTTTAAAAATATTAGTGTATTTCATGCTTAAGATTGGATTTATTTTCATTTTAAGCCTCTAAAACACTATCTAATTCATTAATAGGCATAGATAAAAATATCTATTATTCATTACTTACTTGGAATGTTACAGAGTCTCTTTATGTTCTCCCAAACAACGGGATACTCATATAATACTCTTTATGAAATCTTAAAATTCATTAATTTATGTCTAGAATCTATCAATAATATACCGAATTTCAATTATCTCTATGGCTTAGGCTTGCTCAGTAAGATGGATATTCTCTACCTCATCAACAAATTTTTTTTCTTTTTATTCTTAGCTTCTTTAAATAGTATGCAATGCTCTATTAACTACTCAATTTAAATATCAATATCCTAGTAAAGGCACCCCACTTTAATTTTTTATTTATTAGCCAATATTTTTTGTACCACTTTTATCTCCATCCACCAAGACTCATGTTAAAGTAAAAAAAACTTTAATAATAGTTGATTATGTCATTAGATACTCCATTAAAATGATTTGACGTGGTGCATGTCCTTGTTCTCAGCACTAAACCATATCCTCTATAGAATGGTGTGCTTGGTAGTAATTATATCCATTGAAACCTTGGTTGATGAATAACTGAGGAATATTACTTAGTTTATTACTCAATTTCTTAAGGTAACTTCCATAAATGATGCTTGAAATCTTTCTCCACACTCATTGTCACAACATTTACAGGAATGATGAGTCTTCCAAGTTCATATTGAAACAAAATGTGGGGATTATTATATTGGTTGGGACCAAACAATACAAGGAATAGCTAATATAGATAACCCCTGATGAATGTGGCACCAAGACAACTTTTTCCCCTATAGCTTCCTCTATTTAGTACATTGAGGAGATAATATTTTCAACTCCTTAGACTTGTGGCAGGGTAATTAAAACTAAAAACCAAGAATATTGTTATTAAGTAATTTTATGAAATCAACCAAATAGTGAAATTTTTAGACACTTACTCCCTCCATGGAGAACAACGATAAGGATTTATGGTGAAAATACTTTCATTGAATCTAAGGCCACTTGGATTTTCCCTTATAGTGAATTGATGGGCTTAGAATTTCTATCCAACCTAGATTCATCTTGGGAATTTTTAAAAAAATCTACACACACAAAATGTGTATAAGTTGATGCCAGTGAAGAAAGAAATATGTTGTAATTGAAATAGAATGCCTTCTTACAATGATGCACTAAAAGTGATTATAGCATACTCAAGATGGTCAACTAAGTCTTTGATAT
Source organism: Viscum album (assembly GCA_963277665.1). Lineage (NCBI taxonomy): Eukaryota > Viridiplantae > Streptophyta > Magnoliopsida > Santalales > Viscaceae > Viscum > Viscum album. The sequence goes on along the minus strand of OY728140.1, from coordinate 1,347,186,011 downwards.
CCATAAATTTATCTATTAATGTTAAACCAATTGGAGCAGATGTTGGAACCATCAAATATAGGCCCAAATCAAGTTTCTATTGTGATTCATCCATAATAGCTTCTCTGGATATCTCTTTAAGGAGAATAGGAACCTTATTTCCTTAGGAGGATGACTCTACTAGAACTTAATATGTCAAATAAAAACCTTAGAAAAATTTTCTATTAAATTCAAAAAAATACAATATACAAGTAAAATGAAGGAAATAATTACCTTCAGGTTCAGAATACTAATGAAGTACTAGAAAATTTACCTATTCTCACCTTTGGATTTCCTCAATAGATAATTACACTAGATAAACCACTGCTCAAGGCACTAGAATCACTCCAGTTTTATGCTAATGACCTTCTGCATGTGATCTAACAATCCTATAGAGTCATGTCCTATATCACCCCTGACATATAGATGGGATCCTAGGATGTTGGATGAATTTTTCATATCATATACTTGGGACACGATGGATTATAGAATTCCTCCCAACTTCTATACATTTAAAACATATAACTAATGAATTTATGGATCATAATGATAGAATATCATTCCCCAATATTTACATATTATTTACCTATTCATGAGAGTAATGTTGATCATTATCATCGCATGCACTGCTTGACCTCAACCAAAGAAATTATATAACTTGGATTAAGTACAATCACATCCATTAGAGAATTAATGGAAGCATATATATTTCTAATATAGGCCTCTATTTCATAATTTTTGTTTTCATACATGATATTTAAGGGGTCATGACTTGGCTAAAAAAAATCAAAAGTGAACTCTGAATCCTAAAGTTCCTTCTAAACATCCTTGGTTGAAATTTTCTCTTTCAATGAGTCTTATTCTCTCCCTGATTCTAGTAATTTATAATTAGAAGTGACTAAGGGAAGGGAAATTATTAAACTCTCAAAATATGGAATTCTAATATGATTCACATGTTTTATTGGAATTTGAGATATTATTTCCCCATTTAAAGAAACCCTTTTCCATGTATCTATGTTTATATTGGCTATTTAGAAACCCTCTTACCAGGTCTAGTTGTCTCCAATTGACAATTTTGTTTCTTCTCTTCCCATATGGATGGAAGAACTCTGAACTGGTGCATGAAACATGCCAATTAACCATCATGGTATGATTGAATCCAGGTCCAAACATGGTCATATTTCAAACCATTAATAGAATTGGGTAGAGGGAAGGTTATTTTTATAACTATCTCCTCTTTATCTAGAATTATCTAAAACTAGTGTACCACCATCAGGTGTTTCTCAGTGTGTACGCTTGAAGGAGGGGGGAAATTTCTTTTATATGCATCTAAACTATTATCCAAATATAAAGGGTTTGTACCCATCACATATGATTGTCATATCTTTTTAGGTCATTGGAATCCCTTTATGAAGTGATATTAAGTATCGACATGATTTGGGTCTCCTAGAGGCTTTTTTAGTGATGGTTCCAGTGGGAGTTCAATGGGGTATATATATAATCTTTTCATATTGATTTAGTCTATTATTGATATCTTTCTCAGGTTGTACTCCATTGATACTCTGAAGGTAGGGATAGAAATGGGAAATGGGAAATTACAGGGAATTCAAGAAATCATCAATTTATATATAGGCTATTATCTGACACAATATCCCTAGAAGATTATGTAAATATTGAATGGGGCCTTTACTTTAGAAACATTCCCCAACTACTGGTATAACATGGCTAAAATAGGCATTAGAAAGTTGATTAATTTGTCACTTTACAACTATTAAATCATTATAAAGGTCATAGCCCTCACTCCACCACATTCCCATACTGGGAGAAGAAAACCACTCTGGTACATTGATAAGAATCTCTTCAATATAACCAATTGGTCATACTTTGAGGAGACTTCCCAAACCTAATGGTGAAACTAACCCCCTTCCAAAATGGGATAATAATCATTGGGAATCTGATGCTTATCATGAATCAGGAATGATTGACACCTTTAAGGTTTTGGATCTTCCCTGTACATCTTAATAAACTATGTATCCCATTCATTGAAAGGAATATTGAAATTTGGATGAAGGTCTTCCCCAATCACACACCTTTCTATATAGATTAATTTCTTAGAAATTAGTGGATTCCTTTCATCATTGCCCTAAGTGATAACTTGGGGATGAAATTATTCATACATATCTCTGATAATTAGAGCTCCAATGATCATTTCTACATCCTAAAATATTATTCTAACCTCTCCATAGATCAAATGGAAATTTTTTGTATTTGGAATCCATCTACTGACCACTTCTGTAATGAGAAATATCATACCCAAAATGACTAGCCCCATACTAAGACGAATGCACCTCTAGATATGAGATCTCATGTTAAAGTCTAGTAAAGCCTATGGTTTCTTATTGACCTTTTCATTATAGATCCATAGTTATTAATTTATATTTTTACTTCATGATTCTACTCCTCTAGAGATAGTGGGGTTCATACCATCACATAGCCTTTAGAGCGATCAATTTCCTTGATAATGTTAATAATCATTGATATATTTTCACAAGCCACTTCCCAATGTTTGTTAATATAGCTAAGTGGTTGGTTCCCTAGACATAGTTATAGAATGTGATTATTTATTATTCACCCAAATACATATAGTGGAAACTTATCTGATAAAGGATAGTCTCAAAGGATAGTTTTCATGATATTTGATAGTATTAGATGTTTTGAGGCAATACATTGACAATGTTCAGTCTCAATGCTCTAGATCATTTATGCTCACCTCACACACACTTTTAGTGAAAATTAAAAATATTATGAAGTTATTATATATATGAAAAAGAGTACATGGGTATTGGGAAGGCCAAATATGGCCTTCCCATACCAAACATGTGATTTTTTCATGATATCCATGTGATCATCTTCTGAATTATAGGTGAAACCCATATCGTTATGTGTTTACCTTAAATTACACAGGACCGCTTAAAGTTTACCAAGAAATTTCTGAGTGTGCAATGTTTACTTTTGGTAATTCTCTGAGCATGTGAACTGTAGAGACCTAAAGCTTGACGTACTTGGACATTACATTACTTTTGCGGAATACTTAGTACATAACAAAAACACGCACACAAGGATCGTAATAGTTTAGTGTCTTTGGAAACTTGGAATATAATCTTCTAATCGTGGTGAAAGATCTTCAACATCTCCCATAAAGATCTTCCTTCCTTTTTTTACCTAAAACCTTTCTTTATATCCTGGGAAAAAGAAAACATAAAAGGGTGAGCTCAAATTCTCACTAAGGGTAAACAAAAGAAATATCAATCACATCATTTTCATAAGAACATAACATTTTGAAAATCTTAACCTGCAAAAGAGAGCATAATTTCATAACATGGGATAAATCATAGTAGTGAAATGAAATCCCAATAATCATAACTTAAAACATAAAACTTTGTGGCATACAAATATAATCATAGAGAATCATTTCTTATTAGTCAAGACTCATTGCCAAGACTATCTTAGTGGACAAAGTCCCTTTCTGAACCGAGTTCACTCCTCGTTTCAGTCCTGTTTCACTGAATCGGTATAACCTAACGTTCCATCCATGTCTATCTCATGAGATATAAAATCTTTACCCAATGCATTGGAGGGAGATATAGGTCCCACCCATCTTATAATGATACCATTCTTATGTGTGCCACAAAATCATAAATCATACATCATTGCATAACCCATGTAATAAAAATGGGAATCTTAAACATCATGACATCATAAAACAATTCATATAAGATAAAAGAATTAATAAAAATAACTCCATCACAACATAATCAAATCAATGTAATAATAGGGATATAAACATAACCGTATATTATCTTAGATGGAAAATAATTTTGATAAAACACTTGAACTCCATTCTTGAGGAAAATATCATTTCTACTTCAAAAACATTTTTCCTTTCTTAACATGTCATACAATTTTAAACTAAAGAAGTTGATTAAAAATAAACTTGAAAACTTGTAAATGAAGCATCTTGTAAATAATGTTTTAAAAATCCATTCATGCCGTATAAGTAAAAAAAACATTCTTCTTTTACTTTTGTCGGAAAAGTCAAAAAGTACCTCGTACGAAAAATGACAAAAGATTCCTTTCATATCCTTTACTAAAAACTCACCGATTGGTAAAATTGGATTTAAACAATTGTAGGTGGATGGAAATAATATTACATATTGAGGAAACATGGATGTGGATGATAAAATACACCCCAGTAAATACTAAAGTATAAACAATCTCGGATAAAAATGAGATTGTGATATTTCCCTTACCTTAGGTCCGATTTGCTTCGTAAGTGTCTGAACCTCCTGTATAATGGTTTAAATAATGTCATTGACTTATTCCAGAATCATACTCATTGTTATGATATCATATATGGTTCACTTATAACATTATATTACTCGTTCTTTTGTAAATTCCATGTTAAAGAGCGTTTTGGGTAAAATTGTTTCATTTGTCGTCCGTGTTTTGACTTGTAATTATTCATATGATTACTTAGATCATGATTACTTAATTACAGAATATAAAACATGATTTATATATAATATATATTCAGAATATACATATATATAATAAATCAGTAAATGGAAATAAATACACCGTTCATGGAGACGGTAGGTCGTACATACGCATGAACGTTGTTTTCATTTCCTTATTGAGTTGAATGGAATTAACTAGATGACATACATATATATACACATAAATCCAGTATCATTATTATTTAATATATTTCATGATTACTTATTATATGTACTTTATAATCATTCATGAATGGTTAAAGTGGAGAATGAATCTCATTGCGTCGTGGAGACGGTAGTCCGTACGTATGTACGAGCGATGATATCGTTCTCATGATCGTGGAACTGTATTGGAGTGTATGTATACTATTTCAGAATCAATATCACTATAAAATACTAATATATAGTTATTATTTACATCATTATACCCATCCAAGTAAGGTGGTGGTGGAAAATAGATTTCACCACGGCGTGGAGACGGTATTCCGTACGTACGCACGCGCGGTGATTTCGTTTTTCGTAGGATGGATAGATGGTGAAATAGGGTTGTTTCATACTTATAATAACATATAAGTATATGAGTGATATTTATGTTATTACTTCATAATGAAACAACCTAAGAAGAAGAAGTGGAAGAAGAAAATAAAGTTGAAAGAATCGGTAATGGAAATTACATCTTCTTTGAAGCGCCTCTTTGAGATCTCCCTTTAGGGCACTAACATTTGTCTTTGAGGAAGACCAGAACCTCTAGGATATTTCTAGGGAAGTGGAGAAGAGAATTTGTCAGATTTTGGCCGAGCTCGAAGGCTCAAAGTGGTGTGAGGAAGAGAGGGAGGGGTGCCCTTTTATAAGAGAGGAGAGGGGCACCTTTGGAATAACTAAAAATATTATTTTATTATAAAGTCGAATTCGGTTTTTAATAGCTCCAAATTGATATATCTCGAAGCTAAGTTGGGTAGGGGTAGAAATCCTCTCATAAAATAGAATTTATACAAGTTTAGGTTCCTATTTTAACCTTATCATTTAGATTTAACATTGAGTTAAATAATTTTACTTTTACCGTGTCTTCTTGTGTTCTTATACTATAAGGTTAATAAACTTACTATATCAAGCCAAACGAACCCCAAGTTGTTTATTATTAATATATATAACCTTATCTAAGTCATTTTTCCAAACCTTAGATTTTTAGGAATAAAATAACAATTAATAATATAATATTTGTTTTAAAACCTATTTTATGTCAATTTTGAGACTATTTAGTAATTGATTTTTGTGAAAATCATAACAGAATGATAATTACAAACAAAGTTAATTAAATAAATACTAACATGTCATATTAACCTATAAAATTATTTTAATTCATAAAAAGTCTCAAATTATATTTATTTGGGTATTTATAACATCAATTATGTCAATATTTCATTAATAAGATAATTACTACATCATCGTTGTATCATAAATAAATTAAATTATTTAATGTCTAAAAATTACAAATAAACTATCATTTTGTATGAAATATTTTTAGATTTCTAATTAATATTTATAGTCGAATTTATCTTATGTATAACCCCATATTAAAAATTATTTACTTATTAAACTTTGATTTTTACTATTTTAACCCTTCTTTAAATAAATTAATAATAAATGTCCTAATCCAATCCAAGTGGGACTAAATGGTCATATTTTATTCCTAAGGTTGTTTTTGGTCTAATTACACTTGTCCAATAGAATTAGGACATGTGTTAGGGTAATAATAATATCATTTTTACCCTTAATTACCCTATTTACTTTTAACCGTGGTAAAAAAAAGTAAAGAGTTACTATTCACCAAAAATTATTTTCATCTCATTGAACCACATTTTAGTCCTTGATATTAACCGTGTCTCTCGTATTTTCAAAATTCCACTCATAGAAGCGGTAAAATTAAGTTTTATGAAAAAATCAGTTTTTTAACTACCACTTAGTGGTTTCACTATTCATCAAAAAATGAAAGTTTCCAGAAAAATACCAAAAATTAGATCTAAGATATATTTGATATTATGAATTCAAAAATGATGTTTATTTTATCAAATTCAAAACATATCAGTTGCATTAATTAATTTAAAAATTAATTCCCGTCGTCAAAACAAATAGCGTGTTCTTAAGAGATAATAACTATCAAAAGATTGACACTTTTTTATGACTGGTTTAAATGTGAAATTACATCCAATGACCAATATTGTATTAAATTGTAAAAATATATTCTAAATATACTTTAAAACCACTCAAATTAATAATTTATCACTATTAATTATTTCTATTAAAAAGTTGTTTTTAATTATAATTTAGTAATTTTCACTATTCATCAGAATATGAAAGTTATCCGAAAAGTACCAAAATTTCACCTTAGGCTAAATTCGATACTCCAAATCCAAAAATGAAGTCCATTTTGAGAGCTAAAATTTATAAAATTTTAGAAGGTGGTTATTACTATTCATAACGGCTAGTTTTAATAATATTTTAATAGCATATCGTTGTTTAGTAAAACTCGTTACTGTGTACTACACACGCTATCGAGGAAGGTTGTGATTGCCTGTAATGTAAGGCAAGACAAGGATGCATGTTGTGCAATATCCTTTTGGTGTAGCGTACAACACAAGACATTAATGAAATTAAAAAGAATATTTTTTCATAAAATCTCAGGCTGTTACATTCTACCCCCCTTAAAATGAATTTCGCCCTCGAAATTCGTCGGCGTTATAAATGGTTTACAACTTGAAAGTTTCTTTAATAGAAACTCACATCGTAAAAAGGAATACCAAAACTTGGAATTAAAAACTAAAGTATGAAATGTAACGATTACCCAAATTAACTCATCACGGGGTTTCCACGTAGGAGAACATAGGTGAAAATATGGATATGGAAGAGAAATCTAACCATCATGTTCTGATGGAGAGTGGTAGAGAACGTGGCTATGGAAAAGCCAGTAATCACAAAGCCATAAATTTGTGACGATCTAAGGTATTGTGTCACTGTTGGTCATTCTTTGGACAATTTCCACTTCATCTCTTAAAGAAATGAAGTTGGATTTGTCATTCGTGAAGTGTTAGCAGATCATGTGATAGAATGATGGGTCATTCCATCTGTCTTAAACAAAAGGTTACAAAAGTTATCAAAAATACATAATACCATATATGGTGAATTTAATCGTATATGATTCCAAAAATGAACTTATACTTCATATATCATACCGCGTAATAAAATAAAACTAGTTTCTACTAACCAGGGACTTCCTGTAGGCCAGTTGTAGGCGATAAAGGCCAGTCACACTTCGGTTGTGGGTTCAATTCCCACAGCCTTGTCCGACGTGATGGGCTGTCGCCCGTCCTGCAGGTTGTCCTTTTTCTAAAACTACATTACTATAACATCCCATCAATAATATCGAAAAAACTTTTATCCTTAAACAAAACTAACTTATGTCCAACATAGTCTATTCCAATCTTTAGGCTTATCCATAATACTACTGTCCAATCTCATATCAAAGAGTCCATATGTTAATACCATCGTTGATCCCTGTATATCATGAGATATGTATTTTTGGTCACATTCCAAACATTCGAAGGCCTTAATCATGTATTCTCTTGAAAAATGAATACTCATTGAACCTTAGTGAAAACAATAATGCAGTTAAAAGTTAACACTTTCCACAAACCAAAATCCTCAAAATTCTTTATACTCAAACCATGATATCACTTAGTCCTTATATCAATCATGAGCTCATGAATACTATCAAACATATTAGATTCTCTTTATCCCTTCATTATGTGCATATCATCTGCCTTCCAAAAATATTTCAATCACTTTTCATGGTTACCGATACCATAAAATTATTGAAAACCACAATAGAATAATACAAAAATATTCTAATACACAATAAATTTACCTCAACAACATTATTCTTGAATACCAATACATAAACACTTCAATCCATCCTCTTCAATTATTGTCCTGGAATAATTCCTTCCTTGATTTAGAAGTAACTTTTTAGCTCAGGTCATTGAGTTGGGTAATGCTCATGTTCTCCACAAATAATACATTGAACTCCATAATAGTCTGTCACTCTATGACCCTTTTCTCCACACAGATAGCATCGGTCCCTCCATTTGAGGTATTCCTCAAGGTTCTTCTTCCCTTCTTTAGAAATCTCAATCTTCTTTTCTTTATGCTCCTCAACATGCGAACATGCATAATAGTCTATCTTCCTCTTCTTTGATGAATTAGGCATACCACTAAATTTCACCTTGTTAATCATATATCGCGATGACTGATTCGGCATAATCACAACATCTTTCTCTCTAGGCATTACACAATTTTGTTTCTCATAGTCACCAATTTTTCCATTGGATTCAATGTTAACCGAATTCCTTCTGGTTCCCTCTATTAACTAAAACACAAAAAGAATTCTGTGAGAGGAAAAAAATCATGCTAGAGAAAACAACATAGTAAAGGGGGAGTTCCCTCAATATCTAACATCTTAGGTTAAATTCTAATATCGTTAGCGCAATTCTAGGACTATAACCTATACGTATACTTAACCTTAGATACATCCCTAGACATACCTTAGAAATATCTCTAGGGATCCCACTAACGTTTTCGCATCCTAGTTTCCAAAGGTTGACTAAACATTTCCTCTGATACCAACTGTAGAGACCCAAATCTTGACGTACATGGACATTACATTACTTTTGCGGAATACTTAGTACATAACAAAAACACACACACAAGGATCGTAATTGTTTAGTGTCTTTGGAAACTCAGAATATAATCTTCTAATCGTGGTGAAAGATCTTCAACATCTCCCATAAAGATCTTCCTTCCTTTTTTTTACCTAAAACCTTTCTTTATATCCTGGGGAAAAGAAAACATAAAAGGGTGAGCTCAAATGCTCAGTAATGGTAAACAAAAGAAATATCAATCACATCATTTTCATAAGAACATAACATTTTGAAAATCTTAACCTGCAAAAGAGAGCATAATTTCATAACATGGGATAAATCATAGTAGTGAAATGAAATCCCAATAATCATAACTTAAAACATGAAACTTTGTGTCATACACACATAATCATAGAGAATCATTTCTTATTAGTCAAGACTCATTTCCAAGACTATCTTAGTGGACAAAGTCCCTTTCTGAACTGAGTTCACTCCTCGTTTCAGTCCTGTTTCACTGAACCAGTGTAACCTACCGTTCCATCCATGTCTATCTCATGAGATATAAAATATTTACCCAATGCATTGGAGGTAGATATAGGTCCCACCGATCTTATAATGATACCATTCTTATGTGTGCCACAAAATCATAAATCATACATCATTGCATAACCCATGTAATAAAAATGGGAATCTTAAACATCATGACATCATAAAACAATTCATATAAGATAAAGGAATTCATAAAAATAATTCCATCACAACATAATCAAATCAATGTAATAATAGAGATATAAATAGAACCGTATATTATCTTAGATGGAAAATAATTTTGATAAAACACTTGAACTCCATTCTTGAGGAAAATACCCTTTCTACTTCAAAAACATTTTTCCTTTCTTAACATGTCATACAATTTTAAAATAAAGAAGTTGATTAAAAATAAACTTGAAAACTTGTAAAGGAAGATTCTTGGAAATAATGTTTTAAAAATCAATTCATGCCGTATAAGTAAAAAAACCATTCTTCTCGTACTTTTGTCGGAAAAGTCAAAAAGTACCTCATACGAAAAACGACAAAAGATTCCTTTCATATCCTTTACTAAAAACTCAACGAAGGGTAAAATTGGATTTAAACAATTCTAGGTGGATGGAAATAATATTACATATTGAGGAAACATGGATGTGGATGATAAAATACACCCCAGTAAATACTAAAGTATAAACAATCTCAGATAAAAATGAGATTGTGATATTTCCCTTACCTTAGGTCCGATTTGATTCGTAAGTGTCTGAACCTCCTGTATAATGGTTTAAATAATGTCATTGACTTATTCCAGAATCATAATCATTATTATGATATCATATATGGTTCACTTATAACTTTATATTACCCGTTCTTTTGTAAATTCCATGTTAAAGAGCGTTTTGGGTAAAATTGTGTCATTTGTCGTCCGTGTTTTGACTTGTAATTATTCATAGGATTACTTTGATCATGATTACTTAATTCTAGAATATAAAACATGATTTATATATAATATATATTCAGAATATACATATATATAATAAATCATTAAATGAAAATAAATACACCATTCATGGAGACGGTAGGCCGTACGTACGCATGAACGCTGTTTTCATTTCCTTATTGAGTTGAATGGAATTAAGTAGACGACATACATATATATACACATAAATACAGTATAATTATTATGTAATATATTTCATGATTACTTATTATATTTACTTTATAATCATTCATGAATGGTTAAAGTGGAGAATGAATCTCATCGCGTCGTGGAGACGGTAGTCCGTACGTACACACGAGCGATGATATCGTTCTCATGATCGTGGAACTGTATTGGAGTGTATGTATACTATTTCAGAATAAATATCACTTTAAAATAATCATATATAGTTATTATTTACATAATTATACCCATCCAAGTAAGGTGGTGGTGGAAAATAGATTTCACCACGGCGTGGAGACGGTATTCCGTACGTACGCACGCGCGGTGATTTCATTTTCCGTAGGATGGATAGATGGTGAAATAGGGTTGTTTCATACTTATAATAACATATCAGTATATTAGTGATACTGATGGTATTACTTCATAATGAAACAACCTATGAATAAGAAGTGGAAGAAGAAAATAAAGTTGAAAGAATCGGTAACGGAAATTACCTCTTCTTTGAAGCGCCTCTTTGAGATCTCCCTTTAGGGCACTAAAATTGGTCTTTGAGGAAGACCAGAACCTCTAGGATATTTCTAGGGAAGTGGAGAAGAGAATTTGGTAGAGGTTGGCCGAGCTTGAAGGCTCAAAGTGGTGTGAGGAAGAGAGGGAGGGGATTCCCTTTTATAAGGGAGGAGAGGGGCACCTTTGGAATAACTAAAAATATTATTTTATTATAAAGTCAAATTCGGTTTTTAATAGCTCAAAATTGATATATCTCTAAGATAAGGTGGGTAGGGGTCTAAATCCTCTCATAAAATAGAATTTAGACAAGTTTAGGTTCCTATTTTAACCTTATCATTTAGAATTAACATTAAGTTAAATAATTTTACTTTTACCTTGTCTTCTTGTGTTCTTATACTATAAGGTTAATAAACTTACTATATCAATCCAAACGAACCCCAAGTTGTTTATTATTAATATATATAACCTTATCTAAGTCATTTGGCTGAACCTTAGATTTTTAGGAATAAAATAACAATTAATAATATAATATTTGTTTTAAAAACTATTTTATGTCAATTTTGACACTATTTAGTAATTGATTTTTGTGAAAATAATAACAGAATGATAAGTACTAAAAAAGTTAATTAAATCAATACTAACATGTCATATTAACCTAGAAAATTAGTGTAATTCATAAAAAGTCTGAAATTATATTTATTTGGGTATTTATAACATCAATTATGTCAATATTTCATTAATAAGATAATTACTTCATCATCGTTGTGTCATAAATAAATTAAATTATTTAATGTCTAAAAATTAAAAATAAAATATCATTATGTAGGAAATCTTTTTATCTTTCTAATTAATATTTATAGTCGAATTTGTCTTATGTATAACCCCATATTAAAAATTATTTACTTATTAAACTTTGATTTTTACTATTTTAACACTTCTTTAAATAAATTAATAATAAATGTCCTAATCCAATCCAAGTGGGCCTAAATGGTCATATTTTATTCCTAAGGTTGTTTTTGGTCGAATTACACTTGTCCAATAGAATTAGGACTTGTGTTAGGGTAATAATAATATCATTTTTACCCTTAATTACCCTATTTACTTTTAACCGTGGTAAAAAAAAGTAAAAAGTTACTATTCACCAAAAATTATTTTCATCTCATTGAACCACATTTTAGTCGTTGATATTAACCGTGTCTCTCATATTTTCGAAATTCCACTCACAAAAGTGGTAAAATTAAGTTTTATGAAAAATTCAGTTTTTTAACTACCACTTAGTGGTTTCACTATTCATCAAAAAATGAAAGTTTCCATAAAAATACCAAAAATTAGATCTAAGATATATTTGATATTATGAATTCAAAAATGATGTCTATTTTATCAAATTCAAAACATATCAGTTGGATTAATTAATTTAAAAATTAATTCTCGTCGTCAAAACAAATAGCGTGTTTTTAAGAGATAATAACTATCAAAAGATTGACACTTGTTTATGACTGGTTTAAATGTGAAATTACATCCAATGACCAACATTGTATTAAATTGTAAAAATATATTCTAAATATACTTTAAAACCACTCAAATTAATAATTTATCACTATTAATTATTTCGATTAAAAAAGTTGTTTTTAATTATAATTTAGTAATTTTCACTATTCATCAGAATATGAAAGTTATCCGAAAAGTACCAAAATTTCACCTTAGGCTAAATTCGATACTCTGAATCCAAAAATGAAGTCCATTTTGAGAGCTAAAATTTCAAAAAAAAATAAAAGGTGGTTATTACTATACATAACGGCTAGTTTTAATAATATTTTAATAGCATATTGTTGTTTAGTAAAACTCGTTACTGCGTACTACACACGCTATCGAGGAAGGTCGTGATTGTGTGTAATGCAAGGCAAGTCAAGGATGCGTGTTGTGTAAGCTCTTTTTGGTGTAGTGTACAACACAAGACATTAATGAAATTAAAAAGAATATTTTTTCATAAAATCTCGGGTTGTTACATGAACTCTCCTACACAGGATTAGGTACACAATCCCAACAACGTGAACAATAATATGAGAATAAGGTTAGGCGATAACCTCTATCTGTATGAATTTTCATAGAATCAACCAAAATAGTGAGATGGACCCTATCCTATTTATAGTCCTAGGTTGACTGCCTACTTCCCCATAGTGATTTTTTGGTGGATACATTAGCTTCCATCAATACTTCAAAACCAAACCCTATTCATTCCAATTATAATCAATTCTGAGGGGTGAATTTACTGAAACCTATGTGATTTTGAAATAGTAAAAACTATAAATTTTTTAAAATGATATTTCCCATGTGTTTTCATCTGGCCAGGTGTATGCTCATGTTGAGTTACACGCAATGCTGATGAAATTCCCTAGGAACCCATGAACGGACCATGTGATCCCCAAACCCATAAACATCTTCATTATCTGCTAAATTTCCCAAGTGTTTTCTCTTGTCTAGGTAGGTGATCAGGCCCATTTAGGTGAAATGGTTATGGGACTCCCTAGGCATCCTCAAATAGACCCTACACTCACCTAGATCATCTGCACCATCATCGTCTGCTCCACCACCTTGGGGTTTCACCAAACTAGGTAAGTGATCGGATCCATGTATACATAACACTGATAGACTCTTCTAGGAACATGATCTTGATCTGCCTACCCTTCTTATGAAGAGTGACTATACAACTAGGAGAATTTTCTCATTATGGTTGAAGGACCCCTTAGCGAACATGAGCTCCCACATAGGCGGTCTCCAAGAATATGCTATGTGGGATTCCTATTAGATAGGGCCCTGATTTTACTCCATGTAATCTCTATCTAATGCTTAATGTAACCACTTATTTCAAGTTTTAGATACCCTACCCTTTCCCATAAATGTTTGTGTTGCTCCTTAAGAAACACACACAGAGAGGAAGGGATGAAAATAGAAGAATAAATGGGACCTCAGTAGTGATTCATTGGAAATATTCACTAGAATAATACTACTATCCAGATGATATTAGGTGAATTCTATTAAGATAATATTTTTGGGTGAACTTAAAAAAAAGGAGAGTTCACCAATTAGTAAAAAATCCTTCCTCCCTTTTTCCACATCAGTTCCTTAATATTCTTTAAGAAATATAAACCCTATGAGTGAATTAAGTAGATGGGATCAGGAGAAATAAATTAAGTGGATAGTGGTAAAAAAACTAAGAAAATTAGGTGTATGGAACTCAAAAAAATACATCATGCATCCTGATTCCCTTAGCATGGTGCACTACTTAAGGGTCTCTCACAATTAGTGAAGACTAAGCGGTTTGCATTGGATCCACCAACAACCATCAAAATGGGATGGAAAACTTCCCTCATTTCGCTACCCCTATCCAATCTATATATATATGAAAAGGAAACCTAAAATACCTTAACTTCTTCCTTTTTACAAGGTCAAAAATCCAAAAATTCCAACTCAAAGCCTCCTATAAAGCCACTTGACATACTCAATCATGGAATTCACACCAGTTCACACCCCTTTAATCATGTATTCCCTTGATAAAAGACACACCTTGGGTTTTCCTATCATATTGATAAAATACTCAGGTAATTATGATCATGTATTACCTTGATAATAAGGGTCTTAATGTGAGGATGCCTAGGGAACTTCTCATGGCACAAGTTTCCAACTCTATCTAACTAGACATTTATATCCTATTAGCCTGATAGGGGCACACCTCCTTTGATCAATAATCCTTGGGGTGGATAATCCATCCAAGAGTAAGCACCTATAATTTCTTATCATTCATCATATCCCCCCTACCTTCCATATCCTCTCTTTTATCCATAAATAAAGGATGAAAAATTCATCTAGTGGTCCCCCTATTAAGTGTAAGTCCAAAATTTGGGATAAATGATGGATTAATTTTTCCTCTAATAGGCCTCCCCTAGGTGTAAGTCCGTGTTCATGGATCAATGTTGGATTTCTTCTCCAGAAAATAATGTAATCCCCCATATGTGTAATCCTTGTTTTATCCTCTATTGTTGCACATTTCCTAACATAGATGGACTTACTACATGATGTTAAACAACATGGTGAAATCCTGTTAAATGGAATTAAACCGTTTGACTCAAACAACATGGTATTTGATTTCTATTTTAGAAGAATATGTGGTAAGCCTCTATGAGGTTAAAACCTAACATCTAATACTTTCACCCCTTCATTGGGTCATATCCCTAATGAAATCATGCCCCTTATAGAGAGTTATATTACCTCTAGGTAATCATCATATTATTCTCATTTGGGCCATATTCCCATCAAAACCAACCAAAAAGGACAACTCATGTGTAAGTCTCACCCAAATCTTTTCTAAACATCTTTCACCTGGAATTCTACTTTGCATAACTTTCAATCTTTTTGAATTGGTCCAAGTCACATGACCTTAAAGGGTGCCTCATTACCTATTAAGTGTCATAAAACTATGTGGGTTATGATTCCCTTCACATGTATTTGTAGGGATCCCTTATCATGTACTTGATTCCAACTCTACAATAACCATCACCTCCCATGATGTCAATAAATTATATAGTAATAAACTGCATAGATTTAAACCATAAAATCTTAAATTAAGTATCGTTAATAAGTAAATTAAATATTAAAAACCTCTAGTTCACATAGTTGTTCATGACTTTACATAGTTTTGATCCATAATTATCACAATGGTAACCAATCTCATCCTAGGAATTTGGGAAGGATTCATGAATATGACTTAAATCTATAATAGATTCCTAAAGTAGGTAATAATTCCACCTTAAAGGGTTTGATGATCCTGACCTCCCATCCTCTCAACTAATGTGCATTCTGAATTGTCATTATCCAAAAACCCTAGTGACTAACCACCTTTAGAAATTAGGTCTATAATGACATATCTTTTCAAGGATATGGAAATCATTGGATTTTTTCAGTTCCATGAAATAATTTCATTAGAACCTAATGTAAACACTCAAATTATGAAAATAATCATCCATATCTTTCCAAAATAAATAGATAAGAAAATAAAAAATATAATGGATGATTACAAAACAAAATTTCTTACCAAGGTTTGATCACATGTTTATGAATATATTGAACCTTTGGCCTCAAGATATATTTTTCACCGATGCAGCACATTTTTTACCACCTTTGTTAAAAAAATATGAGCTAGAATAAATCTACTAGAGTACACATGAACTAATTATATAACTTCTCACCTTAATCCAAAGGATCTCCATCAACATCATCCACCAATTCCTTTATTTTTATTGAACGAAAACCCCTGATAATAACAAGTCACTCTCTCACTTGATTTTCTTCTATCCAACCTGTATTTTCATCTTATAAAATTAATACTAAACTAGTTAATCTCTTTAAGTAAGAATCATACAATGACTTCTATAGCTTTATCTCTCAATGAATAAACCATATGCTATATATCTTTATACAAATAAACATAATGGATAACTTTGAATGAATTAGAACCCCCCCCCCCCCAAATGGTGAGGGTAGTGTCTGAGGAGGCAAGTTGAATCAGGATGTTAAAATTTACATAGGGTATGGAATATATAATGTGAATATAAAATAACCTAGATCAATTTTAAGGAATGATAATACATTCATAAAAGGCATGGATAAATAGTGCAGTAGGGTTCACTATGTATCTAGGTAGAAAACTCTATGATAAAATAGAAAAAGAAACACATTGGGAGAGAATACTAACTATATTATCAATATAATAAATAGATAAGGATTAAGTAAAGTGAAAAATTATGGGTTTAAATTTGTGGAGTAAAAGGAAACATGATCTATAAGAAATCCCCTATAGATATAGCTAGAAGAAATAAAACCCTCGTGTAAACATCACATCCTAAACAAAAAACCACAGCAGTGATAAACAATATGGTATAATAGTAATTCAGAATTTATTTAAAATTAATTGCATAATAAAAAATTAATTTACTATTTCTAGTAAATATAATTTCCTATTGTTATTTTCTGTTGTTTTTTAGACAAGTTTTTGTCCATCAAAACCTTTCAACATCAACATAATACACAACTCTCTATCCATCAATAGTCATGGATAATATTTTCTTTTTAAATACTACATAAATCATTTGGAAGACTATGTTATGCTAAAAAAGTGTGTGTTTTAATTTTCTAAAGATTAAAATCATTTTCACCATCAAAATTTTCAATTTAAAATTTTTTATAACTCATTGTGATGATAAAATCTATCTTAGATATTAATTTTTGTGGTAAATATTGAATGAATAATAATTAAACACACCATATAAGGTAATCTCGTTTTATTTTCATTACATGTCATAACACACAAAGAATAAATAGTTAAAACATATGTAAATAGTAATTGAAATAAAAAAAATGGATTGAAATTAATCAACAATAATATTTAAAAACTAATAATAGGATTGATTCATGATGAAAATGAAACGATCAATTTAAAATACAATGAGTAAAGAAATAAAGTGGTAAATAATCACTAAGTATTTATGTGTACCAATCCAATTTAGACCTATGTTCATGGTAGGAATTCCCTGAAAAAAATTACTATATAGAAATAAAAAACTGAGCATACAAATTGGGATGGATTTAAAACAATAAACAAACACATATTTGAGTAGGAATTATTAGTATGTTAGTAGTCAATAATAAAATTTTATTTAAGAGTATGCAATATAATTTTATTAATGAAATTCACCATAAGGATCTAATTGATGAACATAAAGTAGATTTATTATACAAAAGAATAAAATACAATAGAATTGAATTAAATATTAACAAATTCTTACTAATTCAAACTCACTATACCAAAGTTGAGTTATAGAATTAAAGATGTTATGGTTAATTTCATGATGTCATTCTTTATAGAAATTCATCCACATTCAAAGTCCAATAATACTATTGAATATAGTAGTGGTGAAAAAAATCAAAAATATGAAAATTATAATATTTTTATTAAATTTTTTTACATAGAAAAAAATAAAGGAAAATAAAATTTTATAATAGTTAAAAAGAATATGAAAATGTAATAATGGTGAATAAAAATCCAATATCATGATAGTTTAGAGATTGTATGAATATTATATAGAGAAATTTGAAAATATTATCAAATTACATAAAATATAAAATTATTATCAAGAACATATTGTATTATATTAGAATACAAAAAACATATTCAAGATTACATGATATATAAAAATAATAGTGCCAAATATTCAAAGTATGAAAAGTATCATATAATAGTAAGAAATAGTTAATTATGAAACATACTCAGTGTGCATTATAAAAAAGAAACAAAATATGTTTTAATTATTTTTACATGAATGAAAAAAATGTTTCTTGAGATATACATCAAGAATCTAAATTGAATTGTTCATATGGTATACAACTCACAAAAATAGTTAATAGATGAAAAAAATAACACTATGATTTAAGTTTTTTTATATAAATTTTATCTTTGTGTACATAGAAAGATCATCATGGGTTTTAAATATGAATATATATATATATATATCAATAAAGAGGACCCAGGAGAATAGAAAAACTAGGAAAGTTATCAAATATTTAAACTCTAGTTGCTCCGTGAACTCTTGATCAAACTGATATCAAGGATGTAATATATGTCTCTAATATAAATAGAAAAACTTATTATTCTTAATATATCATATTTAAAATATTAAAATAAATTAAATAAAAAATATAAAATGATAGCTCATTACCATGGCTTGAATTTACCATGTTCAGAAGATGTCAACTCCCCCTTACACAGATAAATATGTTCATTTCATTCCATCACCCCCTTTATCCTATTAATAGTTTGATGGTTTTGAACCATAACCACCATAATTTATAGGAAATAATTCCACTTCATATAAACTATAGGATATTATAAATAGTAATTTTATCAAAGATAGTGAAGAAGAACACTAGCTTCTTCCCTTTAAGCCCCGATCTCTCTCTCCTGGTAAAAGAGAACTTTGATGATCCAAGCGCACAATTTCCTTAGATCCCTCTTCTTTGTCTTAGTAGATAGACTCAAACACCAAGAATATACCTGAATTAATCATTTTATCAATAATAAAATAAATTAGGTGGTGACCTATGTAAATACTCATGTTTTTACGGGTTATGTTATTCAAGGGAAATTTGAATTTCTGGTCCCATTGTAGGTGATGTTTTGAGAATTGGAGTTTTTATTGGGAATCTAAGACTTAGGAAGAATTTAGAATATTTTTATAAATATGTTTAGAGGTTTTAATGTGCCTCAATTTCTTTGGTGGATGCTATAGAAGGGTCATTGAATTTCATGGGAATGTAGAAATGGTGTTTTAGGTCGAATATTGCATCAACCATGTGTATTGGGGCTTTGTAAAGATGTCTGGAGTGTAAAAATTGGTTGGAAATAAATTATTGGGAAGTTTATAGTATCATAGATATAATTATTAGATATTTATAGTAGCTATTGTGTTTAAGGATTCTCTATTGGTGCTGAAATCGAATGGGGGTATTTTGGAGTGATTTTAGGTTTCTTGGAGTGATAGTAGTTTTTTTAAAATTTCCCTACGTATAAAACCCCATGCATCATAGGGGAAAAATATATAATGTGTGGTTTTTCCTATTAAGGTAAAAAACATACATATGTGATAAATATATTATGTATAAAATATGTTATCTACAAAAAACTATCTAAGGAAAATATCTTATGTTTAAAAAAATATGTATATATTATTTATGGGTTAATATATATTATATAAGGTTTATATTTTAGGGGGAAACCATATGTATGAAAAATATATTATATACGTGATGAAAAATATAATGTATTGAAGTTTTTATAGTGTCAGTAATATTATGTATGAAAAATCTATTAAGTATGGGGATAAGATATTTTGTATATGTTTTTTTAAGGTAAAACATTTGTATATCAAAGGATGATATTATATATGGGGAAAAATATGTTACACATGGGTTTTTATCTAACTAAAATACCTTAGGTTTATAGAAATATATTTATTATTAATCAAAAATGTTATTTAGAGAAATTTGGATAAGGTAAAATCCTTATATGGGTAAAATATATTATGCAGAAAGGAAAAATATTACTTATGTGATGCATAAGGTTTTTATTCTCTTAGAGTGATATGTAAAGTTTTTAAAAAAATTCATAGTTTTCAAAATTTTGATTTTTTTGAATCCATCCATATTTTTATAAAAATACTAATAAAATTCTTAAATCAATTGAAAAAGAGGGATTAGGGAATTTTAAAGGTAGTGATCTTATGACCTCTCATTTATTCCCCTCTTTGACTCCAAGGGGGGTCTTCATTTATTCTTCATGAATTCATGTATCATTTTATCCAAGAGATATCTTGAGGTAAATCTAATTTTCTATTGTTATTATTCCTAAATTTATTCCTCTCTCCATCACTTTTGATTTGTTTCAACTTGAGTTAAGTTTTCAGATGATGATTCCACTAAAGAATGGTGGAATCATCTCAATATGATGGAGATTTTTCTTAGTTGGTCTAAAGAAGATATCAGGAGGATGATATCACTATATTTTTTGGATTTAAATAGTCATGTTGCTACCTTGATTTATTTAGCGATTTAAAAAAATGGGGTGAAATTGAAGGGTGAGTTGGAATAATATGGTAGGTATTTTTCATGGAGTGGATAAAGGATGTACCCAGGGATAAGCACATGTTATTTATCATCATTTCATTCAATTTTTGCCAGTATTTAAATTTATCTAGGGTTTTTCTTTGGTTTAAATGAAATTAGTGGATTTTTTTGAATTATAAATTGGATATTTTTTATTCTAAAGGTCTGGGTTGATGTTTGGGGTAGTGAACAACCCATTTTCTTAAAGATTTATTCATGGTAGATCCCCTAATGAGTTACTCCTTACTATGCCCTAGAATTTAATTATAGAATGAATTTTAAAAATTATTATAAATTTTTTATGATTTATTAAATGATTATTAATAGATTTAGGTCCTACTGTTGAAGGATAATAGTCATTAGGTCATGAATGAGATTAAGCGTTCAAGGTCGAGCCTTTTTTATAAAGGGAATAACTTCGGATGAGGTAGATGGTCCATAAACATCTCCCTAAGGTTTATGATTTTGGTTATGTGTAAGTGATATATGATCTCATCACTTTTGTGTGATTGAACCTAAATTAAAAAAAAATCCCTCTTAAACTCCTATGAATAGAAAATAAGTTTCTTGGGCCGCAATGGACCCTTAAACACTGGTTTGATGCCCCAGCCTACAATGGTTAAGGGATTGTCTATAAATGTATATCATGTGATATTATGTCTTTATAGGGGTATGAATAGAATAAATAGAGCATAGTGTATCTTGATTATATTACCCTGGTCTTATCCATGTAAAGGATAATGATAGATTTATAATGGTTAGACTATGGGTAGACGGACTTACGATTCTCATGGAAGGTTGGAAAGAGAGTGAAAAGTTAATATTAATAAAACCCTACTTAATAATTACAATTAGAAAATGGTGAGTATGGGTATCAATTACATAGGGAAGGCTACTGATGTTTGAGTGACCAAAACAAAAATTAAAATAATCAAAAACAACTCAAAATAGCAAGTAGTGGTGGAATGATAAAATGGAATGTGTGAAAATAAAGTGTGAAATGGAAGTGGTGCAGGGAGAACAATAAAATAGAGTGGGAGACAATAAATAGTTAAAATTAGGGAGATTAAACTGATAAAAATTGATTTAAAATATTTTTTGTTCTTATTTAAACTTTCACAATTATATTAGTGAATATAAGAGAAGGTGATAGTACATTGATCCCGCTCTTCATTGTTCAACATAGCTCTTTGATCTTCCATAGAAATGATAGCATGATCATCATTAAGGAGTAAAATCATTCTTAATTTAGAAGTGAACATTAACCTTTTCTATTTTCAGTACTTTGGTTAAAATTAAAGGGTAGATTGATCACTATCATCACCCATCGGTCTGTAGAATAGAATAAAATTGATGCTCATTAAGAATGGAAATGTGATATCTGGGATTAAATTTTAAATTAAACAATCATAGAATTTAAGATAAAACATATTAAATATTTAAAATAATATCAATATGATTCCTTAAATTGATCTATCTACTCATGTTCAGAATAAAAACAATAGAAATATTCAATGACTGCATCTCAAAAATAGATTAATGGAAATAAAAATAGGTGAGAAGATTCTATTTCAAGATTTAATCCTATCTCCAACTCCAACTCTACTACCTCATACTCTCGAAGTGGATATAATCTCTCTCCTAGTTGTGTGTTCTTGTACTAGATAATGGATTGAGGATAGATTGATCAATAATGGAATTCCCCCCATGCCTGTGTGCGATGCTCTAAATTTAAAGTCAAGTTCTACATCAATCCATACCTCAATATCATAGTCAATGTTATGAAATAAACTATCTAGAATACATATGTACTCCTTCACCATCCTCTGTCAACTTCACATGACATTAATAAAAACTTCAAACAAAATACAACACTCCCATGTGCACCATTTTTCTTCAATAAACATATCAGTGCATGTTTTCTAGGATCGAATCATTCTACATCAGCATCATGAATTATATAGAATCTTCCCACTATCCTAGCCTTAAATTATATATATTCCCCTATCCACATATCCAAAAAAACACAATTCATTGTGTAACAGTTAGAATAATATTTATACTAACATCATTGTAGTTCTCTTAAAATATTGAACGTACTCGACAACCCTTTCTTAAATTTTAAACACACATAGATTCAATGAATTATTCTATTCAAACCCAAACATCCACTTTCCTTATTATTTAAGAATAAACCATGAATAATTCCTAGAAACTTATATGTCCTTAATCGAGTCATCTTCCCCAAAATAGGAATACCCAAGTTTGTCAGCTTCACCTGGAATTCAAAAGTAAAGACCAATTTAGAACTTCCAATCATACTTACTTCAACATAGATTTCAAACTTCAAAGGTTCATCAGTGGTTATGACTCTCAACTAGATCTTCATCTATAAAATTTTTTCTTCATCGACTTCCATCTTCTCAGTACTTTGATTGTCTTATATCTGATCCTAAGCAACATCTATATTCAAGATCCTAGATTTAGACATTTCAATGAAAATTAGGTGATCCTAAATCTTTAACTTTATAGTCGCATTAATTGGAAGCATCATCCCCCATCAGAAATCAGTCCAATAAACAAGGATCAAAATAGAGAGAAACATGTTTGAAACATAATGAACTTGGATCAAAATATCAAAACTATCCTCAAAACATCTTGAATTATTATCTTCAAAAATAGAGCTTGGTGGAAGAAGGGTGGTGCGGCCTTGGAATTGAGAGATTCTTCCGTGGAGGGATTTAACCATAGGCATCGAGATTAGGTATTCAGTGATCATCCATGGAGTGCCTTCTTTAAAAGTGCCTAGCTTTGACATCATTCTTGGGCTTGAGGCTCTTTTTTGGAAATGATTGGTCGGTTTGGCAGTGTCAGGACTCCCTTTTTGTAGATATTTGGGTTTTAATTAGTGAAATATTGATTCATATTGGGATTGAGTTTCCTCCTTTGGTGCTTATTCATCCTCAGGGGCTTCAAAGATTCTTCAAAAATATTTTGGTTCAACTACACAGACTCGGGATTGAGATATTCTTCAAATAGTGAAGACGGAACACCCTCTATTTTAGTTGAACTGGGCATTGGTCCTTAAATCATCATAATTCTGGTCATTTATGCACCAAGTTTATCTTCCTTATTTAGACTCAATTCAACACATCCACCTTTACGATCAATGACCATGTATTCCAAAGTTTCTTAATAATTCATCTCATAATCAACAGGAATTCTTTGGTGTGGTAAGTTTAAAATGGGTGGGCACTATCACTTTGCATGGTAGATTTAGAAGTGACCATGGCTCATATAAGGTTGGATCTTCAAGTATGGTAGGTATATTTTTTTTCATGGGCGGTTCTCATTTCATTCACATGGTCACTTATCCCCAACTCATGGTAGGTTCCAGTGTTCTTGCCTCATGTGGCATGGTAGGTATGAAGGAGAGCCACAAACAATATAAACACCCATAGTCACTTACAAAATGTTCACTCATGGTAGGTAGGAGTAAATCACAGAGTAAGTATCAACATTAGTGATCACTTCAGTGTCTCATAATGATTATTATACTGATTTTGAGAGAAATTTTTCATGTGGTAAGTTTGCATGGTCACTTAAGTGACTGTGCCGCTTATTGCATGTGGTATTTTATTATTCATGTGCATTAACTTAAGTGAATGAATTGGATCGTCACTTAAAAAGTAAATATTAATCATATTTTAAATTAAAATAAATTATATACAAATAAAATTAAAACAAAAACAAAAAAATAATAATTAATTAGTTAATTGAGTGCAAAAATTAAATTAGATTAATAACACGATTAAAATAATTAATTACAAAAACAATTACAAGAAATAATAAATTTATTTATTTAACACTCAAACAAAATTAAAAACATTCAAAAATTTATTACTTTAAAATATAATTTAAATTAAAATAAATAAATTAAAGAATGACACTCGATATTTAAAATTATTATTTTGAAAATCATAAAATGTATAAAAATTAAAAGAATGAAAATTAGTAATTTAACATGAAAATAATTATAAAAAATGATGGGTTCGAATTATTACTCATTAAAATATAAATTAACCAAATAACTA
Source organism: Viscum album (assembly GCA_963277665.1). Classification (NCBI taxonomy): domain Eukaryota; kingdom Viridiplantae; phylum Streptophyta; class Magnoliopsida; order Santalales; family Viscaceae; genus Viscum; species Viscum album. The sequence goes on along the minus strand of OY728140.1, from coordinate 1,347,160,744 downwards.
AAATATTAATAAAAATAAAAAAATATAACATTAAAAATTTTAATAATTTAACAATAAATTATCTTTAACACTAAAGTAATCAATCAAAAACATTATTTTTACATTTTCACACAATTAAATGAAAGAAAAGATGTGTCAAAATTCATGAAAATGGTACACATCAAATTCCCCCAAACTTAATCAATTACACTCCTAAGTAATTCAATACATTTATTTATTCACAAAGGATATTAAAAGGAAGTGATTATCCTGCCTAAGTTATAAATTACTTCATAATCAAAGGAAATCAAAAATATCTCCCTTGCTTGAAATTATCCTGCCTCTTATGTGAATGTAAATCACTGGCTCATTTAAATTCAATTTGGGTTCTAGTTCTAGGAGTGGAATAGATTAGATGTAAGTAGAACTAAAACTTTAATAAGAGACACTTGTAATTAATACTATCCCTTAGTTCCAAAATTCAAAGATCCATTTTTCACTTCATTGATTCAACTTAAATGATTATTTAATAAGTAAATTGTTCCCTTCTTCATTTGGGTTCAAAACTCCCCTCACCTTAATAAACTCATTTTTTTCTATTAGTTGCTTTATTTATTTATTTTGTTTTTGAATTTTTTTCCCATCCATATATATGCAAAGTGTTTTGAAAAATCACTTTTTGGAAATGTATAGAGGGATTACACAAACCCTATTCATAAATTATTAAAGACTCAAAGTGGGATCCCAATTTCCCACTTTACTCAAGTTATAAAGGAATTATATTATCATATTTTGAGTTACCTCCCTGAGGTTTTTGTTCAAAAAAAGTGAGTCACCTAGGTTTAAGTTCAAATTTAAAGTTTTCTTAAGTAATAATCTAAATTCCTCTAAAATATCTCTTATCTTACTCTATTTCTCAATTCCTAAATAAAACATCCATAAAAACATTATTAATTCACTCAATAATAATTTTATTTTATAATTTCATAATTAATGAAACCCCTAAATTAAGACTGAAAATATCACCTAGATAGGATGAAATGATTATTTTATTTTATTTATAAAAACATCCTAAAATGATGCTTGATATGGAGGTATTTTAAAAAAATAGAGGGTTTTATGGGTTTCAATTAAGGATATTTTATCACAGTTAAGACCCCTCCCCCACAATTAAAACTTAATAATTTCTCCATTTTTTATCTAAATTAGGAGAAAAAATTAAACATTTTGGATTCAATAGATTTTGAAATTTATCACAAAATATATCCAGTTTTTAGGGGTGATAGTAAAGTTACAAAAATGGTTTACCACACAATAATCAAGGAACACAAAAAAAGTACAAATTATCCCTACTGGACACTACTTGAAAATCAAGAACATAAAATTGTTTTTCAAAAATGTTAATGTAACAGGTGAATTCAATAATGAATTTTAAAGAAATCACAAACTACCATGAAATTTACAGCACTATTGTGTTTGGTGATAAATTGAAAAGGTATTAGTTATCAACAAGGTTTTAGTGTATATTATATAATTTAAGGCATAATTTTAGTAATAAATTTAAAATTATTGAATTCTATGAAACCAACAGCAGCACTAAAAAAATATTAGAAAGGAATGAAACATTTTCTCCCCATATATGTAGAAACTTATTTCTTTTGTGTGTAGAAAATGTGCAACCTCACTTTAAACCAATGAAACAATATTTGGTTGCAATCTCAAGTTTCTAAAAAAATAATATATTACAATGAGTTTCTATAATTTAAAAGTAATCAGAGTAAGAGTTTAGAGAAGTTTTATTCAATTTCTTTTGACTAGTATCTCCTTCTAGAATTGAAGTTAAAAATTATTATGCCCCTAGTAAAAAGTTCTCACAACTGATTATGACCACTAATCATGTTCACTTGACCTATCACATGACCACTTATCATGGTAAATCCACCTACTTTACACCAAATTCACTAACATGGTTAGTTGACACTAACATCTTCAAAAAAATCAAAAATGAGAAATAAAAGTTCAATTAAAACTCCATAAATTGTGGTTCAATAATCTGGGGAGACACACAACCAAGTGAGTATTATTTATTTATGAAAAAAGAAAAGGAGAAAAATAAGAAGATCATAGGTTGCCTCCTATGTAGTGTTGACTTTAAATTCTTCAACCAGGATCAAACCCTTAAAATTTTCTATCTATGATCACTAAAAGGGTATGAATTATTAATTTTATTGACTTCACTATTGTCTAATAAATCATCAACATTACCTCACAAAAAGTTTCTTTTTTCAACGGCAAGAAAAATTCTTTAAAAATATTCCCAAGAAGGAGTAGGTAACATGTTTTCCATATTAACTTGATCCCTTAGAACCTCCCTATAAGCTCTTAAAAAGGTTAATAATAGCCCATAAAACTTACCTATTTAATCAAAAGATATCTCCCAGCTTCCCCCACACTTATAGGGTTCCAAAAACATAGAAACAGAAGTTAATTTAGCAACAATTTTCTCATAATTTCTAGAAAAAAGATTATTAAAAAAACTTGTAAATTCAAGATAGGTAAAGAATCCCATTTGAAAGAATCAAATTCAAAATCAAAAATATATTTTACATGGTCAAAAAAAGACTCAAATTAAGTGAAAGTTTCAAATTCTAGCTAAAATTCGTCACACACAACATCCAAATCAGCCAGTAAAAAATTTTCAAGGAAGTACACTTGTTCATATTGATCACAATATTTTTTTTAGATGGAATTAAACCAGAACACTCCATGGATTTAGATATTTATAAACATTCAACTTAAGATGTTAAAGACTCATAAAAAGGATCCATAAAGTCAATTATATATGAAGAATCAACCAAAAAATATTCATATATCATAGGTTATAATGAGAAGGAGGTTATTTCTATATTTTGAATATATCGAGATTGTGGAATTTTAATAGCAACTTGAGAAACTCTATCGGTAAGAAATCATGGTTTTGTACGAACAAATATATATCCATTAGCAATGAGGTTCCTAATTTGGTTCTCAATTTTCTTTATCCTTTCCAATTCCAATGTAGATTTATATTTAATAAATCAAGAAATTAAATTTTTGTTAACAAATTAAGTAACCAAATTATCAAAAGGATGATGGTTCTCCCTCTTAGATTCAGCTCTAAATACCTCCTCAGCAACATATATTAATTTTCAACTTAAAAAAGTGTATATTCTTTAAGAACATGGGACTTTTCTTGATCCTTTCTAGGTTGAAGAGTTGTTTTCCCTTTTTAAACATCAAATACAGCCCTAGAAGTGGCTAAGAAAGGTATCCCTAGAATAATTGAAACTTATTTTTCATGATCCATTTCAAAGATAAGATAATATGTGGGTAATTTTATATTTCCTACATTAACTAACAAATCATCAACCCTAAAATAAGCATAACAAAGTAATATATTCACTAAGTATATAGAAATAGAAGTTGGCTCTAAGACCTAGCTTTTGAAACAAGGAGTAAATCATAATATTTATACTAGATCCTATATCACAAAGATAGTTTATTCCCTCACTTTCTTCTATTTTTAAATAAATAACAAAGCTTTAAGAGTCTTTCAATTTTAGAGTTAACTATTTTGGAATAATTTCACTACAATATTTAGTAAGATTTATGTTTGTAAACTCTCCTCAATCCATCTTGTTGGATAAAAACATTTTAATAAATTTTACATATGATGGAATTTTATTAAAGGCCTCCACAAAAGGCATGTTAATATTGAAGGTCCTAAACATTTTAAGAAACTTCAAATAATAAGGTTCATCACTCTTTTTAATTATTCAGGGAAAATGTATAGGAAGGGCATAATTATTCATAATTGGTTGATTATTCTTCTCATATTCAAACATTACCTTCTTACTTCCCTCCATAACTAGTTACCATTTCATTTTTATTTGTTATGTGGATTTTTCATTTGAATTTTCATTATTTTGTTCATGTTTTACCCTACTGTCCATATTTCTATATTTTTAATTCTCTAGATTTTTATTCTCAAAATCATCTTGTTCATCATTTTTAACTTCACTTGGTTTTTTCTTTACTTTATCTTGAGTTTGAAGTCCTGATATAGTTCTTATTACCTTGACAATATCTCTTAGGTTTGGAACTATTATTCGATGAATATTTCACTTATCTTTCCCATTTATATCTCTAATCATCTGACCTATTTGATGTTCTAGACTTTGAATCCTAGTGTATATTTCTTTTGTAAGGAACTAATTTCACCTAACACCTGCTACATCATTACCTTAGATTCCCCTTGGTAATTATAAGACTCGACCCCATAATGATTTTGAAAATATTGTTTCATCTTTGTTTAGTAATTTGGGGCAGTGGATAGTTTTATCACTCCTTGATCTCTCTATGACCTGTTATGATTATTTTTGCAACCAAAATTGTATTTATTTGAGAAATTATCATTGAAAATTAGATTTCTATCACTATAATAAAGTAATTATTCACTCTCCTTAGATTGGATAGGGAGGTTAAAGTTGGGACAACATTTTTTAGTATGATTTTATATACCACAATGACAGCGCTGCTCCTTAAGAACTCTATCATCAACAACGGTAGCTTGAGTGTTTTTCTTTGATCTATGAATAAATATATTCCTAGTAAATTTAGGATGATAATTTTAGGATAACTTTTCAAAGATTTTATTAAGATCATTTTTTTCATATCATAGAAATCACCCCCACATGATTGATCAACTAAAATTTTTTTATAGGGGGTAAGAGAACTATAAAAGGTATCCATGAGCAGGAGGGAGCTAAATAGTGATTTGGACTCTGCCTAAGAAGACTTATAAACCTATCCCATGCCTCATAAAATAACTATTCCTTATCATGGAAACCCATATCTTATGTATAACCTCAATGGTTGTGTTCCTAGGGTAAAATTTTAACATAAAGTCATTGAAAATATCATCCTATATTTCAAAAATTTCTCCATCCAGGTTATGAAACCATGTCATATCCCTCCCCTTAATATATAATGGGAATACCCTAAACCTCAACTCTTACTCACTCAAACCTTATAGTTGAAATTGTTAGATAAAACCATAAAAAAATATCTCATAAAATCTAAAGAGTCTTCTGTAATCATGCCATTAAATAAAGGTAGCATGGAGAGGTGAGACTACTTGATTTCATAGTTACTAAACCTAGGAGACAGCCAGATGAAAGATGGATTAATTGACATAGTTGGTAGTAAAAAATCCCTAAGTATAGTTCTCTTAGGGGTGGGAACTAAGGGTTATCAAATATTCATGTTTTTATTGTCATCTCTTCCTAAATCAAAGTTTTCTAAATTTACCACTTCTGACTTCTTTTCTTTATAAGTACATAATAGTGTTTATTGATCATAGAAATTTAAGTTTGGAGTTTTGAATTAGATACACTTATGTTCATATAGGATCATAATAGTCTTCATATTTTTTTTATAATATGGAATTTTTTAAAAAATATTTGTTTACATTTTATTTATTTATAATTTTATTTTATTTTCAATTTTTTGAATATTTTTTTAATTTGTCACTAGTTCCCTCCCTAGTAAGGGTGCTAAAATTTTACAGGATAACATGGTTATTGATTCTCTAATAAAAATATAATATTTACAAAAACCTATTTAATACTTATAGTTGTAAAATTGTGAGTATGGGTGCCGATTGCATAGTGAAGTATAATGATGTTTGAGGGACCAAAAAAATTAAAAAAATCAAAAACAACTCACAAAACAGAAAGTAGTAATGGAATATTGAAATGGAATGTGTGAAAATGAAGTGTGAAATAGAAGTGGTGTATGGAGGATAATAACAAAGAGTGATATACAAGCATAGGTTGACATTAGGGAGATCAGACTGATATGAATTGATTTCAAATATTTTTTATTCACACTTAAACTTTCACAATTGTATTAGGGATTAGAGGAGAAGATTATGGTCCACTAAGCTCTTCCTTTAGTGTTCAAAACAACTCTTTGATCTTCTGTAGAAATGATCTCATGATAATCACTTGGGAGTATAATTTTTCTTAATAGAGAAGAGAACATTAACATTTTCTATTTTCAGTAATTTGGTTAAAATTCAAAGACAAAGTGATCACTATCATCACCTGTCATTCCATAGAATATAAGAAAATTAATGCTCATTAAGAACTTAAATGAGATCTCTAAAATTAAAATTTAACTTAAAAATCATGTAATTTAAAAGTAGAAAATATTAAATATTTCAAATCATACCAATATAATTCTAAAAATGGATCTATTTACTCATGTTCAAAACAAAAAAAAAAGAAAAATTCAATGACTACATATTGAAAATAGAGTAAAATAATTAATAATAGGGGATAATCTTCTATTTCTAGATTCACTCCTCTCTCAAGCTCTATCTCCACTACCTACTATTCCTAGTCCGATTCTGATCTCCTTCCTAGTTGTGTTCTCTCTTGTTGGATGATGGGTTGGGGATTTATTGGTGGATGATGGAATACCCATCATCCCTATGTGTGATGATATTTATTTAAAATTAAGTTCCACACTATTCACTGCCTCAATCTCATGGTAAATGTTCTAAAATAAACTGTCTAGATTCCATGTCGCCTCCTTCACTATCCCCTTTCAACTCCACATGACATGAATAAAATCCTCAAAAAAACTCTGATATACCCATATGAATTGTATTTATACAATAAACATATCATGATGTGTTTTCCTAGATTGAATCATTTTTCATCATCTTCATGAATTCTCTAAAATCTTACCACTATCCTTTCCTTAAATTATATTTTTACGCTATCTATGTATCCTAAAATCACCATTCCTTGAGTAACTGTTAGACCAATATTTAGGCCTACATCACTATAGTCCTCTCTAAATATTGAATGTACTTAACAACCCTTTGTTAAACCAACAGCACACCTGGATTCAATGAATTATTCTATTAAATACCATATATCCACATGGATTGTTATTCAATAATGAACCATGAAAAATCACTAGAACTTCCTATATCCTTGGTTTAGTCATATTCCCCAAAATTAAAATACCCAGGTTCATCGTCCTCACCTAGATATCAATAAGAAAGACCAAGTTTGAACTTCTAATCATCATCAAGTCAATGTAGATCTCAAACTTAAAAGGTTCATCAGTGGTAGTGACTCTCAACTATATCTTTATCAGTAAATATTTTTCATCATTGGATTCCATCTGCTCAGTACTTCGATCATTTGATACCCAATCCTGATCAATTTCTATAGTCAACCTCCTAGATTTGAACATTTTAATGAACACTAGGAGAGTGTGCATATTCAACTTCACAGTTGAATTAATCAGGATCATTATCCTTTATATTCATTGGAAATCAATTTGATAAACAATGATCAAAATAGAAAGGAAGATGTTTCAAATAGAATGAAACTATATCAAAATCTCAAAACTATCCTCAAAACATCTTGGATTCACGAATTTAGCACTATATCATGGTGAAAGAAGGGATGATTAGTCTTGTATTTGGGAGATTCTTCAATGGAAGGCTTCATCCACAAGCATTAGGATTTAAGATTTGACAGGTTTCCATGGTGTTGATTCTTCAATAGTGTCCATATTTGGAGGTACACTCGGGATCGAGGCTCTTCATCGGCAGTTCTTGGTCAGTGTGGCAGTGGCACAACTCCCTCTTTCTGGATATTTGGGATTTGTGAAGTGTAGATATGATTCAGATCTAGTTCGAGTTTCCTCCATTGGCGCTTCTTCATCCTCGGTGGCTATAAAGCCTCTTCATAAATCTTTTGGTTCAACTAGATAGATTCAGGCTCAGGATCTCCTTCAATTGATAAAGATGGGACACACTTTATTTTGGTTGAACTCGGCATTGGTCCTTAAATTAGTAGAATTTTGGTCGGTTCTGCATCATTTTCATCTTCCCCATTCAGACTTAGCACACATTATCCACCTTCACAATCAATGATTTTAGATTTTTAAGTTTCTTGAGAATTCATCTTGCATTTAGTAAAAATTCATTGGCATGATAGGTTAAAAATGGGTGGGTACAATCACTTTTCATGGTAGTTTTGGAAGTTACCTTGGCTCATAGCAGGTTGGATCTTTAGGTGTGGTAGGTAAGTTTTCTCTCATAGTCAATTCTCATTTCATTCATGTGGTCACTTAGTCCCAACTCAAAATAGGTTCCAGCCTTATAGAATCATGCAGTAATGTAGGTATGAAGGACAGTTATGGTCAGTATAAACACCCACAGTCACTTGAAAAATGTTCACTCATGGTAGGTAGAAGTAAAACACATGGTAGGTATTAACAACCATGGTCAAATTTACTGTCTCCTCATGGTCAGTATACTGATTTTGAGAGAAAGTGGTCATGCGGTAAGTTCACACGGTCACTTAAGTGATTGTGTCACTTCTTACATGCAGTTACTTCTTCATCATGCATGGTAATTTAAGTGACTATGGTAGATCTTAACTTAAAAAATAAATATAAAACTGACTATAAATTAAAATCAATTACAAAGAAATAAAATGAAAAAATAAAAAAATAAAAATAAAAATGAAGAATTAATTAATTAATTGAGTAAAAAAATTAAATTAAATTAATAATGCAATAAAATTAATTAATTACAAAAACAACTAAAATAAAGAATAAATTTATTTATTTAACACTCAAACAAAATTAAAAAATTTCAAAAAAATATTATTTTAAAATATAATTGAAATTGAAATACAAAAATTAAATAATGGCACTCAATATTTAAAATTACTATTTTGAAAATCATAAAATGAATAAAAATTAAAATAAAAATAATTATTAATTTAAAATATAAATAATTATAAAAAATTATGGGTTAGAATAATTACTAATTAAAATATAAATTAACTAAATAAATAAAATAATCAAAAAAATAAACATTTTAACATTAAATTAAAAGTTTTAATAATTTAAAAACAAATTAACTACAATGTTAAATTAATCAATTAAAACATTATTTTTACATTTACACACAATTAAATAAAATAAAATATGTGAAAAAATGCATGAAAACATGCCATATCATATACTATATAAAACCATGGATTTCTTAAGATCCACTTAGCTGTGTGACTGGGATTGGGGTGAGTGTTTACTCCTCTACTAATATGTGTGATTATCCTAGTTAGGATATCATGGAAAGGTTTTGTGTGTACATTTAGTGGGAGAACCGACCTAAAATTTCTCTAGAAATGATGTGGTAAATATATAATACCTTAGGGTGGTGCATATGGTGCATTACTGGTGTGGCCTAATAGGTTGTGTTTGTGTGTGGCTATATCAAGGTAAATTATGCAACTGAGTGGTGAGTTTTAGTTCTCAGGATGGGAACAGGGTGATGGGACCCATGTGGGGTGTTCTACTGATGATGTAACTTAGGGGGCCATGGTGGGTACCCCAGTCTCAGGTTCCCCTAGAGAGGGATGGAATATGGAGGATAATACGGTGAGATCCTAGTACACATGTCATGTTAGTAATAAGTTGTGTTCTTGAGTGGCTGACCTGGGAAATGTGTGTGGGATTCAAATTATATCCAACCCTTATGATTAAGTTATATATATATATATATTGGGATGGGATACCATAGGTATGTGATATATGAGGTTCTAGGTCAAAAAATTCCCCTTGAATAGATGTTATATGAGGGTATGGGTGAACTGTGACCAATGGGTGTGTATGTTATCAGGATTTAGGGAGGGAAACAACCCACTTGACAATGATGGCATAGAAACGATTCCAAAGTAGGATGTGGCCCCCTAGGTTGTATTCTATATGAGGTTTAAGGATGTATGAATCCCCTATGTGTATGATATATGAGGTTCTGGGGTAGGTCATGGTTCCATTGGGTGATGATACTTTAGGTTCTAGAGTAGGACATGGTTCCCCCTAGGTGATGATACTTTAGATTCTAGGGCAGGACATGGTTCCCTCTAGGTGATGATACTTTGGGTTTTGGGGTCGGACATTGTTCTCCCAAGGTAATGATCCTTTTGGCTCTAAGATGGGACATGGTTCCCCATGGGTGATGATACTTCAGGTTCCAGGGTAGGATGCCCCCCCCCCCGGGTAGTGTACATTATGATTAGAGCCATCACTTCTACAAAATAAGCCTTTAATAGTTCTAAAATGGCCTTTATCAATGATAGAGAAGAACTGACTATCATAGTGAGATTAAAATTCCTAGAATTTTATCAATGCTAAAAAAGCACTGATAAAGGGGTCCTTTATCAGTACTTTTGGAAGCGCTCATAAAGGACAACATTTATCAGCGCTTTTATTTAGCACTGATAAAGGGGACCTTTATCGAAACTTCTAGAAGCACTCATAAAGTATATCTTTATTATCATTTGTAAAAGTTCTGATAAAGGGGAATACTATAGTGTGTTGTAATAGCACACTGCAGCACCAGTGTAGTGTGCTGTAACAGCACACTGCATCACCAAAAACACCACCATAAATCAAAAAAATAAAGTTCCAATATATAATTTAAATGAAATAAAATTCACAACCAAAATACAATAAAAACACTATATTATAGACATTTCAAACATTAGTTTATACAATTACATAACTACAAATTATTAAATACATTCAAAAACATCAATGTTCCATTGTATTTTAATCTTGACCCCAACTCATGATATTTCTAAACAAACCATCCCTTATTAAGTAAAATAAAACACTTATATAAGGAAACAATTATTAGGTTAGAAATAATATAAAGAAATAAATTTAAAAAATTGTTAATTTTAAACTAAACTTTGAGTCATACTAGGAACATTATGTATCAAATTGAGTTGCAGTTGATTCTTGAAAGTCATGCCATTTCTTGTTCATCTTCAAGCATTGTCTCTATGAAAATTAACTAAATAAGTATAAGATAAAAATAATAAGGAAATTAATTATGTAATAGAAGATATAATGATGAGAACATAATCTAGGATTTTTTTCTCAGTTTTGGCAATGTGATGTGCATTTTAAGCTAAAATTACACTTATATATTGAAAAGATTCACTTGGAGTCATACCGATCACAACGTGAATCGGATTGAGGTGAAGATGACTCCAACACATCCAAAATGAATTATGGATCATTTTTTTAAAATATCAAAACAATATGAATGTGTTTTCTTGGTTTTGAGTATGACACTTGTCATTTATACTAAAATGCCATTTTAAACTGGAAATGCGCACTATGAGTTATACCAATCACATCATGTGCTGGTTTGATATGAGACTAATTCCTACTCACCAAAAATTATTTATGAATAATTTTCCTAAATTATAAAGACAATCCAATCATGTTTTCTCATTTTTCAATGAGTGACACTTTTTAAACTAAAATGTCGATTTTAAACTGATAACGGACACTTTAAGTCATACCAGACACATCATATATCGGATTGATGTGATGTTAACTCCTACATGTCACAAATGAATTATGGAACATTTTACTAAATTATAAAAACAATTTTAATTCATTTTCTCAGTTTTGATTAGGTTAGTTATATTTTTTTCTAAAATTGATGTCAGTTTTAAATAAAAAGACACACTTGGAGTCATACTGGTCATACTGGTCACACTGTGCATTGAATTGAGGTTAGGCTGGTTCCTACACCTCTAAAATGACTTATGGATTTTTTTTATAAAGTATTAAAACAATCATAATGTGTTTCCTCAATTTTGAGTATGTCACTTGTCTTTTTTACTAAAATTTCATTTTAAACTGGAAACATACACTTTGAGTCATACTGGTCACATCATGTGTTGGTTTAATGTGATATTGATTCCTACACATCATAAATGACATATGAATAATTTTCCAAAATTATAAATACAATCATAGCATGATTTCTTAGTTTTCAATGAGTGATACTTTTTGAACAAAAATGTCAATTTTAAACTGCTAATGGACACTTTGAGTCATACCAAGGACAACATGTATCGGATTTAGGTGCAGCTAATTCCTAAAGGTAAAAAATGACTTATGGATCATTTTCCTAAAGTATCAAAACAATACAAATGTGTTGTATTGGTTTTTAGTGTGGTAGTTGTCTTTTTTACTAAAATTGATGTCAATTTTAAATAAAAAGATGCACTTAGAGTCATATTGGTCACACCATGCATTGAATTGAGGTTCAGATAATTACTAAAAATACTAAATGAATTATGGATCATTTTACTAAATTATCAAAACAATTTGAATGTTTTTTCTCAGTTTTGAGCATGTTGTATGTCTTTTTTAAAAAAATATCATTTTAAACTGGAAACATGTACTTTGAGTCATATCGGTCACATCGTGTGTTGGTTTGAAATGAGACAAATTCCTACACGTAAAAAATGACTTATAAATAATTTTACTAAATTATCAATACAATTTGAGTGTGTTTCTTAGGTTTTCAGTGAGAGATATTTTTTAAACTAAAATATCGATTTTAAACTGATAACGGACACTTTGAGTCATATCGGGAACATCGTGTATCGAATTGAGGTAAAGCTAATTCATACATACCCAAAATGACTTATGGATCTTTTCCTAAAGTATAAAACAATTAAAATTCATTTTCTCATTTTTGAGTAGGTTAGTTTTCTTTTTTACTAAAATTGATGTCAATTTTAAATAAAAATATGCACTTTGAGTCATACCGGTCACATTGTGAATCATATTGAGGTGTGGAAGATTTATACATGTACCAAATGACTTATGAATAATTTTCCTAAAGTATCAAAACAATATGAACATTTTTCCTTGGTTTTGATTATATCACTTGTCTTTTTTACTAAAATGTCATTTTCAATTAGAAACACGCACTTTGAGTTATACCAGTCACATTGTGTGTTGGTTTGATGTGAGAATGATTACTACATGCCAAAAATGACTTATGAATCATTTTAATAAATTATCAAGACAATCTGAGCATGTTTTCTTGGTTTTCAGTGAGTAATGCTTTTTGAACTAAAATGTTAATTTTAAACTAATAATAGACACTTTGAGTCATACCAGGAACATAGTGTATCGGTCGATGTGAGGATAATTCCTACACATTAAAAATTACTTATGGATTTTTTTCTTAAATTATCAAAACAATACAAATGATTTTTCTCAGTTTTGAGTATGTTAGTTTTCTTTTTTACTAAAATTGATGTTAATTTTAAATAAAAATATGCACTTAGAGTCATACCGATCACTATGTGTGTTGGATTGAGGTGAGTATGATTCCTAATTGTCCCAAATTACTAATGTATCATTTTACAAAATATCTAAAAAAATCTTAATGTGTTTTATTGATTTTGAGTACATCACTTTTCTTTTTTACAAAAATGTCATGTTAAACTAGAAACACACACTTTGAGTCATATCAGTCTCATCATGTGTTGGTTTTATATGAGACTAATTCATATGTGTCAAAAATGAATTTTGAATCATTTTCCTAAATTATTAAGATAATACAGGCATGTTTACTCAGTTTTTAATGAGTGACACTTTTGGAACTAAAATGTCAATTTTAAACTGATAACGGATAGTTTGAGTCATACTGAGCACATCATGTATCGGATTGAGGTGAAGCTAATTCCAACACATAAAAAATAAATTATGAATAATTTTTCAAAAGAAAAAAACAATACTAATGTGTTTTCTTGGTTTTGATTATGTTAGTTGTCTTTTTTACTAAAATTGATATCAATTATAAATAAAAAGACACACTTAGAGTCATACCGGTCACAAAGTGTGCTGAATTGAGGTGATTTTTATTTCTACACATCCCAGATGACTTATAGATAATTTTTATGTAGTATAAAAACAATACAAATGCATTTTATTGGTTTTGAGTATGTCACTTGTCTTTTTTACAAAAATTTCATTTTAAACTAGAAACACACACTTTAAGTCATGTCAGTCACATCATGTGTTGGTTTTATATGAGACTAATTCCTACATATCATAAATGACTTATGAATTTTTTTTCATAAATTATCAAGACAATATGATGGTGTTTACTTAGTTTTCAGTGAGTAACGCTTTTTGAACTAAATGTTGATTTTAAACTGATAATAGAAACTTTAAGTCATATCAGACACATCACATATCAGGTTGTGGTGTTGCTGATTCCTACGCATCAAAATTGACTTAGGGATTTTTTTCCTAAAGTTTAAAAACAATATAAATTCATTTTCTCAGTTTTGAGTAGGTCATATTCCTTTTTTACTAAAATTGGTTTCAATTTTAAATAAAAAAGATGAACTTGGAGTCATATTGGTCACACCGTGTATCAGATTCATGTGATGATGATTTCTAAACATCCCGGATTACATATGGATAATTTTTCTAAAGTATAAAAAAATCCTAATGTGTTTACTTGGTTTTGAGTATGTCACTTTTCTTTTTTACTAAAATGTCATTTTAAACTAGAAATATACCGTTTAAGTCATACCAGTCACATCATGTGTTGGTTTGATGTGAGACTAGTTAATAAAAATCAAAAATTAATTATAAATAATTTTACTAAATTATCAATAAAATCCAAGTGAATTTTCATGGTTTTCAGTAAGTGATAATTTTTGAACTAAAATGTCGATTTTAAACTAATAACAAACACTTTGAATCATACAGGGTACATCATGTATCATATTTAGGTTCGGTTAATTCCTAAAAATCAAAAATTAATTATAGATCATTTTACTAAAGTATCAAAACAATCCGAATGTGGTTTCTTGGTTTTGAGTATGTCAGTTTTCCTTTTTACTAAAATTGATGTCAATTTTAAATAAAAAGATGTACTTGGAGTGACACTAGTCACACCATGCATCAGATTGAGGTGAAGATGATTCCTACACCTCCCAAATGTCTTATGGATATTTTTACTAAATTATCAAGATGATACGAATATGGTTTCTCAGTTTTGAGTACATCACATGTCTTCTTACTAAAATTTCATTTTAAAATCAAAACACACACTTTGATTCATACTGATCACATTGTGTATCGGTTTGAAGTGAGACAGATTCCTACACATTAAAAATGACTTATGAATTGTTGTCCTAAATTTTCAAGACAATTTGATTTTTTTTTCTTATTTTTTTAGTGGGTGAAACTTTTTGAACTCAAATTTCTATTTTAAACTAATAACAGACACTTTCATTCATACCAGGAACATTGTGTATTGGATTAGGTTGAGGATAATTCATAAACATCACAAATGAATTATGGATCATTTTTATAAATTATCAAAATAATATGAATGTTTTTTCTCAGTTTTGAGTATGTCATTTGTCTTTTTTACTAAAATTGATGTCAATTTTAAATAAAAAGACACACTTTGAGTCATACTACTCACACCGTGCATCATATTGACGTAGGGCTGATTCCTATGTCATGACCCATCCCTCAGGGCTCGTACCATGACTACCCCAAGCCCGCCTTCCATAAGCCAGGGGCTGGAGACTATCACCAAAGGCATAAATCCATAAAACTGGGAAGATATTTCCTTTATAACCTAAAAACACACACAATATACTACTAGATGGAAGTAAAATACTAAGTAAAACTGTATAACAAAAAAATGCTGAAAATTAAAAGGGGCCGAAAATACAATCCCAGTGGTAAAAGTACAAGAAACTAAAAGCACAAGCACTGGAAAAAGGAAAAACAGCTCCTGGATCATCCATTGGGAAATCCTACCTAAAGGGTAGGTATAGATAGCCTCCACAGCACACCACGTCCGTCTGTCTCCTCCATGTACAGTCACGTTGTGTGATCCACCTCTGGGTACCGTCCAGTCTTGGTACACTCAGCCTCGGTCAGCGTTGTCTGTCGTTTACATCCAACACAATGAGGTTTGGGTATAGCCTATGCAGGGTTGAGTATAACGATACTTAGTAGGGACACCAATACCCTCAATGTCTCACAAAATTCTACAAGGATTAATCATAAAGTATGAGATCTACAGATAAACCCACTTAGGTATATGCCCATACATATACCTAAGTTATCAAGTAATCCATCTCAATCATGAGGAAAACACAAAGTTACTGACTCAGCTCACACAGGTATACAACTTATGAAGAGAGATAGAGATGATCAGATGTAGCCACTAAATCAACTATTTTTTCAAACCCACACAGGATCCAGGAACAGAAATCAGAACTGTCGAACCCACACGGGATCCAGGAACAGTAAACAGAGCTTTCAAACCCACACAGGATCCAGGAACAGTCGTTGAAGCTGTTGAACCCACATAGGATCCAGGAACAGTCGTCAGTGCTGTCGAACCCACACAGGATCCAGGAACATTCGTCAGTGTTGTCGAACCTACACAGGATCCAGGAACATTCGTCAGTGCACAGCCAGCCACAGGGTTCTGCACAAAGCATGCTTGATTCTGGGAGGGTCCTCTCCTCAATACAAGTTTCTATACATCAACTTCCATGAAGTCCCAAGTTTATGTATCCAAAATATTTTTCTTGTTAAAAGGAACCCAACGTGGCACATGGTGCGTCAATCGGACGCCCGGTCTGAGAGTTATTGTCATTTTCGTTCCAAGGGCCTGGTTGGATTTAAGTTCAATCCAACCCGGTCGTACCCCAATTATGTTTAAACATTTAGTGCGGTATACCAAAATAACCTTCTCCTTCTAAGGTTCTCGTTGGCACTGATGGTTTGTCAATCGGACGCCCGTAGCTCAAGTTACAGGCAAAAGTATAGAAACAGGTCGAACGGGTCCAGGTCCGGTCCGACCCAGTCGGACCGACCCAGCCCGACCCGAGTTCAGACTGGGGTCTGACCTGGTCTGTGGGTCTGAACCAGTCCGTGGCTCCGACCTGGTCCATGGAGGCGGCCCGGCCCGTGAGGGCGGCCCGACCCCCGCTGGCAGCTCAGCCCACGCTGGGTCCGGCCCGCGTTGGGTCCGGCCCACCCTGGGTCTGGACCAGTGGCTCGTGGGGTCCACCCTAGCTACGTCCAGGGGGGAGGTCGCGCCCCCTGGTAATAGGTGGTTTCCAAAACCGGCGCCATGTGGTGCCAGTCCATGTCATGCGGGACCCAGCGAGGGGTCCTGCAACTCACGGCTGGCCGAGCGGCCAGCCACCTCCCATGTTGCGTTGTTACGCCGCGCCTCCTCTAGTGACCCGATGGCTCAGGCCACCGGTCCTCCTCACAGTCGAGCTTGCGTTGGCCGCTGCTGCACCACCGCAGCCCCCCTTTGGTTCCATTGTGCGGTGTTGTTGCGTCACGCCTTCTCCGGCAACCCGGTGGCTCGGGCCACCGGTCTTCCTCGCGATCAGGCTTGCGCCGACCGCCGCTGCACCGATGCGGCCCATCGGCCATGGTTTACTCCTCTGGTGGCGCGTTTGCACTGCCGCCATCCATGCGGTGATGATTGTCGCACCATCCGTCGACAAACATTCCACGGATCACCGGACGAGTTATGGTGGCTCGATTCTTGTTCTGGAAGTAACCGTGCATTCCTCAGAATTTCGTCTTCGATCCTAATCATTATTGATGATAATTGCTCATCCCAGTCTCATGCCACATTTAGCGTCAAATTTCAAAAATAAGGCGGAGGGTTCGGGCCGTGTTTGTTCGGCCCGCACCCTCTGCGTTAGGGTGATATCATGTGGCTTCGAATTATAATCCTCGATGGAAAATGAAGAACATGCAACAATAAACAGAGCTTCTACCCCTACCTTTTTTCGTTGATCATTGACGAAGTCTCGGAAAGGAGGACGTCGATTCGTTGTAGACGAACGCGTCCTACGTCGAGGAGGTTCTGAGGAAGGAAGTTGAAGTTGGGATCGAGGACGATGTTCTTCATCGGTGGAACATGTTCTTCTCTGGGAGCCTTCTCCCAAGTTCCACCTAAAGACAAATTACAACCAAAATAATAGATTATTCTTACCTATTATTTAATCGTTGGCACATAATTCAAAAATATTCAAATTAATTAATTGATGTGCTCAATTAATGAATTGAGAGGATTTGACACCATAAAGTGGGGAGCTTAAGAGGTTTTCACCCACTTAATGGGGAGTTCAAGAGGTTTTAACCTCGGGTGGTCCCCACCATATTAAAAATGAAGAGGAGGTTAGGTTTGGGTGGGCCCCACCACCATAACCTCTCATGGGAGGTTAAGGTGTGGTGGTCTCACCTCCAACTTCCATGTGGAGGTTTTAACCAATGAATAAAAATAAATCCATACACTTTATTTTTATTTAAAACATTCTCTAAAGACCCCAAAACTATCTTTTATTCTAGACCAATTGTCGTCGAGGGGAAAGTCTTCTTAAGAGAATATCGGCGCTACGAGTTCAACAGTTCCCTCAGATTTCAATTCTGAGCATCGGTTCAAAAGTTATAAAAACTCACTCGTACGTTTACTGAACGTACCTGAACAAAACTTCAGAAACTAAATCTAGGC
The DNA here is from genome assembly GCA_963277665.1 of Viscum album. Lineage (NCBI taxonomy): Eukaryota > Viridiplantae > Streptophyta > Magnoliopsida > Santalales > Viscaceae > Viscum > Viscum album. The sequence goes on along the minus strand of OY728140.1, from coordinate 1,347,142,281 downwards.
ACACCGGGCCTCGGAATCATGTACCGTCAATTTTCACAGACTCATAAAATTCCCGTGTATTTAAAAAAATTCCACAAAAATTCTAGGTCTTTACATTCTCCCCACATCAGGGCTTTACATCCATGTAAGCTACAACTCGAACTAAGGGAACAAATGGGGGTACTGAGCACGCATCTGAGCCTCCTGCTCCCATGTGCTCTCTTGGAGGTTCTCGTGATGCCAATGAACGCACACCAGAGGTATTGACCATCCACGAAGGACCCGCTCCTTTAGATCCTCAAACTTCACTGGAACCTCTGTAAAAGTTGCCCCATCATCGACGTCCAGCTCTTCATGGTCGATGATGTGAGAAGGGTCGTGCATGTATCTCCTCAACTGGGATACGTGTAAGACATCATGCACCCGGTGCAACTGAGGTGGAAGAGCTAAGTGGTATGCCACCTTTCCAACTCTGTTAAGGACCTGAAAAGGTCCAATAAAACATGGAGATAACTTTCCACCTCAACCAAATCTCTGTAATCCTTGTTGAGTTGAGACCCGTAGAAAGACGTGGTCGCTATCCTCGACCTCCAGAGGTCTCCATCTCCTGTCAGCATATGACTTCTGTCTGCTCCGTGCAGTCTTCATTTGCTCCAAGATAATCTGCACCTTCTCTGTGGTAGCTCTTACCATCTTTAGTCCCACTAGTGCTGACTCTCCAGGGTCTGTCTAGCATAGTGGCGATCTACAAGGTCAACCATACAAGGCCTTGAAAGGTGAAATTCCGATGGTGGATTGATAGCTGTTGCTATATGCAAACTCCACCAAAGGTAAGTAATCCTCCCAGCTTCAACCGAAGTCAAGGACCCAAGCAAACATCATGTCCTTGAGGGTCTGAATGTTTCGTTCGGTCTGGCCATCTGTTTGAGGATGGAAGGCGGTGCTCAAACGAAGCTGCGTCCTGAAAGCCTCCTGCAACCCCTTCCATATCCGGGAAGTAAATCATGCATCACAATTGGAGACAATAGAATAAGGTACTCCATGTATCCACACAATCTCTTGCACATAGAGGCATCCCAATCTCTTTGTTGAACCCTGCACTCTGATCGGTAGGAAGTGGGATGATTTGGTGAGTCGGTCAACAATCACCCAAGTCAAATTTTGACACATGGATGTATGTGGAAGTCCTGTAACGAAGTCCAAGGATATCTCATCCCACTTACACTATGGGACCTCTAAAGGCTGAACCAATCCTGATGGTACCTGATGCTCTACCTTCACTTGCTGAAAAGTGAGTCACCTTGAGACAAACTCGGCAACTGCCTTCTTCATCCCCGACCACCAGTGTTGTCACTGGAGATCCTGGTACATCTTCGCCACTCCTTGATGTACTGCTAGAGGGGATGTGTGAAAATCCCTCAACACTTCATCCTAAAGTGACACTGGCACCATAGTATGTCCTCTAAAAGGGATGATGTGCTCCCCACCATCAAAAAATCCATCAGGTGCCTGCCCTATGGATATCTGAGCATGTCGTGTCTCACAGTCAACGTCTCCACACTACGCCTCCCTGAATCACTGAAGAAGTGGGGGGGTGACTGTAAGAGACTGAAGAAAGGCTGCTTCGTCTCTATCCACAAAGGATATATATAAAGTATCCAGCTGCTTTGTTGCCTTTCCTGGTAGTTGTATACCAGACCTCCTGTTGAGTGAATCTACAACAACGTTCCCCTTCCCAGGAGTATAGACTATCTCAAAGTCATAGTCCTAGAGGAACTCAAGCCAATGTCATTATCTCAGATTCAGGTCCTTCTGAGAGAAGATATACCTAAGAATCTTGTGTTCAGAGTAGACTGTGAAATGCTCACCCATCAGATAGTGCCGCCACATCTTCAAGGAGACGACCACTGCTGCTAACTCCAGGTCATGGGTGGCATAGTTCTGCTCATGTTGTCTCAGCTAACGAGAACCATAAGCAATCATTACTCGATCCTACATCAGGACACACCCGAGTCTGGTCCCTGATGTGTCGCAGTAGACTACGTACCCTATGCCATTATCTATAAACCACAAGATGGAGGCACTAGTTAGACTCTACCTCATCTCCTGAAAGCTCTGCTGGCATCTCTTCGACCACACAAAGAGTTTTCCCTTATTTTTCAAGTCTAATAGTGGTGCTGCAACTCTGGAGAATTCGGATACGAACCTCTGGTAGTATCCAGCCAAACCTAGGAAACTTCGTACCTCCGTCACACTCCTGGGTGGCTCCCAAGCAAGTACCGCCTCAATATTCACTGGATACACTGCAACTCCAGACTCTGAGATGACGTGTCCCAAGAAGTGAACCTCTCGGATCCAAAACTGGAACTTCGAGAGCTTACCATAAAGTCGGTGCTCTCGGAGTGTTTCCAGTACTACTTGCAAATGGTAGGCATGCTCCTCCTCAGTAGTCGAGTAGATCAGAATGTCGTCGATGAAGACTATGACAAAACGATCAAGGTAAGGCTGGAAAATACTGTTCATGAGTCCCATGAACACTATGGGAGCATTGGTTATCTCAAAAGTCATAACTAAGAACTCGTAGTGGTCGTATCGACATCTGAAGGTTGTCTTCTGCACATCCTCATCTCGAACTATAAACTGGTGATAGCCTGATCTGAGGTCTATCTTCGAGAACCATTGTGCTCCATTTAGCTGATCAAAGAGGTTTTCAATCCTCAGGAGTGGGTACTTGTTCTTCATGGTCACCTGGTTCAGGTGACGATAGTCGACACAAAGCCTCAAGCTCCCATCCGCCATCTTGGCAAATAGAATCGGGGCTACCCAGGGAGAAACACTGGGCTGGATGAATCCCTTCCCCTGCAAGTCCTTCAGCTATACATACAGCTCATTAAGATCAGCAGGAGTCATCTGATATGCTAGTGTAGATATCGGTGTTGTCTCGAGGTACAAGTCAATGTAAAATTCCACCTCTCTACGAGGAGATAAACTTGGGACATCATTAGGGAAAACATCTACGTACTGGTCCACCACTATAGGATTGCTCAGACTCTCCATATCTACCATTATGAGGGTAAGGTTGGCCAACTGATGAGTGATCAGCTGCACCCTCCTTCGAGTAAGTCCGTCCTATGCTGCAAAGTCTCCCTTCTCACCAGTGAAGGTGAACCTAGTCCAATCCATGCGGACACACCGCACTTTGCACCTAATACAGTTGATATGACCATGGACTGTAGATAACCAGTCCATACCCAAGATGACATCATAAGGCCTTGACGCCACTACGAGAAGATCCCAGCCAAATCTCTCGCCTTCTAGAGTAAGCTCACACTGCCGGCACCAGTGTCTAATCGTCGAGTATACTCCCGTAGGAGTCTCTAGCCATAAGGATCGAGCCAACAGCTCCGTCAGAATCTCCGAGCTCCGAACGACGGCAGTGGCAATGAAAGAGTGACTGGAACCTGTGTCTATAAGTACTGCAGCTAAGGTGGAGTGGACACATATCATACATAGAATCATCTTCGGAGCACCGTGATCGTAAGCCTCAGCTTCCTAGAGCTGAGCTCTCACCTGTCCACCTGCTCTCTGTAGTCAGGGTGGACCTCCTGGTGGTGGTGGTAACACCTCGTAACATCATCCACCGCCAGTTGAATGACCAGCTCCTCTTACATGTCCACCTATGCCCTATGGATCACCTCGATCGAACCTCTGCCTCTGTCTGGGAGGTCTCTAAACTACCTGCTGATCATCCGAATGGCGGGTCGAACAGTCAAGAGACATGTGACCCTGCCTGCCGTATGTGAAACACTGCATGTTCCTCGAATGACTGGCTCTATCTCGTGTGCCTCACACAACCGAACCCGTGTCCTGAGGTCGTCCACCAGATGGTCTGGTCCGCTTGGACATCTACGACATCTGTCTGCTGTCTACTGCAGAAGACTCTTCTATGTGACGCCCGGTGGTGGGTCTTGTTGCTGGTGACTGCTCTGCATGGAAACTCTCCACTAAGAGGGCTCACTCCAACACCCCTGCCTATGTCGGGATGCTGAGGGAGATCATCGAAGCCCTGATATCTCTCTTGAGCCCCTGCTCAAAGTTCCAGGCCCTGAAGAATGGATCCCGTACCATATCTATGGAGTAGCGTGAGAGGTCGGTGAACCTCTATGAGTAATGTGCCACTGCCACACTACTTTGTTGTAGATGAAGTATCTCATGTATCCGCACCGCACGTAGTGTGGCTGGGACAAACTCCGCTTGAAACAGGCTCTCGAAGTCTGCCCAGAGTAGTGTCACCTCATTAAGTACCTGGAGCATCAGGCTCCACCATCTGCCTGCTACTGCCTGAAGGAGAATCACGGTAAGGATCACCATAAGGTCTGATGGTGTCCCTACCAGTCTGAAGACTCTCACCATAGCCTCTATCCAATCCTCAACCGCCGGCGGGTCCGTCTCACCCCTGTACCTAGGCGGCCTCTGGCGTTGGAACTCATGCAATGTGCTCAGGTGGCGTTCACTCTCTACTGCTGGGCTAGTGGCATCAGTGACCCAACGGGTAATGGTACCATTGGAGCCTCAACTGTAATAGGGCCCTATACTGAGGCCTCGTTGCTCGATAGGCTGCAATCTCATACAAATCCTAGAACCCTGGCTAGATGTCTGCGTAGAGGCATCCTGTAAAGAAGCAGGTGTGCCACGGTCAATAAGTTATACCTAGTGAGCTGACTCAAAAGAGATCACAAAGAAGACTCTTCAAAACACACACACAATTAGTGTTTTCATGCACTGAGTCAGAAATCAAAAGTCAGGGTCCTAGTGTATTGATACGTCAACCGCCGTACCAACACTGGACTCCCTGAACTGAAAACCACACTCACTACACTTAACACTATTGCTTCATAGAAAATATGAGAGTCATAAGTTCTTCGGTAGAACTGACTCCTCTAATACCAATTTGTCACGAACCATCCCCTGGGGCCCATACCGTGACTACCCCAAGACCACCTTCCATAGGCAAGGGCCTGGAAACTAGCACTTAAAGCATAAATCCCTAAAACTAGGAAGGCATTGCCTTTATAACCTGAAAACGCACACAAAAGAGTATAAGCTGGAAGCAAAACACTAAGTAAAATTGTATAACAAAAGAATGCTGAAAAGTAAAATGGGGAAGAAATACAATCCCAATTGTAAAGTACAAAAAACTGAAATTACAAGTACTGGAAAAAGGGAAAACAGCTCCTAGATCATCCACTGGGAAATCCTACCTGAAGGGTAGGTATAGATAGCCTCCACAACACACCATGTCTGTCTGTCTCCTCCGTGTACAGTGATGTTGTGTGATCCACCTCCGGGTACCATCCAGTCCTGGTACACTCAGCCTCGGTCAGCGTTGTTCATCGTCTGCATCCAACACAATGAGGTGCGGGCATTTCCCGTGTAGGGGTGAGTATAACGATACTCATTAGGGACCCCGAGACCCTCAAGGTCTCAAAAAATCCAAGAAGTACTAATCATAAAGTATGAGACCAATAGATAACCCCACTTAGGTATATGCCCATACATATACCTAAGTTATCAAGTAATCCATCTCAATCATGAGAAAAACACAAAGTTACTGACTTAGCTCACATAGGTATACAACTTATGAAGATATATAGAGATGATCAGATGTAGCCACTGAATCATCTATTTTGTCGAACCCACAAAAGATCCAGGAATAGAAATCAGAATTGTTGAACCCACACAGGATCCAGGAATAGTAAACAGAGATGTTGATGCACCCAATTTTTGAATACATTTCTATATATATAATTGAAGATAAAAACATTTTTTCAGAAAATATCTGTTGTTTCATGAACATATTCTTTGAATTTGGTGATTCTGTTTACTTTCAAGAGATTTCTGGATAAATACACGAATCAAGGGAAGTCTGTGAAAATTTTGAAACTACACTGCGTGTACTTTTATACACGTCGTGTACATCCAGACAGGGACACGGACCGAAGGAGGGAGTACATGCCCATGTCACTAGGAATAAGATACATGTCGTGTATGGCAGCGCTACACGCCATGTACTAAATTCTAGAAGCGATTGTTGCCGAGAAGGCTCTACACACCCATGTGGCCGTTGAAGGAGACACGGTGTGTTCCATTTATATACACGTTGTGTCTGATATTCTAGAAGGAATTGGTTGTTGAATTTTGACACTACACGTCATGTATGGCAGCGCTACACACCGTGTACACTCAACCACCAGGCAGCGCCGTGATCAAAATTCAAAGATAGCGTGTTAGGCCGCCTACCCATGGAGAAATTGGCGCCAAAGCGCGTTGAAAAAAAGTACACGGTGTGTACTTTCTATACACTCTGTGTACTTTATTTTTCTATAAAAAGAGGCCTTGGCCTTCGGATTTTGGGAGTTCAAAACCATTTGGGGAGAGGAGACATTCTGCTGCCATTCCAAAGCCACCGAGGTGCCGTCATTCCACCATTCCACCTTCCGAAACCTTACCTCAACGCTTACATGATGAATCCGTCTGGTATCACATGTGTCATTTCTCTTCTGATTAATATGTATAACTAAACCCCTCGTGTTGGGGCTGTGGATAAAGGGATCGTAATTTGTGTGTTGTTTTATATAGTTGTGTTTGCTCATTGTAATTCTTCTTACTCTTCTTAATTCACTGTCAAATATAACTGAAAATTCTGAGCCGGACCAAGGGAAGAATTCTCAGAGATACAAAATAAAAGTGACGGTGAAAACGTCCATGACCATTGGAAAGATTTCACCAATTCAATAATGGACTAAACTTAATAAATAATTAAGAACATTAACTACCGGACCAAGGAGTCAACTGCTCTAATTCCAAACAAGAGGAACCGGACCAAGGAAATATTGTAAAAAAATGAAATCCAGAATGATTGAATTATCATGAACAACACAACCATTTAAACAATATGAACAAGAACTCCTTAATCACCACAGCCCCGACACGTCTTTTCTTCGCATTTTAAACTCTTTAAATTCACCCGTTGTTTTCTTTAAAACTGTTAATCATTTCTTCAACGTAAAACAATTTAGTTTTAATTCAAAACCAAAATCAAACCAATCAACTCTAAATTATGCATACTTCACCTAATTAAGTATTAACTCAGTTGAATTCATGAACTCCATAGTTCCCTGTGGATCGACCCCGAACTTATGCTATAATAATGTTCTAAGAATGGGTAATTTATTTGGGACGCATATAACTTCAGTCAACGACAAGCGAGACCAAATTTTGGCGCCGTTTCTGGGGATCATATTTGGTTTTAGTGCTAAGATTTAAATTGTATTAATAATTGATTTAAGTGAAATTAAAAATCAAAAATTCTCAAAAATCTCTTTTCTAATCCCATTTCAAATTTTATCTTTTAATTTTCCCTTGTTACGCCTGGTATTTGTGTTGTGATTGTGCAGAAGCTTAAAGTTTATGTTTAGACATACTACACGATCCAGAAGCGTCGAGTCTTCGGAATTAGTTCTGCTTGACCCATAGATCGAACGGACCTTGCTTTGTCGTCGGCGTGCACTGATAGAAACTCACGACCAGCAACCACAACCCATGGCGAATAAGGAAGAGAGAGCACCAGCTATAGATGCGGTGGAGCATCAGTACCAGGATCAGCAGCCTCCCGTTTCTGGTCTACCAGAGCAGGCTCCTGGAGCATTCATGGAATTCCTCCCAAGGGATTACCAACAGCTGCCGCAGCAACTCTTCCCACGGCCATACTTCTCCCCTCAGGAGCAGTTCATGCAATCTCCACTCCTTCACCAACAAACTCCAAGACGTACCCTTATGGAGTATGGACTTCCTTCAATCCACGGAGCTGATACGGGCATCATTAGTCCTCCAGTCCAAGTCCAACACTTCGATATCAAGCCTGCTATCATGCAGCTGATCCAGAACACTATCCAATTCGGAGGCCTACCTAGTGAAGACCCGAACGCCCATCTCTCCAACTTTCTAGAGATCTGCGACATGTTTCGTTACCATGGTGTGTCTGAGGACGCCATCTATCTTTGCCTATTCCACTTTTCTCTACGGGACAACGTGAAAGACTGGATCAAGGGGCCGCCACAACGATCTATCCTCACCTGGGAGGAGCTAGCTCAGGCGTTCCTGTCTAAGTACTTTCCACCATCGAAGACGGTGACACTCTGGAATGAGATCCATAATTTCTAGCAGCATGACTTTGAGTCGTTGTACGATTCTTGGGAATGATTCAAAGAAATGTTATGAAAATTCCACCACCACGGACTCCCACTTTGGATGCAAGTACAGACCTTTTACAGAGGACTTACAACAAATACCAAGTCCATGGTGGATGTTACTGCTGGAGGTAGGGTGATGCGAAAATCCACCGAAGAACTATTCGAACTACTAGAAGACATGTCAGCCAACAGCTTCCAGTGGCACTCTGAGCGGGGGACTCAAAAGCGAGGTATGCACAATATTGACGCTACCACAATGTTAGCTACTCAGTTGGATGTTGTGTCTAAGAAAATCGACGCATTGAACTTCAAAGGAGCATCTCAAGTTCATGCGGCGAACCATCCAGCATGCAGTGACTGTGGTGATAACCACATCATGGGAGAATGCTTGGGTTCGACTGGAGGCCCTTCGATGAGCGGGGTGAGTTATGTTGCCCAAAATTAAGGGCCCAACCAAAACCAGCAGTACTAGAACCTGGCATGGAGAGATCAACAGAACACAGGCTAGGGCCAACAACAGCAGAATCCTCCGTCCCAGCGACCGTCCAACTACAACCAACCTCCATACCAGAACCAATACTAAAGGCCGCAAAAACCCCAACAGGGTCCTTATCAGTAATAAGGGTTTCAAAACCCTCGTCCACAGCAGCCACGGCAGCCACCTCCTCCACCGGCTCAACAACCACCTCAGCAGGAGAACACTTCAAGGTTAGAGGATCTGATGACTAAATTCATATCTACTGCTAAGACTCAGTTCCAAAATTAGGAAGCTTCGATTCGAGGCTTGGAGAATCAGATTGGCCAGCTGGCAAACCAACTTTCAGGAAGGAAACCCTGTACACTGCCGGGAAACACAGAAAAGAACCCAAGGGAGGAGGCCAATGCTATCACCTTGCGGAGCGGAAAAGAATTTCCATAGAAGGAGCCACCAGCACAGCCAGGTGTACCCACACCCCCTAATGATTAAGAACATACCAGTACTGACCCCTCCTCATCCAAAATCCCATAGAAGGAGGCTTTGTAGAATAAAGGAAAGGAAGTAGTCCAACCATTCAAGCCTGCCTTACCCTTTCCGGAGCGATTGAAGAAGAGGAAGCTATACCACCAGTTCAGAAAATTCATGGATGTGTTTAGAAAGATCCACATCAACATACCAATTGCAGAGGCCCTGACACAAATTTCTACATACGCCAAATTCATCAAGGAAATCCTCTCGAACAAGAGGAAGATGGAGGATTTGGGCATTATTTCACTAACAAAGGAGTGCTCTGCGGTGGTTAAACATTCCATTCCTCCTAAACTCCAAGATCCAGGTAGTTTCACCATTCCTTGTACTATTGGATCTTGTGATTTTGGGAAGTCCCTTTGCGACTTAGGGGCCAGCGTGAACCTCATTCCTCTCGGAGTTTTCAAGAATCTAGGACTCAATGAGCTCAAGCCTACCTGTGTATCCCTTCAACTAGCTAATCGATCCATCAAACATCCGAAGGGGATACTGGAGGACGTACTGGTCAAGGTGGGTAGGGTGATCCTCCCAGCTGATTTCATCATCCTTGACATGGGGGATGACCAGGAAGCACCTCTTATACTTGGAAGAACTTTCTTGGAAACTGGGAAGGTACTGATCAATGTGCACCAAGGAGAGATTATTTTTCAGGTAGGTGATGAAAGAGTTTCATACAACGTTCTCAAGGCCATCAAACATGCTTCCTTATCAGAGCATGAGGACTGTTATGCAGTGTCCACCATGGTTAATCATTTTAGCAAAAAAGGGGATGGTCTGGTATATTCTTTTACTTCGAATAATTTAACTATTCCAAATATTCTATTCGAAGAAGCGCCAGAAGACTTGAAATTCTTAGAAGGTTAGGGCGGCCACTATTGGCAGCGTGCAGTTGTTCCTAATAGTTTGGAACGGGACAAGGTGCAACCACTTGTGCCTTCAATTTTAAAGGCACCTGAACTCGAGTTGGAGCCTCTTCCATTTTCTCTCAAGTATGGGTATTTAGGACCCAATCAAACTTTGCTTGTTATACTTAATGCAGAACTATCACAGGAGAAGGAAGATGCAATTCTGCAAGTTCTCAAACAGCGGAAGCATGCTATTGGGTGGAAATTCGCTGATCTGAAGGGCATCATCCCTACCATTTGCACTCACAAGGTGCTACTTGAAGAAGGTTCCAAGCAATCTAGGCAACCACAATGGTGCTTGAATCCTCCCATGAAGGAAGTTGTAAAAAAAGAGTTGATCAAATTATTGGATCCAGGCATCATCTATCCCATCTCGGATAGTCCATGGGTGAGTCCTCTCCAAGTGGTACCCAAAAAGGGGGGTATCACTGTGATTTCAATTGAAAAGAACGAGCTCATCCCTACACGCACTATCACGGGCTGGCGAGTCTGTGTGGATTACCAAAATCTAAATGATTCCACAAGAAAGGATCATTTCCCCTTGCCATTCAGGGATCAAATTCTCGAGAGACTAGCAGGGAACAACTTTTATTGCTTCCTCGGCGGTTTTTCCGGTTACAACCAAATCTCCATTGCTCCAGAGGATCAGGAAACGAGCAAATTCACTTGCCCCTATGGCACATTTGCTTATCGAAGGATGTCTTTCGGCATGTGCAATGCCCCCACCACCTTCCAGCGTTGTATGCTGGCCATCTTCCATGACATGGCAGAATGAATCCTGGAGGTATTTATGGATGATTTTTCTGTTTATGGAAAATAATTCACCATTTGTTTATGGCACCTAGAGAAAGTTTTGGAACGATGTGAGCACACTAACCTAGTCTTGAACTAGAAAAAGTGTCATTTCATGGTGCAAAGTGGCATAGTCCTTGGCCACAGGATTTCAGCGAAGGTGATAGAGGTGGACCCGGTGAAGATCGAAGTCATTTCACGACTACATATACCGACTTCCGTCCGCGCCATCCGCAGCTTCTTGGGGCATGTAGGTTTTTATAGGCGGTTTGTCCGTGACTTCTCCAAAATAGCCCAGCCCCTCACCAATTTTCTAACCAAGGATTCCATATTTGAGTTCGATGAGACATGTGTCAGATATTTTGATCATCTAAAGCAGCGCCTGGTGGAAGCTCCAGTTATGATTTCTCCCAACTGGGAGGAACAATTTGAGGTGATATGTGATGAAAGCGACTACGCCGTGGGAGCAGTCTTGGGCCAGCGACTTGACCGGATTTTCCGACCTATCTATTATGCCATCAGGATACTCAATGAGGCATAGATCAACTACACCACCACATAAAAGGAGATTCTTACAGTGGTTTTTGCATTTGATAGGTTTCGTTCTTACTTAGTGTTGTCTAAAGTTATTGTTTATACTGACCATGCAGCACTAAAGTAGCTACTCAACAGGAAAGACACAAAGCCCCGATTGATCTATTGGGTACTCCTCCTAAAAGAATTCAATCTTGAGATCCGAGATAAGAAAGGGAGTGAGAACTCCATTGCTGACCATCTCTCCCGCCTCGAGCTGCCTCATTTGGAGAAGGAAGAAGATCGTGAGATTAGGGAGGATTTCCCTAATGAGCACCTCTTTTCGATCAACGAAACACCTAGACCATGGTATGCTGATATCGCTAATTTTCTAGTTATAGGTGTCGTTCACCCCGACCTCTCCTTCCAGCAAAGGAAAAGATTTTTCTCTGATGTGAAAAGGTACTTCTGGGAGGATCATCTGCTATTTTGATCCTATGCAGATGGAGTGATCCGTCGTTGCATCATGAAGAATGAATTTCATGGTGTCCTGGAGTTCTGTCACCCCTCTCCAGTAGGAGGACATCATGGGCCGGACCGTACCATAGCTAAGATCATGCAGTCTAGATTTTTCTGGCCCACCATGCATAGAGATGTTCGGGCCTTTGTTTCCTATTGCGATTGGTGCCAGAGGACCGGTAATATGGGATGTAGAGCCGAGATTCCCCAGCACCCCATCCTAGAGGTCGAGATTTTTGATGTCTGGGGAATAGATTTCATGGGTCCCTTTCCCCTTCTTTTGGGAACACTTACATCCTGGTCTGTGTCAACTACGTTTTCAAGTGGGTGGAATCCACTACTACAGCACACGACACAGCCAAGGCAGTCATAAATTTCTTAAAGAAAAATATTTTTAACAAGTTTGGGGTTCCACGAGTACTGATCAGCGATAGAGGGACCCACTTTGACAACACACTGATGAGAGTAATACTACCAAATTATGGAGTAAAGCATCAGATGGGGACACCATATCATCCCTAGTCCAGTAGACAAGTTGAGCTCTCCAACCGTGAGCTCAAGCAGATCCTGGAGAAAACAGTGAACACTTCGCGGAAGGACTGGTCCAAGAAGTTAGATGATGCCTTGTGGGCATATCGGACTACCTTTAAAACACCACTGGGGATGTCCCCATTCCTCCTCATCTATGGAAAGCCCTGCCATCTGCCAGTAGAATTGGAACATAAAGCCTATTGGGCCGTCAAATCCCTAAATTTTGATCTGAAGGCAGCTGAAGAGAAATGGAAGTTCCAACTGTCAGAACTAGATGAGATACTATTAGAGGCATAAGAGAACACCAAGTTGTACAAGGAGAAGACAAGAGCCATTCACGACTGGATTATTTCACGAAAATATTTCCAACCCAGTGATCGGGTACTTATCTTTAATTCTCATCTTCGCTTATTCCCAGGGAAGTTAAAGTCACGATGGTCAGGACCATTCCACGTTGTTCGCGTATTCCATCATGGATCGGTAGAAATTTCTGGAGATGATGGTCAACCATTCAAGGTAAATGGGCAGTGGTTGAAAGCTTACCATCTTACAGACAACATGGTGGGAACGTTGTCCACCATACAGCTCAGGTAAGCAAGGTAAGAGGTCGAGCCAACGACCTAAAACAAAGGCGCTTCCTGGGAGGCAACCCAGAGGTTACACGCCGTGTCCCACTTATATATACGGTGTGTACTCATCCTTTTTAATTTATAATCGCAATATTATAAATCTATAGAATAAAAAATAAATAGCCAGGGATGATGTTGATGCCGATGGCAAAGTCACTGGAGTTTATTCGAGTCGTCCTCAGTTCGAATCCTCCTGACCTACCTTTGGCACGGGGTTCCTCCTTTTATTTACACGGCGTGTGTGTTATTTTTCATATATATATATAAATGTGTTTAAATATAATAAAATCCATGATGGGGATGGGCTAGTAGGATAGAATCGTAACCTGATTCCAAAAGGCTTGGGTTCGAATCCAGACAACCGTCCCATTTCCATCATTTGTTCTTTTAATAAAACCACACGACGTGTACTCCAATATACACCGTGTGCGCCATGATTTTTCAAATATAAATTAAAAACATTTTTAAAATAAGAATTAACATGCGGGTGAAGTTAGCGGATTGGCAACGTCTCGGCACCAGGTTCAAAAGGCCCAGGTTCGAATCGCGCTAATCTCCCCACTTCATCCCCATACTTTCCTAAATAAAAACCACACGCCGTACATTTATTTCTTCCCGTGTGTATAGGCCATATATAATAACTATATAAATAAACTAAATATGGGAAGCAGTACAACCTTTTCTCCAGTGGGAGAGGGCGTCCGTTCGGAACGGCCGATCGCCGGTTCTAATCCCGCCCCAAGCACCGGACCAAAGGTTGTACTACTCTTTTTCTCATTTTAAAATACATGGTGTGTATTTCCCGATATACGTCATGTATAGGTTTATTTATAATAGAATTTTTAGATATATCTATTTTATTTTAATAATATAATAATTATATTTATTTATATACGTTGTAAAAAAAATTGGGAATACACGACGTGTACTGCGGCTATATAAGCCACAGTCCACCTAGCTTGAGGTTGTGTCGCACGGCCGCCCCATTTCCTCCTTTCTTCCTATTTATTCTCTCGAACGCCACCTGAACCCCCCTTTTCTAGATCCATCGATTTGGGGCGTCTCATGTTCTGATTTTTCTCACATTTTGATCCTCGGTCAAGGTACGCCATTCTAAACCCTCTATTTCAAATGTTTTCAACTCATTTAGGGTGTTTATAGGAGTACACGGCCACGAAATAAAGAATACATGCCGTGTAGTTCTCTACAGGGACACATACCAAATAATTCGAAATTTTAATAGACACGGTGTGTATGTTCGGTACACACCATGTGTTGTTCCTCATCGTGCCCAAGTACTCCTTTGCACACTGCCTCACACACCATTTTCACGTACACGGCGTGTGTGTTTGGTACACGCCGTGTGTATCATTTCCTTCGGCCCCTCCGTGTGTGGACCCAAACACGGCCTCTTAACCCATGTTCCTCTACACGGTGTGTATGTTCGGTACACGTCGTGTATACCATTTCCTTTGGCCTACATGTGTTTCACCATCCACACGGCCATGTTCTTCTGGTAGAGCACACATCGTGGCTTACATCTACACGGCATGTCCTTTATTTTTATTTTTTCACAAACATGGCCATGTCCTTTCTGCATACACGACCACCTGTGCTTTGAATGAACACGACGTGTATTTTTGTTACATTCCATGTACTGTTACATGGTCTATTTTTACCCTCGGTGTGTCTATCCAGAGAACACGGGATAATCTATATTTTGACTACACGCCGTGTACTCTGGAGTACATGTCGTGTACTTTTATTTTCCAGTTTTCTCACATTTTATTTGTTTTGTTTTCTTTCCTTTTTCTTTTTCTTTTGTTTTGTTTTCTTTTTCTTTCTATTTCAGGATATGGAAGATCACGATCCTTCCCGAGGGAAGCGGCCAGCCTCCACCACTGAGGGCGAGAGGCCCAGCTATCATCGGATCCGACTCTGACCACCTACGCAGTCGGACCCCGACGCTCCGGTCTTTGAGCTCCCTCCATTGGCCATTCTGCCACCACTCACTCCCTCAAATGAGGTCGGGCCTACTTCTGCTACACCAGCTGCCACTTTCCCTGCGCTATCGTCCTAAGCAGCTGGTCCCTCTTCGAGCACACCTTCCACTGAGCCACCCTCTACTTTGGCGGATCCACCCTCAGAGCCAGCCACTGCTGCTGCACCTGCACCTGGGCCAGGACCTGCAGGTGCTCCTTATCCTTGCATGGTATTCCCAGTCACCGACCTCGCATAAGACAGGTTCTGATGCTTCTCTCGTCGGCTGATCCCATTGAGTGGCTGGTACCTCAACAGCAGTGTTCCGCAGTGGCTAGATATTTGGGAGGAGTTGGAGGCACTTCTCAGGCACACCTCACTCCTCGATATTTTCCAGGTCAGCACTCCTGTATTCCGTGATTTATTTTTGGAGTTTGCGGCCTCATTTGAGTTTGATAGAGCGGTGTACCGGGAGACACCTGGTGATGCGGTACTCGTAGATCGATTCCATCTAGGCGGCCGACATTTCTCTCTTACCATGACAGAGTTTGGCCGAGGGTGCGGCTTATACCCTCATCCTATCACCCCACCTCTTGTTTCTACCTTAACCCAGCCCGAGTGCTCTGACCTCATTTCCATGTGGTGAGAGATCGCTGGGCCTGACCACTGGTACTCCCCCACTTCCCATAAGAGCACTCGTATAGCCGACCCCATCCTTCACTTTACCCACCGGTGCTTCAGTGCCATATTTTTCCCCTGCTATGAGGATATAGGGGTCGTGACCGGCCGTGACATGGAGATTCTTACCTGTGTCATCCGGCATGACTACCCGGACCTCCCCTATCTTGTCGCCTCTTATTTCCACTCCATGTTTACCGACCATCAGGGCTACCTGAACGGTGGGTTTTACACCACCTGTCTTTCCCACCACTTAGGGGTATTCGATCCCTCTTTACCTCATGACTTGTTAGGTTCACCCCAGCAGATGGTCTTTCTCATTCTCATTCGCATGGGATTGTTCCGGAAGTAGGGGTTGCCTACATCCTTGCCCAGGCTCGAGCCCAGCCACCCACTGACTCCCCTGCTCCAGCTAATGCACCTCCTCCTCCCTCCCCACCCCCTCCAGCTTCTCCCCCTCACCCACCTCCTACGGACCCCAATTCTTCTGACCTTCCTTATTCTGTCCCATCCCCCATCCCACCTGCCCCCGCACCCTCGGTCGATCCAACCCTTTCCCTCTGCCTAGCCACGATGGATCAGAAGTTAGTTCGTATCATCGGCCTCCAGGACACCATTGCATGCCATTTAATTCATCTAGATGGCCACCAGGACCGGATGGAGCATCTATTGGCGCATATTGCTCAGCATCTTGGTGTTCCACTGCCTCATCCACCAGCCTCTGCCTCCGTTCCTGGCCCTTCTGCTGCTTCTCCACCGCTATCTCTTGCGCAGGCCACAGATTTAGTTCTGATGACTACGGTGATCCCTTCTGCTACCACTTCTGTCGGGCCTAAGCCTGCTACTGAGCTTCTTACCTCGAGTCCAGCACCTATGACTCCTACTTCTTCATCTCCCCTTCTCGATGCAGAGTTAGAGCCTCCCACTTCCACGCCTCATGTGCCATCTTTACCGGCCGATTATGTACTGGATATGTCTTCCCCTGAGGTGACCCCATGATAGTGACATTTTTCTTTATCTTATATATCTCTTTTGTCATTTTCTGTACTGTGATGTTATGCATATTTGCAGTTTTCCTTTTTCTCGATAGTCACAGGTACGGTCATGGAGCACCTTGGGAATCAATTTTCATGAGGGGAGTATTTTTCCATTTTTATTTTCTTTCTTTTTGGATTTACTTCTTCTACTGATTTCCCTTGTTTTTTCCCCCATATCTCACCCTTTCCCACCCTTTACCTTAGTATTTCACTTGGTGGACCATGTGCAGTATTAAGTGTGGGGGAGCATTTATCTCTTTCACCTTAGTCTTTTCCCTTAAACTAATCTAGGAGACATCATTATTAGATTCTATATTTGAAAATGTAGATCAATTTTGGTTAATCATTATTATAAATGATAGAGTTATCAGTAGAAACTTTTGGAAAGGTTGCATGCTTATTTTAGTTTTTAAGTATTTTAAAATGATTGCTAATATAGTTTCAATTGCAACTTTTCATCCTTGATTAAATTACATTGATTAGGATAATAATTTATATGCATGTCATGACATGATTGTCCCTTTATTATTTTTTCACTCCTAAGAGGTATTCTAAACCCTTTTTCGTATTTATTTTCTAATACCCTCTTTCTTGAGAGATTCTTAGGATATGCATCACTACTAGAATTTGCAAGTTTTACTTTTCGAAACATGAAGAAATTTTTGAATTACTTTAACATGATTGAGTCATTAGATTGTTTCAACCCCTTTATCTTGAGACCTACCCTACATTTAATCTTCTCTAAGCTCATAAAATCCATGAACAACCTTTATAGGAAGCCACGTTACAAGCCTATTTCCCTTCCTACCCTATTTCTTTTTTAAACTTTGCATGATTATTCATTTGAGATTTAAAGAGAGAGTTGGCAATACATGGCGTATTTTTGTACACATTCATGAAATGAAGTGTGGGGGAGTACCTCTTGATTATTTGGGGCAGAAAGGGTTCCAAACATTTATTCATTGTATTCATAAGTGTTTCCCTTCGGAAAAAAAAGGACCTTATCCTTATTTTCTCATGAACCCTACTTGCCTAAGGGAGAAGATGGTGACGATTACAAAAGCATTTGACTGAGATTGTGAAGGAAGCATTTTTCAGTGATCTTTACTTTGAATATCATGCGATGTTGTTTAAAGGAATTAGCCTTCCTTTTTCAAGCCTCAGAATTTATTTTTCATCTGAACCTACCAACCCTTAGCCACAGAGACATCTCAACCTTATTGTTAAATCCCTCATGATTTTTGTAATTCAATTTTTCTGAAGTAAAGAACAAGATATCTTGCAAACCTATGGATAGAGTGTATATACCTTACATTGAACATAAATTTGAATAAAAATATCTTGATTTTGGAGTGATTTTTACTGGTAAGATAAATCATCAAGTGGCATGCTTATTTTTGAAAGGTTTAATAATGTGTTGAAAGAGGGTGAGAATAGTTAATTGAATTATATATGATGCATGATTTTAATTTCTTATGAATTGAATTTTTTTGTGCCTTTTAGAATTTTTCCTCGGTAACTCTATCATTTATACTTTTGATTAGTTGAATGCCTTCCATTTAAAAGTATAGGATCTCTTAATTAGATGTTGAGATTTTGCTTGAGGGCAAGCAAATGACTAAGTGTGGGGGAATTTGATGCACCCAATTTGTGTATACATTTCCATATATATAATTGAAGATAAAAACATGTTTTCAGAAAATATCTGTTGTTTCATGAACATATTCTTTGAATTTGGTGATTCTGTTTACTTTCAGGAGCTTTCTGGATAAATACACGAATCAAGGGAAGTCTGTGAAAATTTTGAAACTACATGGCGTGTACTTTTATACACGCTGTGTACATCCAGACAGGGACATGCACTGAAGGAGGGAGTACACGCCCATGTCACTAGGCAGAAGATACGCGCCGTGTATGGCGGCGCTACATGCCGTGTACTACATTCCAGAAGCGGTTGTTGCCGAGAAGGTTCTACATGCCCATGTGGTCGTTGAAGGAGACATGGCGTGTTCCATTTCTATACACGTCGTTTCTGATATTCTAGAAGGAATCGGTTGTCGAATTTTGACACTACACGCTGTTTATGGTGGCGCTACATGCCGTGTACACTCAACCACCAGGCGGCGCCATGTTCAAAAGTCAAAGACGGCGTGTTAGGCCGCCTATCTGTGGAGAAATTGCCGCCAAAGTGCATTGACAAAAAGTACATGACGTGTACTTTCTATACACACTGTGTACTTTATTTTTCTATAAAAAGAGGCCTTGGCCTTCGGATTTTGTGAGTTCGAAACCATTTGGGAAGAGGAGACATTCTGTTGCCATTCCAAAGCCACCAAGGTGCTTTCATTCCACCATTCTGCCTTCTCACACCCTACCTCAACGCTTACATGATGAATCTGTCAGGTATCACGTGTGTCATTTCTCTTTTTCTTTCTATGTGTAACTAAACCCCTCATGTTGGGACTATGGATAAAGGGATCGTAATTTGTGTGTTGTTTTATATAGTTGTGTTTGCTCATTGTAATTCTTCTTACTCTTCTTAATTCACTGTCAAATATAACTGAAAATTCTGAGCCGGACCAAGGGAAGAATTCTCAGAGATACAAAAGAAAAGTAATGTTGAAAACATCAATGACCATTGGAAATATTTCACCAATTCAATAATGGACTGAACTTAATAAAGAATTAAGAACATTGACTATCAGACCAAGGAGTCGACTGCTCTAATTCCAAACAAGAGGAACCGGACCAAGGAAATATTGTAAAAAAATGAAATCCAGAATGATTGAATTATCATGAATAACACAACCATTTAAACAATCTGCACAAGAAATCCTTAATCACCACAGCCCCAACACATCTTTTCTTCCCATTTTAAACTCTTTAAATTCACCCGTTGTTTTCTTTAAAAATTTTAATCATTTCTTCAACGTAAAACAATTTAGTTTTAATTCAAAACCAAAATCAAACCAATCAACTCTAAATTCTGCATACTTCACCTAATTAAGTATTAACTCTGTTGAATTCATGTATGCCATAGTTCCCTGTGGATCGACCACGAACTTATGCTATACTAAAGTTCTAAGAATGGGTAATTAATTTGGGACGCATATAACTTCAGTAAAAGACAAGCGAGACCAGCTGTCAAACCTACATAGGATCCAGGAATATTCTTCAAAGATATCAAACCCACACAGGATCCAGGAATAGTCGTCAGTGCTGTTGAACCCACACAGGATCCAGGAATAGTCGTCAGTGCACAGCCAGCCACAGGGTTCCACACAAAGCATGATTGATTCCAGGAGGGTATGCTTCTCAATCCAAGTTTCTATACATCAACTTCCACAAAGTCCCAATTTTATGTATCCAAAAGATCCATCTTTCCAAAAGGAACCCAACGCGACAGACGGTGCATCAATCGGACGCCCGATCTGAGAGTTATTGGAATTTTCGTTCCGAGGGCCCGGATGGATTTACGTTCGATCCAACCTAGACATACCCAAATTGTGTCCGAACCTTGAGTTGGATATACCAAAATAACCTTCTCCTTCCAAGGTTCTCGTCGCTGCCGACGGTTCATCAGTCAAACGCTCGTAGCTCAAGTTACGGGAAAAAGTATGGAAACAGGTCGAACGAGTCCGGGTCCGGTCCGACCCGGTCTGCGGGTCCGGCCTGGTCCATGGTTCTGACTCGGTCCGCGGAGGTGGCCTAGACCAAGAGGGAGGCCCGGCCCGTGCTGGGTCTGGCCCGACACCCCGTGGGGTCTACCCTAGCGGCATCCAGGTGGGAGGCCACGCCCCCTGGTAACCCGAACAGCTTAACCGTTCGGGTGGTTTCCAAAATGGGTGCCACAGTCCGCCTCACATAGGACCCAGCGAGGGGTCCCGCTCCTCCTGGCTGGTTGAATGAGAAACCGCCTCCCACATGGCGCCATTGCGTCTCCCCTCCTCCGGTGACCCGGCAGCTTGGGTCGTCGGTCCTCCTCACGGCTGGGCTTGTGTCAGCCACCCCTGCACTGCCGCAGCTAGAGGCCACAGGCCCCCTTTGGTTCCACCATGCGACGCTGTTGCGCCGCACCTTCTACAGCGACCAGGAATCTCGGGCTTCCGGTCTTCCTCGCAGTCGGGCTTGCGCCGGCCACCGCTGTACCATCGTGGCCCGTTGGCCGTGGGTTACTCCTCTGGTAGCGCGGTTGCGCCGCTGCCATCCATGCGCTGACGATTATCGCACCATCCATTGGCGAACTTTCTGCGGGTCACCGGACGAGTTCTGGTGGCCCGATTCTCATTCTAGAAGTAACCACGCATTCCTCGGAATGTCTCCTTCAATCCGAAATCATTGTTGATGAGAATCTCTCATCCCAGTCTCATGTCGCATTTAGCATCAAATTCCACAAAGAAGGCAGAGGGGTTGGACCGTGTTTGTTCAGCCCGCACCCTTCGCGTTAGGGTGATATCATGCGGCTTCGAATTATAATCCTCAATGGAAAACGAAGAACATGAAATAGTTAACAAATCTTGTACCCCTACCTTCTTTCATTGATCATTGACGAAGTCGAGGAAAGGCAGACGTCGATTCATTGTAGATGAACACATCCTACGTCGAGGAGGTTCTGAGGAAGGAAGTCGAAGTCGGGAACGAGGTCGACGTTCTTCGTCGGTTGGAGTGTTCTTCATCGGTGGAACACATTCTTCGCTGGGAGCCTTCTCTCAAGTTACACCCAAAGACAAATGCCAACCAAAATAATATATTATTCTTACCTATTATTTAATTGTTGGCACATAATTCAAAAAGATTCAAATTAATTAATTGATGTGCTCAATTAATTAATTGAGAGGATTTAACACCATAAAGTGGGGATCTCAAGAGGTTTCTCCCCACTTAATGGGGATTTCAAGAGGTTTTAACCTCGGGTGGTCCCCACCATATTAAAAATGAAGAGGAGGTTAGGTTTGGGTGGGCCCCACTACCATAACCTCTCATGGGAGGTTAGGGTGTGGTGGTCCCACCTCTAACTTCCATGTGGAGGTTTTAACCAATGAATAAAAATAAATCCATACACTTTATTTTTATTTAAAAAATTCTCTAAAGACCCCAAAACTATATTTCATTCTTGACCAACTGCCATCGAGGTGAAAGTATTCTTAAGAGAATACTGGCACTATGAGTTCAACGGTGCCCTCAGATTTCAATTCTGATCATTGATTCAAAAGTTATAAAAACCTGCTCGTATGTTTAATGAACGTACTCGAACAAGACTTTAGAAATTGATTTCAGGCACACCGGGCCTCGGAATCATGCGCCGTTAGTTTTCACGGACTTGTGAATTTTCCATGTATTTAAAAAAAATCCATGGAAATTTTGGGTCTTTACATCCTACACCTCCCAAATAACTTATAGCTTTTTTCTAAAGTATAAAAACAATATGAATGTGTTTTATTGGTTTTGAGTATGTCACTTGTCTTTTTTACTAAAATGTCATTTTAAACTGGAAACATGCACTTTGAGCCATATCGGTCACATCCTATTTTAGTTTGACATGAGACTGATGCCTATACATCACAAATTTCTTATGAATTTTTTTATTAAATTATAAAGAAAATCCAACTGTGTTTCCTTGGTTTTCAATGAGTGACACTTTTTGAATTAAAAAGTCAATTTTAAACTGATAACAGACACTTTGAGTCATACCGGGCACATTGTATATCGTATTGAGGTGCAGTTGATTCCTACACGTCAAAAATGACTTATGAATCATTTTCCTAAATTATCAAAACTATCTGGATATTTTTTCTTGGTGTGAGTATGGAAGTTGTAGTTTTTACTAAAATTGATGTCAATTTTAAATAAAATTAAGTACTTTGAGTCATACCAGTCACACTATGTGTCAGATTAAGGTGTGGATGATTCTTACACATCCCAAAGTCTCAAAACAATCCTAAATGAAAATGTTGCCATGATTTCTGTTAGTTTTATTTATATAACTTCCAATATCTCATATTAAGTCAATGATCTTAGCCAAAAAAAGTTTTTTGGATAAGAATGTCAGCTCAATATGAAATGTTGCAGTTCGATAAAGAAATAAAATGGAAAGTGTAGTAACATTGGTAGTTGGAATTGTTATTTATTTTGTGTCTTTTTCAGATAATTGAAATCAAAATATAACTTCTCAAAATATATTTGAAAAAAAACTAAATAAGTATTAGATAAAAATGATAAGGAAATTAACTTTTGAATAGTATATAAAATGATAACAAAATTAATTAATTAAGTTGTAGTAATTAAAATTTTCATGGTGGTTGATAAATTCTTAACTCATTTCCATATTTTCATTTTCACAATTGCAGGCTCAAATTCCAATCTCTCTTGAGCATGAAAAGCTTCGAAACAAACACCCCAACTCAAACAAAAGAATTCTCCTATATAAAAAAACAATTATTATATGAGTAGTACTAAAAATAAATAAATAAAATATAAATATGAAACAATTAATTAATCCTACATATAATGATTTTACAATGAAAACATCGAGATTACCTCTATGATTGAGTAGAGGTTGCGTTGTTTCTCTTCCTACAAAGGTAGTGGAGTGAAATTTAAGGAAATTAATAAATTCCAACACTACAGGGGTGAAAAGGTTTTGAGGGAGAAAAATTTTGTGGAAGTTTTGGTCTAGAAAAGAATGAAATATGGGTATAAATATTCTAAAATAAATGAACTATCAATATATGACTTACCAAAAAATCTGTGAAAAAAACTAAATAATTATTGGATAAAAATGATAAGGAAATTAACTTACAAATAGTAGATAAAATGATGACAAAAATAATTAAATAAATAGTATGAATTTACCTTTCCATAATGGTTGTTTACATTCTTGACCCATTTCCCTATTTTCATTATCTCAGTTGCAACCTCAAAGTCCAATCTCTCATGAGTATGAGTAACTTCGAACAAACCACCCCAACTCAAACAAAATAATACACATGTATAAGAAAAAAATTCTTATGTGAGTAATAATAAAAATAAATAAATTAAACATAAATATAAAACAATACATTAATTCTATGGAAAATTATTTTACTATGAAAACATCAAGATTACCTTTTTTATTGAGCAAAGGAAACGTTGTTTCTATTTCTGCAAAGGTAGTGCATGGAACTTGAAGGAAATTAATAGATGAAAACACTACATGGGTTAAAAGGTTTTGAGGGAGAAGAAGTATGTGGAAGTTTTTGTGCTGAAAGACATGAAAGATGGACATAAATCATCTAAAATAAATGAACTCCACAAAGAATAATGAAAATTTAATCAACATTTCATTATATAATTTTCCAATAAAATAGAGAAAGTATATCATAACATTACATTTACATCTTCTCAAAGGATTTACTTCATTACAATATGTTCTTCCATGGGATTGGTAACATCATTACATGCATAAGACATTGTCTTCATGAGTAGTCAAGCATTAAATCCACATTATGTTAATGTAGTAGAGTACATATAATATTATGATGGAAAATGTAGTATATTAGAAAACACTTTTACCTTCTCATTGAACTATCTTTATTTTTTTAAATTTATTTTAGGTATTCGGTTCCTCTATCGATAATACAAATCACCTCTTTGTGGTCCACTATAATGTACAAGACATTATATACATTGGGACCGACATGAACAGATTTTGATCTCCCAATGGAAGGGTCATCCTCAGATGAATTTTCATCTGAATTGGCATTTGTTTTAGTCACCTGTAGAACAATCAAACAATTCTTATTTGTTAGATATAAGACACAAAATAATTGCAATTTTTGTGTTTCCATTATGAACAGATAATCTTTTTTCCATTCTATACTGAAATTCACCTTTATGAATCCCATTTCATCAACTTGAACTGCACTCATATTGTCAACCCATTTGCAATAGAAAATGAGAACTTGAAATTTTGTATAATAAAACTAGCATATATGTTCAATAATGCCAACATATGACATGTTTTCATAAATTGTATTTCTATCATTAGAACCATATATGTGCATTGCTTCCTCTATAAGCGTAACACCACTATTTTGCATCATACTTTAGTCATTGTGTTCTTTTGTATTGAATTCATAACCATTGATTTAAAAACTAATGTAAGATATAACATTTTCATTCAGTCCCCTGGCTATCCATCAAAGTCATTCTATAATTGAATTTGTATTTTTAGATAACTCCTTATAAATTTGATCTTAGAACCATTCTATAAACTATTTATTATGTGTATTTAATATTCATCATTCAGCCCTTGATGGATTCAAATATCTAAGAATTTATTTATGGGCTTCAATTTATGGATCAACATATTCACTATTATGTAAAATGTAAAGGTGATCTTATTCCCACTCTATCAAATTAATTATAACAACATATATTTCGGAAATCCCTTCTCCCATAAGGCATCTAATATGATAAGACTTTGGGAGATCGATGTTGTTAATATCTGATAGGTAATCAGTACAGATTTCAATAGCTTCTTCAACAATATATCATTTTTCAATACAACCTTCTGGCTGACTTCAATTCTTGATGTACCTTTTCAAAATCATTATATACCATTCAATGGGGTACATCCATCTGTAATGGATAAGACTACAAAGTTGAACATCTCTAACCAAGTGAACCATCAAGTGGGACATTATATAAAATAATAATGGTGGAAATAACATCTCTAACTCACATAATATAACTAAAACCTCCTTATTCATGATTGGAAACTCCATTGGGTCTATAACTTTAATGCATATGGATTTGAAAAATAATAATAATCTGGTCAATGTATACTGTATATTTTGAGGTAGAATGTAATAGAAAGAAATAGGTATCAAATATTACATCAAAACATGACAGTCATGTGATTTTAGTCCCTATAACTTCAATTTATTCATTGAAACGACATTCTTGATATTTTATGAATACCTCTCTATAACTTTTACACTATTAAAGAAAAGTAAAAATTAAAAATTTTCCTTTTCGGATAGAGTGTAAGCTACTTGAGGAAGAAAATTCCACCCTTTACCCTTCACCAATGCCAAATCTTCCCTTATCCCCATTTCAATCATGTCCAAGTTAGTCTTGATGTCATATTTTGTTTTTCTAGGAAAATTTATTATCATGCCAATAACACTATCAAATACATTTTTTCTACATGCATGACATCAAGAAAATTTCTGACATACAAACAATTCCAATATAGTAATTTAAAGAAAATTAATCTCTTCTTCCAACATAATTTCGTATAGTTTTTCAAAAATGGTTTACTGACAACAATGTCAATATCTTTTACTTTATCTAATAGTTGATCACCCATTACTAGAGAGGGTGTTGTACCTTTTTCAATATTTCCATCGAATGTTGTTGTTTAGGATCAGTATTTATGTCATCAAGGTAAAAAAATGATTTCCTAAAAACAAAGTCTTTGAGAGATGTTTCAACCAAACTGAGTTTGTGAATTATTCATAAATAGAACACCCCAGCATTAATTTAATGCTATGTCCTGATAAATTTTCATAATAGGGGAAGTCATTTATCATCTTGTACAACATGGATTTCAATGTGAATTCTTCACTTCTATTATCATAATACATTGTAACATGTGTATACCATATAAATTTTAGATCTTCAACCAATGGATCAAAATAGACGTCAATATCATTACCGGGTTTCTTTGGTCCAGATATAAGCAAAGACTACATAATGTATTTGTGCTTCACGCATAACCATGGTAGAAAGTTATAATTTAACAACATGATGGGCCATGTACTATGAGTACTACTCTATACACCAAAAGTATTTATTCCATTTATAGATAATGCCAGATGAAAGTTTCTCAGCTCATTTCCAAATTTAGGATACTTTTAATCAGTTTTCTTCCACTATGGAGAATCTTCTGGATGATATAGGTTCCCATATTTAATTATTGAATATGCATGTCATGTCAATTGTATCATGGTTTCCTAACATCCATATAGTCCTCTACACTGTGGAATTATAGGAAAGTACCATATAAATTTTGAAGGACTTGATTCATTTTTCTTGTATCAATCTGCGCCACACTTAGGGCATTTTATAAGTGATTCATAGTCCTTGTGAAACAATATGAAATCATTTGTACAAGTATGTATTTTTTATAGATCATTCCCGTTGAACATAGCATTCTTTTAGCTTCATATATTTGACATGGTATTTTATTTTCTTCTGGTAGCATATCATTCAGGAAACCAAGTACTTTTGTAAAGATGGTGTCACTCCATATGCTATCAGCTTTCAAATTATATAACTTTAATATAGCTTAAAATGTTGTGTATTTAGTAAAACTGGTATACAATGGTCTCTTATCATAGCTATTTAACTTATCAAACAACTTTGTAAAATCAAAAAGGTCTTCTTATATTTCCATTTTCATTTCTTCCATGCGATCTACATCATCCTTTATGCTGATATTCATATCAAATGATTTATAAATCATAACATCATCCCAATCAGTGTGCACATTCATTTTTTCCCCATGCTCAGTCCAAAATTTATAGATCTGATCTATTTCATGAAAACTCAAATTGTCTTCCAACTCTTCCGAACTATTTTTTCTTGAATAATTATAATTTAAACATAGAAAAGGGATTTGAGAAGGTTTGTATGTATTCTATATTGCAAACTTTATGAACTCTTTAACACCATATCCATACTCTTTTGTCAAATTATTAGTGTGAACCCATTTTCGATTCATATCCATCCTATTGGGTTCATAAAATATTTATATTGTATAATAAATAAATAAACACACATAATATATTCATTACCAAAGGTGAAAGTTATATATAATTCTAATAAGGGAATCCCAAAAATTGATTGTTTTAAAGAATTTGAGTATTCTTTGAAGAAAATGGGTAATTGAATTTAAGAAAAAAATTAATCCATTATGGTAGGTGTTATCCTCTGAATTCATCCAAAGTTGAAAGTTATAGACAACTCTCATACTTATTAGCTCATCTCTCGAATATTTATCATTGCATTTTGTTGTTAGAAACTCATCCTCCATATCTTCTGTATATGCACCTATGTTTCTTCAAATACACTAAGAAGTAGTCATCCATGGGATGAATAATGCTCAGAGTAGTACAAGAGACATAAAAGAGATGAGAGATGAGTCTCAAGAAACAAATTTCAATAATAACTGCTCAGGATATGAAGCTGATGAGGATGAAATTTGTACTCCATGTGTTCTATAAAAGGGGTAATACCTCCCATTTGTGAGAATTACACCATTTAAACTAGTTATTAACTCATGTCCTATTGAAGGTGGGATTTGGGGGGCATAAACATTATTGTCTATGATTTAAGGGTCTCGGAGGGGGCATGTTATGATATATGAGTCCTTATGGATGTATTCTATATTTATAGGATAAATCCCACTTTTAATAATTTAAATCCTCTAAATAAGACTAGTAATACCTCTATTAAAATGATCCATCAAGACTTTCTTAAATCCCCTAAACAAATGAAAATATAATATAGGCAATTAATAAGTAATAATAAATAAAAATATGATAGACAAGAATAATAAAATCTCATTTTATCAACTAGAAGATATAAAAATGTATTGATAAAACATTTTAATAAATAAAGAGTTATTTCATATACATGGACAGTAATAAGATATTCCTAGGGGAGGAACCAATACATGTAGTCCAAAAATGATGAATACCTAAAAATAATTTCTAATAATTATTCCAACATATATATAATTTGATAACCTCTATTTTATTTTTTGGAACAAGAAATGCAATAACCTATGGAATTATTACATTTAATATTAATGGTATATCAAATACTTGAAAATATCTCAAAATTATAATTTCAATTTCAATTAAAAATCAATAAGTAATGGAAAAAATAATTTTAGGAAAATAATATACCTAATAACGATAAAGGTTTTAAACATCTAAAAATTCTTAGTTGATAAACTGATTCAAGAATTATGTCTAGACATGTTGAAAATAAGAATTATTTTCAAGAAGGCGAAGAGTATGCTTTAAAAGAAAATTTCATTTTCATGGCCATTATGGGTTCTATAGTGATTTTGGGCACATAGTATATAATTTTAGTCGTAATGAAATAAATAATAGTAATTATGGAAGATATAGAGGTTTTAAGTTAAAGGGGAGATGACCCACTCTTACAAAAATAGTTTTGAAGTGAGATGAATCTTCATAAGTAAAATTGGATGATAAATCTAAATCATTGAATGAACACTATTGAACATGTGAAAAATTAAATGGTTGTATGAAGGATTATCAAGATTTTCTAAAAACATAGATGAAGGTGAAAAAAGAATTATAAATGTATTATATGAAAAATAATGGAATTTAAGAGGGGTTTATTATTAATTTCACACTAAAGTATTTACAAAAGAAACATCATTTCATATTAGATATTGGTTTTTCATCCAACATATGATGGGTAAATTGATGTAATTAAATATTTTTTACAAGTTAAAAGGGTACTTATTATTTTATAAATGGTGGATCTCTTAAGATAAATTTTTTTCATTTAAAAGATTTTGTAAATAAAAGGCAATGATAAAGAATTGTATGTTTTTATATGTATTATAGTAAAACATAAACAGTTCTTAGTATATGTGTGATGAATAAAATGAAGTGATTTTTAAGAAGTATTAATGAGTAGGTTATAATTTCAAATATGGATATATTTTACAAAGTTATAGAAAACTAGTCGAACCATATTCTAATTTGGGGTCAGTAAAAAATTATGGTAATTGTGTTTGAAAGAGAAAATTGATTTGTGTTAGTGAAAAATTGATCATATTAGATAATGATAAATTTAAATAATGGCTTAAAAATGGTGGGTTGAGATATTTTTATGATGAAAAAGTAAAATTGATAGATATTTTTTACTAATTATAATGGGTATATTGTTAATAATTAAAATAATAAATTAGAGATTTAAATGAAACAACCCTTGGAGTTTATTCACTGTGATATATATGGAAACTCAAAGTATAAATCAATGTATTATGATAAGTATTTGATTTAACCCATTTATAATTATACTCATATCATATATATTATGTTTAAGTCATATATATATAATGCTCGCAATTTTAAGAAGAATTATTAAGAATGAGTTTCCTTATGTGGTAGCGAAGTCTATATTAGATTAAGGAATTGTTTTCGAAGGAGGTGTGACCTCTCCGAGGAGTTCCAAAGATTCATGCCTCACTCACCAACTCGATAGGCCTTGTTGTAACACCCCAAGCTTCCACAATACATTTCCCTTTGAATAATACAATAGCTTGCGATATACGCAACTTCGAGTTCTAGCACACCACCACCAATCAAACTAGCTGTTATGAATAGTAATACCCACTTTTTGAAATTTTATAAATTTTATTTTTCAAAATGGACTTCATTTTTGGATTTGGAATATCAAAATTAGTTTAGGGTGAATTTTTGGTATTTTTCTAAAAACTTTCATTTTTTGATGAATGGTGAAAAACACTACGTTATTGTTTAAAACCGACTTTTTATTTAAATAATTAGTTATTTTATTTAAATTTATATTAGGTAAAAATATATACATAATACCAATATATGTTCAATTTAATTCATTGGAGTCATTTTATAATAATATTAGATATATAAAATTTATTGAACTTTTTACCGTGTTTTACCCACCTTCTAGACGCATTTGCAAATTTGCATAAAACGTAATTTTACCACTACTGTGAATTGAATTTAAAAAACAAAAGAGATATGGTTGACATAAGTAAGTAAAATTTGGTTCAATAAGATGAAAATAATTTTTTTTGAATAGTAAATTTTGACTTTTATTACCACGGTTAAAAGTAAATAGGGTAATTAAAGGTAAAAATGATATTATAATTACCCTAAAACATATCCTAATTCTATTTGATAAGTGTTTTTAGAAAAAAATAAACCTTCAGAATAAAATATGATCCTTTAGTTCCACTTGTATTAGATTATGACATTTATTATTATTTTATTTCATGAAGAGTTAAAAGTGTTAAATTCAAATTTTAATAACTAAACCATATTTAATATAGGGTTATACATAAGATAAATTCAACTATAAATATTAAATATAAAGATAAAAATATTTCATAAATTACAGTATTTTATTTATAATTTTTATACATTAAATAATTAAATTTATTTATGATACAATTATGATGTAGTAATTACCTTATTAATGAAAGATTAAAATAATTGATTTTATAAATATCCAAATAAATGTAAATTGAGACTTATGATGAATTACACTAATTTTATAGGTTAATATGACACGTTAGGGTTTATTAAATAAATTTTTTCAAAGTGATAAAGTTTTTATGACTTTCATAAAAACAAAATGTCAAAGAGTGTCAAAATTGACATAAATGAGTTTTTAAAACAAAGACTATATTATTAATTGATATAATATTCCTAAAAATATAATGTTTGGATAAAGGACTTATATAAGGTTATATATATTAATAATGAACCACTTGGGGTTCTCTTGGCTTTTTATAGTAATTTTATTAACCATTTATTATAATAATACAAGAATACATGGTAAAAGTTAAACTATTTAACTAAGAGTTAAATCTAAAAGATAAGGTTAATATGGTGACCTAAACCTATCTAAAACCTATTGGTTGATATTTTTTAGACACATACCCACCTTATCCTCTAAATAAATCATTTTTTAGCCATTATAAACTGAATATGATTGAATAATAAAATAATATTTCAAAATTTTCCTAAAGTGACCATCACCTCTCTTATAAAAGGGTACTTCCCCTTCTCTTAATTTCACACCTCAAAATCCATTTGGCTCAGCCAACTCCTACTCAAATATCCTCCCAACTACCCTCAATTAGATCTAGAGGCATTACTTTTATTATAAAGCCAACCTAAGTATTCCTTTTGATCAACTCAAAAAGAAACACCCGAAGAAGAGGTAATAATTTCACCACCACTTTCAAAGTTCTTTTCTTCTTCCACTTCCTCTTTATTTGTTGTTTTCATATAAAAATAATAAATCTAGTACCTTATACATATTTTTATGTTATTATAAATATGGTACAACCATATTCATTATTCTATCCATCCTATGAATGACAAGTCACCATATGTGCGTACGTACGGATTATCGTCTCCACATCATGGTGTAGTTTGTTATTCCAAAACTTCATTATTTGGATGGGTATAATAATGAGTATAATTGATTTAAATAATAAATATAAAATGTTAATGATTTTGTATATATGATATACCATCCAATTACATACTATTACACCATCAATAGAATGGTATTGTTGCTCGTGTGTATGTACGGATTACCGTCTCCACGAACGCGATGAGATTCATTCCCCGTCGTAACCATTCAAGAATAAATATCATTTTATGATTAAAAAAATGTTTAAGAACTTAATATCATTATGGATATGAATTAAATACATATTATCCATAGCAAACATGACTTACATAATAGAACATATAAAGTAAAATGAATCAGTTAACACCCGAAACGATGATACTACTGAAATATTATTAACAAAGCAATATTATAAGATCATATATGATATAATATTTATGTATGTGGTTCTTGAATAATTTAATAAAAATGATTTAACTATTATACAGGAGGTTAACTTACCCTCGATCAAGGAAAAGTACAAGGTAAGGGTTAATTTTACAATCTCTTTATTATTCGAGGTTGTTTATACGTGAGTATCTTCTGGGACCTCTTTATCATCCACATCCGTGTTTTTTAAAAATTTATTTCAAAACATTTTTACTATTTCCTAGACTATGGGTTAAATTAATTTATACCCTTGTTTGAATTTTTATAAAAATTTTATAAAGGAATCTTTCTGTCGTTTTCCAAACAAGGTCCTTTATGACCCTTTTTAACAAAATTAAAGAAAGAATGTTTTTTTAACGTATACAGCCAGTGTGGATATTTTCCATTATTATAATATTTTTAAATCTCCCATTACAATCTTATAATAACATTTTCAAAATAAATGATTTCTTTTACAATTATGCGACTTTTAAATGATTTCAAAATTGAAAGATATATTTCTCTCAAATAGTTTTGATTTCATCTATGTCAACATCCTTTGATGGATTTTACACTTAATTGAAGTTGAATTATTATGATACGATCTTTCATATTGTATTGAAGGTTTTTTGATATGTTTAATTGTGTATGTGTTATTTTTATACCATTCATGGTTTATGGATAAATTATTTACATTTCGTATGCTAGTTTTAATATGAATGTTTATTTTATGTTTAAACCTTTTCATATGAGGAATGCATTGGACTTAGTAAGTGATGGGTGGAGCCTTATATAGCTCCTAGATGCATCAATAGGTATCATGAGCTAGTGTCTTAGCACAAGGCCTTGAAAAAATCTTATTTTTAGTCTTGGAACGATGCCTTGACTATGTGGTTATAAAGTCTGGCATTATGCATTTCATCATTATGAAATTGGATATTGATATTACATGTGATTATTCGACTTGTAGAATATCCATTTGAATAAGTAAATGGAATTATTTGATTTATATTTTCCATATTATGCTGAATTTTAAGTTTAAAAGGCTTGTGTTTTAGTCTTATACGTTTCCTTAAAATTTTATGCTTATTTATGAAAGTTTCCTCTATATTGTTATCCTTACTAAGCACCTGAGCTCACCCCTTTCTATGTTTTATTTTTCCCAGGATGTGAAGAAGTATATTATGACTGACTTGTACGGATAGTCTAAGGGGTATGAATGTGTTCAAGGAAAAAATGTTGTTGTTGTTTTTCATTTTATAATGTAATGTAAAACTTATGTATGTATCTAGTACTTCCAAGGCTACTAAACTAATCGGTCTTTTGGGATTTGATCCCTTGTGATCATACCAATGTTATGTAATAATGCACTGAATTTGGGTAACTAGGTTTGGGTCATTACAGTTGGTATCAAATGAAGTTTAGTACAAACCTTGGAAGCTAGATTTAGAAAAACTCTGATTAGAGAACATTACCCTAAGATAGACTTTGAGGATTAGTATAGAAGATCTTCCTAGAATTTTGGTAATGTATAGATTTTCTGAGTTTTTTGAGAAATACATCCCTTTCTGGATACGAGTAAGTAGAGGTGGCTCTGGAATATATATGCCTAGGAGTTAAAAATCCAACAAGGAGTTTCGGTCTTGACCCAGGGTATCCTAGTACATGACAACAGGCCTTACTACACTCTTGGTTACAACACTCCTGGGGGATATGCTTAGGATAATTCACATTTTATTTATAAACCATTATGAAGGATTTATTATTATATACCTTCTCAAAGAAAATATTTTAATGATTATAGATTATATCCATAAACTGTTTAATTTATGTTAAGTTTTTTACAAGCTTGGAATTATGTATTGCGATACATAAATTAATCTAATGTATGCCATTGTTTAGAAATGGATCCTAGTGGAAGGAATGGAAACTGTATCAATGCACATAATCTATGTAGGGATTTCCCTCTTACTCAAGATAATTATAGTGGTGATGGTGATGCAACTGTTTCTAATTAGCTTATCACTATACTGGGACAACTCACTCTGGTTATGAATAATAACCTTACCCGTATGGAGCACCCTGATCCACATTGCAGAGGATAAATGTTAGACCGATTCATGAGGCAATAACCACCAACATTCAATATGACTACAAATCCATTTGTAGCTGATTAATGGATAAGTTCCTTAGAGAAAATATTTCATTCTTTGAGGAGTAGCAAAATGGAAAAAGTTGTCATGGCAGTTTATCACCTCATGGGAGATGCAGATCAATGGTGGTCATTAATTTAAAACACAAAGGAGGATTAAGAAGTATCAAATATGGAATAGAGGGAGTTTAAAGAGCTTTTATTAGAAAAATACTTTCCTCTTGACCATCGAGTAGATATAAAAAGACAATTTCTGAGTCTGAGACAAAAGGAGGATGAGAATGTTGCAAAGTATGATGCTAACTTTACGAGGTTAGCAAGGCATGCAGCAGATTATATACGTACCCCAAGGAGTAATATTAATTGATTATTTGATGGGTTAAAACCATTTCTCCATCAAGCATTATTCTCACAATCCTTCTCATCATATGAAGATATTGTCTCATGTTCTATCAAGACAGAAAAGGAATTCTCTAAGTCCTATGACTTTAAAGAAAAGCAAGAGAAGAAGAGGTCTGTTGAACACTCTGGAAATGGAAATAAAGGGAAGAAGGGAAAAGTTGAATATCCATCCTATGGTAAATTTGGGAAGAAACACCCTGGTACTTTCCTGAAGGGAATGGGAGTTTGTTACAAGTGTGGTGAAAAATGCCACCAAGATCGTGATTGCAAGGTAAAGAAAGAGGTTGTCAATTTTGAATGCTACAATTGAAGAGAAAAAGGGCATTATATAAATGAATGTCTTAAGCACCAAGTAAACTTACCTCAGAAAAGGCCAAGGGAGCAAGGTCAAGCTTATGTGATCACTACTACTGAGGTTGAAGCTCTAAAAGATGTGGTGGCAGGTAATTTAATGGTTTCCACAAATTTAGCCAATGCTTTATTTGATTCTGGATCATCGCATTATTTCATATCTTCCTAGTTTTCTAAGAAAATTAGATATTTCCAATTTGATTTAACAAGGGATTTGTTAATAAAAACTCCTAAGGGAAGTATCATTGCAACAAATATTTGTGAATCAGTTCCCATTAAGGCATATAAATGTTATTTATCTGCTGATCTCATCGTCATACCCATGATTTAATTTGATATAATCCTCGGTATGGATTGGATTTCGGACCATGATGTGAAAATTTATTGTAAGAAGAAGGAGGTTACAATTTTTGATGATGATAAGGAGTACTTTATCTTTAGAACAGAAATGTCACCACCTAATTCTTATCTAGATACATCCCCAATAGATCTACTAAATTCAATTATTGGAGAGGAAGAGAGTGAAATAACTATGGGTGAGGAGAGGAAAGTTCAAATAGAGGACGTACATATTGTTCAATAATATGTTGATGTGTTTCCATAGGATTTACCTGGACATCCTCCAGAATGATAAATTGAGTTTTCCATTGATTTAATTCTGGGTTCAAGGCCCATATCAAAGACCCCTTATAGAATGGCCACTGTGGAATTAGTGTAACTAAAGAAACAACTAGAGGATTGGAGTAATAAGTGATTTATTCGCCCTAGTTTTTCTCCATGGGGAGCCCCTATTCTTTTTGTTAATAAGAAAGATGGATCTATGAGGTTGTACATTTACTACAGGGAGATCAATGCTATAACAATAAAGAACAAGTATCCCCTACCTCTCATTGATGATTTATTCAATCCACTTCATAGAGCTCAATATTTTTCAAAGATTGACCTTCGATCTAGATATCATTAGTTGTGTGTGAAGAAGTAAGACATTCCGAAAACAGAATTTTGAACAAGGTACAGGCATTATGAGTTTACAGTAATGCCTTTTGGACTGACTAATGCACCCTCTATTTTCATGGATCTAATGAATAGATTTTTCAAGGAATATCTTTATGACTTTGTAGTGGTATTTATTGATTATTTCTTGGTTTACTCAAAAATCTATGACGATCATGAAAATCACTTGCGCGCTATTCTGAAAACCCTCATAAGAAATGAATTAAATGGGAAGTTTAGCGAGTGTGAATTCTGGCTTCAGTAGATTTCTTTTCTTGGCCATATTGTCTCTAAGGATGGAATCTCTGTTGATCCTTCAAATACCAAGGCAATCCAAGAATGTCCAACACCGACAAGTATAACTGAGGTATGTGGTTTTATTGGTTTAGTAGGTTATTATCAGCGCTTCATCCATAATTTTTCCTGATTAGCTAACCCATTAACCAAGATCACACGTAAAGGGGTTAAATTTTTTTGGAAAAAAGAATGTGAAGAATTTTTTGAAGAACTGAAGAGAAGATTAGACAATGATCCTATATTGACTACCATCGGGGAATTATGGGTTTTTTATTTATAGTAATTCTTCAAAGAAAGGACTTGGTTGTGTCCTTATGCAGAATGATATAGTTATTTTCTATGCATCACGGAAGCTAAAAATTCATAAACAAAACTATCCCACTCATGATCTTGAGTTAGCATCTATAATATTTTCTTTGAATATTTGGAGACACTATCTCTATGGTAAAAAATGTGAGATATATACCGATAAAAATAGCTTGAAGTATATTTTCTCACAAAAAGAACTGAATATGAGTCAATAGTAATGGCTCGATCTACTTAAGGATTATGATTTCACTATACACTACCACCTGGGGAAGGAAAATAAGGTGGAAAATCCTTTGAACAGAAAGGATCATGGAGTTTTAAACAAGATGAGAGTTGAAAGGGATCCTATATTCATGGATCTAGTAAATATGGATATAGAAATAATCATGGAAGGTGAAACAACAATAATTTTTCAAATGCTTTCCAATCCATATTTACTATAAAGGATAAAAAGTTCTCAGACTGATGATGAGGAGTTTCAAAAGAAAATCAAAGCTGTGAATGATGGAAGATTGATTAACTTCATATGTGAAGATGGAATTTTGAAATTTGGGAAGAGACTCTGTGTTCATGATATACCTGATCTAAAAAGCGAATTGTTGGATGATTCTCATAGCTCTAATTTCTCTATACACCCTGTTAGCACTAAGATGTATATATATTTTAAGGAACATTTTTGGTGGGACAACATGAAAAGGGAGATTGTTTATTATGCGTCAAGATGTATGGTTTTTCAACAGGTAAAGGATGGAAGACAGCATCCTAGAGGAGTCCTGAAACCTTTTCCCATACCTGAGTGGAAATGGGATGATATTATGATGGATTTTTTCATGGGGCTACCAAAGACTCCTAGAAGGAATGATGCAATATGGGTCATTGTTTATCGTCTTACCAAGTCATCACATTTTCTTGCTATAAGAGAATATTTATAACTTGAAATTTTAGCAAGAATATATTTTAATGAAGTTTTAAGACTTCATGAAGTGCCCCTGTCGATTATTTATGATCATGATCCCCATTTTACATCAAGATTCTAGAAAAGTCTTCAGAAGGCCTTAGATACTGAACTTTGTTTGAGAACTGCCTACCACCCTCAAACTAATGGAAAATCAGAATGGGCTATTCAAAACTTATAAGACATGTTGAGATCTTTCTCACTTGACTTTCAAGGTATGCGGGATCAGTATTTACCTCTGGTAGAATTTTACTATAACAACAGCTTCCATTCAAGTATTTAGATGGCACCATATGAAGCATTATACGGAAAGAGATGTCGCACACCAACTTGTTGGGATGATGTTGGTTAAAGAAAACTTGTAGGCACATAACTTGTTGAGGAAACAATGGAAAATGTGAAGATTATCCAAACCCATATCAAAGTAGCTCAAAGTAGGCAAAAGAGCTATGCCGATAACCGAATGAAGGATTTAGAATTTCTAGTAAGTGATCATGTTTTCTTGAAGTTAACTCCATGGAATGGTGTTATACGATTTGGTAAGAAGGGTAAATTAAGTCCCAGGTACATCATAACTTTCAAAATTCTAGAATGAATTGGAGTTGTAGCTTATCGTTTGGCAATGCCGCCAAGTCTCTCCAAAGTTCATGATGTGTTCCATGTATCACTGTTGAGAAAACACATGCCCGACCCAATGCATGTACTCACCTATGAGGAAATTGAACTGGAACCTGATCTGTCTTATTGTGAAGAGGCTGTCAAGATTCTTGATACAAGAGAACAAGTGTTGATAAACTAGACGACTCGTCTGGTAAAAGTTCTATGGAGAAATCATAAGATGGAAGAGGCAACGTGGGAACCCGAGGAACCTATGATGAAAAACCACCTGAATATTTTTATGCAGTAGTATTCTATAAATTTCAAGGATGAAATTATTTGAAGTAGGGGAGAATGTAACACCCCAAGCTTCCACGGTACGTTTCCCTTTGAATAATACAATAGCTTGTGATGTACGTAACTTTGAGTTCTAGCACACCACGACTAATCAAACTAGCCGTTATGAATAGTAATACCCACTTTTTGAAATTTTATAAATTTTATTTTTCAAAATGGACTTCATTTTTGTATTTGGAATATCAAAATTACCTTAGGGTGAATGTTTGGTATTTTTCTGAAAACTTTCAATTTTTGATGAATAGTGAAAAACACTACGTTATTATTTAAAAGCAACTTTTTATTTAAATAATTAGTTATTTTATTTAAATTTATATTAGGTAAAAATATATACATAATACCTATATATGTTAAATGTAATTCATTGGAGTCATTTTATAATAATATTAGATATATAAAATTTATTGAACTTTTTACTATCTTTTACCCACCTTCTAGGCGCATTTTCAAATTTGCATAAAAAGTAATTTTACCACTTCTGTGAATTTAATTTCAAAAATATAAAAGTCACAGTTGGCATCGGTAAGTAAAATTTGGTTCAATAAGATGAAAATAATTTTTGGTGAATAGTAACTTTTGACTTTTATTTACCACGGTTAAAAGTAAATAGGGTAATTAAAGGTAAAAATGATATTATAATTACCCTAACACATGTCCTAATTCTATTGGATAAGTGTTTTTCGACCAAAATAAACCATATGAATAAAATATGATCCTTTTGGTCCACTTGGATTAGATTAGGACATTTATTATTATTTTATTTCAACAAGAGTTAAAAGTGTTAAATTCAAAGTTTAATAACTAAACCATTTTTAATATGGAGTTATACATAAAATAAATTAAAATATAAATATTCATTAGAAATATAAAAATATAACCTAAATAACAGTATTTTATTTATAATTTTTAGACATTAAATAATTAAATTTATTTATGATACAATGATGATGCAGTAATTACCTTATTAATAAAAGATTAAAATAATTGGTATTATAAATATCCAAATAAATGTAAATTGAGACTTATTATTAATTATACTAATTTTATAGGATAATAATACATGTTAGGATTGATTAAATAAATTTTCTTCGAAGTGATAAAGTTGTTATGACTTTCACAAAAACAAAATACCAAATAGTGTCAAAATTGACATAAATGAGTTTTTAAAACAAATACTATATTATTAATTGATATAATATTACTAAAAATCTAAGGTTTGTATAAAGTTCTTATATAAGGTTATATATATTAATAATTAACCACTTGGGGTTCACTTGGATTTTTATAGTAGGTTTATTAACCATTTATTATAATAATACAAGAATACATGGTTAAAGTTAAACTATTTAACTAAGAGTTAAATCTAAAAGATAAGGTCAATATGGTGACCTAAATCTATCTAAAACCTATTGGTTGAGAGGTTTTCGACCCATCCCCACCTTATCCTCGAATTAAATCATTTTTGATCTATTATAAACTGAATATGATTGTATAATAAAATAATATTTCAAGCTTTTCCTAAAGTGACCCTCACCTCTCTTATAAAAGGGTACTTCTCCTTCTCTTAATTTCACACCTCCAAAGCCATTTGGCTCGGAAAAAACCTACTCAAATATCCTTCCAACTACCATCACTTCAACCTATAGGCCTTAATTTGATCATAAATCCAACCTAAGGAGCCCTTTTGATCAACTCAAAAGGAAACACCCAAAGAAGAGGTAATAATTTCACCACCTCTTTCAAAGTTCTTTTCTTCTTCCACTTCCGATTTATTTGTTGTTTCCATACCAAAATAATAAATCCATTGACTTATACATACTTTTATGTTATTATAAATATGGTATAACCATATTCATTATTCTATCCATCCTATGAATGACAAGTCGCCAAATGTGCGTACGTATGGCTTACCGTCTCCACGTCGTGGTGTAGTTTGTTATTCAAAAACTTCATTATTTGGATGGGTATAATAATGAGTACAATTGATTTAAATAATAAATATAATATGTTAATGATTTTTTATATATGATATACCATCCAATTACATACTATTCCACCATCAATAGAATGGTATTGTCACTCGTGTGTATGTACGGATTACTGTCTCCACGAACGCGATGAGATTCATTCCCCATCATAACCATTCAAGAATAAATGACATTTTATGATTAAAAAATAATTTTTAAGAACTTAATATCATTCTGTATATGAATCAAATACATCTTATCCATAAAAAACATGACTTACATAACAAAACATATAAAGTAAAATGAATTAGTTAAAACCTGAAATGATGATACTACTGAAATGTTATTAACAAAGAAATATTAGAAGATATTATATGATATCATATTTATGTATGTGGTTCTTATATAATTTAATAAAAATTATTTAACTATTATAAAATAGGTTAGTATACCCTCGATCAAGGAAAAGTACAAGGTAAGGTTTAATTTTACAATCTCTTTATTATCCGAGGTTGTTTATACGTGAGTATCTACTGGGACCTATTTATCATCCACATCTGTGTTTCTTAAAAATTTATTTAAAAACATTTTTACTATTTACTAGACTATGGGTTAAATTCATTTATACCCTTGTTTGACTTTTTATAAAAAATTTATAAAGGAATCTTTCCGTCATTTTCCAAACAAGGTCCTTTACGACCCTTTTCGACAAAATTAAGTTTTTTTAACTTATACAGTGAGTGTGGCTATTTTTCATCATTATAACATCTTTGAAGCTTCCCTTAAAATATTATAAGAACATTTTCAAAATAAATTATTTCTTTTATAATTATCTAACTTTTAATTGATGTTAAAATATAAAGAGATATTTCTCTCAAATAGTTTTGATTTCATCTATGTCAACATTATTTGATGAGTTTTACACTTGTTTGAAGTTGATTTATTATGATACAATATTCCATATTGTATTGAAGGTTTTGTGATATGTTTGACTTTGTATGTGTTATTTTTATTCTTTTCATGGTTTATGGATAAAGTATTGAAATTTCGTAAGCTAGTTTTAATACGAATGTTTATGTTATGTTTAAACCTTTTCATATGAGGAATGCATTGGACTTAGTAAGTGATGAGTGGAGCCCACTATATCTCCTCGATGCATCAGTAGGTCTAATGAGACAAACTAGTATCTTAAAACAAGGCCTTGAAAAAATCTTATTTATAGTCTTGTCATGAGGCCTTGACTATGTGGTTATGAAGTCT
Organism: Viscum album; assembly: GCA_963277665.1. Classification (NCBI taxonomy): domain Eukaryota; kingdom Viridiplantae; phylum Streptophyta; class Magnoliopsida; order Santalales; family Viscaceae; genus Viscum; species Viscum album. Next base: position 1,347,100,193 of record OY728140.1, on the reverse strand, counting down.
GGCATTATGCATTCCATCATTATGAAATTGGATGTTGATATTACATGTGATTATTCGACTAGTAGAATATCCATGTGAATATGTAAATGGAATTATTTGATTTATCTTTTCAATATTATGGTAAAATTTAAGTTTAAAAGGCTTGTGTTTTAGTCTTATAAATTGCCTTAAAAGTTTATGCTTATTTATGAAAGTTTCTCTTATATTGTTATCCTTACTGAGCACCTGAGCTCACCCCTTTCTATGTTTTATTTTTCCCAGGATGCGAAGAAGTATATTATGACTGACTTGCAGGGATAGTTTGAGGGATATGAATTTGTTCAAGGAGACAATGTTGTTGTCGTTTTTCATTTTATAATATAATGTAAAACTTATGTATGTATCTAGTACTTCCAAGGCTATTAAATTGATCGGTATTTCGGGATTTGATCCCTTGTGATCATGCCAATGTTATGAAATAATGCACCAACTATGGGTAACTAGGGTCGGGGCATTACACTTGTAGCATGAGGTGTGGTAAAGGTGAACCACTTGTTGCTGAAATCGGGGGTAATAGGGTGGCAGAAATTGTGGGTATAGGGGTGGTAGAAATTAAGGGAGACCCAATGGAAATCAGGGGTGGCGGTGGAAATAATGATGATAAAAAACAAAATAGATATTTCCAAACAAGTGATCAATGAGTGAGGAGGATGAGAAAAAAATATATCTTGGATTAAAGTTTGAATCATCTGAGATAAAGTAGATATATCACCAAACCTGGAATTCATTCGAGCCTTGGATTCATTCGAACCTTGAATCATTCGAGCCTTGGATTCAAGCCTTTGAATTATTTGAGCCTTGATTCGAGCCTTGATTCGAGCTTGGATTCGATGAGGAGAAGCGCTGGCAGTAGGTGGCTTCTGTGGAAAGCTTCAGATATCACAACTGGTTCGCAACTGGCTAGGGTTTTTAAAATAGATCAGGACACTTTTATCATCACTTCCAAAAAGCACTGATAAAGATCCCTTTTATTAGTACTAAATTAATAAGTGCCGATAAAATGAATCTTTATCAGTGCTAAAGTTTTAGCGCTGATAAAGATCAATATTTATCAGTGCTGATAAAGTTGTCTTTTATCATCCCTCATTACTTAAACACTGATAAAAGATTTCTAATTATAATTATAAATAAAATATTTTTTAAATATATATATATAATTATATATATTTGTTTAATAAATATATATAAATATAAATATAGTAAATACATTCATTATTTAAATATATTTATTATAATTTTATAATTATTTAAATATATAATTAATTATAATTATATAAATAATTTTAAAAAAATATTATTTATATATTTATATATTTATATATTTATATCATTATATATATTTATATATTTATATATTTATATAATTATATAATATATATATATAGTAAATATATTCATTATTTAAAAAATATTATAATTTTATAATTATTTAAATATATATATATTTATTTGTTTATAATTATATGAATAATTTTTTTAAAAATAATATTTATTTATTTATAATTATAAATATATAAATGTATAAATATAGTAAATATACATATATAAATATATTTATTTATAAATATTTATTTACAAATATATTTTTAACGTTACTAATGAATATTTAATTTTAAGTGCATGTTTGTTAAAAATGAGTGAAATTGAATAATTAAAAATGATGCACTTTAATAATATTAAAAAAATGGATAAGTTTTATTAATTAAATATAAATTTTTTTAAAAAATATGTATATATATTGAAATAAAGATGAATAAATATTGAAAATATTAAAACATAGTAAATAAATCTTAGAAATTGATTAAATTCCCAAAAAAATAAAAATGTAAAAATGAATTAATACCTAATTAACTATAATAAAATTAAAAAAAATATTACTGATTAAAGACATTATATATTAAATGTATCATGTTATAATGAAATTCTAAAATGAATACTAAAATTTTAATAAATTACAAAAATATTGGGTGTATGTGTTTCTATATAAGATTTCATTAATTACGTAAATATTTGTGTGTGTGCATTGTATATAAAAATTCATTAATTATGTATATTTATGTGAAATCAATATAACACACATTTGATATATGTTAAATTGAAAAATCAAACAACATTCAATTATGTCTATTACTCGATGTAATTAGTCGGTATTTTTAATTCATATTAATTTTAAATTATAAACCATTCTTCACTAAATATATTAATATTTAATGTAGAGCATAAATATTTTGTATTATATATAAATAATATTTATATACATTCATATATATCTATATATTTAATATATACTATTTATTAATATTATCAATAATTATTTAATTAATAAAATGTTTAATATTTTTCACAATTTACTTATTTTTAATTTTAATTTGTTTAATTTTTATTTTACATATATCTATATATTTAATATATACTATTTATTGGTGTTTATAATTTATATATAGTATAATCAATTTATTCATTTTTATCAATAATTATTTAATTAATAAAAAATTTAATAAACTCATTTTTATTTTTTTAATTATTTCATTTTATTCAGGACCTTTATCAGCACTAAAGCATTGATAAAGGTTACCCTTTATCAGTGCTAAATATAAAGTGATGATAAATGGTACCTTTTATCAGTGCTAAAGAAAAACGCTCCTAAAGTTTTCCCTTTATTAGCACTAAAAATGTCTAATAAAGGGTATCATTTATCAGTGCTTTTTGCTAGCACTGATAAAGGTCATCGTTGTTAAAGGCATGCTTTGTAGTAGTGCATCCAACACTAGATGAAGCAATAATGGTCAACCCTAGGTGTAATCTTATAACTTAAGGATCAACAGTATTTATTTATTATGCTTTCATACCTTATTTATTATTCTAAGCATATCAAATTATACATATACTATATTTTTCGGTAATATTAGAGACATCATTAGTGGTGTTCTGCTAAGTTTTACTCACACCCTGCTCAGCAGGCCATAGAATTTTGGTATCTAAGCATACCTCATGATTGTAGGTATAGGTATGGCAGAGGACCAATGTTAGATTGTTCATCTTGATAGCTTGGGCGGACTCAGGGGATGGGACTGGGTAGGGACCTAGGTTAAAGTTGTGGAAGTTCATCTTTATTTATTTTATTCTAGTATGTATATGATCTATCCATGTGATATTTGGTTGATGTCTTCCTAAATCATGTTCCATTATAGATAATTCACTTATTATAGCTTGAGTTGTTATTTATTTTATTGATTTGGGATGTGTTTTTTATTTATTTTATTGGATATTTGGATGAACTCTTTTATGTTATTTCTATAGTTATTTTCTATGATATGAGGGTATAGTCTCCACACGGTTTCACCTTAGACACTCACTACTAGTCGTTAGCCTCTAGCACACAGGTATGTGTGCCTGAGGTCACATAATGCTCTGGTCTGGCAATTTTAGATGTAACACCCCAAGATTTCATAGTGTGTTATTTCTTCAAAATAATTCAATAACTTTCACTACATGCAACACCATGTTCAAGCACACCATGACTTACCAAACAAGCCGTTCAAAAGAGGTTATGAATAGTATTAGATAAATTTTAATGTTTATATAATCCTTATAATTTTAGAATCCATATTATGAGTTTCTTAGATATAATGCAAGAACAAATTCATTTTCAGTATTGCACTTTTATCAACTTTAATAGTGAACCCTTTTTAAATACTATATTTTAAACTTTTTGACTAAATGGGGACATCAAAAATTTAAAATGAAACATCCCAAGCTTCCACGGTACGCTTTCTTTGAATAATACAGTAGCGTGTGTTGTACGCAACCTTGAGTTTTAACACACACCACAACCAATCAAACTAGCCATTATGAATAGTAATACCTAATTTTTGAAATTATATATATTTTATATTTAAAAATGGACTTCATTTTTGGATTCGGAATATCGAAATTATCCTAGGGTGAAATTTTGGTACTTTTCGGATAACTTTTATATTTTGATGAATAGTGAAAATTACTAAATTTTAATTAAAAACAACTTTTTTAATCAAAATAATTAATAGTGATAAATTATGAATTTGAGTGGTTTTAAAGTATATTTAGAATATATTTTTACCATTTAATATAATTTTGGTCATTGGACATAATTTTACAATTAAACCGAACATAAACGAGTGTCAATCTTTTGATAGTTATTATCTCTTAAAAACACGCTTTTTGTTTTGACAGCGGGATTTAATTTTAAATTAATTTCTGCCACTTCTGTGTTTTGAATTTAGGAAAATGGATTCCATATTTGGAATCAGGATGTTAAAATTGTGTAAATAGGTAACTTTTATTTTTAGACATTTTGAATAATTACTGCGGTAAATATTTTATTTACCATGGTTAAGGGTAAATCCGGTAAATAAGGGTTAAAAAAAATAATATTATAATAATACTAAATTACCCTAAAACGTGTCTTAACCCTATTGGTTGATACATGGTCGACCATGGGAATCTTTGGGTCTATTTTGGGACCCCATGGATCCACTTGTAAGTGATAATGACACTTTATTTTAATTTAGTTAAAATGAATACAAAAATGACACAAGCATATATCTTTTAGAACAACAATTGTTACATAGGGTTATATATGTTGGATTTTAGATTATAAATATTCATTAGAAAGCTAAAAAGATTTTCTACATAATGATATTTTATTTATAATTTTTAGACATTATATAATTTATTTTATTTATGACACAATGATGATGCAGTAATTACTATAATAGTGAAAAATTAAAATAATTGATATTATAAACACCCAAATAAATATAATATGAAACTTTTAATGAATTAAACTAATTTTCTAGGATAATATGATATATTAGGATTGATTTAATTGACTTTGTTCGAAGTAATCAATCTGTTATGAGTTTCACAAAAATCAACTATTGAATAGTGTCAAAATTGACATAAAAGAGTTCTTAAAACAAATATTATATTATTAATTGATATTAAATTCCTAAAAATCTAATGTTCGGCCAAGAGACTTATATTATGATAGGTTAATCATTAATGGACCACTTGGGGGTCGCTTGGATGTATATAGTAAGTTTATTAACCATATTATATAAAAATACAAAGAGACATTGTAAAAGTGAAACTAATTAACTTAGAGTTAATACTTAAAGATAAGGTTAATATAAGTACCCAAACCTGTCTAAATTCTATTGGATGAGTTGTTTTCGACCTATCCCCACCTCATACTTTGAATAGTCAACTTTGGAGCCTTTGGAAACCGAATATGAATTTATTATAAATTAATATTTCTAGCTTTTCCAAAGGTGCCCCTCACCCCTCTTATAAAAGGGCACTCCTCCTTCTCATTTCCTCACACCTCTCAAGCCACTTGGCTCGTCCAAACTCTGCCCAACTAAGCTCCCCACATCCCTCTCCTCCTCCTTGAAGCTTCCCCTTAGGCAGAAAGCATTTCAAGAAGTCCTTTGGTTCCAACCAAAGTGAGTTACCTAAATTAAAGGTAACAATTTCTCTTAAAGTATTTTCATTTATTTTGCTTCTCCAACCCCCAAAATCTTTTTATTTCCTTTATTTTATAACAACACCAGTATCCTCAATATACTAGGATGTTGTTATAAGAAGGATTCAAACTACACATTCACACAACTCCATCTAATGGATGATGAACATAATGTTTCTGTGGATGGCAAACTAACGCCTCACGAAACGATGATTGTTCAAATACATCTTACCGCCTCTCATGGTGGCCATTAGGATGGCACTGTAATTAAATATGATATTAATGATATATATTTTATATATAAGCTTCTGTAATTCCATTTTATTTCATACCATTATTCGTTTCATGTTGTAAATACATACGATAATTTCATTTGAGGAAGTGCGGACTACCGCCCCCTTAAAATGATATGACTCGTTCATACCACACATGGAACGTATAAAGGATGGTGTAAATGAACTTAAGTAACATATATAAAATATTATATTATACTGTAATAGTAATATACCTATGTATCATTTGGATTCGATTCTTTTAAAATAAAAATTAAATGGAAGTAGCGTTCGTGCGTACGTACGGACTACCGTCTCCACGAACGCGATGAGATTCATTATCCATCGTATAATTTGATGATTTAAAAATGATGTTTAAGAACTTGATACCATTCTGGATATGAATAATATACATCCCATTAATAATGAATATGGCTCACATAACAAAGAATATAAAGTAAAATGAACCCGTTAACACCCGAAATGACGATAATTCTAAAATATTATTAACAAATCAATGATAAAAGATCATATATGATATCATATTAAAGTAAATGATTCTTTTATTATTCAATAACAATTATTTCACCATTATACAGGAGGTAAACCTACCATCGACCAAGGAAAAAAGTACAATGTAAGGGTTTTCTTATCTCACTTTTAATTCCGTGAGAATTCCATTGATCACCACTTAATTATTGCATGTGGTGTATGTGTACTTCCCATGATCGTATTCATTGTGTAATATTATTTAATTTATGGGTATTTACATCATCATGGTATTATACTTCTTTCATGGGTGTATGTTTCGTAAGTTACCTAATCGATAAGGGAATTTGAGATTTCAATTTCCACTCATTTGGCTTTACACATATTTCATTGATTATATTACCCCAAGATTATGTGTGGAATCACTATTCATTTGATTATGTCATAATTTTTACTCCCCTTCCTGTGGATAGAAGTTTGGTACACATAATCACTCCATTGGTAATTCTCAAGTCATTGATATGAATTTGATAAGAGTAATTTTAACTCATTCTCCATTTGTTGAGTTAAACATCCAATTCGTTGGTATTGTTTTTACAAGAATATGTGTGAATGTCCTTTGATTGTTTTACACTGAATATCCAATCATATTTAGTGTATTTATATTTGTCACACATAATTATGTCATTGATTTATCCTTAACCTAAGGATACAACCTTTTTGAGAAATTTCATCTCAATTTACATTCCATTGAGACTTCTTTGATGATATACACCAAATCACTTTTATGTGGTGTATATAATGTACTTTGACATAGTATATCATTAATTCCTTTATTCTCATGATATTACAATGTTTTGATTACCTCAATTATTTGTATTCAAGTGTCTCTCTTTTGGTTAGAAACTCTAACCAAAATACCATTTTAAAATGTTTTAAAGAATTATTCTTCTAAATCATGCTCATTAATGTCCATATTTTAAAAATGGTTTTAAGGATTTATATGGACATTAAAGTTTTAAAATTAAAACTCCTTTTAAAAGTTTCAAAGTGGTATGGGACACTTTGATTCAAAAATATACTTTTAAACGGCTTCTTGACAAATAGTGTGACTTTTAAATGTTTTCAAGAAAAGGGGGATATTTCTCTCAAATAGTTTTGATGATTATTTTCATCTATGTCAACATCCTTCATTATTATTGATTGAGGTTAATGTGATACAATACAATCTTCCATATTGTATCGAATGAATTATGTTTGACTGTGGATGTGCTATTTTTATACCATTCATGGTTTGTGGTGAAAGTATTGACATTTCGTATGCTAGTTTAATACGAATGTTTACGTTATGTTTAAACCTTTTCATATGGGAATGCATTGGACTTAATAAGTGACGGGTGGAGCCCGCTATAGCTCCTCTATGCATCGGTAGGTCTCATGAGACAAACTAGTGTCTTGGCACAAGGCCTTGGCAAAATCTTATTTGTAGTCTTGGCACGAGGCCTTGGCTATGTGGTTATGATAGTCTGGCATTATGCATTCAATCATTATGAAAGTGGTTATTGATATTGCATGTGATCATTCGACTAGTAGAATATCCATGTGAGTAAGTAAATGGCATTATTTCATTTTACCTTTGCCATTTTATGCTGAAGTTCAAGTTTAAAAGGCTTTTGTTTTAGTTATAAATTGCCTTAAGTGTTTATGCTCATTTATGAAAGCTTCTACTATAATGTTATCCTTACTGAGCATCCGAGCTCACCCCTTTCAATGTTTTATTTTTTTTTCCCAGGATTATGAAGAAGTAATTTATGAATGACCTGCAGGGATAGTATGAGGGGATAGGAAGACAAGATGTTTTTTTTTTATGATGTAATGTAAAAATTTATGGATGTATCTAGTTATTCCAAGGCTACTAAACTAATCGGTCTTTCGAGACTTGATCTTTCTCGTAATCATGCCAATGTTATGTAATTAATGCACCGACCCTGGGTAGCTGGGGTCGGGGCACTACAGTTGGTATCAGAGGAAGTTTAGTACAAACCTTGGTAGCTAGATTTAGATAAACTCTGATTAGAGCACGTAGACCTAAGATGAACTTTGAGGATTAGTATAAAAAAAACTTCCTAGAATTTTGGTATTGTAAAAATTTTGTGAGTTTTCCGAGCAATACATCCCTGTCTGGATACGAGCAGGTAGAGGCGGCTCTGGCACAGATGTACCTAGGGATAAAACCCGAAAACACCGCTTTGAGCTAGACTCGAACGGGAACTGGTGCACGACAACGGGCCTTGCTGCACTCTTGGTTACGACACTCCCGGGGGATATGCTTAGGATAATTTACATTTTCTTTACAAACCGATTTAAGTAATATATACATAAGATGAGAGAAAATGACCTTGGTTAATCCTAATATGTTTCAAATTGAGAATATGGTGACATTTTAATCTCTAAATGATTTTACGACTACTATTACTCACACAATGCCTTCTGGTTTTAGTCAATGGCTGGATTCCAAGGAAGTCATAGTGACTTTGAGAATGATGTACAAGTTGGGAACAGTGGTGGCAATGAGCAAAAAAATGGAATGTTGATAGGCGTGAAAGATATCGTCTTTATGCCAAATCAGTTTTCCAAAAATATGATCAACAACATATATATTAACCAACTCCCAGACTCAACAAGGAAGAGAAAGGTGATAAATGATAAGATCTCCAGCAATGGAGACCATGGAGAAAAGAAACCTCAATTTTCATCATGCAGGAATTGTGGAAAGAGACACCCAGGAAAGTGTCTCAATGGGACAACGAAATGTTTTACGTGCGGGAAGGAAGGACATAAAGTGAAGAATTGCCGAAGAAAAATGAAGAGTACTATGGAAGAAGATAAAAATGGTCCCAAGAGTCCATTTACAGTCATTTGTCGTAAATGTAAGGGACCTGGCCATTACCCGAGTGAATGTCCTATTTTATAGGATATTTTCTTGGTCAAAGAAGAAGCTATGTGGAAATAAATGGCTGGAGAAAAATTTAAAAAGTATTAGCACTCCTTGTTGATGGGTTTGCTTTGGAATAATTTTCTCTTGTATTTGTAACCCCACAGTTTGCCATGTGAGAATGATATTTGAGGAAGAATTGTCTCTTCTCTTGTGGATATAGGTATAAATAACCATTTGGTTTTATATGATCATTGGGGTTTGAGAAAATGATAAGTTATTATAATTTGGGATGAAAATGAAAAGTATGATATAACATTTGTGGTTAAATTATGTTATTTTGAGGAATTTATCTCATTTTGGTAATATTATAAAATATAGTTTTTGAAAAAGGACAACACGTAGACCGTGTGACAACCCATCGCGTCGGACAAAGCCGTGGGAATCGAACCCACAACCAAAGTGCGATTGGGATTTATCGCCTACCACTGGACTACGTGAAGTCCCTGGTTAGTGTGACTATTTTTTTTTAAATGATTTTATTGATCAATAATAAGATGATTTGGGTTCTTATGTCTTATCAAATGAATACCCTTGGTATAGGAAAATGATTTGGTGATTAAGTGATAAATGTTATTTTGGAAGATGTTCGTTTTGTTAGGAACACTATATGCCCAAGGAAAATAGAATACAATGAGGTTTCATTTGTAGAGTAATGGTGGATTTTTATCTACATTTTTATTGTTGATTTATAGTGATTTGGGTTATTTATGGAAATGATTAACCTATAACAGAGAATATGTGATGATTACTTTTAAGTATGTGACTTTAAGAGTATTTGATGTAATTTGGAGATACAATGTAACATGGGAGACTACATAATCAAATTCTTCTATGTTTTGGGTTTCAATATTAGTTTGGATTATATTAAAGGATTTTAAGGACAATTGGTTATTGAATGGTATCTATTTAACTTTGGGGTATTGTTGGTTTAATTTTAGAAATTAAGATTAGTGCATATTTATCTCAATGAATATCCTTTTGGGGGATCATTAGATCATTCAATAACCATTTTGGTTTTGATTAATATATGGTTTATCCTGCATGGATCATGTGATTCTATAGAAGTTTATTCTAGCTCTTCCAGTGTGACCAAGTCTTCTTGAATACTCATCGTTTAAAAAAAATTGAGTTAGTGGTGGAAATTTATTAAAGAATGAAAATCTACTTAAAATTTAAGTATATCTCATAATGTTCTTAGCCAATCTCATAAATAAAATCCCCAACATTAATAAAAGAAACATAGAACAAAAATGTTGTCCTAGATGGTACCTTAAATCATCACAAATTTATGGCTTTGGGATTTTTGGCCTTTTCATAGCCATGTTCTCTACCACTCTCCATCAGATAATTGATGGTTAGATTTCTCCTCCATATCCATATTTTCCTTCATGGAACCCTAGTATGTGTTATTTTCGGTAATCTTCATACTATCGACTCTTTATTTTAAATAGAGGCCTCATTAATTCATTTTTCGATGTGGGATTTCAACTAAGATATTTTGAAACGTCAAAAATGTGTTATCCTAATACCCTATGTTTTGTTGAACCGATGGTATTTCAAATCATCATAGATTGATGATTATAAGGACCTCAATTTTACACTTGTTTGTGATTGATGACCTCAATCACCACCTATAAATATTTACGTTTTTCCTCTAATTATATGTCTCTAGTTGCCACCAATGTTCTCCTAATCGAGATCATAATTTGGTGGTGACCCTTTGATTTCTCTTTTTCTCATATTAAGACTAAATTTTAGTAACCCAATTTCCGATGTGGGTTTTCCCACAAATATATTATCTATTTTCAACCTTTTTTTTCGAAGAACAATTTCAAATTGCGAGGACGCAATTTATTGAAGGAGGGGAGAATGTAACACCCCAAGATTTCATAGTATGTTATTTCTTCAAAATAATTCAATAACTTTCACTACATGCAACACCATGTTCAAGCACACCATGACTTACCAAACAAGCCGTTCAAAAGAGGTTATGAATAGTATTAGATAAATTTTAATGTTTATATAATCCTTATAATTTTAGAATCCATATTATGAGTTTCTTAGATATAATGCAAGAACAAATTCATTTTCAGTATTGCACTTTTATCAACTTTAATAGTGAACCCTTTTTAAATACTATATTTTAAACTTTTTGACTAAATGGGGACATCAAAAATTTAAAATGAAACATCCCAAGCTTCCACGGTACGCTTTCTTTGAATAATACAGTAGCGTGTGTTGTACGCAACCTTGAGTTTTAACACACACCACAACCAATCAAACTAGCCATTATGAATAGTAATACCTAATTTTTGAAATTATATATATTTTATATTTAAAAATGGACTTCATTTTTGGATTCGGAATATCGAAATTATCCTAGGGTGAAATTTTGGTACTTTTCGGATAACTTTTATATTTTGATGAATAGTGAAAATTACTAAATTTTAATTAAAAACAACTTTTTTAATCAAAATAATTAATAGTGATAAATTATGAATTTGAGTGGTTTTAAAGTATATTTAGAATATATTTTTACCATTTAATATAATTTTGGTCATTGGACATAATTTTACAATTAAACCGAACATAAACGAGTGTCAATCTTTTGATAGTTATTATCTCTTAAAAACACGCTTTTTGTTTTGACAGCGGGATTTAATTTTAAATTAATTTCTGCCACTTCTGTGTTTTGAATTTAGGAAAATGGATTCCATATTTGGAATCAGGATGTTAAAATTGTGTAAATAGGTAACTTTTATTTTTAGACATTTTGAATAATTACTGCGGTAAATATTTTATTTACCATGGTTAAGGGTAAATCCGGTAAATAAGGGTTAAAAAAATAATATTATAATAATACTAAATTACCCTAAAACGTGTCTTAACCCTATTGGTTGATACATGGTCGACCATGGGAATCTTTGGGTCTATTTTGGGACCCCATGGATCCACTTGTAAGTGATAATGACACTTTATTTTAATTTAGTTAAAATGAATACAAAAATGACACAAGCATATATCTTTTAGAACAACAATTGTTACATAGGGTTATATATGTTGGATTTTAGATTATAAATATTCATTAGAAATCTAAAAAGATTTTCTACATAATGATATTTTATTTATAATTTTTAGACATTATATAATTTATTTTATTTATGACACAATGATGATGCAGTAATTACTATAATAGTGAAAAATTAAAATAATTGATATTATAAACACCCAAATAAATATAATATGAAACTTTTAATGAATTAAACTAATTTTCTAGGATAATATGATATATTAGGATTGATTTAATTGACTTTGTTCGAAGTAATCAATCTGTTATGAGTTTCACAAAAATCAACTATTGAATAGTGTCAAAATTGACATAAAAGAGTTCTTAAAACAAATATTATATTATTAATTGATATTAAATTCCTAAAAATCTAAGGTTCGGCCAAGAGACTTATATTATGATAGGTTAATCATTAATGGACCACTTGGGGGTCGCTTGGATGTATATAGTAAGTTTATTAACCATATTATATAAAAATACAAAGAGACATTGTAAAAGTGAAACTAATTAACTTAGAGTTAATACTTAAATATAAGGTTAATATAAGTACCCAAACCTGTCTAAATTCTATTGGATGAGTTGTTTTCGACCTATCCCCACCTCATCCTTTGAATAGTCAACTTTGGAGCCTTTGGAAACCGAATATGAATTTATTATAAATTAATATTTCTAGCTTTTCCAAAGGTGCCCCTCACCCCTCTTATAAAAGGGCACTCCTCCTTCTCATTTCCTCACACCTCTCAAGCCACTTGGCTCGTCCAAACTCTGCCCAAATAAGCTCCCCACATCCCTCTCCTCCTCCTTGAAGCTTCCCCTTAGGCAGAAAGCATTTCAAGAAGTCCTTTGGTTCCAACCAAAGTGAGTTACCTAAATTAAAGGTAACAATTTCTCTTAAAGTATTTTCATTTATTTTGCTTCTCCAACCCCCAAAATCTTTTTATTTACTTTATTTTATAACAACACCAGTATCCTCAATATACTAGGATGTTGTTATAAGAAGGATTCAAACTACACATTCACACAACTCCATCTAATGGATGATGAACATAATGTTTCTGTGGATGGCAAACTAACGCCTCACGAAACGATGATTGTTCAAATACATCTTACCGCCTCTCATGGTGGCCATTAGGATGGCACTGTAATTAAATATGATATTAATGATATATATTTTATATATAAGCTTCTGTAATTCCATTTTATTTCATACCATTATTCGTTTCATGTTGTAAATACATACGATAATTTCATTTGAGGAAGTGCGGACTACCGCCCCCTTAAAATGATATGACTCGTTCATACCACACATGGAACGTATAAAGGATGGTGTAAATGAACTTAAGTAACATATATAAAATATTATATTATACTGTAATAGTAATATACCTATGTATCATTTGGATTCGATTCTTTTAAAATAAAAATTAAATGGAAGTAGCGTTCGTGCGTACGTACGGACTACCGTCTCCACGAACGCGATGAGATTCATTATCCATCGTATAATTTGATGATTTAAAAATGATGTTTAAGAACTTGATACCATTCTGGATATGAATAATATACATCCCATTAATAACGAATATGGCTCACATAACAAAGAATATAAAGTAAAATGAACCCGTTAACACCCGAAATGACGATAATTCTAAAATATTATTAACAAATCAATGATAAAAGATCATATATGATATCATATTAAAGTAAATGATTCTTTTATTATTAAATAACAATTATTTCACCATTATACAGGAGGTAAACCTACCATCGACCAAGGAAAAAAGTACAATGTAAGGGTTTTCTTATCTCACTTTTAATTCCGTGAGAATTCCATTGATCACCACTTAATTATTGCATGTGGTGTATGTGTACTTCCCATGATCGTATTCATTGTGTAATATTCTTTAATTTATGGGTATTTACATCATCATGGTATGATACTTCTTTCATGGGTGTATGTTTCGTAAGTTACCTAATCGATAAGGGAATTTGAGATTTCAATTTCCACTCATTTGGCTTTACACATATTTCATTGATTATATTACCCCAAGATTATGTGTGGAATCACTATTCATTTGATTATGTCATAATTTCCACTCCCCTTCCTGTGGATAGAAGTTTGGTACACATAATCACTCCATTGGTAATTCTCAAGTCATTGATATGAATTTGATAAGAGTAATTTTAACTCATTCTCCATTTGTTGAGTTAAACATCCAATTCGTTGGTATTGTTTTTACAAGAATATGTGTGAATGTCCTTTGATTGTTTTACACTGAATATCCAATCATATTTAGTGTATTTATATTTGTCACACATAATTATGTCATTGATTTATCCTTAACCTAAGGATACAACCTTTTTGAGAAATTTCATCTCAATTTACATTCCATTGAGACTTCTTTGATGATATACACCAAATCACTTTTATGTGGTGTATATAATGTACTTTGACATAGTATATCATTAATTCCTTTATTCTCATGATATTACAATGTTTTGATTACCTCAATTATTTGTATTCAAGTGTCTCTCTTTTGGTTAGAAACTCTAACCAAAATACCATTTTAAAATGTTTTAAAGAATTATTCTTCTAAATCATGCTCATTAATGTCCATATTTTAAAAATGGTTTTAAGGATTTATATGGACATTAAAGTTTTAAAATTAAAACTCCTTTTAAAAGTTTCAAAGTGGTATGGGACACTTTGATTCAAAAATATACTTTTAAACGGCTTCTTGACAAATAGTGTGACTTTTAAATGTTTTCAAGAAAAGGGGGATATTTCTCTCAAATAGTTTTGATGATTATTTTCATCTATGTCAACATCCTTCATTATTATTGATTGAGGTTAATGTGATACAATACAATCTTCCATATTGTATCGAATGAATTATGTTTGACTGTGGATGTGCTATTTTTATACCATTCATGGTTTGTGGTGAAAGTATTGACATTTCGTATGCTAGTTTAATACGAATGTTTACGTTATGTTTAAACCTTTTCATATGGGAATGCATTGGACTTAATAAGTGACGGGTGGAGCCCGCTATAGCTCCTCGATGCATCGGTAGGTCTCATGAGACAAACTAGTGTCTTGGCACAAGGCCTTGGCAAAATCTTATTTGTAGTCTTGGCACGAGGCCTTGGCTATGTGGTTATGATAGTCTGGCATTATGCATTCAATCATTATGAAAGTGGTTATTGATATTGCATGTGATCATTCGACTAGTAGAATATCCATGTGAGTAAGTAAATGGCATTATTTCATTTTACCTTTGCCATTTTATGCTGAAGTTCAAGTTTAAAAGGCTTTTGTTTTAGTTATAAATTGCCTTAAGTGTTTATGCTCATTTATGAAAGCTTCTGCTATAATGTTATCCTTACTGAGCATCCGAGCTCACCCCTTTCAATGTTTTATTTTTTTTTCCCAGGATTATGAAGAAGTAATTTATGAATGACCTGCAGGGATAGTATGAGGGGATAGGAAGACAAGATGTTTTTTTTTATGATGTAATGTAAAAATTTATGGATGTATCTAGTTATTCCAAGGCTACTAAACTAATCGGTCTTTCGAGACTTGATCTTTCTCGTAATCATGCCAATGTTATGTAATTAATGCACCGACCCTGGGTAGCTGGGGTCGGGGCACTACATTAGAGTGATCCGAGTGAGAAGTGTTACAACCAAGGATTCAAATAGTGGGTGTTGGGTGGTTAGAAATGTGCGGAAAAGTGTTCACATCAAGGAAAATATAATGGCACCATGTTAATGAAATAATTTTAAATCAATGAAAAGGGGTGGAATGGGGTGGGAAATACAAAATATATCTATTAGCCAAAATTGGTAGGTAAAAATCTAAATAGGTTATATCAACAAGAAAACACACTAAGGAAATACATAAGGGGGAAAATAGAATTATACAATCCATCTAATCAATAAATCATATAGAAGACAAGAAAAATGGATGATTCATAAGTAATCAAGATATAATATATTAAATCAATCCAAATAGAACAACATAATAAGAATCTCATATGAAAGACTGGGAATAGATAAAATAATGTGATGATAAAAATTAAATAGATCAGTGTAAAATATAATCCAAAAACAATATTTATAAAATAAATTTTAAATCCATTTTTTCATGGAAACTTTAAAAGAATAATTTTTCATAGTACTTTTTGAATATAAAAAATAATAAAAATATACAATTTAAATTATAAAAGCATGAAATGTGATTTCAAAAATATCCAAATTGAAAAATAAATGAATAAAACTAACTCATTAATCTATTACACCACCTATAAATTAATTTAAGTAAACATGCTAACAACATGAGTAAAACTAAGAAACCTGAGAAAAACTAAGTATAACATTAATCAATCCTAATCAAACTATGAACTGAATGAGTCTTTAATATCTTTCAAGGTGATAAATAGTTTCCAAAACCAATTACATCTAATTCTAACTGCTAACATGCCCAAAATTTTAAAACCTATTGTAAACATAAATGCATAACCAAAACATACCCATCATATACCTGTTTATCATTGAGATAATGTAATCGAGGTCCTTATAGAAACTCACCAACACGTGTAAATTAGTAAAAAATAGAGCAGTGTCCCATCCTCTAACAATATGGAAGAAAATATCTCTAACATATTTATAAATAATATTACTCATTTATAAATAATTCAATATTCTACATGTAACGATAAAATAAAATACATCATTTATACAATGAAAACAATCAAACATAATCTATCAATATAGATTAGAGTGAAAAAAATCACACAATCCACCTAAATCTAAATAGAATCGAAAGATTCTCTTCACCTAAAGAGATAAAATAGTCTAGTCCTATGTTAACTAGTACCATTGTAATTCCCATGCAACCCCAAGTCCTAAGGACAATATCATGACAATGAGACTACACTATGATTCTAATATAGCAACTACCAACCAAAGAAACCCCTATTTGATATATTTTCCCTAAAAACATCAGGTTCCTAGTCCAAGGAATCTCTCTAACATTTCTAACAGAGTTCCCAAAAGTACCATCACATAGACCAATCATCACTGAACCTCTACCCATGACCCTAATACTTTTAAATTTTCTATTCATTAATTCTAAATCACTTTTAGTCATATCCCAAGAATCTAACCCTTCCAAAAAAAACATGTGCAATAACACCTAGAGCTTAATTCTCAAAACTATTCTTATAAACGTTTTAAATGGATTCTAAAGGAAATCAATACTATCATAACTAGACTCAACTATATCATACTATAATTCACTATAATTGGAGTAATTAATTTCCAGAAAATCCATCTTAATATAACTGGGTTTACCATAATGATATTATTTAACATCCCTATACTAACTCATATCCTTTCTTTTCTTACCACTATTCTTTCACATACCCCTATGATATGTTATACCACTTGCAATAAGTCTCACTCCCTCAAACGTCAATCCATTCCTAAACTAAAATTCCCTTGATATAAAGGTATACTTAACTTCCTCTAAAGTCATAGATTCTCTACCAAATATAATTGTATCATGAATACTATGGCACAAGCTATTTAAATATGTTAAATTAATAATAGTTTTACCTTTGTCTTTAATATTAATATTAACGTTAACTAAGATAAGTAATATTTTATTAAATTCATAAATATGAGTTTGAACTATAATACTTAGTTTTATTTTAAAATTATAAATACTCGCTGTCTTATATAGACTATTAAAATTTAATTTATCCATGAAAATTGATAGAGTTTCTATTTTAATCACTTTTACTTTGTATTTCAATGATTTAATCCCCAGAATTTTATCCTTTTATGTAGAGACTCGGGTTTTTGGTCCTGTCAGACTTTGGAATATTTCTAGGAATAATTCCAGAGCTAGGCGCGAAGACGGCGTGGGATTCTGAGGCCTGGTGTGCTCGGAATTAATTTTATAAAAATATTAAGTATTTTTATACTATGCACATGGCGGGGGTGTGATATCTCCTAAACGGTAGCTCAGAACGTGAATCTGAGGGCACGGTTGCGTCCGGAACGTGCCGTTTACCCCAGGAGAGGTGTAAACTTTGCGGGCGCGGGCCTGCGGTGAGAAACGCCACCAAGGGCGTTTTCGTAAATAAGTAGCAAAGTTAGTGTGCGAGCGTCGGCTCACATAACTTCTGAACGGAGTCCCGGATGGAAAATCTGAGTCCGTCGTTGCGTTCAGAACGGCGCGTTTACCCTAGAGGTGACCTTACTTTTGTTCGCATCGGGCGTCGGGTCCGAGGCGGGTTTGGCGCCGGCGGGCGGCTGATATAAATATCACCCCCCCCCCCCCCTATCGTTCCTCTCGACGTTCTTCACCGCAGCTCCGTCGAATCGAGCAAACGAAGCATCCACAAGCTCAGAATTCGACGGCGAACGTTCCAGGAGCGTGCAGCGGAAGCTCTGGAGCGCAGATCTAAGGCAGAACGTCGGCGTTTCGCCCGCGAGGTAGGCGGATTTGAGTTTTAACCCCCGATCCTGTATTTGCTGCGTTTTTCTACAAATTGAAGCCATAACAGTGTAGATCGGGTCCTGAGGGTCGTGTGACGTCTCCGGATCGCAAAACGGACCACTGGGGTGCCCCCGGCGGTCCACGGAAGATCCGCCGGCGCGGCACCGGCAGAGCCCGGCGGCCCGCGGGGGTCCGCGGCGGAGCCGCGGCTATCGGCCACCTAGTGCGGCGGCCCGCGGCGGAGCCTCGGGGGCGCGCCAGTGGCGCGCGGCGGAGGGCCGCCGGCCAGGGCGGGCCGGCGGCGGCAGCCGGTTCGGCCTCTTTTGTCATACGGGGGTATTTAAACCACCGTATCTTGCAACCCGGGAGCCGGATTCGCGCGCCGTTTGCGGCGACGCAATCCTGACGATGAGGTGAACCCTCCAGTTTGGGTTCGAGGGTTTAAAGATTTGGGATCGTGGCCCGGGAGCTAGAAACGTTGTATAAAATAATATTATTTTATTATTTTATGACTTCGGGCCGTTGTAACTTCTACCCGGAGCGTCCGATTGACGTGTCGTCAGTGGCGTAGAGACCCTAATGGTATGACAGACTTTTTGAGATGGTTTCCGGGTGTTGGGACTGAGAACGGGGTGCGGGCCCCATGAGGTCGAGGTTTGGCGTTCGCGGTGAAATGCAGCTTTTGCACCAGGAGTCCGATTTTGGCGGATAAATAGTCGATCCTGTGTGTTTTTCTGATAGGAGCGCAATGGTGCAATCCGTTTGATGAGTTTCGGAATCTAGACGTGGGCCCCACCCAAGCTGGCTTCGGTGAATAGTACCTTTTTCACTGGGTGTCCGTTTCGGGCGAGCGAGTAGTCGATTCTGCTTGTTTTTCTGAGGGGATCGTCGTGGTATGGTCCGATCGATGAGTTTTGGGATCTTTGTGTGGGCCCCGCACGATCTAGCTACGGTGAATAGTGCATTTTCCACCGGTGCTCTGTTTCGGGTGAGTAAATAGCCTATCCTGCGTGTTTTTCTGCGTGCAACGCGATGGTGGCCTCGGTTTTGGCCTAGGAGGTGCGCAGTGTGGCGTTGTGGCGGGTCGCTCGGGTTAGCGATGTTTGGACCAGCAGTGGTTGAGGGTTCTCCCTTGGTTCGTTCCTACGAGGGTTCTTGTGGCATCACAACCTTCGTAAGGGTTTGTAATCCTATCGATGGGATGTTTAAACTGTTAGAGTTGCGGCATCCCTCCGGTGGGCCCAGAGCGGATCCTCTAGCATTTTTACCCTAGATCGGGTTCCTGGTATCGATGTGACCGCTTATTCACGGGCGGTGATCCCATATCTAGCAGGTTGACCCCGTAGGGTTTGTGGCATCATCGGGAATATGATTCCCTACGCGGTGGGTCATGCACAGTAGGGTTGTGGCATCGTAGGGTTAAACGATCCCCAACTCAGCATGATGTTTATAGTAGGGTTGCGGTATCGTTGGTTATACGATCCCCTACTTAGCGCTTGGTGTCGGTAGGGTTGCGGTATCGTTGGTTATGTGATCCCCTACTCAGCGCGTGGTTTCGGTAGGGTTGCGACATCGTGGGTTCGATCCCCTACATCGCGAGTTATACCAGATAGGGTTCTGGTATCGTCGTGTCCATCTTTATATGGATGATGATCCTTTATCTGAGTGTGAAGCTTCTGTCGAGCGCCAGATCGGGTTGTGGTATCCCCCAGCGGATCCTGGGTGTGATCCCCTATCTGTGAGAACTACGTATGCCAGATCGGGTCGTGGTATCCCCCAGCGGACCCTGGGAGTGATCCCCTATCTGTGAGCTACGTATACCAGAGTGGGTCTAGTATCCCCTAGCGGACCCTAGCGGCGATCCCCTATCCGAGGAGTTTGGTGGTTATGGTGTTTTAGCAATGTTTCCTCAGTGATATTATCCGAAGAGCGTGGTCTCTCGGGTGAGCGTATGAGATGTTTGTTTGGGACCCGATGGAGTGTATCTCTCGGATGAGTGTCATCTGGTATGACAGTGTTCGTGTGGTGTACTCTCCTAGTTGGGGGCAGTTGCTGGTGATGAGGTCGATACCTCTTGTGGCTTTGTGGCGCGAGCTGTGTATATCTGGTTTGTCCAAGGTGTATGTATGGGCATACACCTCAGCTGAGATGAGCTGACTAGTTGTGTTTAGCCGAGGATGGTCACGAGATGGAGTTTCTCTCTCGTCTGGGTTCCCTCTGGCTGGGTTGAGCAGACTGTTGCCTTTCAGTTGCTCCCTTGGGTTTTGGGTTTTTGGGGTGCCTACTGAGTATGTTTATACTCACCCCTGCACGGGATTTGCCCGCACATGTTTGTGTATTGTGCAGACCACAGGCCTTTTGACGGAGTCCCAAGAGGACCCGGAGCAGGCGGAGCTTAGTGAGCGAGTTGACCGGGGTGTTTACTGGAGCTGTGCCGAGGGAGATTTCCGGCAGGTGTTTGTGGCAGCGTTCCCCTTCTTCAGAACAGGTTGGACGCGCTTTGTAGTTTTTTTTGTGGGCCCTATTTTGCCCTTTGTACTTTTGTTGTTGCACTCTGGTTTGGGATATATTGTATGCATGCATTTAATTTTCAGTTTCTATATCTTTGCACTGTTGCATGGAGGTGTTTGTGGGTGCGTGTGTACAGGTACCATAGGCTAATGTCTCCCATGTGTGTGATAGCCTACTCGGCGCCGGTCGCCAGCCCCTGGCCTATTGGAGGCGGGCTTGGGGAGTCGCGGCTCGAGCCCCGTTGGGTCGGGTCATGATAGAGTGGTATCAGAGGAGGTTCCACCTTTGGGATCTCAGAGCGTAGCTGGTCTAGCTGTGAGTTTGGTTTGGGTTATATAGCGGTAGTGTTAGGGTGTTTCGAGCTTGGATTTCAGGCCAGAGACTCCAGTGTTGGTGCAGCAACCGACGTATCCATACACCAGGACTCTGATAACCTGTCCTTCAACTCGGGACATTCATACACTGGTCGCAGGTACATAATGGTACATGCATCATATAGGACTGGGTTTTGGGTTTCCCTTGTCCTTCTTGAGTCAGCTCTCCAGATATACTCTTTGACTGTGGTGCGTCTTGAATTTATTTCAGGATGCCTCCATGAAGAAAGCCAGCTAGGGTTCCGTAGTAGTATTGTGCTGACGACCCGCCCCGTGTAGAGGCTGTGGAGCAGGGCGCAGGTTCTGAGGTTGCACCTCCAGGTGGTCTGCCGGTTGAGCCACCACCTGTCGAGCAGCTGATTGTGCCGACGGTGAAGGAAGAGGTTGCGCGCAGGCTGAGTGCACTGCACGAGTTCCAGAGGCAGCGACCTCTGAGGTTCCAGGGTGATCCAGACCCCCAGGCAGCTGATGACTGGCTTGGGGCAGTCACCCGAGTTTTCCGCCTAGTGAGGACACCTCCAGATCAGATGGTGGTCCTAGCGGTGAGCCTTCTTCATGGTTCTACCGGGCGATGGTGGAGTTTGGTGACGCAGTCCCATGACAAGGAGACGCTCACGTGGGCAGAGTTTGAGCAGCTCTTCAGGGAGGAGTTCTATCCGGTGACGCTGAGGTCAGTGCGGATCCAGGAGCTTCTACAGCTATGATAGGAGAGCATGACCGTGTCGGAGTACTCAGCGAGGTTTACAGACCTGTCGCGCTACTCCCTGGATATGGTTTGAGACCCGTTCTTTAGGGCTTGGACCTTCAAGCATGGCTTACGCAGGGACATCTGAGCAGGTGTGGTTTCCTTGTGCCTGCCCACCTATGCTGGAGTGTTGGAGCGAGCGTTGGTGGTGGAGAGTTTTCTGGCTGAGCATTTTCCCCCTGTTAGTGTTGGGCACTCGAGGGCTGAGACTTTTTCAGTCGGATCAGCATATGGTAGCCGATGACAGACTCAGGGGTCAGGACGTGGACGACGTTTCAGGAGGCGACCCCAGGATGGAGGATCTGAGGATCATGGCTCACAGGGCTCGCAGGCCAGTTATGGTCAGCCGCAAGAGAGGCGGTGTTACGCTTGCGACGGTCGGGGACATCTTGCTAGAGATTGTCCGACCCGATGTGCTGCTGAGAGGGAGTCGGTCGATGGGCCACCTTGGCAGAGGCAGCGTCTCGAGCAAGGAGGTCCGCAGGGCGGCGGATGTGGCGGTGGAGCGGGTGCAGCAAGAGGAGGTGGTAGGTAGTACCAGTTTCCACCACCCCCACCCCCAGGTGGTCCACGCCAAGCTCAGGGAGCTGGTGGCCGAGGGCAAGGACAACTGCATGCCCTGGAGGCAGTCGACCCAGAGGCACCGCGGATGGATAGAGGTACGCCTTGTGTCTTTTCTACTTACTGCAGTAGTTTGTTAGACACTATTTAGTGGTACTCTTTCCTTTTGTTGCTTGCTAGAGTTTTGTTTAGGGTGTTGGTAAGACCCTGTGTGGGAGTTGTTCTGCATGCTTCGAATGCGTGAGGAAGAGGGATCCTTCCCCCACCAAGACACATTTTTGTGACGTGATTAAAACTTTGCGGGTGAGTCAGTGCCGCCCAAAGCGGATAGTATTGAGGTGTGGCGGATGAGTCCCTCTGACTTATATGTTCGGGCATGGGTGTTTGTTGGTGAGCTTGATGGTGTGTGAGACCCAGTTGAGAGTCTGATCGCTTTCCTTGTACTTAGGGATTTTCGGGGACGAAAAGTTCTAAGGGGGGGAGGATGTAGCGACTCGGGTTTTTGGTCCTGTCAAACTTTGGAATATTTCTAGGAATAATTCCAGAGCTAGGCGCGAAGACGGCGTGCGATTACGAGGCCCGGTGTGCCCGGAATTAATTTTATAAAAATATTAAGTATTTTTATACTATGCACAAGGCGGGGGTGTGATATCTCCTAAACGGTAGCTTAGAACGGGAATCTGAGGGCACGGTTGCATCTAGAACGTGTCGTTTACCCTAGGCGAGGTGTAAACTTTGTGGGCGCGGGCCTACGGTGAGAAACGCCACCAGGGGCGTTTTCGTAAATAAGTAGCAAAGTTAGTGTGCGAGCGTCGGCTCACATAACTTCTGAAGGAGTCTCGGATGTAAAATATGAGTCTGCCATTGCGTTTAGAATGGCGCGTTTACTCTAGGGGTGACCTTACTTTTGTTCGCATCGGGCGTCGGGTCCGAGGCGGGTTTGGCGCCGGCGAGCGGTTGATATAAATATCAACGCCCCCCCCCCCCCCCCCCCCCCCTTTATCGTTCCTCTCAACGTTCTTCGCAGTTCTTCACCGCCGCTCCGCCGAATCGAGCAAATGAAGCGCCCACGAGCTCGAAATTCGACGGCGAACGTTCCAGGAGCGTGCAGCGGAAGCTCTGCAGCGCGGATCTAAGGCAGAACGTCGGCGTTTCACCCACAATGTAGGCGGATTTGAGTTTTAACCCCCGATCCCGTTTTTGCTGTGTTTTTCTGCAAATTGAAGCCGTAGCAGTGTAGATCGGGTCCCGAGGGTCGTGTAGACGCCTCCGGATCACAAAACGGACCACCGGGGTTCTCCCGGCGGTCCGCGGAAGATCCGTCGGCGCGGCGGCGGCCTGTCCGGCCTCTTTTGTCGTACGGGGGTCTTTAAACCCCCGTATCTTGCAACCCGGGAGCCGGATTCGCGCGCCGTTTGCGGTGACGCGACCCTGACAACGAGGCGAACCCTCCGGTGTGGGTTCAAAGGTTTAAAGGTTCGGGATCATGGCCCGGGAGCTAGAAACGTCGTATAAAATAATATTATTTTATTATTTTACGACTTTGGGCCGTTGTAACTTCTACCCGGAGCGTCTGATTGACGTGTCGTCAGTGGTGTAGAGACCCTGATGGTACGACGGACTTTTTGAGATGGTTTCAGGGTGTTGGGACTGAGAACACGGTGCGGGCCCCGTGATGTCGGGGTTTGGCGTCCGTGGTGAAACGCAGCTTTTGCACCAGGAGTCTGATTTTGGCGGATGAATAGTCGATCCTGTGTGTTTTTCCGAGAGGATCGCAATGGTGTGATCCGATCAATGAGTTTCGGAATCCAGGCGTGGACCCCACCCGAGCTGGCTTCGGTGAATAGTACCTTTTTCACCGGGTGTCCGTTTCGGGCGAGCGAGTAGTCGATTCCGCTTGTTTTTCCGAGGGGATCGTTGTGGTATGGTCCGCTCGATGGGTTTTGGGATCTTTGTGTGGGCCCTGCATGATCTAGCTATGGTGAATAGTGCCTTTTCCACCGGTGCTCCATTTCTGGTGAGTAAACAGCCTATCCTGCGTGTTTTTCCACGTGGAACGCGATGGTGGCCTCGGTTTTGGCCTAGGAGGTGTGCAGTGTGGTGTTGTGGCGGGTCGCTCGGGTTAGTGATGTTTGGACCAGCAGTGGTTGAGGGTTCTCTCTTGGTTCATTCCTATGAGGGTTCTTGTGGCATCACAACCTTTGTATAGGTTTTTTATCCTCTCGATGGGATGTTTAAACTGTTAGAGTTGTCGCATCCCTCCGGTGGGCTCGGAGCGGATCCTCTATCATCTTTACCCTAGATCGGGTTCTTGGTATCACTATGACCGCTTATTCACGGGCGGTGATCCCCTATCTAGCAAGTTAACCCCGTAGGGTTTGTGGCATCATCGGGAATATTATTCCCTACACGGTGGGTCATGCACAGTAGGGTTGTGGCATCGTCGGGTTATATGATCCCCTACTCAGCATGATTTTTATAGAAGGGTTACGGTATCGTTGGTTATACGATCCCCTACTCAGCACTTGGTGTCGGTAGGGTTGCGGTATCGTTGGTTATGCGATCCCCTACTCTGTGCGTAGTTTCGGTAGGGTTGCGACATCATCGGTTCGATCCCCTACATCGCGAGTTATACTAGATAGGGTTCCGGTATCGTCGTTTCCATCTTTATATGGACGATGATCCTCTATCTGAGTGTGAAGCTTCTGTCGAGCGCCAGATCGGGTTGTGGTATCCCCCAGCGGATCCTGGGTGTGATCCCCTATCTGTGAGAACTACGTATGCTAGATCGGGTCGTGGTATCCCCCAGTGGACCCTGGGAGTGATCCTTTATCTGTGAGCTACGTATACCGAAGTGGTTCTGGTATCCCCTAGCGGACCCTAGCGGCGATCCCCTATCCGAGGAGTTTGGTGGTTATGGTGTTTCAGCGATGTTTCCTCAGTGATGTTATCTGACGAGCGTGGTCTCTCGAGTGAGCATCTGAGATGTTTGTTTGGGACCTGATGGAGTGTATCTCTCAGATGAGTGTCATCTGGTATGACAGTGTTCCTGTGGTGTACTCTCCTGGTTGGGGGCAGTTGCTGGTGATGAGGTCGGTACCTCTTGTGGCTTTGTGGCATGAGCTGTGTATATCTGGTTTGTCCAAGGTGTATGTATGGGCATACACCTGAGCTGAGCTGAGCTGACTAGTTGTGTTTAGCCGAGGATGGTCACGATATGAAGTTTCTCTCTCGTTTGGGTTCCCTCTTGCTGGGTTCAGCGGACTGTTGCCTTTCAGCTGCTCCCTTGGGTTTTGGGTTTCCGGGGTGCCTACTGAGTATGTTTATACTCACCCCTGCACGGGATTTGCCCGCACATGTTTGTGTCTTGTGCAGACCACAGGCCATTTGACGGAGTCCCAGGAGGACCCGGAGCAGGCGGAGCTTAGTGAGCGAGTTGACCGGGGTGTTTATCGGAGCTGTGCCGAGGGAGCTTTCCGACAGGTGTTTGTGGCAGTGTTCCCCTTCTTCAGAGCAGGTTGGATGCACATTGTAGTTTTCTTTTGGTGGGCCCTGTTTTTTCCTTTGTACTTTTGTTGTTGCACTCTGGTTTGGGATAGATTGTATGCATGCATTTACTTTTTAGTTTCTATATCTCTACACTGTTTCATGGAGGTGTTTGTGGGTGCATGTGTACAGGTACCATAGGCTAATGCCTCCCATGTGTGTGATAGCCTACTCGGCACTGGTTCCCAACCCCTGGCCTATTGGAGGCGGGCTTAGGGAGTTGCGGCTCGAGCCCCGTTGGGTCGGGTCGTGACATTTTAAGGTAAATTACATCATTTTTAGTTTTTAGGAACATTTTGTGATTTATTATGAAAATATATAAATTCATGATTTTTAAGTGTTTTTAATAATTTATGGAATTATTTCGACAATCCATGATTTTTTTTGTGTTCTTGTCGTTTTTTTAGGAGAGTTATTTTGAATTTTAAAAGATATATTTTGAATAATTATTTGTTCGTATGTAATAAATTTTTTAAATCCAACAGAATATGTAACATTTTTTGCTTGGGATGATTGATAAATCCACAAAGGAAAGCATGTGTAAGATATTTTTTTCTAAATAAAATTATACATAATATATTTTTGAAGATCCAAGATGATACATAACATATTTTTCCAAGGTAAAGATGATACGTAACATATTTCTCCCAGGGTGCTGATACGTAACATAATTTTGAGATAAAGTGTGAATTTGTAAAAGTAAAAAAATTCTATATATGAATTATTTTTATTGCCTATATAAAATTTATCTTATGGATTACATTGAATTTTTATTTTTATTATATATTAAAATTTATCTTACGTATCCTTCAAGCCATAATTTTTTTCTAAGTGAAAATTTGTATGTATCAATTGGAGTGAAAGGAAATTTTACATATGAAATAAATTTCATATATATCATATATCCTAAGATTTTTTCTAAGTGAAATATCATGTTTATTATGCAGTATATTAATGATCTTACATGTTAGAGTTTTTTCATAGGGGATCATGTGAAATATTTTAATTTGTAAAATTTTCAATAGAGCTGCTCACATGGAATTATGTATGTTATGAAATTTCAAAAATCAGAGGAACCATTTTTATGCCACAACACTTACAATCACACCATAATGAAATAAATTGAATAAAATAAGAATATTGGTCATGTCACAATGGATTGGGGTCTTTATATGAATAAAATTTGAATATTTTAAGAGACACTACCATTTTAGAAGTGCCCATGACATGGAGACAGTTTTTTTGGTGTGGTGTAATTAAAATAGCATACTAATTTCACTAAGATAATTTCAGAAGTAATTTTTTGTAATATATATAACTATAAGAAACAATGATTATCCAAATTCCATGGTCAAATTCATGGTCACTCCTATTACACCATGATTCAATTAAAAAAAATACAACTATAACCAATGACTTTGAGAATTAAAATGAGGAAGATTAACAGTCGAAGGTCATGATAGGATTCATAGAGGATTAAAATCATGATTCCCACGTGAATTTAATTTAATTTTTATGCATGTGGTTGGACATCCTAAAACACATTGAATATTATTATTGTCATTATTACCACCTGGAAGAAAATTAGATAAATATGTTTCATGCATGGAAGGTTCCCAATGTGTAACTTCAAGTCTACTATAAGGAGGAAATTTTTTTCATAGGTTTTTAGAGATTTTAAAAAGGGATACAAGAATATAAATTAATAGTAAAAAGGAGGTCCATAATTAATGATCATAGAGAAAGAGGATTACATGGACTGAACTTGGGAATCAAGTAGAAAAAAAATGGAGATTATGATGAGTTTATCCATATCTAAATAAATTCTAAAGGCATTTCTGAGTAGTGGGGACCCATGGACACCTCTTTTGAATCCTAGATTTTATATCTTGTGTATTGTTGAATTTTTAAAAGAATTTAGGTTCTTGAATGAAAATGGTTTCCATTATTTTGGGATTATCTTTCTTCTAATTCAGTTTTGAATTATTATTTAATATATGCGGGTAAAGTAGTTGAATTTATAGATTAAATTTCTTAAGAAATGTATTGTTTAGTATCATAATATATTTGATTAGTCTTAATTTCTTGGAGGTATGTGAGTAATTAAATCACTTTTATAGGAAAAATAACACCCATATTGAGGTCTTGGTTTGTTTTTAAAACGAAATTAGGTGTACACTTTGAGGTCTTATTGTGTGTATTGAGAAATTTAAAAAGGAGAAATTTTTTACAATGAATAAGGGTGTATTTAAAGGTTGATACTTGTTAATTTTTGTTGCTTTTAAATCTTATTCCACACTTCTTTTCAATATAATATTTTTTTTCAAAATATTCAATCTCTCTTATTTTTTTCCTTCAATATGTTTTTTTTACATTTATTTATAAAATTATCAAATCTCCAATTTTATTCTTTTTTTTAAAAAATAAAAATAATAAAAAGTGATAGTTTTGAACTTATATTGAAACATCATAAAGATAAAACCTTAGGGAATAATATACTATAATCCTTGGGGATTAAAATACTATTTATTATATTTTTTAATGTTTGTTTTACTTTTTTCATTTTTTTTATTGTTTTTGTTTCATTTTTTGTGTGTTTCTTTTCATTTTTCTATTTTTTTTAAACTTTTGAGATCAAAATGAATAAATTTTTAATTTTTAGAACCCATTAAAATTTGTAAAATGATTTTTACCATGTAAATAAACTTAAATGAATGCTAAAATGACCTTTTTTAGATTTAAAGTTTTGTGAAATTCATGAAAAAATCTTTGAATTTTGAATCCCACACCATGAATCACTGTCTGAATTTTAATAGCACTTTCTTGTGAGGATTATAAACCCTTTTAACATATTATTCAAAATAACCTCACTTCTTGAATTAACTAAAAATACTTTATTTAACCATAATTTATTGTGCTTCTATCAAAACCTTAGAGTTTTATGGAACTTGTGTTTAAGATGATTGAGAAAGTTATTTTTTATTTTAAATCTCCATTTTATGTTAAACTCTTATTCTATCCTGTCTTTTACATTTTACCTTTTTTAATCCTTTTTATCCATGAAAAACCTAGTTAGGAAGCCATATTATAAACCCGAATCCCTATCTAACCTTCTCTAGAAGAAAATTTCATAGCCTTTGTTAAACTCAAGTGTGGGTAAGGTTGTTGAATTTTGGTTTTTTGAATCATTTTGGTTTGATTTGGGAGAAAAACATAAGTCTAAGAAGCTATTTTGAATCTATATTAACTGAAACAGTTTAGAGTATATTTTTTAAAAATAAAATAATTTTAAAGATCTATTGTGTGATAAGTTCTATAAAAAAATAAACATCAAGTTTGGGGAAAATGGGAGGGATATTTCTCATTAAAAATTTGTACTGGGAAGTTCATATCACTATTTGGATTTCAATAGAATCAATCTCTTACTTCAAAATTACAATTCTCTTCATAATTTGAAATCAAAAAGTAGAAGAGAAAAGTTATTGAAGTTAGAGAGATGGAAAAGAAATTTTGTTTCTATTTAAGATATAAAGTGTGAACTATCCATAAAAATTTGAAAGATGTTAGGATTTGGATCATTGATAGTGGAGTAAGAAGGATTCCATTCTTGAGTGTAAAACTAAAATCATATATTATTACTTCAAAATGAGCCAAACCTCTTTATTCTGCCTTTGATTTTTTAACATTTAAATCCTACCAACACTTAACTAATAAATATCCCTAGAAAGTTCTCATGATTAAAATAAGTCCTTAACTCATTTGGTGGATATTTATAATCTTTTCAAGCTTATGTTAACCCTTTCATGTTTTTAGATGATAAGAACTATGATAAAATTCATATTTGTGAGATGAGAGAAATAATTGCAGTGGGTTAAGTGTTTGTGTTCGTAGGAGGATGAAAGAAGTGGTAATAAATTGAATTTAACTAATAAAGAATTTTAAATTAAGATTATTGATAAGGAATGATAATTTTGTGTTCATTGGTTTTTTAACTTTATGACTCTTAGTGGCTAGTGTTTTGAATCTACTTTGGGAATAATTTTGATGCTTACTTATCCAGGAGTCTGAGTATCAAGTGTGGGGGTTGATAGAGATCATATTTTCATCAATTTTACTTTGTATTTCAATGATTTAATCCCTTCCATTTTTTCATTTTAAGGAAAATTACATCATTTCTAGTTTTAATAAGTATTTTTTTAATTTATTTTGAAAATGGATCAATTCATTATTTTTAAGTGTTTTTAATCATTTATGAAATTATTTTAACAATCCATGATTTTTTGTGTGTGTTTTCTCAATTTTTTAGAAAATATTCATTTTGAACTTAGAAAGATGGTTTTTTTGGCTAAGTATTGGTTCAAATGTAATATATTTTGAGAAGCTAAGGGAATATGTGACATTTTATGCTTGGGAAGATTTATAAATCCAAAAATGGAAGCATGCGTATGATAATTTTCCAAAATAAGATGATACATAATATATTTTTGAATATCTAAGATAATATGTGACATATTTTTCAAAAGTGAAGTTAAATCATAGCATATTTTTTCCAAGGTGCTAATACGTAACTTAATTTTGATCTGAAGTGTGAATCTGGATAAGTAAAAAAATGTTACATGTGAATTAATTTTATTATATATATATATATAATTATCTTACATATTATGTTAGATATTAATTTTTCTTATATATTTAAAATTATGTTACATATCCTTATATCCGTATTTTTTTCTAAGTGAAAAATGGTACATATCAATTGTAGTGAATGAAAATGTTATATATGAAATAAATTTCATATGTATCATGAAACTTAGAATTTTTTTCTAAGGGTAATATCATATGTATTATTTAGGATATTAATTATCTTATTTTAGGTAGTTTTTTTAGAAAGAATCATGAAATATATTTTACCTTATAAAATTTTCAACAAAACTTCTCATATGGAATTATACACTTTGTTAAATTATAGAAATCAGATGGAATGCGGTTTCACGACATGACACTTGAAGTCATGCCCCAATGGAATAAATTGAATCAAAGAAGAAGATCGATCATGTTATAATGTATTAGGTATCATTGTGAGGAAAATTTAAATAATTTAAGATCCACTTCCATTTTAGAAGTTCCCATGATATAGAGATAGTCATTTCAGTATGGTGTAATTAAAATGGAATGTTAATTTCACCACAGGTGTTTCAGAGGTACTTTCACTTAAGATATCTACCTATAAGAAATTTGGAGAATTTTCATGTGATGGTCAAGGATGTGGTCATTCTTATTGTGATGTGATTCAATTAAAAATCTATGGTTGTGACTGGTGACTTGGTTAATTAAAATGGGAAATATTAACAATAAAAGTTCATGGGAGGATTCAAAGAGGATTAAAATATTATTTCCAAAGTGAATACCATTTACTACTTATGAATATGAGTTGTTATACCAAAATAAATTAAAGATTTATATTATCACTACTACCACATAAAATAAAATACGATAAAGGTGATACATGAATTAAAGGTTCCCAAATTATTATTTAAAGTCTACTATAGGGAGAGAATTTTTGTGTGTGTTGTTGGGGATTTTAAAAAGGGAGTCGATACCATCAATCATGAGTAGAAATAACGTACATCACCAATGACCACATAGTAAGATTATTACACAGACTAGATCTAGGTAGTGAGCATGAAAGGATGAATATTGGAACTAATCTAGCCATGTCTGGATAAACCCCTAAGGCAGTTTTGAGCAATGGAGACCCAAGGAAACCTCTTCTGATTCCTGAATTTTATTTCACGTATCCTATTGAAGTATGATAATTTGAGTTCTTTAATAAATTTTGTTGATTTTATTATAGGATTCTCTTTTTTTTAATTCTATTTTGTATTATTATCTAATTTATTCAAGTAAAGTAATTGAATTATTTTTTAAAAATTTATTAAGAAAGGTCATGTTTATGAGCACAACAGATTTGATTAGGGTTAATTATTTGGAGGTATTTGAGTAATTAAATCATTTTAATAGGATAAATAACAGTCATACAAATTCCCACTCCACCATAAGTGGTTTTATTTTGAAAAATGAATAAAAATTAAATTTTGAAGATAAATTTAAATATAATAACAGTTTGAAAATGAAGAAGAGTGTATCCAAAGGTTGAAAGTTGTTCATTGTTATTGTTTTTAAATATGATTTCAGAATCCTTTGCACTCAAATCTATTTTTTAAAAAATATTCACTCTCTCTCACTTTTCATTTAATATGTTTTATTTTTCTCTATTTCTTGTAAAAAATTAACAAATCCCTCAAAAATAGAAAAACAAAAGTGACCGTTTTGAACTTAACTTGCAAACTCCTTGAGAGACAACCTTGGGGATTTTTATACTACATTTCTTAGGGATAAAAATGTTGATAAGGATTTTGTGATAAAGATAACCTCCATCATTTTCAAGTTTCATCCATATAATAGTTGTACTTGTCTTGTGTAAGACCTCATGTATCACATTATCACCTAAAGACAGTAAAATAAAACTATAGGTGATTTCTAAAATATCAAAGGGGATATTTTCAATGGAAATATATGGTGGTCCATCAGTGAATATCATAGTCACCTTCTTCTTAGGATCACATAGGAATTCAATAATATTTGGATGGATAAATAAATCATAGTGATATTCCATAAATTAAAGTCATTTTCCCCATTTAATTTTTTTATTTTAAATTTTTTTTATGTTATCATGATGTTCAATTTGGCTCTAATATCAATTGTTGCAGGTGGTTTCGTTCTTCGAAGAAGTTCATCCACATTCAATTGATAATAAAAATATTTAATATTGATTTTGTTTTAAAAAAACATAAAATAAAAAATCTAATTATTAAATAGTTTTCAATACATAAAAAATAAATGGAAAAAAAATATAATAACAGTTCAAAAGAGAATAAAAATTTTTAAAATAGAAAATATAAATCCATTATCACAATATTATAGTGATAATAGTAATATTATACAAAGTATTTTGAAAATATCCTCAAATTACAAAAAAAATATCAAATTTTGAACAAGAGAATATTGGATTCCATGAGAATAAAAAAATAGATTCAATATTACATGATACATAAAACAAAACTATAATAAATATTCATAGAATAAAAAGTATCAAATAAAGGAAAATAAGAATCAATAATACAAAATGCTCAATGTGCATTATAAAAATAAAAGATATCAATTTTCATTATCTAAAAATGAATGAAAATAAAAGAAACTTGAGATATATATAAATAATAAAAATAGAAATGATTGCACTGCATAAAACCATGAAAATAATAAAGAAATAAAAAAAATAGGATTGATTTTATTTGATCCAAATTTTATGTATATGCATGGGGAATAATAATTATGGGTTTTCACTATGAAAAAAAAGGAAATGATAGATTACAATAGATATGACTCAATAAAATAGAAAAACTACATAATCTATTCGAGAATGAAATACTTAAAGCTCCAAGAACTTTTGATCAAACTAATATATAGGATGAAACATTTTTTTTCCAATATGGATAGGCTCACTCAACACACCTAATACATCACATCATGGTCATTACAAGGAATTAAGGGATAGAATTAAGAAATATGGATCGAGACCTCCTTCTCAAGACTCAAATTTATTGTTTCTAAAAAATCACTTCCCCTTCACAAAAATTAAGATGGTCATTGTATTATGTCACCCTTGTTATCATCCACTTGGTTTAACAGTTGAAAACCATGACCACCACATGATATATGCAAGAAATCCTCTTCACATATTCTAGAGGATTATAATAGCCACAAGTAGTGACCAACTCTATTATATCCAAAAAAGTAAAAGACAAATTTATTCCCTTTCATCCTATATCACTCTCTTTCTATCTCAGTAAAAGATAACTATAATAAACAAGGTGTGTTCCTTCCTTAGACCCCTCTTATTTATCTCAGTGAAATAAATCAAATACAAGAAACACCATCAAATGAATTGTTTCACTAATAAGAAAAGTAATAAAGTGGTAACTGAGGTGTCAAGTGCAATGACCCTGATCATTGAGGTATGTTTTTTATTTAATTATTTATGTTTTTTAGTTTATTTTGATCTAATTTCTAGTTGGATTGGGGGTATAAGGGAAGGGAGTCGATGAGGGGGAATTTAAGTGGTGTTTTAATCTGGATCTTGGATATCATTGTCACATACATGATTTATTTTAAAGTTAAATTTCATTTAATTTCCATTCATGCTTTGTTTTGGGGGTTTCCCAAGCTTTTATGGAGGAATGGGTGAGTTTTCATGAATTGGGCCAAACCGTGAGCCCAATTCTAGATTTAAAAATAAATTTTGATTCCTTTATAAATCCTTCATTTTTCAAAAAATTTCATCCATTCCAATTCCTACTTGTCATAACCTGACCTATTAATACCACCATATTAATTTGGACCATTTAAGAATCCATAATCATGGTGTATATGGGTTTTTATTTAATGGATTGGGCCTACCCAAAAGCCCATTTCCAGCATTAAAAATATTTTTTAATTCTTTAATATCTCCTTAAATATTTAATTTTTTCAGTGATTCCAACTCTCCCCCTAGCCCACATACCCAAGTCGCGCCCCCATGATCTTCTCACCCTCTTTGGAGCTCGGTTTCATCCCGAATTTGGATGAAACTTCTCAGAATTTCTCAAATCTCCTAGATTTGAAGAGGTAAATTAATTATTTAATAACTCCTTCATTTATCTCTTTTTCCCCCATTCTAGTTCCTAAATGATATCTTAAACCTTGTTCTAATCTTCCTTGAATTTTTGGCTATTTTCAAATTCAGATACTAGTGTATTTGGGGTGATTTCTTCAATATTTTTCAAGGTAATTGATTCCTTCTTGGTTTCTTCCTTTTCCCTTAGGGTTTCCTCCCTCTTTCATTATGTTCTAAAATGTAAATAAGTTAGGATTAGAACCTAGGGTTTGATTTGGTGTCTTTTTGGTCAAATATTGTGGTCTAGGGCTGAATTTATCTTCCTTGTGGTGTGGTGGTGGTGCGGTTGATGTTTTGCACCAAGTTTTAATGGATTCGACACTTTTGGTAGGTGATTACATGGTTAATAATTCCTTGATGAGTTAGTTTTCTTGTTTTACTAATTTTTCATGTTCCCCATATGTTGTGTGTGGTGTGAAAACCATTTTTTATGGATTTGGTTAAGCATTTAATTTTATAATTGCATTTTTGTTGAAGTTGTGAACTTTTCGAATGTAACACATGTGGTATCTTTTGTAGTAGTTTTATAAAATATGAATTTGATTTATTAGTTATTAAAAGGGGATGAATATTAAGTTTTTTTAATGCCTTAGTGTCATGTGGTCCTTGGAAGGGGGGTTTTGGAATAGGTTTGGTGTGTAAAACTTTGTTATACTTCTTGAAATTATTTTATAAAAATGGGTGTTTTAATTTTTATCTTTCGGGGTATTATTAAAGGTGATTTCATAACACTTGAAAGTGGTTTTATAAATGTCTCTAGGGCTGATAATTATAATTTGGTAGTGTTTTGGTGTGTTTTGTCCTTGAAATATGGTTTTGAAATGGGTTTTATGAGCAATGATTGGGTATACTCTTTGGAATTGTTTTTTGAAAGATTTGAACGATTTAATGATTTATGTAAGTGGTGAAACCATATTAGAAAACTGTTTTGGAGTGTGTTTATTCTGAAATGGTACATTTTAAATGTGAGAGGGGTTGTTTTGTGATGTGTTACATCTTGGAAATGTTTTACAAAAATGTTTGAAGGATTTACTAAAGTGTGTAAGAGATGTGAAAGTGATGTGGGATGTTTTGTGTGAGTGTGATGTGAAAAATGGATTTTGGTTATGAAAATGGTATTATGTAACATGTGACTTGGATTTTATGTGAGTTGTAATATATTGGAATGGTTTTATAAAATTGTTTAATGTATTTGTGGAAGTGTTAAAGAAATGTGAAAAGTGTTGTGGGATATTTTGGTGTGAGTCGGATTTCAAAATCAATTTGAATGAAAAGTGTAATTTTGTGACTTTTGTGGTATACATGTGGTATGTTTGGTGAAATTTTTATGAGGAAATGAAATTTTCATGTGCAAATTATATTTCTTGAATTTTTGAACTTGTTTGAGCACAAAGGGAAAACTCGGGTATCTAGGTGGGTGGATGTGTACTAGTAAGCTAGTGAATCTGTGGGGTTTGGCCTCAGTTTCACTTAGCAAGATTGATGCTTACAAATATAACTAAACTATGATGATGATGATTTGGGACCACTAGGTTATGGGTATGTTCCCTACTAGCGGTTCGTGCATGAGAATGGATATTTGTGATGGTTACTCTCACCGAGATACGAGGTACCTGGGACCCACAATAAGCTAGTGCCTATGGGTTATTTCCTATTGCTTTTTCTCCTTAGATCCTTTATACTTACTGTCATCATACAATATATTTGGCTGAAAAAATTACGTAGATTTGGAATTTATTTTAAAATTGTTGATTCTTTAAATTATCCCACTTGAAAACTGATTTTTTTATGTTGCATCTTTTAGAAATTGTAACTAGAAATTACATGTTTTTGAAAACTTGCATGATTTTTGCCTTTGAATGTTTATCGCATGGAATATCTTAGTGGTGGTATCCTACTAGGAATTGGATCACACCCTACTTACACCCTTGGGTGTAAGTAGACTTGGTTTTTTTTTGTCGCAGGTTGGGTACAGTTTTTAGTTCTAGTGGTTCGGGTTTCTAGCAAGTCCTTGGTGGTGAAGTCTTGTAGAGATGGATTGAGGGTGGTGCCCCTTGCCATGAGGGTTCTTGGGATATTTACTTTTGGTTTTTTACCTTTGTTATAGTCTTGTTCAGTTGTTTTAAAATATATAATTCAATTCTGAATTTTGGTAAAAGATTGTTTGGTTTGAAAAATCCAGATTCATTTTATTGGATTCTTTTGTTGTTTTAAGTTTATAAACTCGAGTAAATCTTTCCCAATTATCATTTTATGATACCTGGGAACTTGTACTAGACCATGGGGATTGGGAACGCCCTTCGAGCCTTGTCATGGTCCGGGTTTGGTGCCAGTATTGGTGGCGACCAGATTCAGTTCGTGACAAAATGGTATCAAAGGAGGTTCTGGTTAAATCTTTGGGTCATGTTATTTGGGAAACAGTCGGGATAGTCTAGAGTTAGGATTGTTGGGACTTGTTATTTCGGTTATGGGTATTGTGTCTGATCACCACACCTCATGACAAGATTTGAGTCGCCAGGGGAAGTCGGGATTTATATGAGTCCTTTGGATTTCTTGGATTGATGATGATTAGGGGAAATGAAAAGAGAGTTGGTTTAATGGTCTCGGTGAGATTACAGGGCCTGGAAATCCATGTGGAGTTGGGTATATTCACTATGACACTCTTTTTGATGGTGAAGTGATTAGAATATGTCTGACAACCATATGTCCAAGTCACCCACTGAAACTAGTTTCCTCTCACATTGTCTTGTGTTCTTTAGTTTTAAAATATTGAAACTTTGGTTTTAAAGTGACTTGGTTTTAAGAAGCGTAAAGTTTTTGTGAAATGATTATCTAATAAAGAGGTAATGGTTAGATTTTTTAAAATGGAGTACTGAATTTTCAGAATTGTATTGGAATGGAAAATGGTTTGTTTTCACCTCTTTTGAAAGCATGAACTATGTCAAGGTTGGTTTTGAAAAAGTGTTTCCAATAGAGTTTTCTAAACTATTGAAAGGTGTTTTAATGGGATGAGATGTTTTTAAATTGATGTGAATAACTTTAAATTGAGTTTTCATTGGAATGATTATGCCTTTTTGAAAAGTTTTTTTTAATGTGGTAATTTGGGTTCGATTTTGTGGTTAGTGGTCTTGAGAAAAAGGAAGTATTGGTTGATTGTTTTGGTTTTGAAAAGTGGAATGAGTTTTTATATTAACCTTTGGTATTTTCATGATTGACCACATGCATGGGGTTATATGGGATTATTTATGGTTAATGGAATGACTAAATGAGTTTCGGGATGGATATGAGGAGGGTGCCCGGTGTGGCATGGAAACATGCATGTGTGGGGCCCATGGGGTACCATTGGGGGATACGCTGACCGTTGAACCGTTTGTTTTCAAATAAATGTTTTTAAAAGGAAAACTTGATGTCTTTATGAGTGTTTTGGGATGTTGTGTATTATGTTTTTTTGGAAATGTTGATGTTGTGGAATGTTTTGAGTCTAAGAACCCCTCTTATTTGAACAGTGTTTTGGTTTTGTGTTTGGTCGGTAAGCTGGGTTGAAGGGATGGTTAGTGGCCTCCTCTGAGAATATTTTGGGAAGCCTTTATGGTGTTTCCCCTCATCTGTTTGGATTTTTTTGAGGTATGTCTTGACCAATGGACCAGGTTGGTTGGGTCCTTGGGTTCTCTCACTGGATTAGGTACGCCCCCATTAAGGGTTATTACGCAACTAAAGTGAAACCCAGGTTGTTTTTCCATTGGAAGATCCTGCAGTTGATCAATTTAAAGAATCTTTTTCTTGAGATTTTTAGATTGATTCTACACCCTTTACTTTCTTTATTTTTTTGTATCCTCTTGTAGCAGGAGGGTGATCATGGAAGGTTTAAAGATACCTTATCTTCTTAAGTTTCCTGGTTTGCTGAAGGTGTAAGTGGTCTGGGGTTGTTAGCATGGATGAGTATCTGGATGGTGTCTAAGAGGTCCTCTCAGCCCGTCTTAGTATCTTAGAAGAAGGAGTTCATGTTAAACTACCAGTGTGTGAAATCTGGTCATAAGAGGATATTGTGGCCACTTTCTAGAATTGTGTGTTGTTTTGGGATGTTGTATAAGGTCCCTCTCCATGAATTGTTTATATCAGTCACCATGGTCCTGTTCAGTGATGCCTTGTGATGTCATGTGCTCGATTGACTATAAAGGTGAAAGTCGTGCAATCCTATGAGAGTCTCTGTTATATTAGGAGAATGTCTATCTTGGAAAAACATCAAAATCTTCCATTTTAGAGGAAGGTGAGTATAGGTGTTCTTTAATTCTATTGTTTCTCACTAGAAGAAACAAGGTGTGATGTGTGTGCATCTTCTAAGCCCTTATTTAAGTGAAATATAAAGTTAAGGTAAAGTGAGTTTGGAATGTGTTATGTATTGTAAATATTATCGGGGATTACAGTGTAGTTGTTGGTGGCATCGAAAGAATAATTATCATTTAGGGGGTTTCCAAAGCCTAACTGCAAGGCCGAAGATGCTTCAATCATTTGAGCTCTAGCCATAGGTCTTGGAGGGAAGTTGGCTCATAGTCAGGGGAAATCCTAGGGTAATTTAAACCCTTGTACAATATCCTATCCTTATTATAAAATATAGGAAGAGTTTAAACCTCTGGTGTCATCATATTTCTTCTTTTGTTCCCATTCGGTGGAAATTGGTGGAGGGCCTCGTACCCATGTCATCACCTAATGTCATTCCCTCCCCCTTTGGTTTCCATTGAGTCATTAGAGAATGGTTGGAAATTTGGATAGACATGCTGAGGACACAGTTTTTGCACGATTAGTAGTGACTGTGTGCCAGGAAGCCATGCGGAAAGAATGATCTACATAGTTAGTGCATGGTTTCTCAAACCGTGTGGACTAACCCTGCACCCTTTCCAAATCTTTAAAAAAAAATTGGGTCTTTCTGTGTCAGTTCATGCTGGTTGGTTAATATGGTTGGTTCTTATGGTGGGGAGACCCAATATGATTCTCATGTACGATCCTTCGTAAACTTTGAATGGAATTCTACCCTTTTTACTAGGGATTCCATTCAGGCCTCCCCCTATTAGTGTCCTAATTCGGTCAAAAAAAATATAGGTTGTCTCTTATGGTGGGGTGCCTATTTGTGTCCCCCCATACCAATAGCTCAAATTTATCCATGGTCTTGTCTTGGTGGTAGGT
This sequence comes from Viscum album, assembly GCA_963277665.1. Classification (NCBI taxonomy): domain Eukaryota; kingdom Viridiplantae; phylum Streptophyta; class Magnoliopsida; order Santalales; family Viscaceae; genus Viscum; species Viscum album. The sequence continues at coordinate 1,347,059,626 of OY728140.1, read as the reverse complement.
AGTCTCATTCGTAACTATCTAGATACCAACATCTTCCTTTAGTAAACGTTGTGATTGTAGAGCTCCCAATGGTTTTGTTAAAGTAAGGTAATTGTAACCTTGTTCAAAGTTGTTGTTCATTTGGGTGAGTTGCTTGAGTCTTGTTCGGATAGTGTTTGAGGAGTTTTATTTTGGTATAAAGTATGAATTTGATTGATCATTTCAATAAAGTGATGTAAGTTTGTGTTGTGAGATTAATCATTCCTTAATTGATCACTAGAGGTGTTTTGACCCTTGGGGGCGAAGCTTGGCAAAGAAGTACATCTTGGTTTATCGGTTGGGTTTGGTTTTTGTATCTAGCATTGTTGTGGATTTCTGGGGACGGAAAGTTTTCATGGTGGGGAGAAATGTCACATAAATGAATTATTTTAAAGTTAAATTTCATTTAATTTCCATTCATGCTTTGTTTTGGGGGTTTCCCAAACTTTTATGGAGGAATTGGTGAGTTTTCATGAATTGGGCCAAACTGTGAGCCCAAATCCATATTTAAAAATAAATTTTGATTCCTTTATAACTCCTTCATTTTTTCAACATTTTTCATACATTCTAATTCCTACTTGTCATACCCTGACCTATTAACACCACCATATTAATTTGGACCATTTAAAAATCCATAATCATGGTGGATATGGGTTTTTATTTAAGGTATTGGGCCTGCCCAAAAGCCCATTTCCTGCATTAAAAAAAATTTAATTCTTTAATATCTCCTTCAATATTTACTTTGTTTCGGTGATTACAACTCTCCCCCAATCCCACATACCCAAGGCGCGCCCCCATGCTCTCCTACCCCTATTTAGAGCTCAGTTTCCTCACAAATTTGGATGAAACTTCTCTGAATTTCTCAAATATCCCATATTTGAAGAGGTAAATTGATTATTTCATAACTCCTTCATTTATCACTTTTTCCCCCATTCCAGTTCCTAAATGATCTATTAAACCTTGTTCAAATCTCCCTTGAATGGTTGGCTGTTTTTAAATTCAGATACTGGTGTATTTGGGGTGATTTATTCAATATTTTTCAAGGTAAGTGATTCCTTCTTGGTTTCTTCCTTTTCCCTTAGGGTTTCCTCCCTCTTTCATTATGTTCTAAAATGTCAAAAAGTTAGTGTTCGAACCTAGGGTTTGATTTGGTGTCTTTTTGGTCAAATATTGTGGTCTAGGGCTGGATTTATCTTCCTTGTGGTGCGGTGGTGGTGCGGTTGATGTTTTGCACCAAGTTTTGAGGGATTCGACACATTTGATAGGTGATTTCATGGTTAACCATTCCTTGATGAGTTAGTTTGCTTATTTTACTGTTTTTTCATGTTCCCCATATTCTATGTGTGGTGCGAAAACCATTTTTTAGGGATTTGGTTAAGCATTTAATTTTATAATTGCATTTTTGTTAAAGTTGTGAACTTTTTGAATGTAACACATGTGGTATCTTTTGTGATAGTTTTATAAAATATGAAATTGATTTATTAGTTGTTGAAATGGGATGAAAATTTTGTTTTGTTAATGTCTTAGTGTCATGTGGGCCTTGGAAGGGGGTTTTTGGAATAGGTTTGGTGTGTAAAACTTTGTTATACTTCTTGAGAGTATTTTATGAAAATGGGTGTTTTCATTTGTATCTTTCGGGGTATTATTCAAGGTGATTTGATAACACTTTAAAGTGGTTCTATAAATGTATATAGGGCTTCTAATTATAATTTGGTGGTGTTTTGGTGTGGTTTTATCCTTCAAATATGGTTTTGAAATGGGTTTTATGAGCAATGATTGGGTATACTCTTTGGAATTGTTTTATGAAAGATTTGAATGATTTAATGATTTATGTAAGTAGTGAAACCATATTGGAAAAATGTTTTGGAGTGTGTATATTCCGAAATGGTACATTTTAAATGTGAGAGGGGATGTTTTTTCATGTGTTACATCTTGGAAATGTTTTACAAAAATGTTTGAAGGATTTACTGAAGTGTGTAAGAAATGTGAAAGTGATGTGGGATGTTTTGTGTGAGTGTGATGTACAAAATGGATTTTGGTTATGAAAAGGGTATTATGTAACATGTGACTGGGTTTTTATGTGAGTTTTAATATATTGGAATGGTTTTATAAAATTTTTAATTGATTTTTGTAAGTGTTAAAGAAATGTGAAAAGTGTTGTGGGCTATTTTAGTGTGAGTCAGATTTCAAAATCAATTTGAATGAAAAGTGAACTTTTGTGAATTGTGTGGTATACATGTGGGATGTTTGGTAAAATTTTGATGAGGAAATGATATTTTCATGTGAAAAGTATATTTCTTGACTTTTTGAACTTGTTTGAGTACAAAGGGAAAACCCAGGTATCTAGGTGGGTGGACATGTACTAGTATGCTAGTGAATCCGTGGGGTTTGGCCTCAGTTTCACTTAGAAATATTGACGCTTACAACTCTAACTAAACTATGATGATAATTATTGGGGACCAATAGGTTATGGGTATGTTCCCTACTAGTGTCTCGTGCATGAGAATGGATATTTATGATGGTTACTCTCACCAAGATACGAGGTACCTGGGACCCACAACGTGCTAGTGCCTATTTCCTATTGCTTGTGCTCATTAGATCCTTTATACTTACCATAGGCATATGGTATATTTGGCTGGAAAAATTCAGTAGATTTGGAATTTATTTTAAAATTGTTGATTCTTTAAATTATCCCACTTGAACACTGATTTTTTTAAAGTTGCATCTTTTAGAAATTGTAACTAGAAATTACATGTTTTTGAAAACTTGCATGCTTTTCATCTTTGAATGTTTATCGCATGGAATCTCTTAGTGGTGGTATCCTACTGGTAATTGGCTCACACCCTTCTTACACCCTTGGGTGTAAGTAGACTTGTTTGTTGTTTTTTTGTCGTAGGTTGGGTACAGTTTTTAGTTCTAGTGGTTCAGGTTTCTAGCAGGTCCTTGGTGGTGAAGTCTTGTGGAGATGGATTGAGGGTCGTACCCCTTGCCATGAGGGTTCTTGGGCTGTTTAATTTTGGTTTTGTACCTTTGTTATAGTCTTTTTGAGTTGTTTTAAAATATATAATTCAGTTCTGAATTTTTGTAAAAGATTGTTTGGTTTGAAAAATCCAGATTCGTTTTATTGGATTCTTTTGTTGTTTTAAGTTTATAAACTCAGGTAAATCATTCCCAATTCTTATTTTATGATACCTAGGAACTTTTTCCATCCCTTAGGGATCGAGAACACCCTTTGAGCCTTGTCATGGGCTGGGTTTGGTGTCGGTATTGGTGGCAACCAGATTCGGTTTGTGACAATCATGAGCTGTTGCATACCAAATATGGGGTGTTTGTTACCTAATGGATGTAGTAGTGAATAAAAATGTGAAATGGATGGCTTGGGGTGGGTTGGGTCGAACCTATATAGTCCTAAGCCCGTGTGAGCTTGATATCGTAAAATTCCACATTTTAAATTGGTGGATTTATCAAACTCACTCTATTGCACAATGGATTTAGGAAAGCCCATGGGCAACCCATATTATTTATTTTTATTATTATTATATATTTTTAATTTTAAATATAATGAAAAATGTTATTATATATTTATATATATGTGACAGAAATATAAAAAAATAAGAAAAAATTTAAAAATGTAACACATGTTGGTGGGTGGGCAGTCTAGAGGGGGAGGTGTGCGAGCAGAGAAGATGATGTGGAATATATTCGTTTTCATGGGGAGAGTGGCCTCGAGTGTTACTGGTGGACAAGGAATCATTGAGGTGATAGCCTAAAAATGGATAAGATGGCGGATGGACTATAGGGAAATAGTGGCAACGACATAGATTGGATTGGTCGGTGGTGCAGGCGTCGTCGACCAGTGGGGCAGGCATCATCGTTAGATGTTCGGGTTACAAGGTCAATGGTGATACGTAGTGAGGAAACCAGTGGTGTTGTATTAATCCTAGAGGGGGGAGTTCAGTGATGATTTAGGCCCTGAAGAAGGCATTGACGTGATAGAGTGGGTGGCGATGGGTTGTGGTTGGCGGTGTGTGAGTCAGCAAATAAAGTTTAGGTGTTGTTTTAGGAGGCTAAAGCCAAGAAGGTTGGTGTCTAGATGATGGGGTGGGTGGGGAAAATGGGTGGGGGTGAATCTAGTGGTGCATCTAGTTGATGGTTAGAGGTGGGGATGAGAAGGTAGGAAAACTAGATAATTGGTTATGCATGGAAAGGGGAGGTAGGGAGGAAACACGCAACACAATGAATTTTAAATTAAAGGAAACGATGCCTTGGAAATGAGAGGGGGGTGAGGCATGTAAGGGTTGGTGTCCTGAGAACCAACTATTTTGTACTTTGATTACATGAATGTTCACTTATTATATATTGTTCATTATTCTGCATGACTATAATATAATAATGTCCTGGAATATTTTTGGTATTGATAAGGTCATGGCAGATCTCCGCTATAATGAGATCCTTGAAATGCTATAACAATATTCTTAAATAAAGTTCTACGGTTGGATGACATACTATGATAGGACACATAGTATATAGACAGTCATGTGTGAGTACTCATAAGAAGACAAGACTCTCTCTCATGGAGTTCTCACCTGGTAATCTCCAAGATGGGAGATTATGAGAACAGACCCACCAGTTGAAATTCTGCATGTCTTGATGTCATCGGACATTTCTATCTATGAGCATGTGTAATGGTCCTTAGACTAGAAGATTATCATTAACTCATGTCATGACTCGCGCACTTAGATTTGCTGATGAAAACTATCATGCAGACAGTTGGCGGGAAGTAGGGTACGTTGGGTGCGTCACGAATGACATGTTGTTAATGGATAAGACTAGGAAGGATTTTTCCCTTCCATTTATGGAAGTTGATATCTCAGCCCTTTGATTGAAATAGAACTATCGCATTAAATTCCATGGCCATGGTGTAAACGACGAGTTTATTTCAGGTAGTCAAAGAATGATGGATCAAGCATATAGGTTTATGACACTGCCATGAAACCTGCTTGATGAGATATTGAGACAAAGGGAATAATTTACACAGTAAGCGTTCATATGAGGTGATACGTCAATGCGGCATCAACTTCTTTACCTCAGGTGCCTTGACTCATTACTAGACAGTAATCTTGGACTTTAGACAAGACCGCCTAATGCCAACGAGAAAGAGGCCTAGAGGGTCACACACTAAGTGTATTCAAGTATCTCAAGTAGAATAAAGATTACTCCTGTATGTGGTTTAATAATTATTCAAGGAAGCCTAAAATCATTTTAATGTTGTAGGATGAATAAAATAAAACAAGCACACGCCGTGTATTAATAATTACATTCTGTGTAGTTTTATTTTGAAAACAAGTACATGTCGTGTATTATTAAATGTACACACCGTGTAGTTTTCATTTTCAAAATAAAATGAATAAATGAAAACAAGATATACACACTATGCACATTGAATATACACGCCGTGTAGTTTTTCTAGTCAGGATTTTGAGGAAATATCATTTTATTAAATGATATTTATTATAATCAGTGTGGCCGCATTTCAAGAAATTAATGACTTGACATGGGGTTTTCAAAAGGGAGTTAATGAAATAAATAAAACGCATAATGCGTTTATTTATTGTCATAACTCTACAACCTCAAACCCGATTATAAATATCCTCACAACCCCAACTCTTTTCCTAACACAAGAGAATCGTTGTGTACAACAATTCTGGAGAATTATTTCAAGGCCGAAAGAACCTCTTCCTCCAAGAACGCTCTCAAGACCGAGAGAGATCCTCTTCCATCGGATCAAGACGATCTAAGGTGGACAACGCAAGCAAAGGTTTATCCATTCTAGCACCCAGAGACTCCTTTGGCGATTTCCCGAGATACGAGGTACACATGTGGATCACCGCTAGAGGAAGTCTACACTTGGCTTCTACGACGCAACGACAAATCACATCAGAACGTGATCAATAACATCAATGAAGAAAGAACACCCAAAAGGTATTACTTTTAAATTTATTAAATTAATTATAATCAACTTGTAATGATCCTAATTTGTGGTTCTGGGAATTTCCTTTTCTTTGTCTATTTCTGTGATTCGATCCGTGGATACTGGCGTTTATCGTCGTATTGATCCCAGATTGATCATTGTTAATGACAAAAAGCCAAGTGGGCACATCCACCCACGCGCTTCCGCTGCGCCTGGAACCTTCAAATGCTATCAGAGGGAGGTTACAACGTTGATTATAGTTATTTAATTTTCATTGATAATTTACGTATTTATATTTGATTCAATTTGAAATAAATCATTTTATAAATCTGAATAAACGAGATTTGTTCTTCCTCCTTCGTTTCTTGATTCATATCACAGAAACGCCCTTTTAATTTTGATTAAAATAAAAACAAGGATCTCATCTGGAGAAGCCGCTCTTTCTGTCTGTACAACACGGTAATACACGATGTGTAATGAAAACTACATGTCATGTACTTAGGTTCAACGAACCGGTACTGGTCCGCCAAACTACACCATGTGAATTGATTACACCTAAGCATTTAACACCCCGTGTTGACCAAAATTAAATGACACGTGGGAAGCGGAATACATGGCATGTATGTTGGAGCAACACACCATGTAGTCCGATCCGGCCCAAGTGAAATTGTGTACAAAGAAGAATCTGCGTACCACGTACACGGGATCGCCAGGCCGGTTACCACGTAACAAGGAAGTACACGCCATGTATGATTTATCTACATGCCGTGTACTCCAAAATTTACAAAGTACAGAAAACACGCCAAATCCCCTGGCATGTACTTTGGATAAAGGGTGAAAAGAAATACACGCCATATAAATATAAACTACGCACCGTGTACTTTCCAGAAATTTCACCAGGTTTCATCCAAAAGTACAAAGACCTGTACAGGGAATATGGATGAGAAGAATCTCAAGGAAATTTAGAATGGAATTTAAGATAAAGAATTGATTAATTATAAGATCATAATTAATTGAATTATAGCATGACTTATCTTAAAAGAACAATTAAAAGAATTTGAATTATAAATATGTGTAAATGTCGTTGCATGCTATGGATGATCATGAGCTAGACCAAAGACCCTTTTTATGTGTGTATGGTTTCATTTAAATTTGTTTAATTTAAATTCGTTGTCCTGTGAGCCTTCTTACAATAAAATGTAGGGCCTGTGTGACCATGGTTTCATTAATGTAAACTCCATGTAATGGAGGATTTCTCAAGCCAGAGGAGACGGTTCAAAATCCAAAGCTGAGGCGAAACCAACCCAAGAAGATAAAAAAGTGGACAGGTGGGAGCTGCAAAACACGAACCATCAGGTTCGAGGTGTTTTCCCTAGGTCAGGGTTAGCTTATCAAAACTGCTAGATAAGCTAACCAATAGAATCTCATGATCATGCCATCTTATTTTAATTGTGTCTGATTGCATGGTTTATTTATTATGTATGTGTTGTCGCGATCACATAATTAATAAACAAGCATGCAAAGATGGAATAAAATAAAAAAAACCAGACTATGGGTAAACATTATCAGAACATGGTTAATCACTTAAGCAAGCATCACTTAATATTAACAAGCATGTGATAATGCAAAACTACGCATAAAGAATAAAATCCCTCAAATACCATATTAAGTCAGACCAAGCCTTCCATCACTTGATTAAGGGAAAGACTCAATAAAACTATATGTTTGAACAACACTTGTTGGGAAACTTACTTTTATAAAGGAAGTACTTATGAAAGGTTTCAGGTTGACTTAACCATATTACATCAAGAGGAGTAGCCCTTGCTAGACTTGATGTAATATTGAAGGAAAGATTTGAGAAAATATAAGTCAGGATTTTAGGATTGGGGAGTCCACTCAACATATCAAGGAACTGTAAGCTCACAGTTGGCAAAGACCTGCCTACCTAAATACCTTCAAATAGCTTGACCAACCCTTGTTGGGTTTATGTGAAGGGGAATATGGATCCTTTCCACTAGAATGCCAAAGAAACTGGAAATTATGAGTTCAATGGTGAGGGCCATTGGGACTTGATAAAATAGTGGGAGAATTAATAAATTCATTTATTATTTTTCATAAAATGTAATAAAAAGATACTGATAAATCAGCTCTTTTAATTTGTAGAAAGGAAATGAAAAACTCGTCAACCACATTTTCTCTGCGATCAATTATGGATAAAGACAATATCCTCACCGGCAGTAAATTTTAGGAATGGTTTAGGAGCCTTCGGGTTATCATATGCCATGAACGAAAGTTTTACGTGCTGGAGTCCTCACTTCCTGATCCACCTACCCAAGAGGTGAGTGATGAAGATTTACTAGTCTATGATCAACATTTGAGCGATGCACTCGACGTTCAATGTTTGATGCTTTCATCAATGTCTAGTGAGATCATGAAGTCTCATGAAGACATGGATGCCTACAGTATACTCGAGCACCTCTGTGGTCTATACCAGGAGAGATCAAGATTAGAAAGGTTTGAGATCTCCAAGGCTCTATTTCAGAGCAAGCCTAGAGAGGGTTCCCCAGCTGGGACTCATGTAGTCAAGCTCATTGGTTACATTGATCACTTGGAGGTTCTAGGGTTTAAACTCCCCGAAGAACTGGGTACCGATCTCATTCGTGCATCACTCTCCCAGAGCTTATCAAACTTTGTTGTGAAATTCAACATGAACAACATTGATAAGTCTTTGTCTGATCTTCTTATCCTCATTATCCAAGTGGATAATGACATGAAGAGTGAAAAACCTTTTGTCCTTATGGTGAATAAAAGGAAAGGAAAATATATTTAAGCCCAAATCATATTCAAGGCCTTCCAAGAAAAGGAAGATCAAAGGGGAGGCAAGGGAATAGGATGTTGTTTGTTTTGCATGTGGCAAGAAGGGCCACTGGAAGAAAAACTGCACCCAACCAAGGAAGAAAGGGGAAGCTCCAGGTGCATTTGTCATCGAATGAAATCTATTTGTTTCTACAAATTGGGTATTAGATACAGCTTGTGGTGATCACATATGTATCCAAATACAGGAACCAAGTAGATTCAAGAATATTGATCGAGGGTAGGTAGATCTACGAGCAGCCAACGGAGCCAGACTTGCTGTTGTAGCTGTCGGGGACTACCACCTCACATTGCCTACTGGGATGGTCTTGGTTTTGAAAGGATGTTATTATGTACCCTATGTAACCAAAAACATTATTTCAGTATCCAGATTAGATACTGATGGATTCATATTCAAGTTTGGAAGTGGATGTTTCTACTTTTATAAAGATAGCATTTGTTTTGGTAGGTCACATTTATATAATTGCCTTTATGTGTTATACAACACAAACCAAGTAATGGAAATCAACGACAAAGTTAATTCAAATGACTCATACCACACCCAACTTTGGCATCACCAGCTAGATCATGTCAATGAGAAACTTTTGATAAAATTACATCAATATGGGTATTTAGATTCTTTAGAACTAAAACCACTTGGTGTATGTCATGCGTGTCTACAAGGCAAGATGACCGAAGCCCCATTTAATGGGAAAGGTGAAAGGGCTAAAGATCTTCTAGAATTAGTTCACATAGATGTGTGTGGGCCATTTCCAGTTGAAGCAAGGGGTGGGTTCTCATACTTCATAACTTTTACTGATGATTTTAGTAGATATGGATATATTTACTTAATGTGGTATAAGTTAGATTCTTTTGATCAGTTCAAAGAATACAGGAATGAATTTGAGAACCATCTTGGTAAGAAGATTAAGAAACTCCGCTCAGAAAAAGGAGGAGAATATCTTAATCATAACTTCATTGATTTCTTACGGGAGTTTGGTATTCTACCTCAACTCACTTCTCCTTACATACCTCAGTGGAATGGTGTAAGTGAAAGGAGGAACCGCACCCTGTTGGACATGGTGAGATCAATGATGAGTCATGCGAGTCTTCCATTATCCTTTTGGGGATATGCATTACAAACAGCAGCACACATACTAAACCAAGTACCAACTAAATCGATAAATGGTATTCCATATGAGTTATGGTGTGGACGCAAAGCCATGTTATCGAATTTACATGTGTGGGGTAGCAAAGCATTTGTTAAGGCCTCTTCAGGTAAAAAACTTGCACCCCGAAGCACAAAGTGTATCTTTATAGTATATCCCAAGGAAACAAGGGGATATTACCTATACAACCCCTCATACAAAAAGGTTATAGTGGCAAGACACACCATATTCCTTGAAAGGTAGCACATCTCTAAAAGAGATAGTGGGAGCGAGATATACTTCGATGAAGTCGAGGCTCAAGATACATAGGAGTTGGTACAAGAACAGATTCCACAAAGCCCTGTGGAAGAACAATATGTTCCAGAGACACAAGAACTACGTAGGAGCACGAGAGAGGTGAGAGAACTAGAACGATATGGTTTTCTTGTCACCGAGGATGGTGACTCATTATTGGTTGACAATGATGATCCTCTTACCTACAAGGAAGAAGTTGAAGGAACAGACGTTGCCAAGTGGTAAGAATCCATGAATTCTTAAATTGATTTCATGTACCAAAACCAAGTCTAGATTTTGGTAGATCCTCCAGTTTATATAAATACTATTGGTAATAAATGGGTATTCAAGAAGAAAATGGACAAGGAGGGGAAAGTTAGCACCTATAAGGCACGAATGGTTGCAAAAGGTTTTAGACAGCGTCAAGGAATTGACTATGATGAAACCTTTTCACCAGTTGCGATGCTGAAATCTATCAGAATCCTATTGGCCATTTTCTCTTACCATGACTATGAAATTTAGAAAATGGATGTCAAAACAGCTTTCCTTAATGGGAACCTCCAGGAAGATGTCTACTTGTCACAACCTGAATGGTTTGTGACTCCAAAGGATGCCAACAAGGTATGAAAGTTGCAGAAATCCATTTATGGATTAAAGCAAGAATCAAGGTCATAGAACATTAGTTTTGATGAAGCTGTAATGGAATTTGGCTTTGTTAAGAACGAATGTGATCCTTGTGTCTACAAAAGTTTTAGTGGAAGTGCAGTCGTTTTCCTAATTTTATATGTTGATGACATATTACTAATTGGAAATGAAGTACTTGTCTTACATTCAGTTAAGGCACGGTTGCAAAAATGTTTCTCCATGAAAGACTTGGGCGAGGCAGCATATATTCTTGGGATCAAGATCTATCATGATAGATCCAAGAGAATACTGGGCCTGAGTCAAAGTACATACATTGACAAGATACCAAAGAGATTCGGTATGGAACAATCCAAGAGGGGATTATTTCCAGTGTCACATGGCATTCATCTTTCCGAGAAAATGTGTCCTCAGACACATGAGGAAAGAAAGATAATGGAAAGGATCCCTTACGCATCCGTAATTGGGTCAGTCATGTATGTTATGTTATGTTATGTACGAGGCTAGATGTTGCTTACGCATTAAGTGTGGTAGGTAGATATCAAGCTGATCTAGGAGACTGCCATTGGATGGCAGTCAAGACTATCCTCAAGTATCTGAGGCGTACTAAGGATATGTTCTTGGTTTATAGAGGAGATGAGGAACTAGTCATCAGAGGACATGTAGATGCTAGTTTCTATACTGATCAAGATGACATGAATTCACAGACTGGATATATCTTCAGTTTGAATGGAGGTGTAGTGAGTTGGAAGAGCTCAAAGCAAAGTGTGGTGGCAGATTCTACAACAGAGTCCGGGTATATCGCAGCTTCTAAGGCAGCTAAAGAAGTAGTATGGATGTGAAGCTTCATCCAAGAGCTGGATGTAGTACCGAGCAATAAAGATCCTATCACACTCTATTGTGATAATACTGCAGCGGTGGCACTTGAAAAAGATCCAAGGTCACATCAGCAGACAAAGCACATACTTCGGAAGTATCATCTCTTGAGGGATTTTTCTCAGAGAGGTGAAGTTGCAGTAAGCAGTATTTCTATGGAAGACAACGTGGTGGACCCCTTGACTAAAGCCTTGACTCAGTAGAAACATGATCATCATGTGAGGTCTAGCGGACTAAAATTCGTAGGCAGTTGGCTCTAGTCCAAGTGGGAGTTTGTAAGGGTTAGTGTCCTGAGAACCAACTATTTTGTACTTTGATTACATGAATGTTCACTTATTATATATTGTTCATTGTTCTGCATTACTATAATATAATAATGTCCTGGAATATTTTTTTCATTGATAAGGTCATGGTAGATCCCCACTATGATGAGAACCTTGAAATGCTATAACAATATTCTTAAATAAAGTTCTACGGTTGGATGACATGCTATGATAGGGCACATAGTATACAGATCGTCATGTGCGAGTACTCGTAAGAAGACAAGACTATCTCTAATGGAGTTCGCACCTGGTAATCTCCAAGATGGGAGATTATGAGAACAGACCCGCCAGTTGCAATTCTGCATGTCTTGGTGTCATCGTACATTGCTATCTACGAGCATGTGTAATGGTCCTTAGACTGGAAGATTATCATTAACTCATGTCATGACTCGTGCACTTAGATTTACTGATGAAAACCGTCACGCAGACAGTTGGTGGGAAGTAGGGTATGTTGGGTGCGTCACAAATGACATGTTGTTAATGGATAAGTTGAGGAAGGATTTTTACCTTCTATTTATGGAATTTGATATCTCGTCCCTTTGATTGAAATAGAACTTTCGCATTAAATTCCATGGCCATGGTGTAAACAACGAGTTTATTTCAGGTAGTCAAAGAACGATGGATCAAGCATATAGGTTTATGACACTGCCATGAAACCTGCTTGATGAGATATTGAGAAAAAGGGATTAAATTACATAGTAAGCATTTTTATGAGGTGATACGTCAATGCAGCGTCAACTTCTTTCCCTTGGGTGCCTTGACTCGTTGCTAGACAGTAATCTTGGACTTTAGGCAAGACCGCCTAATGTCAACGAGAAAGAAGCCTAGAGGGTCACACACTAAGTGTATTCAAGTATCTTAAGTAGAATAAATATTACTCCCGTACGTGGTTTAATAATTATTCAAGGAATCCTAAAATCATTTTATTGTTGGAGGAAGAATAAAATAAAACAAGTACACGCCGTGTATCAATAATTACACACCGTGTAGTTTTATTTTGAAAACAAGTACACACCGTGTATTATTAAATGTACACGTCATGTAGTTTTCATTTTGGAAAGGAAATGAATAAATGAAAACAAGATATACATGCCATGTACATTGAATGTACATGCCGTGTATTTTTCAATGGAAAACAAGTACACACCGTGTATTTATTAATACACGCCGTGTAGTTTTTCCAGTCAGGATTTTGAGGAAATATCATTTTATTAAATGATATTTATTATAATCAGTGTGGGCACATGTCAAAGAATTAATGACTCGACATGGGGTTTTCAAAAGGGAGTTAATGAAATAAATAAAATGCGTAACGCATTTATTTATTATCATAACTCTACAACCTCAAACCCGATTATAAATATCCTCACAACCCCAACTCTTTTCCTAACACAAGAGAATCGGTGTGCACAACAATTCTGGAGAATTCTTTCAAGGCTGAAAGAACCTCTTCCTCCAAGAACGCTCTCAAGACTGAGAGGGATCCTCTTCCATCAGATCAAGATGATCTAAGGCAGACAACACAATCAAAGGTTTCTCCATGCTAGCACCCGGAGACTCCTTTGGCGATGTCCTGAGATACGAGGTACACATGTGGATCACCACTAGAGGAAGTCTACACTTGGATTCTACGACGCAATGACGAATCACATCGTAACGTGATCAAGAACATCAATGAAGAAAGAACACCCAAAAGTTATTTCTTTTCAATTGATTAAATTAATTATAATCAACTTGTAACAATCCTACTTTGTGGTTCTGGGACTTTCCTTTTCTTTGTCTATTTCTGTGATTCGATCCATGGAGACTGGCATTTATCGTCGTATTGATCTCGGATTGATCATTGTTAATGACAAAAACCCAAGTGGGCACATCCACCCACGTGCTTCCGCTGCGCCCGGAACCTTTAAGGCGTTCTTACGAATGAAGTTCGTGCATGCAGGGTAAAGTGAATGTGATGCATGCATCATAGATTTGAAAATTGTATTTGAGTCTCAAGATAATATAGGTTTTTGTAAAATGAAATTTAAAATAATGGCATGCAAGCTGACTCATATCCATGCAGGTTTACCCACACAGGTTAGTTGTCTATTCAGTTTATCTATATAATCCTATTTTTGAATGCAGTTCTTTTTAATAAACCCACCCCACCTCAAACTTGCCCAAGCTCACTTGACCTATGGGCCCGCATCCTATTTCGCACTGCTAGTAGACTTCCAGCAGGTACCTAATGATGGGTAACCAGGTACTCGATAGCATGTTGTGTGGTTTTTTTAAAGAGGGGCATTTCTATTTTTCATGGTTGTGGTATTTAACCTTAAATCCTAGATTCATCATGTTAGGGATCATTTTTTTGAACTTTAGAGGCCTATATATCTCTCTTTCATCTTCCAACTTCTAGGATTGATTTCTTCTTTGTTTGAGGTTGGATTTTTGATTTGTTGGTGGAATTAGAACTATCTCAGTAAGTGCTTCAAGAACCCTTATCTTTTTGTACAAAGATAATGGGGTTTATTATGTGAGGTGGGTAACCTTTAGCTTTTTATAGTGCTAATCTTGTGATTTTATATAATATGTTCAATGTTTTTTTGTTTAATAACTTATTGAGAGTTTGTTGGAATGGAATATTAGCTCCATTTTTGAAGAATAATTTTCTATGAATTTTTGAATGAATTTTGTGTTATAAAATTGTGTTTAGGTGGTAGAATTATATAAATGCATGTTAAAAGAGAATAATTAGTAAGGAGATTGGCCAATTAAAATTTGGAAATGGTGTAGTAATTAATGGAATAATTAATAATGAGGAAATAAGGGATCAGTGTGCTGTTTAATTAATTGTTTGTAGTGTTAAGTGTGTTCCACATCTATATAAATTCATATTATGCTTTTATGAATTTTAATGAGTTGTTATAAAGTTGTATCTCATACTTGTTTAGCTTGGGAAAAGGCTATTGTAAACATGGTATAAATGGGTGAAAATTCTCATGTTATGAGGGTTAAACACACTAAATGAATTAGGAGAATAATTTGTGTGTTTTGGTAAACATGAACATGGAAGAGGTGTGGTGTCGGGGACATGTGCATGATGGAAATTACTTTTAAAGTGATGAAAAATGACTTGAATATGGGGATACAGTTTCTTAATGTTGATTGATTAAGTAAATGGTTAAAGTGATTAAAATGGGGATTTTTGGTATGTAATTGCTTGCTGGAAATTAAGTGTTTAAGCATAGAAGTGTGATTGGGGCTATTGGTGTTTTAATTTGTTTTTGCAAAGTGTTTGTGTTACTCAAGTGGGATAACTTAAGGCTGAATTTGAGGTGTTTTGCTGAAAATTAAGCGGTGATTGGGTGTTTTCCGCTGACTCTTTTGTGGTTGTGAATAGTGTCATGAAGTTGGTTACTTGCATCAAGCCTTGGGTTAGGATGAGATAAGAGATGTTATTTTGAGATCCATGTGTTTGGCTTGGCCTTGAGTTAGGCCCGGGTAATTATGTGATTCCATGTGTTTGGCATATGAGATGATGTGATGTCATGAGTTTGGCATATGAGATGATGATATGGCATAAGTTTGGTTACCATATTCTATAGTTTCATCATTGGTTGAAGTCGGTGTAAGTTTATTTGGATGACTTGGTTTGCACCCAATACTTTATTTGCATACTAAAAATGTTGTTGTTAAATCATTTAAAGATTTACACTATTTATATGATCACATTTAACTCCATTGGATGTGAGGGGTTCTAGTGGTTTCTACTGAAGATCATATTCTCACTCTCTGTACATACACACCTCATGTGCATATGGATTATGTGCATGACATTTCAGGTAAAGGCAAGAGGCCTTTGTAGCTGGGAGATGATGTCAAGAGATATCCTTGTACGGAGTTTGTGTGCTTTTAGAGTTGTGTTGAAGAGGTTGTCCACACCTTGTTTTACATTCTATTTCAGTTGTATTGTTATGATACATGTGGGCATTTGTGGATTATTATTATGACATATTAGGCATGTTTATATTGTTTTTGCTTCTTATTATTATTGTATCATTTATTTTGTTCTTTTGATGTGATGGACTATTATAAGGTAAATCTCTCCCCAGGCGATATTCTTAAACTCTCAATGCTAGTCACTAGTCTCGAGTGATCAAGGAGCACACAAGAGGCTGTGTAGTGTTTCTCCTCGACGGCACGGTGATGCCAAGGCGGGACGTTACATAAGGCGATGAACATCGGGTGGTTAGACATGCGAGGCAAAGTGAGAATCTCGGGGGAAATCGAGCGACGTCTCGTGAATTTGACTAACTCAAATTAGGGCAAAGGGTCAGAAAAGGCGGGACACACTAAGGACTTCTATTAGATAACAGGGGTTGTCAAGGATCCAAGCAAGTTATCTCAGTGAGAAAATGATTCAAGGAAACACACAAGGGAACAAGTAGAGTCATATAATATGTGTAATCAACAGCTAAAATGACAGTTGAGTGAAATAGATAAGTCGCAAGTAATCAGGTCACAATAGATGAAAGCAGACTAAACAGAATGACCAAGTAAGAAGCCTAGATATAAGCCTAAGAAAAATTAAAAGAAGGGTCTGACAAACATTAAATACCCAAGTGTAACTTACAATCACAAACCAATATTTATAAAATACATTTTAATATCATTTTTGATTGACAAATTTGAAGCCATGCACTACCACAGAAACAGCTTTACGCAACGTCGTCATTTAACAACGCTAAAAAAACGCTAATAAATAGGGTACCTTTATCAGCATTAAGAAAAAGCACTAATAAAGTGGAACCTTTATCGTTGCTAATAAAAAGCGCTGATAAATGGTGCTTTTAACAGCACTAAAAACGTTGTTAAAATTATATCTTTATCAGTGCTTTTTTTAGTAGTGGTGATAAAGGGGGGTCTTTATCAGCGTTTTTTTAATAGCGCTGATAAAGAGTATATTTCAAAAAAATCATTAAAAATAATATATGAATATATTTATATTGATATAAATATAATATATAATTTTTAAATATGTTTTAGGTATAAATAGACATTTACACTTAATATATAAGATATTTAGTGAAAATCACTTACAAAATATTTAAAAAAATATTATTAATTAATAATTTGCTAATTATTATCGAGTAGTAATCATTTAATAACAATTTTAAGAAACAAAAAAATCAAAAAAGTAAGAAAAGATCTAAAATAAGTTGAAAATTCAACTCAAACTTTAAACGACCATAACTTTTGATCTGGATGTCTGTTTGAGCTCTACCACATATCATATCGAAGTTTGCGATGAGTTCTACACACTAATGATATAGGGAAACCTTTTGTCACATTTTTCAAGACCAAAAAAAGGCCCAGAATGCCTCCAAAATTGAGTTTTTAGTCGGGATACCCAAATTTTTTAACATTCGATGGAATTTCAATCTCGTTTAAGTGTATTTTTGCCCTTTTTCAGTGGTGACTGAATTTATTCCCATTGATTACATTCATATTGATATTATGGCTTTTAAATTTTATTGTTTTTCATAATGTATTGTTATTTATAATTAAATATATAACAATGTATACATATTTTTTATATATTCACATAAAAAATTTCATTTTATAAATATATAATTAAACATATTTATATAGAAAATGTATTTCTCAATATATAAGGCTTATCTAAATAAAAACTAATATCCATTTTATTTAAAATATAAATATACAAATATCTATATACCTATATAATGTGTGTGTGTGTGTGTGTGTGTATTAGTGTGTGTCTGTATTAACAAACTGATATTTATTATCTATATATTCTAACATATGTATATACATATTAATATATAATATATGTATATATATATATATATAATCATACTTACAGATACACATATAATATGTGTGTGTGTGCGCGCGCGCGCGTGTGTGTGTGTTTATGTATGTTGTATATATGTATTTATTTATTTATTTATTTATACACGCAAAAAAACGTATTTTATAAATGTATTTAAAACTAATTTTATAAATATATATTAATATATGAATAAATATACAGATAAAAAAATATAACTAAATATATATATATAGATATAAATACATATTAATATACGAATAAATATATAAATATATAAATATAACTAACTAACTAACTATATATATATATATATTAATATACGAATAAATATATGTATATTAATATAAATCTATATTAATATACATATAAATATAACTAAATGTGTGTGTGTGTTTGTGTGTTATTAAATAGAGAACAAAACAGGATGGACGAGTGGTAAAGGTGCAGGTATGCAAGGGAGAGGTCTCGGGTTTGAATCCAAACAGAGGTAGGGGTGTGTGGGCAGGTGCAGGGGGGCACGGGCTGTTGAAAGGGGGTCAAGCGTTGTTAAAAGGGGGTGGGTCTACCCTCTGATGTAATTTTTTTTATTAGCACTTTTTTAGTGCTAATAAAAGGGTTATTAGCGCTTTTTTAGTGCTAATAAAAGGGTCCCCTTTTATTAACGGCTTGAGAATCCGTGTTTTTTTAATGCTGATAAAACCATGTGTTTGTGGGTAGGTGTAGGGGGGCTAGTGCTCTTAAAGGGTGGGGGTTGTGTGCCTAGGGGTGGCGGGGGCGCGCGCAGGCTGTTGAAAGGGGGGTCAAGCATTGTTTAAAGGGGGTGGTTCTACCCTCCAATGTATTTTTTTTATCAGCGCTAATAAAATAGACCCCCTTTTAATAATGGCTCGATTATCAGTGTTTTTTTAACGTTGATAAAACCATGTTTTGTGTGGGCAGGTGTGGGGGGGGGGGGTTGTTGAAAGGGGGTCAAGCGTTGTTAAAAGGGGGTGGTTCTACCCTCCGTTGTATTTTTTTTTATTAGCACTTTTTTTAGCGCTAATAAAAAGATTCCCCTTTTAATAACAGCTCGATTATCAATGCTTTTTTAACGCTGATAAAACCATGTTTTGTGGGCTGGTGCAGGGGGCTAGTGCTCTTAAAGGGTGGGGGTTGTGCACCTAGAGGTGGCGGGGGTGCGCGCTGGGTGTTGAAAGGGAGGTCAAGTGTTGTTAAAAGGGGGTGGTTCTACCCTCCAATGTAATTTTTTTTATCAGCGTTTTTTTAACGCTAATAAAAAGGACTCCCTTTTAATAACGGCTCGATTATCAGTGTTTTTTTTAACGCTGATAAAACCATGTTTTGAAGTAGTGATAATTTTGCATGGGAATTTTAACAAATAAAAAAACAACAAAAATATGCAATTTAATTTGCAAAGACATGAAATGTGATTTCACACAAGTGACAAGATTAAAAACTTTTTCCATTCTAGATGTTCAAAGGCACAACCAAAATACCATCACAGTAAGAGGTTCACAATGCGAGTCATCTCCACCAAAGTCGCATGGAAGTTCTTTAGAAATCCAACATCACCATCGAACTAGTAGAAATCTTTTAGAGAAGGTAATCAAAGCCTCTATGATGGTCACTCTATCTCGCTTTCAAAAACTCAAATGAGTTCAATGTTTGAATAATCAGAGACTAGTCACACTGGGAATCCTGGAGATCGTCAAATGATCACAATGAAATAGAGGTTTCAAAAAACCGAGATGTGGGTGATAAAGCACATGCAAAGTGAAGCAGTTGGTCGAGGGTCCATCAACGTGGATGGAGCACAAATGCAACATTGAATAAACACATGCACAAACATAGTCAAGAGTGTGCACAACCATCAAAGTCTGATTGATGAAAGTTATCATGCGGTCGCGTGAAGTAACAACCCATGTGAAAAGATCTTCCAATTAAAGTGGTCCAACGACAATGCATGAAAATGAAACATTTCCAATTAAAGTGGCCCGACGAGATAATACGGAATAGAACCCGAAACAAAAAACCAATATGGCAAAATAAAATGAAAATGAAACATATTTTCATTTCAATATTTGAATGTAAATAAAACTATAAGACACATAAAAATATGAAAAAAATGCAATTTAATTTACAATAATATAAAAAAAGCATTTTCTTAACAATAAAATATATAACTCGATTAAAAAACATCATACATCTTTCTATGATCCAATTATAGTGTATGTCCTTATTGTATCAAACATGGATTTAATTTTCCTCATTTTCATTTCATTTTTTAGGCAGTGTTCATTCCTATCAAATGTGTTTTTAATGTGACCCAAGCCGCACGTGTTAAAAATGTAAAAAAAAAAAAATGATAACTCCAACGTGAAACAGGGAATTAGAACTCAAGTAAAATATCGGAAGTACACAAGATAATGACCCTCGAACCTGTGGTTGAGCTTCATATATCCTTGGTCTTCGCCTTTGTACACATCAAATGGGGCGCAACAGTTAGGACGGGACGCAGGCGAGGCCACGCGTGGACACGCCTCCTGAAAATGATACACCATTTTAGAAGGGCTCTTGTCATTGGGACTCGACTGGGTCCCACTTCACACCACAAAGGTGGGTACAGCTATATATGCACCAAATTAAGAGTAAAATTACCCTTATACCACTTTCCAGTCCTCTTGCATAATTTTATGAACCAATTGGAGAGTACCCTATGTTTGGATTGTCTTGAATGGGATGGAATTGTTGAGATTGGTAATAATATCAAGATAAAAAAAATAAAAAAATATAGAAATAAAATAATACCAGAATATAATGTGAAAACCCTCGAGACTACGATTTACTGCAATTTCGAAATACCATAATATAATGCGAAAAACTCCGGGTCTACGATTTACTGTAATTTTTTTCCTTGCGTTGTGTTCTACGATGGTGGATGTAATCGACATCGTATAATGCGAAAACCCCCCAAAATTAATTATAGAGTAAAAAAGATCGAAAGATTATAACATCACTCTCATTTGGAGATTTGATTAAAAAACAATCATATCTTCACACATCATTTTTATCTTATCAAATTATATTGCGGAGGTTTCTCAAAGGCTACTTGAGCATTAACGCACATAAAAATAAACCACCTCAATCAAAAAAGTCGTCGGATTTTTTTTGGTGTGTGAATTTTCTGCATAATCTCAAACCACCTCTAACTAGAAGAAAAAATATTTTCTACTTGGTTATTTAATAATCGACTTTGAATTTGATTTTCACGTTGGTTGTTAATCATCGACATGGGATACTAGCGAAGACATTTTCGACATCTGTTATTATAAAAGCTGACATTAAAAAGTTTAACTTTGAATAGTTTTAACGTCAGTTATTACAATAATCGATGTAAAAAATATCAATGGTAACAATTTTGATATCGGTTATTGTAATAACCTACATCGAAAATCAACACACGAACTTTTCCCACATTGGTTAACTAAATAACCGATATGGGATATTTATTGAAAAACCTAACTCCGCCTGACACTGCTATAAAAGTAGCTTTTAAAAGCGCTAGAAAAAGTATTTATCAACACTAAAAAAGCATTGTTGATTTAAGCGTCGTTAAAATAAGTTCCTTTTATCAGCGTTACAAAATATATTGATAAAAGGAGTCTTTTATCAGCGCTTGTCTAGCCCTTCCCTACCCTCTTTTATCAACACCAGAGAACGTGATGCCCACCCCCACACGCCCATGCCCTCACCTACTTTTGAACCTGATACATCGCCCTCATAGATCTGCGTCTTTACAACTCTTCTATATTGTTTTGTTCGCTATTTATTGATATATCTATTTATTTATATATAAAATATGTTTTGTGTGTGTTTATAAATACATACATACATACATACATACATACACACATATAGACATACATACATACATACATACATACATACATACATACATATATTTATATATACCTGTCTATAAATATAATTATACATATTTATATTTATTTACATATATTATATATTAATATTCATATAGATATATCAGAATATATATATATATATATATATATATATATATTTGGTTGTTAATACACACACAAGTATATTTATATATATAAACAATATATATACATTTTTTAGGTATATATATATTCATACATTTTTATTTTAAATTGAATGGATATTATTTTTTTATTTAGATATGATTTATATATTTAGAAAGATATTTTATATGTAAATATGTTTACATATTTATTTATAAAATTAAATTTTTATGTGTAAATATATACATGTGTATATATTTAATTAGAAATAACAATATGATATGAAAAATGATAAAATTTGAACGTCATAATATCCATATGAGTGTAAGGCTTAAAAATAAATTGAGTCTTTACCCAAAAAAGATAAGAAGTATCTTTTAAATAAGGATGAAATTCCATCAAATGTTAAAAAATGGGGGTACCCCGACAAAAAACTCAATTTTGGAGGACTTTTGTGACTTTTTTTACCCAAAAAATGATGATCGGGGTTCCCTAAGGTCACTATGACATATACCTTTTCGCAAGCTTTGATTTGACATGTGGTAGAGCTCAAACAAACACTCGAATCAAAAGTTATGGTCATTTAAAGTTCGAGTCATGTTTTCAATTTATTTAAAATTGTTTATTAATTTATTGATTTTTTTCTTCAAATTGTTATTAAATGACTATTACTCAATTATAATTAGCAAATTTTTAATTAATATTATTTTTTAAATTATTTTATAAACCATTTTCCACTAAATATCTTATATATTAAGTGAAATTACATATTTCATATTATATAAATCATTTTTTTATAAAATATATTATATTTATATAATAATATATGATTTTTAATGACACATAAATTTCTTTTTATGAAATATACCTTTTATCAGCACTAAAAACAATCGTTTTAGTGTTGCTAAAAGACATACTTTTATCGATGCTAAGAAAAACACTGATAAAAGTACTATTTATCAGTACTAGAAAAATACTGATAAAGGGAGTACTTTTATCAGCAATAAAAAAGCATTGATAAAGAGTTACTTTTATCAGTTCTTTGTTTAGTACTGATAAAAGCTCATTTTACAAGCACTAATAAAAGTACCCTCTTTATCCCCGCTTTTTTTAGCGCTGATAAAGGGTAGTGCTGGATAAAACCAAATCTGTGACAGTGTGATCTTCTTATTCATGTGTCCCCCACCCCCTTACCAAAGCTTTTATCTTCAATATCATTTCTCAACATCTTCCCCACTTCATTGGAGGTTCTCAACACTGCTTTGTCGAAGTCGGTCAATGCCACTTGAAGGTTACTCTAGCCCCTCTTTCTCAGTCTCTTACTTCAATGTCTCTCAATATTTGAAAGTAATATAGACCAATGTTTTCATTTTTAATATTTAGTATTAAAAAACATGTGGTATTAGATTGGAAATATTTTATTCTCAACCTTGATTATAGAACAAAGAAGTTTTGTAGCAGTTTGATTAAAATATTAACATAATATTATGAGATATAGTATTTTAGTGTTGTTCGATTGTATTATGCTAATTTTATAACATTTATATAATGTTGTAAAGAAAAAAAATGAAACTCTATGGCCTATACCATTCATTAAAACTATATAAAAATGATTGCATGCTATTATGAAGTTTTACAAAGAACCATGTGGTTTCCATCAATGTTTAGTCTATATTAACTAGTTTTTATGAATTGAAAAATTGAATTCCTGACTTTGAGACCGTTCATTGATTGTGTTCCAGAATAAAATCATAAATTTCAAATATGTTATCTCTTACTTGAAGATTTATTCAATCTATCATTGTAGAATAACTCTTACCACATATTAGATTCAATTTGATTTTGTTGAATAAAGAATCTAATATTTTAGATTCATGTGAAGAAATATTGTGCACATTTATCTCGAGCTTTTTGGGCTCTTTTAGTGATATTCCATAAGTAATCTTACAATATCCCTAATAAAATACCAAATCAAGTGATGCATTTTCATGATCTTTTTTCTATGGAACAAAAATATTTGATTGTTCTATCTATAAAAAAAATTGACTCTCATGTGTAGTGAATGCTTTTTTGCAATAATAGGCTTGAATTATGGAACCCAAGATGCCACTAGTATGTATTATTTTATTTATTTTCTTAGAGTTTGGACTAAAATTTTAGAAATTCTAGAAAATTTTCCAAAATGCATGCTCAAAATGCACAGATAGTAGGATCGTGCAAGTTAAAAAATGAGACAGTGATTTTTGCGTAGTCTCATGCACAGTCTAGCATACTTTACAGTTGAGTCATGTATCTTTTTAAAAATGGGATTATTTTCAATCTAAACTCATTTTAATTTCAAACCATTTCCCAATTATCCCCATTTGTGTTGGATTTTAACCAGGAGAAACTCCAGGTTCCAAATCCCCTTAATTCTTGCCTCATTGGGTGTTTCTCCCTTGAATCTTGGTGATTCTTTGAGGTTAGGGAAACTATATCCCTCTATTATCTCTTCTTTATCATCTTTTCCCTTCTTTTTTACCTTATCCGACAATAATAGCATAGATTTTTGGATAGGGTTCATCTTAATTGTGGGGTTTTTTCTTTAAAGGCGTTTGAATCTCATTTCAAGTCTCATGATACTCTTTCTTAGTGAAATAACACTGAATCAATTGTTTCTGGTAGATGATTTAATTACCCCTTTATTATTTTTATAGACCCTCATGATTATAGATTTATAACTTCTTTCCTGATTGAATTGAGATTTATTTAAGTTCTTTATTCTATTCTTGAATGGAAACAATGTGTGATTTAGAAAATACATGTATTATTTTGTGTTTTCCACATTATGTCTTGTTTAAAAAATGTTCACTTATTTTTTTCGCTTTAAATGTGTAAAGTGAATTCATTCAATTCCAAATATACCATGTTTGGGATTCCATAAGTTATTATTTGATTTCAAATTGTATTTAAAGTAATTTTAATAAGTGTTAAAAGTTGTTTAATTGTGATAGTTCTGTGTTTGGATTGTGATACAATAGATTTGATTGGGTTTGGTATCAAAAAAATTATCTTTGGTTATTGTTTTAAATACATTTGAAGCTAGAGTCGATTAGCCCACGATAAAGATTAATTTGGGTTTTTTTCTCTAAATAATGTTAGTGTTTCTTTTACTTATTTGGTGTGGCTATTTAAATGATTTTCCGACTCTCAAACTCATAATTAGTTTTGATTCAGTGACTCTCTTTTTGATATATTTTTTCATTTATAAAATAAATGTTTTCATTCTTCACATTTAAAAACTAAAAAGTTGGTTTTGTAAATGAGTGGGTGCATAATATATTTAGAGGCAACCTAATGGGTTTATACTCACTCTCTGCATACACGTTAGTGTGTATGTAGACACACTACTGAAAATTTAAGGTATACCAACGGTTGAAAACCGTTGGTATAGGGTGGAGAACCGTTGGTATAAATTATACCAATGGTTTTAGAAATCGTAGCCCAGTAAGCCGTGACAATTGACATATACCGATGATTTGGGATAAACCGTTGGTATATGTGAAGAAATATACTATATACCAATGGTTTTATAAAACTGCTGGAATAGAGTTCTTATACAACACATATGCCAACGATTTCAAAACTGTTGGCATATCGTTTTTAGTCTTACATTCACCCCTATACCAATGGTTTAAACCGTTGGTAAAGTTTTTGTACCAACAGTTCTGAACCGTTGGTAAAAAAATACATACATAACCTATACCAACGGTTTAAAACCGTTGGTATAGGATTTGTTGTACAATTCACACAGCAGCCTGCTCTGTGTGTTGCTGTGTGAATTGTATAGGATACATACAATGAAATAAATAATAAGGATACATAATTAAAAACTGATAATTAGAAGGATACATAATTTAATAATCAATTATGAATAAAATACATTAAAAATTGAATACATAATTATATGTGATACAGAATTAAGAATACATACAAAATTGCATATTTTATAACACATACACAATTGAATTTAGAAATTAGAAGATAATAACCCAAAATAAGGAAATGAATAAATGAATTCAACCAAACACAAATATAATGTCATGGTTTGGGGCGGGTGTCTTTGAACTTAGTGATGATGATAATGGGTGTGTATCAATGAGATTGTGTGACTTAGGGAATATAGTTGTCCATGGCATATTAAATGTGATGTGTTTTAGAATAGGGGTAGGAGTTCCTCACATGAGAAGTGGATTTTGTGAGGCTGGACCATGGATTGTTGTGCTAAAGTATCAACATAATCCGAATACGTTTGGTCGGTTTTCCGTATGCTAGTTGTTTTTACTTAAAATGATGTTCATTTTAAACAAAAGAGAGATAATTAGAGTGGTACCGGCCACACCGTGCTTTGGATTGAGGCAGGGTTGACTCTTACATGTCACATATGACCCATGGATTGTTTTCCTAAAGTATCAATACAATCTTAATGCATTTGGTTGGTTTTCCGTATGCCAGTTGTTGTTTTCACTTAAAATGTTGTCCATTTCAAATAAAAGTGAGACACTTTGAGTGGTACCAGCCACACCGGTCCTCGGATTGAGGCTTAGTTTACTCTTACACGTCATAAATGACCCATGTATTGTTGTTATAAAGTATCAACACAATTCTAATATGTTTGGTCAGTTTTCCGCATGTCAATTGTTTTTACTTAAAACATTGCCCATTTTAAACAAAAGAGAGACACTTAGAGTGATACTGGCCACACCGTGCCTCGTATTGAGGTGAGGTTGACTCTTACATGTCACAAATGACCAATGGATCGTTTTCCTAATGCATCAACACAATCCGAATGTGTTTGGTCGGTTTTCCGTATGCCAGTTGTTATTTTCAATTAAAATATTGATCATTTCACATAAAGGTGAGACACTTTGAGTGGTACCAGCCACACCGCGCCTCGGATTGAGGTGGGGTTGACTCGTACACATCAAAAATTACTCATGGATCGTTTTCCTAAAGTATCAACGGAATCTGAATATGTTTGGTCCATTTTCCGTATGCTAGTTGTTGTTTTCACTTAAAATGATGCCAATTTTAAACAAAAGAGAGACATTTAGAGTGGTACCGACCACATCGTGCCTCATATTGATGCGAGGTTGACTTGTACACGTCAAAAATGTCCCATGGATTGTTTTCCTAAAGTATCAACACAATCTGAATGCGTTTTGTTGGTTTTCCGTATGCCAGTTGTTGTTTTCACTTAAAATGTTGTCCATTTCAAATAAAAGTGAGACACTTTGAGTGGTACTGGCCACACCACACCTCAGATTGATGCGAGGTTGAGTATTACATGTCACATATGACCAATGTATCATTTTACTAAAGTATCAACACAATCCGAATACGTTTGGTTTCCGTATGCCAATTGTTTTTACTTAAAACAGTGTCCATTTTAAACAAAAGAGAGACACTTTGAGTGATACTATAATGACACATAATTTACATACAATGTTATTTATTCAGAAATTAAGCATACTTATTACAACATATAACAAAACCATGATAGGACCGTATAGGTATAGTGTATTTAGAAATTGGGAAGCATAAACAACTGGTTCATAAATCATCTGCATTGTCTCCCACTTATTTCATCATATCTAGAGTCCCTTTTGACATATCCTACTTAATAACCTTATTCCTGACCTAGGAAAAATAAAACATACAAAAGGGTGATCTCAAATGCTCAGTAAGGGTAAACAAAGGAAATATCAATCATATCATATTCACAAGAACATAACATTTTGAAAATCTTAACCTACAAAAGAGATCATAATATCATGACATGGGATAAATCATAAAAGTGAAATGTAATCCCAATAATCATAAAATAAAACATAAAACTTTTTGTTATATACACATAATCATAGAAAATCATTTCATATTGTTGTACCTCTCGTTCCCCTCGTTGTTTGATTTTCATGATCACAATCACCTTATTATTTGTCTAATATTGTTTGAAGTGTTTTTGAATGATAGGCACAAGGTTGCCAAGCAAATGGCCCAAGAAAGAATCAAGAAGTGGACTGAAATTCAGTCCACCGACCAACCGGTGTGATAGCACCGGCCAGCCGGTGGACCTGGCAGAGGCATTGCCCACTGCCAGGTTCCACCGGTGGATCTGTCACCGGCCAGCCGGTGGCACCCAGACTCAAGGGGTAGCTACTGCTTCCCCACCGGCCAACCGGTGGCCTCAACACCGGCCAGCCGGTGGCACCCAGCCCCAACAGTGATGGCTACTGTCTGCCCACCGGCCAGCCGGTGGCTCTGGCACCGGTCGGCTGGTGCTGCCTGGGCAGAAGGACTTCTCAACATCCAAGGCACCGGCCAGCCGGTGGCCCTGCACCGGCCAGCCGGTAGCCCAGTCAAACTAGCCGTTGGGTTTGACCAGTCAACCCTCTTTTGGCCTCCAACGGCTCCGAGGACTTCTCCAACGGCTCCGAAGGCCCACAATGGGTTCCATGCCTATAAATAAAGGCTTAGGAAGCCCCGGACACCTACCGGATCATTTACCAAGCGCTCGGACATATTGTTGAACATTTGGCGACCCTCCGGCACTCCACCTTCAAGGATCCTCAAGTGCTCCAACCAATTTCCAATCCAAGGAGCACCTCAAGAAGCTTGGGAGAGCACGCTACATAAAATCCATCATACTTTGGCGCCCAAGTCTTCCTCACATACGGGTTTTATTGTTTTATTTATTTTGAGCTTTAAAATTGGGTTTGTGCCTACAAACCCCAAACCCTTTTCTCATCCCCTCTTTCTTTTGGGTTTCACATCACCACTAAGGTGTGAAGAGGTTGTCAAGCTTTCCTTTAAATAGCTTGAGACATAGGTGAGCTATCCTTCACCTGTAAGAAGGATAGTGGGTTCTTGCTAAACCATTAAAAGCAAGTGGGTTCTTGCTCAACCACTAAAAGCAAGCTGTAATAGGTCCTAGTGCTACCTCAAAGCCTAGTGGGTTTCTTGCTAAAACCATTGAAAAGCAAGCGGTAGGAATCTCTCAACGGTTGAGTTGGGAGCGGAGACGTAGGCCGGGTTTTGGCCGAACTCCGTTATCAATTTCTTGTGTGATTGCCTTCTTTATTTCCGCTGCTTTTTTACTTTGATTTTAATTTGTTTAATTTTTTTAAAAAAAGGCAATTCACCCCCCTCTTGCCATCATTCCCTTGTTTTCTCCGTCCCAACAATTGGTATCAGAGCGGTAATTTGAGTAATACCTTAAACGGTTTCAAATTCAAAGATCCATTGTGATGGCATCCACCTCTTTCGCCCCCGAAGGCTTGTCATTGGGTCGGGCTCCATTTTTTGATGGGTCCGACTATAATTATTGGAAAACCCGCATGACCACTTTTTTAAGAAGCATAGGATATCCTATTTACAAAATTGTCATGCAAGGTTATTCTCTGTCTTCCCCCGACGAATCCAAATGGACCCCCGCCGATATTAAGAATTTTGAGCTTGATGGCAAAGCCATGAATGCTCTTCATTGCGGGTTAGATAGAAATGAATTTAATCGTGTATCCACTTGCACCACTTCACATGAAATTTGGAAGCTTTTAGAAGTGACCCATGAAGGCACTAATAAAGTCAAAGATACTAGATTAGATATGTATAGACAAGACTTTGAATCTTTTTCCATGCATCCAAATGAGTCTATTTCTGAAATGTTTACACGCTTCACTGACGTTTGCAATGGTAGAAAATCTCTTGGTGATGATGTTTCAGCTGAAGCAATGGTCAAGAAGATTCTATGGGTCCTTCCGAGCTCATGGGCACCTAAGGTGACGGCTATCCAAGAAGCTAAGGATGTAAAGAACATGTCGGTCGAAGAGCTCATCGGATCTCTCATGACTTATGAGATCACGATGAGGAGGCAAGCTCAAAAGGAGGGCACACCAATCAAGACACCAAAGAACATCGCCCTCAAAGTACAAAAAGAAGTAAGCTCCTCCTCCTCATCCTCATCATCTTCATCTTCTTCATCATCAAGCGGCGACTCGGAAATGGAGAATCTCGCCCGCCAAATGCACAAATTTATGAAGAAGCAGAAGAAGAAGAATAAATCTCGCAAGGCGCGAAAGCAAGAACCCACCGCAAGATCCGAGCCCAAGGTAAAATGCTACGGGTGCGGCAAAAAGGGCCATTACAAGCCCGATTGCCCACTCAACAAAAAACGGGCCACACAAAAGGAAAAAGGAAAGAAAAAGGTCCTCAAGGTGACATGGAGTGACACCTCATCATCCTCCTCCTCCTCCTCCTCAAGCGACCAAGGTACAAAATGCCTAATGGAAAAACATGAGGTAACATCTTCCTCCTCCTCCTCCTCTTGTTCTTCAAATTCAAATTCTTTCAATCATTTGTCATATGAAGAACTCCAACATGCTAGAGACCAACTTGAAAATGGTTTTCATGAACTTTCTTCAAAATTTGTTTCTTTAAAAAAGAATTTCAAAAAGCTTTCCTCCGAAAAAGAACAACTTCTCAAAGAGAAGGAGGAACTCTCCCTAAAAATCCAAAATTTTCCAAATGTTGATTCTTTGGAATCAACCATCAAGGACCTTAGAGAATCACTAGCCAAGTTCACCCAAGGTGAACAAAATTTTTCCAAACTCTTAGGTTCGCAACGAGTATCTAGAACCACCAATGGACTTGGCTACACCAATATAGCTTCCTCCTCCCATGCACCCACTATTTTTGTAAGGGGGAGCTCTCAATTCAAATTTTGTAATTATTGTAAAAAACCCGGGCACCTTATTTATGAATGTAATTGTAAAAATGCCTGGTATGGTCAACCCAAAAGTATTTTCTTTTCGGACGAATTTTATAGGAGAAGACCCGCCATGAGACAAGTATGGATTGAAAAATCCCTTCTAGCGAGTCTCTCCGGGCCTAAAATTGGTTCTTTTCAAAATCCCTCTCCCCGATGATTCATTGTTTTTATTTAGGGGGAGTTAGGATCTTTTAAGCCTTTTTGTGTATTCAAATTTTTTTCAAACTCAACACTTGGTATCAAAACTCTCAATTCAAATTTTCAACTCTTGGTTTCAATTTTTTCAATTCAAATTTTTCTTTTAAATTTTCATTTCTAAATTTCCAACAGTTGGTATCGAATTTTTCATTTTTTGATTCAAAATTTCAAAAATTTCAATTGGTTTAAAATCTTCATTTCCCTCAATCAAGTTTTATGCCCCATTCTATTTTGATAATCACAAAGGGGGAGAAATTTCTTGATTGATTGGGGGAGAAACCTTTTGATCATGCTTAGCATTTATTTTCAATCTATTAAAAGCATGCCTTTAATTTATGTTTTTACTTTAATTGTTTTGGTGATTGTGATCATCAAAATAGGGGGAGATTGTTGTACCTCTCGTTACCCTCGTTGTTTGATTTTCATGATCACAATCACCTTATTATTTGTCTAATATTGTTTGAAGTGTTTTTGAATGATAGGCACAAGGTTGCCAAGCAAATGGCCCAAGAAAGAATCAAGAAGTGGACTGAAATTCAGTCCACCGGCCAACCAGTGTGATAGCACCGGCCAGCCGGTGGACCTGGCAGAGGCATTGCCCACTGCCAGGTTCCACCGGTCATCCGGTGGATCTGTCACCGGCCAGCCGGTGGCACCCAGACTCAAGGGGTAGCTACTGCCTCCCCACCGGCCAACCGGTGGCCTCAGCACCGGCCAGCCGGTGGCACCCAGCCCCAACAGTGATGGCTACTGTCTGCCCACCGGCCAGCCGGTGGCTCTGGCACCGGTCGGCCGGTGCTGCCTGGGCAGAAGGACTTCTCAACATCCAAGGCACCGGCCAGCCGGTGGCCCTGCACCGGCCAGCCGGTAGCCCAGTCAAACTAGCCGTTGGGTTTGACCAGTCAACCCTCTTTTGGCCTCCAACGGCTCCGAGGACTTCTCCAATGGCTCCGAAGGCCCACAATGGGTTACATGCCTATAAATAAAGGCTTAGGAAGCCCCGGACACCTACCGGATCATTTACCAAGTGCTCGGACATATTGTTGAACATTTGGCGACCCTCCGGCGCTCCACCTTCAAGGATCCTCAAGTGCTCCAACCAATTTCCAATCCAAGGAGCACCTCAAGAAGCTTGGGAGAGCACGCTACATCAACTCCATCATACTTTGGCGCCCAAGTCTTCCTCACATACGGGTTTTATTGTTTTATTTATTTTGAGCTTTAAAATTGGGTTTGTGCCTACAAACCCCAAACCCTTTTCTCATCCCCTCTTTCTTTTGGGTTTCACATCACCACTAAGGTGTGAAGAGGTTGTCAAGCTTTCCTTTAAATAGCTTGAGACATAGGTGAGCTATCCTTCACCTGTAAGAAGGATAGTGGGTTCTTGCTAAACCATTAAAAGCAAGTGGGTTCTTGCTCAACCACTAAAAGCAAGCTGTAATAGGTCCTAGTGCTACCTCAAAGCCTAGTGGGTTTCTTGCTAAAACCATTGAAAAGCAAGCGGTAGGAATCTCTCAACGGTTGAGTTGGGAGCGGAGACGTAGGCCGGGTTTTGGCCGAACTCCGTTATCAATTTCTTGTGTGATTGCCTTCTTTATTTCCGCTGCTTTTTTACTTTGATTTTAATTTGTTTAATTTTTTTTTTAAAAAAGGCAATTCACCCCCCTCTTTCCATCATTCCCTTGTTTTCTCCGTCCCAACACATATTATTCAAGACTCATTGCCAAGACTATCATAGTGGACAAAGTCCATTTATGAACCGAGTTTACTCCTCATTTCAGTCCTGTATCACTGAACCAGATTAACTTTCTGTTCCAACCATGTCAATATCATGAGATATAAATCTTTACCCAATGCATTGGAGGGATATATAGGTCCCACCAATCTTATAATGAAACCATTATTATGTGTTCCACAAAATCATAAATCATACATCATATCATAACCCATGTAATAAAAATGGGATTCTTAAACATCATGCCATCATAACATAATCCATATAAGATAAAAGTATTTCATGAAATAATTCCAGAATAACATAATAAAATCAATTTAAAAATAGGGATAGAAAAAAACCCTATATTATCTTAGATGTAAAATAATTTTGATAAAACACTTGAACTCCATTCTTGAGGAAAATATCCTTTCTACTTAAAATTTTTTTTCCTTTCTTAACATGTCATACAATTTTAAACTAAAAGAAGTTAATTGAATATAAACTTGAAAAATTGTAAAGGAAGCTTCATGGAAATAATGTTCTATGAAATCATAAAAATCTATTCATGCCGTATAAGTTAAAAAAACATTCTTCTCGTACTTTGGCTGAAAAATTCAAAAAGTATCTTGTACTGAAAATGAAAAAAGATTCCTTTCATAAATTTTACTAAAAAATAACCAATAGGTAAAATTGGATTTAACAAATTTTATGAGGATAGAAATAATATTACATATTGTGGAAACATGGATGTGGATGATAAATATTCTCCAGTAAATTCTGAAGAATAAACAATCTCAGATAAAAATGATATTGCGAGATTTTCCCTTACCTTAGGTTTGATATGCTTTGTACGTATCCGAAGCTCCTGTATAATGATTCAAATAATGTCATTGACTTATTCCAGAATCATACTCATTGTTATGATATCATATATGGTCATATTCTTAGATTCTTATTAGTAATATTTCATTGCTACTTGTTATTAGGGTGTTCATTGCTTTATATTCTAATGCGTGTTTTGTCGAATAAATTCTTATTCCTCTTTTTAGGTTATAGATACATCATTTAAAGAATGGTAGTAGTATAATATATATCATATTTATACATTCAATTCGTTTATATAATCATGGTTTAGTGAAGATCATGTAGAACAAATCACATCGCATCGTGGAGATGGTAAGCCGTACGTACGCACGAGCGACAATATCATTCCCATAATTATTGAATGGTCTTGGAGTGGATAATAGAATATCTCAGAATTAGTATCATGTTATAATAATCATATATAGTTATTCTTTACACCATTATACCCATCTAATTAAGGTGGTGGTGGAAAATAGATTACACCACGGCGTGGAGATGGTATTCCGTACGTACGCACGCGTGGTGATTTCATTTTCCATAGGATGGATAGAAGGTGAAATAGGTTTGTTTCATATTTATAATAACATATCAGTATATTAGTGATACTGATGTTATTACTTTATAATGAAACCAATAAAGAATATGAAGTAGAAGAATAAATAAATTTGAAAGGATCAGTAAAGGATATTACCTCTTCTTCGACGCGCATCTTCTAAACCTCCTCTTAGGGATCTAAAGTTGGTCTTTGAAGAAGACCAGGACCTATAGTATGTTTCTAGGTAAGTGGAGAAGAGAAATTGGCAGGGGTTGGCCGAGATTGAAGGCTCAAAATGGTGTGAGGAGGAGAGGGAGGAGGTGCCCTTTTATAAGGGAGGAAAGGGGAACCTTTGGAAACATAAGAAATATTAATTTATAATAAATTCCAACCCCACTTAAAAACCTCCAAAAATGACTCAATTTGAAGATTATTTGAGATAGGATGGTAATCTCATCAACCAATAAAATTTATACATGTTGTTAATTTATTTTAAACCTTATCAAATTTATTTATCCTTATTTAATCTATTTAATTTTATTTGTGGTAATAAGATTCTAAATTTTAAATTATTATAAATAATTACTTATTGGTTGTGAATTTTCTATAATTGGATACTTTATGACATTTTAGACCATATAAATTTCAATTTATAATTTTTAAATATTTTTGTGATTTTTTTAAACAATTTTATAATATGTTATTTTTATAAAATAACAATAGTGTCAATTTTGAAACTATTCATTTATTTGAATTTAAATAAAATCTACACAGAGGATATATTCGAACCAAAATATTTAATAGATTCCTAATATGTCATATTCATCTAGAAAATTCATGGATCACATTAAATAGTTCATATAATATTTATTTTAATATTTTTATAACCATTTATTTGATATTTCAATCAATAAAATAATTTCAACATCACTATTGTGTCTTTATTAATGATAATTATTTAATCCCTAAAAATTATAAATAAATTCACATGATGTAGATAATTTTATTATCTTTCTGTAGACTATTCATATTCTAAGTTTTATGAAGTTTATCATTAAATTAAAATTATTATACTTATAAGATATAAGAGAGTGACATGTTATCAATTTCTTTGGTTTTAATTATAATTATATCATTTTTGTAAGAACCCGGAGCTTCAGTTTCAGGTACGGATCTCTTTTATGGGATTTTTAAGGAAAAATAAAGAATCTGGAAATTTTCAGAGTACACGCCGTGTACTTTTTGAGTACACGTCGTGTACTCCTCTGCTGCTCGAAGCCGTTTGCTAGCTGTGTCCGGGCCACACACACGGTGTGTAGAGATGATGTGACGGCCGATTTTGGAGGAGTACGGAAAGACCTAGTACACACCGTGTACTCTAAAATTACACGCCGTGTACTTTCTTTTTATTTTATTAATCGGATCGGGGTCGCGCCTAATGCCCGTAAACGTCTTCTTCTCTGCCTAATTCCGTCCAGAGCGTCCGAGGAGGCCGATTCTTCTCCGACCCACCGATCCGTCATTGGTTGTCCGAATCGAACTCCTTCGATTGCAGAAGAATCGCAACAGTGAGTTCTTGGTTCTTCTTTGGCCTTGTTTCCTAACTCTTTCTCTTGTGTGATTTATCTGAGGTTTAACGTTTTAGATGTTTTTGCAGATCTACTCCATTCTAGGCCGATTCACGGGTTGAGGTTCAAGTATATCGATCTTCGAGGATCGAGATAGGTGGTTTGTTGCCCTACATTGAAGTTCTTTGAGTTTTGGTTGCAAAAGTGCCGGATACCCATGTATCGAGTGTCCCGGGTTTAGGATTTTGATCCTATTGTTTGTTTGCCCTAGATTGATTGTTAGATTATGATTAATTGTTGCTAATATACGCTTGGTTGCATGTTTGATGATCACCCCATGGGTGTTTCTTCATCTGTTTGGCTATTTATCGCCGCTTGGCACTGTTTTCCTATGAGGCAAACCCTATTGCAATTGTTAGTTTACTTGTTATCACTGATTGCATGATTTGCCTGCTGTTTAAATGCTTTTGATGCATGGTAGCTATTAGCCAAGTAGTTGTTGAACTTACTTAGGGATGATGACAGTCAATTACGCATGACTGGACTGCTCAGGGCTGTGAGAACCTGGTGCGGGAGATCAAAGAGGGAATAGATTATTAAGTGCTTCCCTAGAGGGTCTGTTGGTTTTAGTTTCGTATGCAAGACCTATGAGAATAGGACTTTGTGCTTCCCGAGAGTGTTCTTAGTTTACCCACGCATTGAGACCACAGGAGGAATTAGACATAAGTGCTTCCTCAGAGAGTCTGTAGCTATCATTGCAAGACCATAAGGGAATTGACGTGAGAGCTTCCCAGAGTGTCTGTGCCTTGTTTGATTACTGGACTATAGGGGTCTGCTAGTTGAGCCACCCAGAGGGTCAGTGTGATTTTTTTTGTTGGTTGGTTGTGACGAGCCCACCAAGCCAAAGAACAAACTTGGGTTTTGTACTGCTTGTGTTTAGGTAGTCTTTTGAGATACCTGTTGTGATACTTGCTTTACCTTGGAATAGAAAACTTGTTAGTTTTCCTTGGTTGTTTAATTGAATGAATTTGAATGGTAATTGGTAGGATTATTTACTGGTGTACTCCTAGTTCATTACTGTATTTATCTCCTTTACTTTTTATATATTACTCACTAACAGTTGGGAAAAAATCTTGTGGTGGTTGCCTACTGGGATTAGTCTCACACCCTGTTTGGGTCCTGCTTTTCGGCCCGAACAGATTATATGGGTGCAGGTGTAGATAGGGATTGTGGCCCTTCTACCTCAGGTACTTGATTGCTGGTTGGAGCTGGAGAGCATGGGATCAGGCTTTGGCTCGCGATGCTACTGGAGTTGCTGTTTACGTTTAGTGCTTTGGTTTCAGTTGTATTTCAACACGTTTATTTGTTTACTTCTTTCCATAGATACATGTACCGCACTGCATCATTATTATATCAGACATTGCTTCTACTTTTAGTTCAGTTGTTGTATGTTGTTTGCTGCTTCCGCTATTGTTTATGTTTATTATTCCGTTGTATACTTACCAAATGAGGGAATAGTTTTCCCACAGACTCACCAAGGCCCTCGCTGCTAGTCGGCATCCTCTGGCGTTTGGGGAAACGCGCTTGAGGTCATGTGGCGAACCGGGTACGGGGCACCAGTTATGTGGTTCCGGATTCGGGTCGTTACAATTTTCATGGTCAATAGTCTATGAAATGAATCTATTATGACCCTTAGGTGATATGGGTCAACTTTTATTCATCCAATAGAATTTTGGTAGGTGTTAGGGTAATTTTATAATCTTATTTTTACCCTTAATTACCCGATTTACCTTTAACTGTAGTAAATAAAAATTACCATAGTTACTATTCATAACGTCAAAAAAAGTAACCTATTAACATAATTTAGACCCACTGAATCCAAATATGGAATCCATTTTTTAAAATTCAAAACACAGAAGTTGTATTAATTAATTTAAAATTAATCCCTTTGTTAAGAAAACGAGTTTTAAAAGTTAAAACATTGTCAAAGATTGAAATGTTTTTACCTATGAATTCAATGTAAAATTAATGTTAATGACATAAATTATATTAAATAGTAAAAATATATTCTATTTATACTTTAAAACCATTAAATTTTATCATCTAACCATCTAAATTATCTTGATGAAAAAAGTTGTTTTTAAAAAAAATTTAGCGTATTTTTACTATTCATCAAAATATGAAAGTTATCAGAAAAGTATCAAAAATTTATCCAATGTAAATTTTTATATCCTGATTCAAAAGAAGAAGTTTATTTTGTAAAATTGAACTTATAAACTTGTCAAAAATTATATTTAAAATGGGTGCGCCATCAAAAGGTGGTAAAACTGCATTTTAAAAAAAATACTTCTTTTATCTGAAAAATTGATTTTATTTTCATATCTCATTATAGAAAATGTGTAAGATGAATTATAATGTTATAAAATTCAAAATTTAGTTAATACTATTCATAACATATAGTTCATAATATTATAATAATATATCATTGTTTAGTGAAACTTGGTATTGCGTACAATGCAAGTTATCGAGGAAGGTTACTCTTACGTGTAATCCAATCCAAGACAGTGTTGTGTGTAGTAAAAGATTCTCTTGGTGTTGCGTATAACATAAGACAATAAAAAAATATATTTCTCATAAAATATCAGGGTATTACAGATACCGGCCACACCGTGCCTTAGATTGAGGTGGGGTTGACTCGTACACATCACATATGACTCATGGATCGTTTTCATAAAGCATCAACACAATATGAATGTGTTTGGTCAGTTTTCCATATTCTAGTTTTTGTTTTCACTTAAAATGATCTCCATTTTAAACAAAAGAGAGACATTTAGAGTGGTACCGGCCACACCGTACCTCAGATTGATGCTGGGTTGACTCGTACATGTCACAAATGTCTCATGGATCATTGTAGTAAAGTATCAACACAACCCGAATGCATTTGGTTGGTTTTCCATATGCCAGTTGTTGTTTTCACTTAAAATGATGTCCATTTTAAACAAAAGAGATACATTTAGACTGGTACCAGGCACACCACGCCTCATATTGATTCGGGGTTGACTCCTACATGTCACAAATGTCCCATGGATCGTTGTCCTAAAGTATCAACACAATCTGAATACATTTGGTTGGTTTTCCATATGGTAGTTGTTTTTACTTAAATCATTGTCCATTTTAAACAAAAGAGAGACACTTAGAGTGGTACCGGCCACACCGTGCCTCATATTGATGCGGGGTTGACTCGTACATGTAACAAATGTCCCATGGATTGTTTTCCTAAAGTATGAACACAATATGAATGCGTTTGGTTGGTTTTCCGTATGCTAGTTGTTGTTTTCACTTAAAATGTTGATCATTTCAAATAAAGGTGAGACACTTTGAGTGGTACTGGACACACCATGCCTCGGATTGATGTGGGTTTGACTAATACACGTCACAAATTTCCCATGGATCATTGTACTAAAGTATCAATAGAATCCGAATACGTTTGGTCCATTTTCTGTATGTCAGTTGTTGTTTTCACTTAAAATGTTGTCCATTTCAAATAAAAGTGAGAAACTTTGAGTAGTACTAGACACACTATGCCTCGGATTGAGGCGGGTTTGAGTCATACACATCACATATGACCCATGGATCATTTTCCTAAAGTATCAACACAATACAAATATGTTTGGTCAGTTTTCCGTATGCCAGTTGTTTTTACTTAAAAGGGTGTCCATTTTAAACAAAAGAGAGACACTTTGAGTGATACCGACCACACCATGCCTCGGATTGAGGTGGGGTTGACTCATACACATCACATATTACTCATGGATCATTTTCCTAAAGTATCAACACAATTCGAATGCGTTTGGTCGGTTTTCTGTATGTCAGTTAGGCAAATCGTGCAACAACAGTGATAATATCTTATACTAAAACTATAGACATTGTGCATGATGTGAATCCCATAGTGCATGGTTAGGGAAAATCATGCACATTTATTCTAATATATATCCCTATATGGTTGGTAGATACCTTGTGGGATGGACTTAAATTTTTTACTAACCGTGAGTCATAGTGTTTTTCTACGCCGACTGGGGTTCCGAGCTCCGAACAAGCCCCAGAAGCCCCATAAACCATTATAACATCATTAGGCTTCCATATTTGGTCAAAAATAAAGAGTTATACTGAATTAAAAAATATCCATACCAGAGTGAAAAACCAGGTTCAAAAATGCATCATATGTGTGCACACCCACATGCATCATATGTGGGCACACCC
Source organism: Viscum album (assembly GCA_963277665.1). NCBI lineage: Eukaryota > Viridiplantae > Streptophyta > Magnoliopsida > Santalales > Viscaceae > Viscum > Viscum album. Next base: position 1,347,019,665 of record OY728140.1, on the reverse strand, counting down.
ACATCGTAAGTGGGCACACCCACATCGTACGTGGGCACAACCACATCGTACGTGGGCACACCCACATCGTATGTGGGAACACCCACATCTCAAAGAAGTTTCAACTCTTTTATTAAAGGTTTCATGTATACATCTATATCATTGTCGGGATCAGAAGGTCCAGATATCAGTATACTCAAGAAAGTGTAAGGCTTTTTCATACACAACCATGGGGGAAGGTTATAAATGTGTATGAAAACTGGCCATGTGTTGTGCGAAGTAAGAATCTTCCCAAATGGATTAAAACCATCACATGAAAGACCCAGTCTCACATTATGCACGTCGGCTGCAAATTCAGGATATCGAGCATCAAATCTCTGCCATGAAAATCCATCTGCAGAGTGAACCAAATCTTCATTATTCTTTTTTATCTTGGTGTCACGCCATCACATTTTTCATTATTCTTTTTTCTCTTGGTGTCACTCCATCACATTTTTACTGATATTTCATTAGAAATGAAAAGGTTCTATAATCTAGGGATCAATGGAAAGTGCCACATTACTTTTTGTGGCACATGAGATGGTGTTCCATCATCTTTTTGCTTCCATCGAGAGGTTACACATTTGATACAATCATTTCTTTCAGCAGTTTCCTGCCAAAATAAGCTGTAATCATTCGAGAAAGCATGATTTTTTTTTGATAATCCAAGTTCATCAACTAACTTCCATGCCATATAGTGGTTTGAGGGAATATCTGCACCATCTGGAAGTAAGTCCTTCAAGTAGGTAAGAATGTAATCGATTGCAGTATTTGAAATCCCATACATAGTTTTCCCATGAAACAATAAGATTAAAAATTCCAACCTTTTCATTTTACCACATTGCCGATATACTAGAGTCATCACAACATCATTCAATTTTTTCACCCTATCAACATCATCATTTTCGTTGGACGCATCATGTGTGCTTGTATCGAAATATTGTAGGCTGGACATCTTTTCCTTCTCATGATGATGAATAAATGGAAACCAAACATATATCAAACTCTTTAATTCATTCCTATCATTTGGATCATCAAAATTTTGAGATTCCATTTTCTATCCATTATGATACCACACATAATAGTTTGTTTGGAAACCATATTTGGTTATATGATATCTAACTGCTTCACGACTCAACCAAGGTCTTCCAACATAATTAGAACACGAGCAGTGTATGCGACCACTATCTGAAGCCTCATCAAATGAAAAATCTAAAAAGCTGTTTAGATTATTTTGAAAATCGGTTGAAATCCGATCAGTTTCGTACATCCAACTTCTATCCATTCTGTAAAAAAATTGCAATAATTCATTTCAAAGCAATTCAATAATATTGAAGTTCAATCAAAAAAATATTTAGGTAAATGAAAATTGTTTACTTTATATAAAATCATAACAAACACATTACTCTATATGAGAATCATATTAAGAAACACAACAAAATACAGTGTATATAAGAAAATAAGATACATAGTTTCTAATTCCTATATTCAAGGATTTCCCAGTAAGATATTGGAAGTGGATCAAGGAATACATAATCCTTAAGGGTCTTGTTTGGAGTACATGAGTTTTATACCTTAACTTCTTCAGGGAGATCAGGATGAGGAGTAGGATGAGGATCACATCAAAAGTAGTTATGGCCTCATCAAGTTTCACCTTAACCATGGATTAAAGTATCCTAGGTTTGGGGCCATAGATCATAGGTTGGTAGGGTGTATTCATTGAATCATGTCCCAATTGATTTTGGAGAGGGACCTTCAATAGTTATAGGTATGGATTTGATTAGAAACACCTATAAAAAGGATATCCAAGAATTGTGACGTCCCAAACCAGGATTCCACTCATTAGTGACCCAAACCCAGATGACCACATGGCCTCAAGCACATCTACCAAAATTACAAATGTTATTGACTAATAGTGAGAGCCTTTGGTGTGTTTGGGGGAGACTATTCCCTCATTACCTAAGTTGCACAATTTTAATATTATCAGTTAAAAATTAGAAGAAAGATAATAATGGGAAAATATTGGAAATGGATGAAAATAACCAAATCAGTAATACCAACTAATAACAGAATGATAAACCGAATGATGGTAATGCATGTCATGTATCAAGAAGAAAAACATAGTTACAACTAGTAGGAAGTAGTACTATGCAAGAGGCTCAATAAATTCTAAAATTAGACCTAGCTTCTTGAGCTACAACCCAATAATCTTCTAAATGATCCATCCTTTGTCATGTGAGTAGTCATGCATCTGTAAAATGGTGATTCCCCTTATCTAAACATATAATCATGTAGTTTATCCGGGTACCCAATGGCATCTCAAACAATGTGTGAGATAGAATTCATGTAGGTGACCACCGACAGGTCTATAACTATACAGTCTATTTATATAACATTTTAATATAATGATATGATAAATTAAAGCGACAAATAAAAAATCTAAAAGGGTTTTTTATGGTTTTGGAGAAAAAAATCTAAAAGGGTTTTCTAGGTTAAATCAAAACAGAAAAAAAAACAGATACACATCAAAATAAAAACTTAAAACTGAAATATTAGATAGATAATAATAAAAATAAGGTAACACTTAAGAAAATACCTAATTTGGGATGGTTTAGATGAAGATTCAGCATCTTGGATGGGGAAAGACGAGATTCCAACCATTTGGATGGAGGAACCAAGATGAACCCAAGAGAGGTGCTATCCGAATGGGGGAGAGGTGCTCTGATCGCGGGGGAGAGGTGCTATCAAATTATGGTTCTATCCGAATGGGGGAGAGGAGAAGGGCCGCGTGGGGTTATTGGGGAAAACCTTTACCAACGATTTTTAAAAACCATTGGTAAAGGTACCCTTTACCAACAGTTTTCAAGAACCATTGGTAAAGGGGGGAAATTTAGACCCCTTTACCAACAGTTCTAGTGAACTGTTGGTAAAGGGTGTCCTACACCAGTTTTTACCAATGGTTTAAGCAAACCATTGGTAAAAATCTTATATACCAACGGTTTAAGAAAACCGTTGGTATATAAGTGTTGGAAAAAACCCCTATTCTAGTAGTGACATTATTTTCTATTTCACAGGTAAGGAGAAGGATCCTTTTTAATATAGTAGAGGATTGTAGTGATGTTTGGGATACAAATGAGGTGAAATGTGAGGGATGATCACACATCACATGGAAATGGAGTAGTTTTTTGTCTCATTTTTTGTTTCTCTTATTGGACTTATGTGTTCATCTTTATCAGTTATTCCAGCTTTTTTATCCTTTATCTTTATTTCTTTTTGGTTATTGACATGTGTGACTAACCTTTGATGTATATATATGGTTTTCTATTATTTTATATGAGTTTGAGATAGATGTTTTTGTGGGCTTAAATTATTTTTCTCTTATGTTTTGAGTTAAACATTATGACTTTTTTAGTTTATCATTTATTTAAAATTGAATTATCTTTTAATGTGATTAGTCTAATATATGGATGTATCATTCCAATTTTTTGGTTGAAATCAATTTCTTATATTTATTTTTAAACAGGGAAAAATAATTCCATACTTATTTATCTAATTCCCTTACCACTTGTGTCGGCCTATGGTCATCAGAAACACAATTTATGCCTTGTGGCATACTAATTCAAGTGATGATCTAGGACATCTAACTTAGTGCATTACAAAATGGTATCTGATCCTAGTTTTAAATATTTTATTCAATAATATATAGTATATAAGAGATATAATTGTATGAACTCAAGTGTTATATTGTGAAGAAGTGTATGGATAACACTTTTAGTAGAAAACCTTAAGTTTTCATGGGAACTTGGGAAATTTCCCTTTGAATTAAGCTTTATATTATCATTTCTTTACAATAAAATTTGTCTTGAATTCACATTATTGTTATTTATATTGACATTATATAGTTTATTTTGAGAAATTTTGTATTTTAAAGTGAAAATGGAAGAAACTCTAGGTTTCATGTTCTTGATGCATGAGCCTGCAAACCGTGCATATAGACTATTCAACTCACTCTGAATATTTTAGTGGATTCTATATGGTTAGACATGAAATTATAAAACATTTCATTCTAAATATTTATTGGGTAAAACCCTTAATTGTTTTTAGTTTTTATTGCTATGATTTTATATAATCTCTATGAGTAGTCATGACTTATTTTAGATGTTTTTATAAGACTTATATGAGACGATGACGTTATTTTTCAAAGTTATAAATTGATTTGTGTTATGTTATATGTTTTTAGCATGTTTTCATGGAACTTCATATATTATGAAATTTATAGAAATATTTCACCTAGAAGAGCACCATTAAACCCCCAAGAGGGGGTTGTAGACAATTTTCCTCAGGAGAAACCCCTATATGAAAAAAAGACAAGTCACTGAGGCCCTTCATGAGATGAAAGTGAGATGAGTGTGCCACCCAAGCATTCCTATAATAGAACAGGGTCTAGAGACTAGACCAAGAAGGAAAAACATACATAGGAGATCTTGGACTATATCCACATGAAACTCTAATGCACTATGTATATTTAACAACCACCAATGAAGTATATAAATAACCAATTGTATAACAAATTCATGTATATGAAAATATTTATCCAATACAATGCCACAAAGTCAAACACCAAAGAGAACATATAGATAAAACAATATCACTAGGTACAATTGACTCCATGTAAGGGAAGACACCTTATCACTACAAAAAACTCATGGAATAGACTCTAACAACCACTATCTTCACCATGTATCATTGTGCACTACTATACATCAACTATACCGACTCTACTAGATTCACGTATGTCATAGTCACTACTAAATTGTGTTATGCCTGCACATACACAACACATTTGGGAACAAGGTTCGTATGAGGCTGAGTATAAACATAGCCAATAGGATTCCTCAAAAACTTAAAGTAAAGGTGGAATAATAAGTCAAATCAAACCCAAGACTTAGAGAAATGAGAATAAACCCTAAGGATATAGATATTTTATAAGGTCAATACAACTATGGATAAGGAAATAATTCTCAATATTTACAGTCCATCTCTATTAAGGATCATGTCTCACAAACAACCAGAGACACTCATAATATCAAAAGACCCAATAGTAAGAATTTGATAACATAATCGTAAGTCATATCTAGAAGGAAACCACTAAGGTTAACACATTATAATACCTAAAACACCCAAGATACTCAACTACCTTAATATATATACTACCACACTGAGTCTGTAATAGAGGACTTGTGCCTCACTATGGTATTCACATTAGTTGAAGGAGTACTAAACCCCTATGGAAGATGGACTTGTACTCTACCTCAAAGGGGTAACATTGATTTGATATTTCCCATCCAAGACCAATGTATCACTGAGAGGGGGAGGTTATGAATCAAGGATTTCCTTTTATTTTAAGTTTCTTTTCTTTTAAAACAACATTCACCTCTTATTAAAGATTTTATCACTTAAAACAAAACAATTATCCATCCATAGGAACACAAGAATTTAAAAGGTTCACTACACAACAAGAGTAGCTACATCCTTGGCAGGGTTTGGAAACAACCCAATACCATACCATCCACTATAAAACAATCCTTTTGTGTGGATACAACAAGTAAGATATACCATTACACTTGTTTGGAATTATGATCAATAAAACAATGCATGTGCTTATTTTAGCACAAAATATATAATAAAAGTTTGTGTAACAAGTAATGAAACCTTCACCAGTTAGTTCCAAACATGTTACCACGCTACCTTATCAACTTTCACTTTTGATAATATTTAAAAAAATTATCCACTTTCCTACCCAGCAGCAGGTAAAATCTTCTTTGGACTTCATAATGATACCCAATCTAATAACCCAGTCCGATTGCTCAGTCAAAAAATATAAATCTACCATAATACTATTGAAACAATTCTGAACTACTTCTACCTTAGTCTGGATATCTCAATCTGATTTATCAGTACGATGACCCAATCTGATCTGATAACCATTTAATATGATATTCCTTCTTCTTCTTCTGTTTGGAAAACTTCCTTAGGAATGATATATCCAGAAACCTATTCTTTCTATAAATCCATAACTCCTCTTTATTCATTCGCACATGAAAAATGTTTTGATTTTTCAAAAAGTACAATTTACTCTCTTCCTTTTATAGGTGCACCAAAAGTGGTTTGGGTGGGAATCTGAAAAGTTTTCCCACTTAACCAAATTTCCCAAAACTTGAATTTCCCCTTCATTTTGACTCTATGTTTGACTTCTTCAATACTTCTCTACTCTTCTTAATTCTTTTCAAAACTTATCAAATCTTTTCAAAGCTTCAGCCTGTTCAAAATTTTTAACCATTCTTCAGTCTAATTCTAATTTTCATTCTAATTTCTTCATTACGATGAAGACATATGGTCACTCTTATTTTCTTAACCCTCTTGATAATACATCAAAACTAAAGACTACTCATTATGATGACCACTTGTAAAAAAAACATCGAAACCATTGTTCTATAAACATAGTCATTTTTTAATGATATTAACACTTATTGAAAGCACTTAAACAACAGCTTCAAAACCCCCTTTGAAAAACACTTTCACAAACTCTTCAAATAATTCTTTCTTTGTTTTCCTCAGATTTATGATCCTATGTCTGATGACTATATATAATGGATTGGTCTCTACTTCAACCCCTTTAATGTTGTTTGTTTTTTCAATTTAACCTATTTCAAACATTATGCATTGCATTTATTTCATGTATATATATATATATATATATATTGATACATTTGTATACACAAACACACACACAAATATATTTAGGCAATATATAGAAACACATACACCTAATATTTATGTAATTTATTCAAATTTTAGTATATTTTAGAATTTCATTATAACATAATACATTTAATATATATTATGTTTTTAATATATCAATTTTTTTAATAATACAGTTAGGGTATTCATTTTTAATATTTTTTATTTTTTATTTTATTTTTTAATTTGATCATTTTTTATTTTTTATTTACTATTTTTTAGTATTTTCAATATGTATTCATCCACTTAAATATATATATATATATCCACATTTTTTTAATAACTTATATTTAATTAATAAAACTTATCTATTTTTTCAATATTTTTAAAGTATACTCATTTTGAATTTTTCAATTTCACTCAATTTTAAAATGCATGTATTTAAGATTATATAACCATTAATAATGTTAAAAATATATTTTTAAATAAATATTTATAAATAAATATATCTATAAATTTAAATTTATTATATTTACAATTATTATAAATAAATAATAATTATTTTTTAAATAAGTATTTATATAATTATAATTAAATAATTAGATATATTTAGATAATTATAAAATTATTAGAAATTTATTTAAATAATTATAACTATAAAACTTTTATCAGCGCTTTTTTAGTGCTGATAAATCTCAAGCTTTATCACCGCTAAAAAAGCACTGTTAAAAGAGATATTTATAAGCTCTAAAATGTTAGCACTGATAAATATGTCTTTTATCAGTGATTTTTTAGCATTGATAAAGCTCGAGATTTATTATCGCTAAAAAAGCATTGATAAATATGTCTTTTATTAGCACTTATAAATTTAGTGCTGATAAAAGGGATCTTTATCAGTGCTTTTCTGAAAGCACTGTTAAAATTTTCCCCGATCTATTTAAAAAAACCCTAACCATGACTAAGTCACTCACGATTCTAAAGCTCTCACAGAACTCCTTTATTTCCGGCGTGACTCCTATACTTTCCCTAGAATCAATCAAGGCTATAATCTAATATATGTTATTTTCTACATTTCCTCTATTGTTGTTTGATGTTTTGGGTTCCTTGTTTTGTGTTTTTGCACTGTTCTTAACTGCGTTGAACCCTACATATCTTATCCTTGCTACTGAAATACAACGAGTGGTTCTATTTCATCATTTTCCTCTATAGACAATGGTTTCAAAGAAAGAGAAGGATGCTTTCATATGGTAAGGTTAGTCAACATATGTGTATGGGCCTGTATGGATAAATAAAATAGATTTTGTACTGCATGCCACTACAAATTTAATTTTGGATTTATAGCATGATCAAATTGAATTTATTTAAATATTGAAGAGGTTAACCCATTTATCAATCATGTTATCTATATCCCTTACCATTGACACATGACTTTGGATAGTTTGTTAAAAATAGTACCTGAGCATAGGTTCTACAGAGTTCCTAAGTTTCAAAGTACATTTTATTATTTTAATAGTAAGGGTAGTGTGGAGTTAGGTTGTCAAAAATCGAGAGGTACATGCAAGGGAGAGTTTCACGAACTCTCTTCTGTTTAGAGAAATGATTTTACAGGGAACTTTGGGCTTGAGTCTTAAAATTTGATTGAGATTTTAATTGGTTTGATGTATTTGATATGAGAATTTATATTTAAATTCCCAATGAGTTTAAGTGATTTTTGGATTTGGTTAATCATGGTGTGATGGTGGATGTAAGAACCCGGATCTTCATTTTAGGTATGGATCTTGATTTCAGGTGTTTTTGAGGAAAAATTGTAGAATTTGGAAATTTTATAAGTACATGTCCTGTACTCAGGAGTACACGCCATGTGCCCTATTTCCGTGTACAGTCATGTCTTGGGAGTGTAACGGCTGATACATGGCCGTGTAGGGTGACATGACAGACTACTAATGTCGGGGGCTGGTTTAGGAAAATACACAACGTGTTCATTAACAATACACACAGTGTAATTTTTCTTTTATTTGATTAATCGGACCAGGGTCGCGTCTAACCTTCGGTTTCATCTTCCTCTGGACTTGGTTCATCCAAAAGTTAATGAGAGCGACAAATCTTATCTGAGCCACCGTTTCTCCGTACAAGGTCCTATTTGATCTCTGGAGGGTGCGTTGGAATCCCACCGGTGAGTACTTCCTTCATCTAGATCCTATCCTCTTGATTTCTTCTCTCTCTCAAGTTATTCAAGGTTTAATGTTTTTGACATTTTTGTATATCTACGTCATTGCAGGATCATTAAAGGGACAAAGTTCAAGAGTGTTCATTGTAAAACGTCAAGGTAGGTGGTTTGTTGCCTTTCATTAGTTGTCTTTGAGTTTTATATGCCAAAGTGCCGATTATCCATGTTTTGGGTATTTATGGTTAAGGAAATTGAACACTATTTTATCTTCCTTAGATTGATTGTTGGTTTAAGGGTCTATTGATGTGATATTATATGGAATTGCATGTTTAAGTAACACCCCATGGGTGATTTTCCTTGTTTGAATGATTAGGTCCATTTGGTCCAGGTTACCTATGAGGCAGACCATGTTTTCTTTCCTTGCTTGATAGGATGGAACTGATTGCCTTTTTTTTCTTGTTAAATGATTGTGATATGAATTGGATTTGTTTAGCCATGTAGTAGTTGATATTACTTTGGGATACTTGAGATCGTTTATACATGATTAAATTACACAGGGTTGTGATAAATCAGTGTAGTTAGACTACAGGGGGAATTGACGGTGAATGATTCCTCAGAGTGTCTATTATATTTCACGCTATGAGACCATAGGGGGGATTAACAGCGAGTTTTCTCTCAGAGTGTATATAGTTTACATTATGATACCACAAGGTTCATTGACGTTGAGTGCTTCTTCAGAGAGTATTTAGTTATTTAGGAAAGACCATAGGGGAAATTGATGGTGAGTGCTTCCTCAGAGTGTCTTTGCCTATTTATTGCATTACTTGGTTAGAGGGGTTAGAATATGTGAGCTAACCAGAGGCTTAACATAAATATTGAATGTTTTTTATACTTCTTCCAAGCCAAAGCACAAGCTTGGATTCGGTCTTGTTAGGTAGTCTTCTGAGATACCTAGTTATGATACTTACTTGATTAAATTTTGAACATTAAATGCTAATGAATGTAATGGAAACTGTAGGATTGGTTAATTTTGTGTACTCCTAGTTCTTTTACTACATTTCATTATTTCCTGCTATATATATACTCATTGATAGTTAGGTACAGATATTGTGGTGGTTTCCTACTAGGATTCATCTTACACCCTGTGTGGTTCATGCTTTTGGACCCAACAAGATTATATGGTTGCAGTTATAGATAAGGGAAAGAGAAATTCATCATCAAGTACTTGATTGCTATGGAGCTGGAGAGCATGAGACCAAGCTAAGGCTTTCAATGTTTTTGGAGTTATTTAATGTTTTCAATAATTTGGTTTTAGTATTTTATTTCCAGCATTGTGAATTGTTTGTCTGCTTTCCTAGATACTTGTGGCACACATCATTATATATATATATATATGATGCAGTTTTTTTTATACTATCAGTATTTTTCTTTTTACTTTTTTTTGTATGATATTACTACTTCCGCCACTATTTATTATTTTTTACTTGTTATTCCACTATGCATACTCTTCTAATGAGGGAATAGTTTCCCCACTATCACACCCAAGGTCCTCACTACTAGTCACCAGGATTTGGCCTTTGGGGAAATGCACTTGAGGCCATGTGACCAGCCGGGTACGGGGCACCTTTGGGCGGCACCCAAAATCGGGATGTTACAAAGTGGTATCAGAGGAGTGTTCTTTTCTTATTTTACTTACTTTTTAGAGCCTATAGACAGGGATAAGATGGAATGGGTAGTTGGTAATATGATATGCTCAAGATTATCTAACCCGTGTACAGGGAAAAGCCAATTTACCTCGATTATTGCAATTTTTATGGTTTTTCAATTATTACAATTGATTTGATTTAACCGCTAGGTGATTCACATGATTTGTGTTGTTATCATTGATATTATTGAGGTTCTATTTCTGTTGCAACTCGATGATATGAGGGTATTCCATATCATGCATCATATAGGCACTTGATAGGGATCACATGTCATGAATTCTTGTCATGCCATTTAGGATGCATTACTGATTGCATGCTGTTGTGATAGATGTTGTGCTAGATATGCATGCTATTGTGATATATTCCATGATAGAATACCTACTATTTTGATAGGGTATTGGGAAATGTAAAGTTTATTTTGTATAGATGCCGAACTTTGGTTTTTGAGGTTTTATGGTCCCTCTTGGATCGGAATTTGGTGGATCATGTATGAACTTTAGTTGAATTTTGTTTAGTTATGATGTGAATAAGGATTCCAAACTTTGATTTGTGGGAGTATGGGCTCTCACGAGTCGGAATTTTTCATTCCTTAGAATTTTTTTTAAGTTTTATGGGGTTCCAGAGTATTTTATGAGGCTTACTGTCTGAAAAAACCCAAAATAAATGGTGTGTGATGATAAATACATTCCATGTATCCTTCTATTTGGGAAGAATTTTTTTCTTAAGTACACGCCATGTACTGTATATACACACCGTGTCGTCCTTGACCGTGTGACTAACTATGTGGGTAGAGAAATGGGTTTGGGAAATGTTCGGTGGAACACACCATGTACTGGTAGTGCACGCCGTGTTATAGAGACCATGTATCCGGCCGTGTGACTAACGACACAGGTGGATGAAACTTAGGTTGTACATGTTGTGTCCTATTCTTACACGCCATGTATAATCGGCTGTGTCTCCAACCATGTGACTAGTGACATTGGTGGTTATAACTTAAGGGGTACAAACCATGTCTAGGGTGAACACGCCATGTAGTGTTACCCAAGAAATAACCATTTGGTTTAACCGTGTAGAAGAACTTGGGATGGAGGGAAAATTCAAGTACATGCTGTGTCAGGATGAACACGCTGTGTGTAGGGGTATTACACGACATGTTTTGGCAGAAGTACACCCTCATGTTGAAACCTAAGGAAACACATCGTGTGGAGGGTATACATGCCACATAACCCCATTTTTTAAATCTTGATTGTTTTTCTTCTACTATTACTTTCTTTCACTTATAAGTTTCCATACTTGATAATCTTGACCTGAGGTGTGCACTTGACCTTGAAGAGTCATGCCTCCGAGATGTCCTCTGACTGTATGATAGGTTCGGGGCGATGGTCAGACATTGGAAACAGCTGACCAATGACTCCCAGTAGATCCTCCCATCATACCCTTCATGGAACCATCCGTCATTCTGGATATAGGTGTCAATGCATAGTTCTGAGAAGGCTTCATGAGGATGATGCAAACTTTCCAAGGAGCACCACATCCTACCCCGTCTATGGCAGAGTTGACGCGGGGTTTTCAATAGCAACATCCTCCCACTTTCTCAAGGGATGGAGGACCTCAGGCTACAGAGTCATGGTTAGAATCCATTATATCTATCTTAGAGCATCTCGAGACACCTCCGTAGAGGAGGGAGAATTTTTATACGTATATTATTTGAGATTCCTCCAAGAGATTGTGGGATGTGATATCACAGGTGGGATTCTAGTGAGTTATGGATTGGGATGAGTTCTAGAATACCTTATATGAGTACTTATACCTGGAGACCTTGAGGGACAACCGAGCCTGAGAGTTCATGAGTTTGGAGAAGGGTACACTCTCAGTCATGGAGTATTCTTCTTGCTTCACTAAGCTGCAATGCTTCACACTCATTCTGGGGGTTGATGAGTTATTTCTAGCCAGGAAGTTTGAGGATGGTATCCGACATGACATCTGATCCTAGGTTATCATATTCAAGTTGACTTCCATATCTTCTATAGTCAACCGGGTGTTGATCATCGAGCGTAACTTGAGGGATTATAGAGCTGTGTTCTAGGGTAGTTCAGTATCCAGAGTTGGTACCTTTCCGACTGATAGCCAAAAGCACCATAGGAAGTCTATGCATGGAGATCTGAGTAGGTGGGATTTTTCTTCAGGTATGAAGGTGGTGTGATACCAGTGCGGGAAGGGAGGACATAAGAAACCTCAATGCTTGAGAGACCCATTTGAGTTCCGATCTTGTGAAAATATGGTACATCTTCATCATTTCTACAACTAACTCCTTCTAGTAGTTAGTGAGGGAGGATCTATCTTGAATCCTCATACCGAAGAAGGACCACTAGTTCCACATCAGACTGGGGGCTGGAGTCCTTCAGGATGTTCATTACGAGGTGGTGGTTGTGTCCATAGTGATCATACATAGGGTTTTCGACAACCATAGGGTGGATCAGATCAAGGATCTTAGACAGCTTCATAGATCCGCGAAGCAGGTCAGGCTTTTTGTGCTGAAGCAGATCTAGTAGGAGCAGGACCCCAGACCACTTATGGTTAGAGGTATGATTTTGGTTGCCTTAGTTTTATCTTCTGATATTTTTGATATATGGGATTCCCATATCTTTATATATGTTCCTGTTGAGGAGATCCTCAGACTCTGTATCTTTACTTTTGCTAATATCTTGACACTGGACACTCCATTGGGGACTAGAACAACTATTTTACATTAGTGCAAGTAGTTACCTCTTGAGGTTGGTGGGTATCACTTCTTATGAGACCTTTATGTATTATAGATGACGAGCTATGACGTCATTCTCATAATGGACTGGTTAGTCTTTTTACAGGACTTTTTAGATTTCTATTGCTGTAGGGTGAGTTTCACATCACCAGAGGGAAGATTGTTTCTACATAAGGGTGAATGAGATGTATAGGAAAGCAGAGCTGGACCTGAGCATCATGGGTTGAGAGGTGTTACAGCCCAGATTTCTAGTCTGTATCTAGATGACTAGGGGACTTTACAGATGGAATTTCCTCTAATGTTCGACCATTTCAGGGATGTATTTCCATATGACTTTTCAAGTTTTACTCCAGAGTGAGAGTTAGACTTTTCTATTGATCTTGTTTGAGGAGAATCACAGGTGTCCATTCCTCCTTATAGGATGGCTACAATAGAGTTACACGAGCTTAAGAAGTAGTTGGAGGAGTTGCAGGTGAAGGGTTTCATCTGACCCGGTACTTCTCCTTAGGGTTCACCTATCCTGTTTGCGAAGAAGGAAGACGATACCCTCAGACTTTGTGTGGATTATCAGAAGTTGAACCAGTTGATGGTCAAGAAACGATATCCATTACCAAGGATTGATGATCTCTTTGATCATCTTCGAGGAGCCTAAGTGTTCTTGACGATTGAATTGAGATCCAGCTTTCATCAGTTGCATGTTAGACCATCAGATATACCTCTTACAGCCTTTTGGAGCAGGTATGGTCTATATGAGTATGTGGTTATTCTATTCGGTCTCACGAATGTGCCGACAGTTTTCATGGAACTAATGAAATGAGTGTTCCATACTTACTTGGATTCTTTTGTGGCAGTCTTCATGGATGATATCTTGGTGTAATCTCACACTCTACACAACCATGTCATCCATCTTGAGATCATTTTGATTACACTGAGATAACATCAATTATATGCTAAGATCTCAAAATTCCACTTTTGGATAGACCATATTCACTTCTTGGGACATTTTATCTCAGAGATAGGAGTATCAGTAGACCCAGAGAAAGTGATAACATTAGTTTCCTGGGATTAGTTGAAGAACGTATTTGACTTACAAAGTTTTATGAGGCTGGATGGCCACTACAGACGTTTTATAAAGGACTTTTCACACTTAGCAGTGCCACTGATGGGCCTGACTAAGAAGGGTGCGAAGTAATTGTGGACAGATTCCTACGATTCATCCTTTTAAGAGCTAAAATAGAGGTTGAATTCAGCACTGATACTGATCTTACCAGATCCTAGAAAGAGTTATACTGTTTACTATGATGCATTAGGTATTGGGCTGGGTTTAGTACTTATGAAGGGGGAAGGAGTCGTTGTGTACGGGTCTCGGCAGTTGAGGCCACACAAGAAGAATTATCCTATGCACGATCTTGAGTTAGCTATAGTTGTTCATGCCTTGCACTGTTGGAGACATTAACTTCTGAGAGATCATTTTGTGGTGTACATTGACCACAAAAGTCTCAAGTATATCTTTACCCATCATGATCTGAATTTGAGTCAATGAAGGTGGGTTGAGTACCTTCAATATTTTGACTTTGAGCTTGACTATATGTTCAGGATAGGCAACACAACGACTAATGCGTTGAGAAGAAGGACTTAGATACAGGTAGTTCAGGAAGAAAATAGTGAGTGGAAGGTCATGGATATATTATCTAGATGCATTTGGAGGTGCACAACAAACATGGGTAGATATTTCTTTCTTCTGTAGCTGTTAACTATACTCTATTGGATCAAGTATGAATGAGGCAGGTATCAAATTTTGAAGTCCTAGTCCTACGAGAGAGTTTTTTAGGAGAGGAACCTACTCCTGGGAAGACCGTAAGTGAGGATAAGGTCTTTCTCTTTCATGGAAAAGTATGGGCGTTAGCAAATATACGTGAGGAGTTAATGTGATATTTTCATTCCTCATCATGGGTAGTTCATCATGGTGTCACCAAGATGTGTCGATATTTACAGCATCAGTATTTGTGGCCAAGTATGAAGAGGGATGTTTCTAGTTTTGTTATGAGACGTTCCACCTGTCATTAGGTGAAGGTAGAGCATCAATGACCGAAAAGTATTTTACAATAGTTACCCATTCTCGAGTGGAAGTGAAATGATGTCACGATGGATTTTGTGATGGGTTTACCAAGGTTAACTTGATGGAATGATGCAGTTTGGGTTGTTATTGACAGACTCATGAAGGTTACACACTTCTTAACGATCCAGGAGACATTCAGTGTTGATGAAATTGGAAGTTTGTACATCTGAGAGATTGTATGGTTGCATGGGGTTCCACGCTCCATCATTTCAGACATGGATGCTCGCTTTACTTCTCATGTTTGGTAGGGACTATAGAAGTCTTTGGGTATACAAGTATTTCTGAGTACAACTTACCATCCCCAGACAGATGGCCAGTCAAAGTACATGATTTAGGTACTGGAGGACATGCTTCGACCATGCATCCTATATTTTAGAGGTTCTTGGGATAATCACATACCTCTGGTGGAGTTTTCCTATAATAACAGTTTTTAGGAAACTATTCAGATGGAAACTTATGAGGATTTATATGGTAGGCCATGCCGATCACCCCCATGTTGGATGGAGGCAGGATAGGTAGCTATGTTGGGACCTCATCTTGTCCAAGAGACCATAGAACATGTTGAGTTGATTTGGAAGAGGATGGCTACTTCATAGTCTTGACCAAAGTCTTATGATGATCGACGAAGATGACCTATGGAGTTTGAGGTTGGGGATTGGGTTTTCTTACATGTCACACCGAGGTTGGGACATAGAAGGATTAGGAGACAGGGAAGCTTTCAACAAGATACATTGGGATGTTTGAGGTTTTGGAGAGAGTCATTCCGGTTGCCTATCGGTTGCAGTTACCTTAAAGGTACGAGGATATGCATGACGTCTTCCACGTTTCTCAGCTACAACGTTACTTCTCAGACTCGTATCATGTTTTTCAACCCGAGGAGGTTGAGTTAGAGGTGGATGCATTGTTTGAGGATCATCCTATCTGGATTATTGATTGAAGCATGAAGGTTCTCTATGGATGGTCTGTTCCTCTGGTATGGGTGCTATGGCGGCACGGGTGAGTATAGGACGAGACTTGGGAGAGGGAGACCGATGTGTGATCGCAGTGGCCGAAGTTGTTTGAGGATTCTTCTTCACCACCTTGTTAGGGAAATTTGGGGATGAATTTATTTAAGGGGGGAATTTTGTAAGAACTTGGATCTTCATTTCAGGTATGGATGTTGATTTTAGGTGTTTTTGAGGAAAAAGGGGAGAATTTGGAAATTTTACAAGTACACGCAGTGCACTTAGGAGTACACACCATGTACCCTGTTTCCATGTACAACTGTGCCTTGGGCATGTAACAGTCGAGACATGGCCATGTGGGGTGATGTGGTAGACCACTAATGTTGGGGGCCGGTTGAGGAAAATACACAGAGTATTCATTAATAGTACACGCAGTGTACTTTTTCTTTTATTTGATTAATCGGACCAGGGTCACGTCTAACCTCTAGTTTCATCTTTTTCCGACCTTGGTTCATCCAAGAGCGACCAAGAGCAATGAATCTGATATGGGTTTTATGACTTATTTGACCATCTTATAGGTGACTCAGTGTTTTATAATATTGATTTGAGATCAAGATACCATCAGTTAAGGGTGATACCTTATGACATACCCCAAACAACTTTTCAAAGTAGGTATGGGTTGTATGAATTTCTGGTGATGCCATTTGGATTGAACAATGCACCAGATACATTCATGGCCTTGATAAACCAGATATTCTACCCATATCTAGATCAGTTTTAGTTGTCTTCGTTGATGAAATCTTGGTGTACTCTAGAACTCATGATGATCATTCCAAACATCTTGACATCATCTTGAGTATACTAAGAGGGCATAGGATTTATGAAAAGCTATCAAAATTTCAGTCCTGGATTGCTAAGGTGAACTTTTTGGGGCACATAATTTCTAAGTCAGGTGCGTTGGTAGATCCAGAAAAGGTGCAGGCTGTGGTGTCTTGGGAGCAGCCTAAGAACATCTCTTATGTTTATAGTTTTCTGGGTTTGGTCGGTTATTACTGAAGGTTTATTAGATATTTCTATTTTTTGGTAGTGCTGCTCACAGGATTAACCAAGAAGGGGGTTAAGTTTGACTGGTCAGAAGCTTGTGAGAATTCTTTCTAGGAGCTGAATAAGCATTTGACTACTGTACCGATTTTGGTCTTACATGAACCAAGTAAGAGGTACACTTTGTTATGTGATGTGTCTGGAATTGGACTTGGGGAAATGTTGATACAAGATGATCGGGTTATAGTTTATGGGTCGAGAAGTTGAGGCCACATGAAAGGAATTATCCTACTCATGACCTAGGCCTAGCTGTTGTGGTTCATGCCTTAAAGTGTTGGAGGCATTAATTGTTGGGAGAACCTTTCATGGTGTTCACCGACCATAAAAGTCTCAGGTACATATTCTCTCAACGGGATTTGAATCTTTGATAGATAAGGTGGGTTGATTACCTATAGTATTTTTATTTTGAGTTGGTATACACATAAGGGAAAGAGAATAGTGTCACTAATGCTATGAGCCAGAAGACTCAGAATCAGGTGGTTCAAAAAACCAGTTCAGAATAGAAGATGATGGCCTTATTTGTTGATATGCATTTGGAGGTGCATGATGGGCATATACAGATGACCCTTTCATATATAGCAGTCTAGTCCACACTTTTGAGCCATGTCAAAGAGATTCAGTTGGTGGATCTGGATTGTTTGGATATGAAGGAAAGTATTAAAGGTGGGGGTCACCTTTTGGTTGGACTTTCAGTGCTGATGGAGTTTCTTATGTTCACAGTTGTGTTGTGGTGCCGACAGGTGTATGAGGGGAGTTAATACATGATTTTCACGCGTCAAAGTGGGTAGTTTACCCAGGCTTGGCTAAGATGTACCTTGATCTTTGTAGACAGTTTTGGTGGCTAGGAATAAAGAAAGAAGTTGTGAGTTTTGTGGCATGATGCCTTACCTTTCAGTAGGTGAAGGCTAAACATCAGCATCTAGGTGGGTTGTTGCAGTCATTGGATATTCCATAGTGGAAGTGGGATGATGTAAAAATGGACTTCATAATGGGTCTTCCGAGGATGCCTCAAAAGAATGATGCAATTTGGGTGGTGGTAGATCGGCTGACCAAAGTGGCTCATTTCTTTCCGATCCAAGAGGCATATATAGTTGACCAATTGAGATAATTGTATATTTGAGAAATAGTATGGTTTCATAGTGTTTTGAGAACCATATTTTCGGATCGTGATCCACATTTCACCTCACACTTTTGAAAGGTACTATAGAAGGTGCTTGGTACCCAGGTGTTTTTGAGTACGGATTACCACCCGCAGACTAACGGGAAGATAGAATGTATAATTCAGGTATTAGAAGACATGTTGAGAGAATGTGTTCTATATTTTGGAGGTTCATGGGAGAAACACTTGTCACTCATTTAGTTTTCCTACAAAAATAGTTTTTAGGCCACTATTCATATGGAACCTTTCAAGTCACTCTATGAGAGACCATGTGGATCTCCATTGTGTTGGTTATAAGCTAGAGAGTCTAAGCTGTTAGGACTGAGTTTGGTGTAGGAGACATTGGATAAGGTTTGATTGATTCAAAAGTTTATGGAAATAGATTAGAGTAGAAAGAAGTCATATGCTTATAGGAATCGTAGACCTCTTGAGTTTATAGTGGGTGAAAGTGCATTTCTTCAGGTGTTTCCAAGGTTGGTTCACCTCCATATCTTGAAATAGGGTAAGTTGGCGCCTAGGTATGTGGGGCCATTTGAGATCGCAGAGAGGGTCAGATCTGTGTCATACCAATTAGCTCTCCCATTGTGGTATAGTGGGATGCATGATGTTTTCCATGTTTCACAACTCCAACAGTATCACCTAGATCCATCCCATGTGATAAATGCTGAGGATGTTGAGCTTGAGGCTGATGCGTCCTTTGAGGAGAACCCGGTTCGTATTGTGGATCATAGTGAGAAGGATTTGAGGGGAAAGGTGGTGCCTTTGGTTTATATTCTATAGCAACATGAAAATGTTTAGGAGGAAACATGTGAGTGGTAATTAGATATGTGGGCCTAGTAATCCGATCTCTTTTCTTTGGGAACTCAATGATGCTCGGGAGAAGAGAGGCTCAGGGATGATCCATCATAAGGTGGGGAGGTTGTAAGATCCTTGTAAGAACCTGAATCTTCTTTTCAGGTATGTTTTTCCTTTTCTGGTAGTTTTTGAGGAAAAAGGAAATTCTGGAAATTTTCTAAGTACATGATGTGTACTTTATGAGTACATGTTGTGTACTTCCTTGCCATAGGAGGCCGTGTGCTGGCTGTGTAGTAGCCACATACACGGCCATGTGGGAGTGACTTGGAGGCCTCTTAAAGTGGAGTACGTAAAATGTGAGTACACACCATGTACTTAAAAAGTACATGCCATTTACTTCAAAAGTACACGCCGTGTACTTTCTTTTTTTCATTAATCGCACCGGGGTCGCGTCTGGTCGACAGAAACACCCCCTTCTTCGTTCGTCTCATCCAGGAGCTCCATACAACCACAGATATTCGACGAACCTCCGAGCATGTGTCCTTCCTCCGAACCGAACATCGTTGGTTGTGTTGGAATCACATCAGTGAGTTCTCTATTATCCTAGAGCACTATCTTCTAATTTCTCCTCTCTCGTGAGATATCATGGGTTGAAATTTTTAGATTTTTTTGTATATCTTTGATGTTATAAGGAGATTCAAGATTTAAGGTTCACTTATATCGATCTCCCAATGCTGAGGTAGGTGGTTTGTGCCTTTCCATTCAATGTCTTTGAGTATTATGTGCAAATTCCACCAATACCCTTGAACGGGGTATTGTGTGTTTACCATTTTACCCCTGTTGATTGACTGCCATGCTTGTATGCTTGTGTAGAGGTTATTTGGATATGAATAGATTTGATTGTTATGCTTTGGATGTTTTCCCCTTGCATGTTCTTTTTACGATCGTTTGGTCCTGTTTAGCCAGTTTGGCTGCCTTGACTATTTTCCATGCTTATTACTGTAGGATGGAGAGTTTGTATTCTGACATGCTTGATTTACTGTAGACTATTGGACAAGTAGTTCTGTAGTCTTACTTTGTCCATATTGCACTACTATGATCGTTGACCTACACAAGGCCGTGAGAACCTGGAGTAGTAGACTATAAGGGGAATTGACCGAGTGAGCTTCTTTAGAGTGTCTTTGAGCAGTTTTGCCTATAAGGGGGATTAACCGAGTGAGAATCCTCAGAGAGCCTAGGACCACTTGGGGCTATAAGGAGAATTGACCGAGTGATCTTCCTCAGAGAGTCCTTGATTGCTTTAGACTATAAGGGGATTGACCGCATGAGCTTCCTCATAGAGTCTTTGTTTTAATTAAACGACCTGGTCTATAAGGGGAATTGACCGTGTAAGCTTCCTCAAAGAGTCCTAGACCTTGGGGATATAAGGGGAATTGACCATGTAAGCTTCCTTAGAGAGTCATTGACCACCTTAGACTATACAGGGAATTGACTGTGTGAGCTTCCTCAGAGAGTCTTGCTTTACCTTTGACTATAAGGGGAATTGACTGTGAGCCCTTCCTCAGAGAGTCTTTATATATTTTTATGACTGAACCAGAGGGGTTAGGCTGAGTGCACTGCCCAGAGGGTTACCTGTATGAGGTTTAGCTTTTTTTTTTTCGCTGTTTCTTGATATTGAAACTATGTATTGTTTACTACTGAGCACTTTCCTGCTTACTGTTTTCTACACTTTTACCTACCATATATTTAGTAACTATTAGGCACAGATCTTCAGGTGGTTTCCTACTGGGATTTAGTCTCACACCTTGTTTGGGCCATGATTTTGGGCCCAAACATATTATATTGTTGCAGGTATAGATAAGGGAAAGTGACCTTATACTTCAGGAACTTGATATGTTGTGGAGTTGGAGAGCATGAGACCAAGCTATGGCTTGTGATGATGAGGAGTTTATCTACTTTCTTTTGCACTTTGGTTTAACACTGTTTTATTTCAGCATTGTGACTTGTTTGGCTGTTTTTTTAGACTTATGTATCTTTCATCATTTTATATATGTTCTCCAGTTTATACTTTCAGTTTTCTAAGATTACTGCTATATGTAATTATTACTGCTTCCTCTCTTGTATGTATTTATTTACTTCCGATGTGTACTCTGCCAATGAGGGTATAGTTTTCCCACTATCACACCCAAGGCTCTCACTGCTAGTCGGAAGCCTCTGGCATTCAGGGAAATGCCCTTGAGGCCATGTGACCAATCGGGTATGGGGTGCCTCTAGGTGGCTTCTGGAACTGGGACGTTAGCCGTGTGTTAGGCCGTGTCACTAACAACACGAGCCAGGTGAAGCTTGTCTAGTACATGCTGTGTCTACCATGAACATTCCATGTAGTCTTGTCTTAGGAGAGCCATGTGACTTAACCGTGTAGAAGGACTCGGGCAGGGGAAGAGGATTCAAGTACACACCATGTGTTAAGATAACACGCCGTGTGTTTGGGGTGTTACACGTCCAATTTAGGTAGGAGTACATGCCCATGTAAATGACTTAAGGGAACACATCGTATAGGAAATGTACACGCCATGTAGTCATGTTTTGAAAAACTTTAATGCTATCTTTCTCCTATTCCCTTCTTACACTCATTTTTTTCTGTCCCTGATAACCTTGATCTAAGGTGTGTTCTTGACCTTGCAGAGTCATGCCATCGAGACATCCTCTAGTTGTGTGCCAGTTGCCAGACGGTGATCAGACACCGAACATGGCTGATTAGGGATTACCTGCAGATCCTCCAGTTGTTCCAACCATGGCCCCAGCCGTTGTACCTGACATAGGTGCGGATGCACAATTCAAAGAGGGCTTTCTGAGGATGATGAAAACCTTTCAGGGAGTGCCACCTCCTACCCCATTGATGGATGATTTGACATGGGTTTACTAGTAGCAGCATCCTCTTACTTTCTTAGGGGATGGAGGACCTTAGGCTGCAGAGTCATGGCTAGAAGCCACGCTGACGATTTTCGAGCATCTAGAGATACCTCCAGAGAATAGGGTGAATCTTGCTACCTACATGCTCCGAGACTCCGCTAAGAGGTGGTGGGATGTGATCTCATAGGTAGGTTGCCATCAAAATATGACTTGGGATGAGTTTCAGCACATATTCTATGATTAATTCTATCCGAAGAACGTGAGGGATGATCGAGTCCGAGAGTTCATGAGTCTGGAGCAGGGTACTTTTTCTGTTATGGAGTATTCCTATCACTTCATAGAGCTGCAGTGTTTCACGCCTATTCCAGGAGGCGATGAGTTGTTCCTTGCATAGAAGTTTGAGGATGGTCTGAGGCACGACATCAGATCTCAGGTGAACATCTTCAGGTTGAACTCGATATCTTCTATCGTCAACCAGGTGCTGATCACTGAGCACAATATGAGGGATTCTAGAGCTGTGAGACAGGGCAGTTTGGCATCCAAAGTTAGTGCTCCACCAATTGATAGCAGGAAGCACCGCAGAGAGGCTGCATGAGGAGATCAGAGCAGGCGGGATGCATCTTTCGGTAGCCAGGTGGTGTGCTACCAGTGTGGGAGAAGCGGGAATACGAGGCCACATTGCCCGAGAGACCCAGTGGAGTGCCGATGTTGCGGCAAGATATGCCATATTTAGCACTTTTTTCAGTTCTTTTCACCAGCAGCTGGTGATAGGGGTTCTTCTATAACCCCACGTTCAGGAGCAGTGCCACTAGTTTCTCACCAGTCTATGAAGTGGAGTTCTTCTGGTCGTTCAAGCTAAGGTGGAGGTCGTGGCCATGGTATTCAGTCGCCAGTTCTTCAGTGACAGCAAGGTGGATCAGCTCAGAGTGGTCAGGCAGGGTCACAGGGCCGCGACATAGGCCAGACTTTTGCAGTGGAGCAGACCCAGCAGGATCAGGATCCTGGACCCTCCACAGTTCGAGGTATGATCTTAGTAGCCTCAATTTTATCTTCAACTCTTTTCAACACAGGGGCTTCCCATAGCTTTATATATGTTGTTTTTGTGTATATCCTTGGGATCTATATCTTTTATTCTATTGATATCTTGACACTAGACACTCTATTGGGGACTAGAACGATGAGTGTGCGTTAGTGCAAGCAGTGCCCTCTTGAGGCCGTTGGGTGTAACTTTCTATGGGAACTTTATGTTCGAGAGATGATAGGCTATGATTTCATTCTCAGGATGGACTGGTTAGTTATATTCCAGGAAGTCATTGACTGTTATCACTGCAGGGTGAGTTTCACGTCACTAGAAGGTGAATCTTTTCTTCATAAGGGAGAATAAGATGTCCAGGCGAGCAGAGCGGTACCAGAGCATCATGGGTTTGGAGGATTTACAGCCCAGATTTCTAGTCTATATATGGATAACCAGGGGACTTCATAGTTATACTTTCCTTCAGTGGTGGATCATTTCAGAGATGTCTTTCTAGAGGAATTTTCAGGTTTGCCTCTGGAGCATGAGGTAGAATTTTCTATTGAGCTTGTTCTAGGAGTGGCACCGGTGTCCATTCCTCCTTATAAGATGGATACACCAGAGTTGTAGGAGCTCAAGAAGTAGTTGGAGGATTTGCAGGAAAATGGTTTCATCAGACTCAGTACTTCTCCTTGGGGTTCGCCTGTCCTATTTTCGAAGAAGGTAGATGGTACCCTTATGATTTGTGTTGATTATCAGAATCTGAACCAGTTAACGGTCAAGAACCGATATCCCTTGCCGAGGATTGAGGATCTATTTTATCATCTTCGAGGATCCCAGGTGTTCTCAAAGATTGAATTGAGGTTCGTATATCATCAGTTGCACGTTAGACCATCTGATATACCTCTTACAGCCTTCCAGAGCAGGTATGGTCTATACGAGTATATGGTTATGCCGTTCGGTCTCACGAATGTGCCTGTAGTTTTCATGGAACTGATGAACTGAGTGTTCCATACTACTTGGATTCCTTCATTGTGGTCTTCGTGGACGATATCTTGGTGTACTCTAACACTCGACATGATCATACTACCCATCTTGAGATCATTTTGAGTACACTGAGGGAGCATCAATTATATGATAAGCTCTCAAAGTGCCACTTATGGATGGATCTTATTCACTTCTTGGGTCATATTATCTTAGAGGCATGAGTATCAGTAGACCTAGAGAAAGTGAGAGCTTTAGTTTCCTGGGAGCATCCGAAGAACATATTTGAGGTGCAGATTTTTCTAGGGATGGCTGGATACTACATACATTTCATACAGGACTTTTCATGCTTAGAAGCACCGCTGACAGGTCTGACTAAGAAGGGTGAGAAGTTCTCATGGTCATATTCTTGTGATTCAGCCTTTCAGGAGATTAAAGGTAGGTTGACTTCAGCACCGATACTAGTCTTTCCAGATCCGAGCAAGAGCTATACTATTTACTGTGATGTGTTAGGTATCGGGTTGGGAGCTGTGCTTATGTAGGGATATGGAGTCGTTGCATATGGGTCCCAGTAGCTAAGGCCACATGAGAGGAATTACACAACACATGATATGGAGTTAGCAGCTGTTGTTCATTCCCTACGCTATTGGATACATTATCTTCTAGGAGATTATTTTGTGGTTTTTACCAACCAAAAAAGTCTCAAGTACATCTTCACTCAGCGTGATCTGAATTTGAGACAGCGCAAGTGGGTTGAGTACCTACAATCCTCTGACTTTGAGCTTGCTTATACGCTTGGTAAGGGAAACGCAGTGGCTGATGTGTTGAGCAGGAGGACTCAGATACAGGAAATTCGGGAGGCTAGTAGTGAGTGACAGCTTATGGATATGTTCTCCGAGATGCATTTGGAGGTACACGACAGATATGGGCATACTTTTCTATCTTCTGTAACTGTTACCTATACTCTTCTTGATCGAGTTCGAATGAGGCAACTATCAGATTCTGAAGGCCTAGTCCTAAGGGAGAGTGTGTTAGGAGAGGACCCTATTCCTGGATGGACCGTAGGCAAGGATGAGATATTGCATTTCTAAGGGCGCGTATGGGTACCAGCAGACATACACGAGGAGCTGATGTGGGATTTTCATTCCTCAGTTTGGGTAGTTCATCCTGGTGTCACTAAGACGTATCATGATCTACACCATCGGTATTGGTGACCAAGTATGAAGAGAGATGTTTTTGGTTTCATCAGGTGGTGTTCCACTTGTCAGCAAGTGAAAGAGGAGAATCAGCGACCAGCAGGGCTTTTGCAGTAGTTACCCATTCCCAAGTGTAAGTGGAATGACGTCATGATGGACTATGTGACCGGTTTTCCGAGGTTTCCTCGAGGTAATGATGTAGTTTGGGTTGTCATTGACAGACTCACGAAGGTCTCTCACTTCTTACTGATCAAGGAGACCTTCAGTGTTAATGAGATGGGACGGTTGTACATCCAAGAGATTGTACGTCTGCATGGAGTTCCACACTCCATTGTTTCAGATATGGATGCACATTTTACTTCTCGGGTCTGGTAGGGGATTCATAAGGATTTGTGTACATAGGTACTTTTGAGTACAACTTACCACCCCGAGACAGATGGCCAGTCTGAGTGTAAAATTCAGGTGCTTGAGGATATGCTCCGAGCATGCATTCTGGATTTTGGAGGTTCTTGAGAGAAGAATATACCTCTTGTGGAGTTTTCCTACAACAATATTTTTCAAGAAACTATTTATATGGCGTCTTATGAGGCTTTGTACGGTAGGCCATGCTGATCACCCTTATATTGGCTGGAGGCAGGAGAGGTAGCTTTGCTGGGACCTCATCTTGTTCAGGAGACCACAGAGCAGATAGAGTTTATTTGGAAGAGGATGGATACTACACAACCTCAACAAAAGTCTTATGCTGATCAGAGGAGACGACCTCTAGAGTTTGAGGTCAGGGATCAGGTTTTCCTGTGTGTCACACCGAGGTTGGGACACAAGAGGATTAGGAGGCAGGGTTAGCTTTCACCGAGGTACGTTGGGCCGTTTGAGGTGTTGGAGAGATTTGGGCTTGTTTCCTATCGGTTGCAGTTACCTCAGAGGTACCGAGCTATGCATGATGTCTTTCACGCTTCTCAGCTTTGATGTTACTTCTCAGACCCGTCTCACGTCTTCCAACCCGAGGAGGTTGAGTTGGAAGTGGATGCCTCCTTTGAGAAGCATCCTATCTGGATCGTCAATCATAGTGAGAAGGTTCTTCATGGCTGTTTTGTTCCTCTGGTACGGGTGCTTTGGCAGCATGGGTGAGTACATGATGAGACTTGGGAGAGGGAGTTAGACGCACGATCACAGTGTCCGGAGCTGTTCGGGGTTTCTTCTTCTATGATGCGCTAGTGAAATTCGGGGACAAATTTCTTTAAGGGTGAATTTTGTAAGAACCCATATATTATTTTCAGGTTTTTTTCCTTTTCTAGTCGTTCTTGAGGAAAAAGGAAATTTTGGAAATTTTCTAAGTACATGCCCTGTACTTTATGAGTACACGCCGTGTAATTACTTGTTGCAGGAGGCCGTGTAGTAGCCACACACATTTCCATGTGGGAGTGACTTGGAGGCCGCTTAAAGCAGAGTATGAAAAAGGTGAGTACACGCTGTGTACTTCAAAAGTATACGTCGTGCACTTTTTTTTCATTAAACGCACCGGGGTCGCGTCTAATCAATAGAAACACCCCCTTCTTTGTTTGTCTCATCCAGGAGCTCTGTCTGGCCACGAATCTTTGATGAACCTCTGACCGTGCGTCCGTCCTCCAAATCAAACACCGTCAGTTGCGTTGGAATCGCATTGGTGAGTTCTCTATTCTCCTAGAGCACCATCTTCTGATTTCTCCTCTCTCGTGAGATATCATGGGTTGAATGTTTTAGACGTTTTTGTATTTCTTCGATGTTCTAAGGATATTCAAGATTCAAGGTTCATGTATATCGATATCCTAATGCTGAGGTAGGTGGTTTGTGCCTTTTCATTCAAAGTCTTTGAGTATTATGTGCAAATTCCACCAATACTCTTGAACGGGGTATTGCGTGTTTACCGTTTTACCCCTGTTGATTGCATGCCATACTTGTATGCTTGTGTAGAGGTTATTTGAATATGAATAGGTTTGATTTCTATGCTTTGGATGTTTTTCCCTTGCATGTTCTATTTACGACCATTTGGTCCTGTTTAGCCAGTTTGGCTGCCTTGCCTGTTTTCCATGCCTGTTGCTGTAGGATGGAGAGTTTGTATTCTAACATGCTTGATTTGCTGTAGAATATTAGCCAATTAGTTCTGTAAGTTTACTTTGACCATATCACACTGCTAGGCTCGTTGACCTACACAGGGCCGTGAGAACCTGGTGTAGTAGACTATAAGGGGAATTGACCGAGTGAGCTTCCTCAGAGAGTCTTTGAGCACTTTAGGTTATAAGGGGGATTAACTGAGTGATGATACTCAGAGAGCCTAGGACCACTTGGGTATATAAGGGGAATTGACCGAGTGAGCTTCCTTAGAGAGTCCTTGATTGATTTAGACTATAAGGGGATTGACCGCATGAGCTTCCTCAGAGAGTCTTTGTTTTAATTGAACGACCTAGGATATAAGGGGAATTAACTGTGTGAGCTTCCTCATAGATTCCTAGACCTTGGATCTATAAGGGTAATTGATCGTGTAAGCTTCCTCAGAGAGTCCTTGACTACCTTAAACTATATGGGGAATTGACTGTGTGAGCTTCCCCAGAGAGTCTTGCTTTACCTTTGACTATAAGTGGAATTGACTGTGAGTGCTTCCTCAGAGAGTCTTTATATATTATTATGACTGAACCAGAGGGGTTAGGATGAGTGCACTACCTAGAGGGTTACCTATATGAGGTTTAGCTGTTTGTTTTGTTGTTGCTTGATATTGAAACTGTGGATTGTTTACTATTGAGAACTTTCATTTTTACTATTTTATGAACTTTTACCTACCATATATTCACTGATTGTTAGGCACAAATATTCGGGAGGTTTCCTACTAAGATTTATTATCACACCCTGTTTGGGCCATGGTTTTGGGCCCAAATAGATTATATTGTTTCAGGTATAGATAAGGGAAATTTCCCTTCTACTTCAGGTACTTGATATGCTGTGGAGCTAGAGAGCATGGGACCAAGATATGGATTGCGATGCTAAGAAGTTTTTCTACTTTATTTTTCACTTTGATTTAGCACTGTTGTATTTCAGCATTGTGACTTGTTTGGCTATTTTCCTATACATATGTATCATGCATAATTTTATATATGTTATCCAGTTTATACTTTCAGTTTTCTACAGTTACTACTATATGTCATTATTACTGATTCCTATCTTGTATGTATTTATTTACTTCCACTGTGTACTCTACCAATGAGGGAATAGTTTCCCCACTATCACACCTAAGGCCATCACTGCTAGTTGGCAGCCTCTGGCGTTCGGGGAAATGCGCTTGAGGCCATGTGACCAACCAGGTACGGGGCGCCTCTGGGTGGCTTCCGGAACTGGGACGTTACAATCCTGAATCTACTTTAAGGTGTGTTTTTGTTTATGTTTCAATTTAAGTTCCTTGTTTTGGTTAAATAAGTGTTTTCACAAGTTCATGTGAAGACCCGGGGGTGTTCCGGGGATTCGGAATGAAAAAGAGGAAGAAAAAGGGTTTTTTGGGCATGTTACACGGTTTGCGGATAGTCAGAGCAAATTGTGAAGAAACCCCAGAAAACTATGCGCGGGGGATGTTTTTGGACAATAGCATCTGCACAGTTTGCGCACAGTTTGGAAAACCATACGGGTAAACCGTGCGGCCCAGTAACTTTGAGAAAATTAAAAAAAAATCCATTACAGTATTTTTATGTTCCACTTGGTATTTTCCTCCTCTTCCCCTATTGCAACCCTAGGAACAAACCAAATATCCCAAGAGCACCCAAGGGTGATTATACCTCAACTCTAGGATGTTTAGAGTACAGTCAGTTGAGGATTGAAGATCCAAGTAAGTCTAATATCCTCCTTGATTCTCTTTTTGGTTAGGGTGCACAACTTTTCTCCATCTCCTTATGAAGATCTAAAACCCTTTCTTTACGATGTTTTTTAGGTTGAGGCTTCAAAGGTGTGTTGAATCGGGATCTAAGACCTCGATTAGGTGTGCGTTCACCAACAGATTCAAGATAGGTGGTCTATAAGTCATATCCTATAGTTTATTAATAGATTTTTTCATGTATGGTTTCATTATTGTTTTCCTTATTAATGTGTTCTTGATTCCATTAGAAATATGTGGTGGATTGGGTATCTAAATGATTAATTGAACCCCTCTTGATCCTCATGGAATGCAAGGAGGATGACTTGACCAAATTAGGGCCACCCATGGGGTGTGTCGGCCCTCCCGATGGGGCTAATGGAAATATAAGTTGCGAAATTGATACATGATGATGTAGCGACTTAGCGAGGAGGTTAATTAGTTTATATAACGAGTTAGAATGGATTATGGTTAGTTGTTTCTAAGGTGGTTAAAGGCTAAGGGATTGTTGGGTTGAAATATAATTGGGTTAAGTGGTATTATTGGGAATATGATAAGGAACTATGTTTACACTTGAATATGCTTAGTGAGATAGACATGGGGAATGAGAATTGGGGTTAAATAGTTAAGTGATATAAGTAAAAAATGTGTTAATGTATTGAGGCATACTGTTAATTTTCCATTTATTGATATTGTTGTAATGAAGGAAATGACAGTGGTTATGCTTTGTTGTGACGTGGTTAATTGTGGTGATGATAAATAAGCATGTGCACATGGCTTGGTAGAGTGGGGTATATACTTGAGGTTCTAAGCCCATGGGTCGAGTTAGACCGAGGTTCTATATCCACCCCCAAACGCATGGGTTAGAGAAGGGGACAAAGTTCTATTCCCCTAACGGTTGCATTCCACCCAGACTAAGACTTTAAGGTGAGGATTACAAGGTTATTATATTGTCATGCCTAGTGAGATAAGACTTAATTTTTATTTACATATCCTTGAGAATATTGAACATTCCTAATCCATTGAACACATGAAAAGGTATATTAAACCATGGAATGCCTAAGTAGTGAACCTGGATTAAATGGAAGCACATTTTAAAGGAATATAGTCTAGAAAGACTTTTTGAACTATTTACCTTTAATTTACATTATTTATCACTTGCATGCACTATATAATTTCACTAGATATTTTTTAGACACCATTGGTGGTGGCCTACTAAGTTATACTCACACCCTCCTTGGGCCACCATTGGGTACCTGAGTAGATTTCATGCTTGTAGGCTAGGACAAGGGAAAGGGCCCTATGATGGGGAGTTGAGTTGGACATTGGACATGTATGGGTGAGGTACTAGACTTGGAGTCCAGAACATTTTGGGGATTATACTATTTGTATTTATTTTTGGGGTTTTTTTCACTTGGTAATGTAACATGGTATGACATATTTACTATTGTATGTGGTTAGACCAAGTTTGGGAGTTGGTTATTTATGCATGTTATTAATTGTTCCTTATGGTTTCTACTATTTAATTTGTGTTCTATTGTGGATTACTCTATTAATGAGAGTACAGTCTCCCAACATGACCTATTAGACCCTCACTACTAGTCGTAAACCTCTGGTGTACAGGGAGGTGCACTTGAGGTCATGTGGCGGCTTGGCTTGGGGCACCAGTTTAGTGGCTCCTGGGTTAGGGACATTACATGTAGACTCCTATGAGTGAACCTTATTACATGCTTACAATGTTATGTGTGAACCTGATTACATGTTCAAAATATTATGCGTGAACATGATTACATGTTCACAATGTTATGTGTAAACCCGATTACATGTTCATAATGTTACATGTGAACCTGATTACATGTTTAAAATGTTATTTGTGAACCTAGTTTCATGTCCATGAATTTATGTGAGGACCTAATTTCATTTCCTTAACTTAGTGAGTAAACTTGTTTCTATATACACATGTTCACAATTTTATATGATGATGTATACACCAAAAATTCAATGTCTTATGCTCTCATGGATCATGTTATTTGATTATCTTATGATTCATGTTTTATGAACTACCAATCTTTATTACTTGACTCAATATTATGATCTTTGATATGCAAGGTATATTTTTCAAATGTTATTCTCATGTTCTCATACCCTCATGTTCATGTTATGCTTATGTATCTCCCTTTCTTACCCTTATTAAGTATCTAAGATCACTATTTCTTATGTTTTCTTTCCCCATGTTATGAATAAAGGTTTAAGTAGGGTATGTTTTTGAAGGTTAATAAAGGGGAAGATCTTTATGGGAGACATTGAATATATTTCATGAATTAATCAGATTTTGTTCCAATTTTTCACACACACTAAACTATTACGGTCCTTAGACATGTAATTTTTTAATGTATTGAATATTTATCTAAAAATATATAATATCCATGTATGTAAAGCCAAGGTTTCTATATTCAATATCAAAGGTAAAGGTTTAGTTAACCTTTGAAAAATATTATGAGAAAACTTTAGTGATATCCCTAGGTATATTTATAAGGATATGTCTAGGTAAGTCTCTAAGGATATGTCTAAGGATGAGTGAAAGTATAGGAAAATATCCTAGAATTTTGATAAAGGATAGAGAGAGTGGTTTCCAATCAATTACATCCATGTATGGATGCTATAAGTGGATATGGATCTGGAATATATGTACCTAGGGTTAATAACCCTAAAAACACTGTATTGATCTAGACTCGATCGGGAACTAGTTCACAATAATGGTCCTTGCTGTACACCTGGTTTGACACTCCTGGGGGATATGATTTAGAAATTCACAAACTCTTTATGAACCATCATGAAGTATTTACACAGATGATGACTATGAATGACCAAATATATCATAGATTAAAGAAGGTTTCATTATTTAGACTTCCTATAAGTGATTGTTCATGATTATGTGGTTCCCCACTATGATTAGTGTTGCTCAGACTATGATTTTAGTTTCAGTTGATGGTTAGAACTGGAAGAAATCATGTTAACATTGAATCTAATGGAAAATTTAGTGATTATGAGCAACCAAATTGGATAATGAATATATATAATGATATTGTGATTATTACTAATTAGCTATCATGATATATGATTAACAAAATGAAATTCATTGAGATTTTTGAAACATCAAATAATAGGAAGATAAGATTTTATGAAAGTTCATGTGATAATGAACATAGAGGAATTAAGACTCATCTTCTTACATGTCAAGAATGTGGGAAGAAAAACCTAAAGTAATATCTCAAGTGGAGGGGAAGATGTTATATATGTGAAAAAAGGGATCATAGAGTAAAATATTGTTAAGGAGTTCAATTTCTTATCTATTGATAACATGAGAATTACCCAAATCAATGTCAGGACCTGAGAATTTACTTATAGACTAAGGAAGGACTTATTTTATGCCAATCATTGAAGTGGAAGGATTGAATTATTTATGTATTTGGATTCAAGAATTATGAATTGTGAAATATATAAGAATCATTCATTATAAGTTTTTCATTATTGATTTTAATGAATATGTTGAATGATTATGATGGACTAGAAAATTAATTTAATGGCAAGGTGATATTTTGATTATGGGAAGGTACCCATTAATATATTCCAAATATTGAGAAAATGGTGTTTATTTTGGATAAAGAGATGATTGATATGGATAAAGTAAACTGGATAGTATTGATGACCTCATAACTAATAAAGGATTTGTTGAAAATTTTGTTTAAGTTATCATTAATGGATTTTACAACATTATTGGATCTATGGAATATATTCATTAATATATGGTTTTATTCAATAAAGGAGGAATATTTAATGTTTTCATTGAGGTTCTATGGTAATTCAAGTTATTACCATGTTTCAAGAGAATACATGATGAAGGTATTCACACCTTTTATATGTGACAATTAATATTTACTTTATGAAATATGGGGGATTAATGTTAAGTTGATTTTGAGAAATTTAGTGACATTCATTTGAATTTTTAATTTTGGAAGGGTTATATGGTCAACCATTTATGAAATGTTTTAAGTTAAACTTTGGATGAGGCTTAAAATATTAATGTATTACTTCACTATATTAAGATTTATCCATATTGGATAACTTATGCTAACCATCTTGTTATTATGATAACTAAATATAAATGGAATGAATTATCATTTTATTTATGAATATTATGATCCATTAGTGCTTTAGGCATAAAAATCCATCTTTATTTATTATTGTAATAGATAAAGTAGAAATTGATCAATGAACAACCAATGAATGAAATTGTTCTTATGAAATATAATAAAATCATGTAAGTATATCTTCTTGTGAAAAATATTCAACTTTAGGAAAAGGATCTTGGAATAAAATGTTACACTTTTATCATAATTTTTGATGATATAAATGAACTTTTTCATGCCTATTTGGTTTATGGTTTTGTGTTTGTTAACATTATATGGATCATCAACTTTATTTTGATCATTTATCTCTATCACTCTATATATTTATTTACGCTTTTCTTCCATTTTCAAATCTTCATTTTCCACCTATGTTCTCCTATGTGGAAACCTAGTTACGAGTTACTTTATGTAACCATTATGTTTTCAATTTTCAATTTTTAAGGTGAATTTTATTATTTATTTTTACTATGTGGGTTTCTATGAAGTAATTTTTAAATGTTAAATTTTTGATGACCGAGACAAATTTTGAGGGCAAAATTCATTTTAAGGGGGGTAGAATGTAACACCCTGAGATTTTGTGATTTTATTTTCAATTATATTTAATATTTTTGATATTAAATGAAACACTGAGTTTATATTTAATTACAAAAAATACTATGCTTTTCTTATTTTACACACAATTTTGATTTTATCTTGTGTTACACGCAACACCGAGTTTACACCAAACATGACATACTATTTAAATATTATTATTTAATCTCATAGTTATCAACTAGCTATTGGAATGGTGGGTATGAATAAGATTGAATAAATTATGAAAATATAGTATACACATGCTTATATAATTAATTATTGACAACCAATTAATTATAAATGAAAATAAAAAATATTTGAAAATAAAAAAAATATTTTTATAGAAGACTATTTTTTATGCAAACAAATGTGTTCTACCTCAATAAAATAAACAAAATAATTTTGGTGAATTATTTTAATGAAATTTATATAGTGTATATATATATATTCAATCAAATATTAAACATTCATCTTTTGTATTTTTTTGAGAAGAGATAAGAATAAATCCAATTTTACGCTTAAAAACTGTATTTTTCTAAAAAGCAGTTCTGTTGCATTTTTTGGAACACTTATTTTAAAAATAAATTTTGAAAGTTTTAGAAAATGAATTTGATAAAATAAAATTAATTTTTTATTTAGTAATTTCAAAATTATATTAGAGTGATTTTTTTTTGTGTTTTTTCTGAAAAGTTTCATTTTTTAGTAATAGTAAAAATACTAAATTTTAATTGAAACTGTCTTTTTCTTTTAATTTATTTATAAATTTAAATTATATTTTAAATTTATTTTAAAGTTAAATTAGTTCAATTATAAATACATTAATCCAATTTAGGTTATTCAAATCAATTTCATATTGAACTTGTATATAAAACATTTCAAACATTTGAACGTTTTCTCTTTAAAATCCCGCTTTCTCATTGTGTCTACAAGATTAATTTTAAAATTAATTTTTTTTCACTAATATTAATTGAATTTTGAAAAATGGATTCAATATTTGGAATCAATATAATTTATAATTTATAATAAGTCCAACTAAATTTTTTATCCAAAATGAATAGTAGATTCAATAAAAATTAATTACCGCGGTTAAGGTAAAAATGAGTTTACCGTGTGGTTAAACGAAAAAGATAAAATTTAAAATGACCTAAAATATTATCTTAATTTTATTTTATGAGTTTATTTACACCTTGTAAATAAAATTCTCTGAAATATTGAAATTAATTTCAACTTTCCTTTGAATATGACCCATATAATAAGTTAAGTAAAGAAAAAGATAAAAAAAGAAATACTTTTATTACTTTTATCTTTAAAGGCTTGGGATTGGAAAAAAACATATGTTCGGTTATATATATCCTTTTTAAATATAAATTATTTTTTATCATGATATTTTATTATAAATTTTTAAGGATGAAATAATTACTTTAAATGCTTAAGAAAATCAAACACATTAATTATTTAGTTAACAATTAAATAAAATATATAATACTAAAAATATTAAAAGTGAAGTAAATTGAATGAATTATTATGTACCATTATTTTTTAGTTGAATATATCATGATAAAAAGGTTTTAAAACAATATATTCTAATTCCATCATTATATTGATATTTTTAAAATTGAAATTAAATGAATAATGTCAAAATTGACATTAATGTTATTTTATAATAAATGATATTTTATTAAATGATTTAAAATTACTAAACAACCTATCTTATTACAAGAGATTTTTAAATATTAATAAATATAAACTATGTATAATTAATGGACCAATTTTTTTATTATAATAACTATATGGACCGTTAAGAATAAAAACTCAGTTAGCACAGTTAAGTTTAAAGTTGTGTTTTTGAACATTACATGTTCTTATGTTAAAATTAATTTAAAAAACACATAGGATTTATATTTTATAAATTATATATCATATTTATAATCACCGGGTCCAAATTATCTAATAACAATCACTATAATTTATTCTTAAAGGGTAAATCACCAAGGTTTGAAAACTAGTTACTGTAGTGAAAAAACCAAAACGGTAAAAATAAGGATACTTATAAGTTAAGGAATGAAATGTTTAATTTTTTTTAATTGTATGTATTTTGTGTGGATCAACCATATTATCCCTCCATACATTTAAATATTATATTTGGAGCCAATTGAGGTAAGATTGACCTTCCAATATTAAATACTTTTGAGTTTTTACAATAATGTCAATCCTCAACTATAAAAGGGAATTCACTATCCTCACTTATTCACACATATAAATCCATTTGGATTGAACAATATCTGACCAAATCACTTACCATCTTACCTCACCTCATCCTATAATCCTTATTTTAGACATAAATCCAACCAAGAAAGGCTTTAGTGCAAACCTAAGGAGGATACCTGAAGAAGAGGTAACATTCATCAACAAGCGATTTCATTTTATTTCTTACTCCACTTAATTAAATTATTATTATACCCATATTATATAATAAACTTAGTATATTTAATATACAAAAATATTTTTATGTTAAGGGTATGACCTACAACCACACCCACTTTCATAAAATGGGTTATAAAATCATCATTTGTGTGTACGGCGGACTACCGCCTCGCAAATCGATGTCTTTCATTTTTTCATTTCCACCTATCAAGGATGATCGTAATAATGTATTTATTGTTTATATATGATATATATTATATTTATTGTGATATTATTATTCTAGAATTTTTATATCACACACACATTTATGCTTTACATTTTGTGGGAATATGATAACATCGTTCTTGTGTACGGCGAACTACCGCCTCGCGAAACGATGTGATTTGTTCATTATTTACATGGAATGTTTTAAGGATGAGTTTAAAAAAAATATGTGATATAAATTAAATTAAAATTATTCTGTAATGATAAAATTTCATATAATATTCTTTTTTTCAATCCAACAAGAAAATTGAAACAATGTTCATGTGTACGTACGAGCTACCGTCTCCATGAAAAGTGTATTTCATTTCCTATTTCTATATTTTATAGATTATTATGAATACATATATAATTATTTTATATGATATTTATATCATTTTTTCATTATGGATATGATAAAATCATTATTAAATTAAGAGGACAAAAAATATAAAAAATCAAAATATATACAAAAAACAAAGTGGTTATTACCCAAAACATAACTTCAACATGAAATAGTTAATAAATTGGTAATAAAAGGTTATAAGAAAACCATATATGGTATAATATACATATAAATATGGTTATTTAATATATTTATAATAATCTTATGTTTATTATGTGGTAATTTTTAATGATTATGATGAAAGACAAGACTTGTGGTAAGGAATTTTTGTCTCACTTTTAACTTCTGTGAGACACATGTCATATTCACCAACCATTTATTTTATGTGGTGTATAAACTTTCCATGAATTTATATTATTATTATTCTAATGAAATATATTTGGGTTTACATATCTATTTTAGGATATCTCTTTCATGGGGTTTATGGTCCAAAAGTTAACAAATCAATAAAGGATTTTTATCTCAATTTTCTTTCTTTGAGATGTATGTTATGTTATGAACCTATATTATTCCATGAGGTGTATATGTAGGTTCTGGGCCTAGTGGAAGCACAAAATAGATGGTTCCCAACTTTAATTTTTTCCGTATTCAATGATCAATCTGGGATCAATATGATGATGAACGCCAGCATCCATGAAATTGAATCAAGGATTTATAAAAAGGAATAGAAACCCGAAACCAAGAGAGAGAATCAACATATTTTGTTTACAATTAATTTAATTATATTAAATAATTACCACCAAGGTGATTATTTCTTATTTGATGCGTTCATCCACATATCTATAGGTGTACCTTCATTTTTTTATAGATCAAGAGTAGATCTCCACTAGCACTGATCCACACATGTTCCACATATTTCCAGACATCACCAAAGGATTCTATGGGTTCTAGCATAGAAGATCCTTTCACTTGTGATGTCCACATTCAATTACTTTCATAATTTCTTCCAAATTATTCTCCTTGATCCAATGGAGGAGGATCAATCTCATTCTTGAGAGTGTTCTTAGAGAAGAAAGAACTCTCTAGTATTGAGAGCTTTTCTCCTATTCATTGTACACAACCCCATCAAAATCGCTTGGTTAGTGGTTGGATAATAAGAGAATAATATAACCAGTTATTTAATTCATTAGGGTAATAATAAATAATTTTCACAAGTTCCTTAATTATTTTTTTAATCCTAGAGAAACCCTCATGTCAAATAATAACATCAAAATTATTATTTCCTGGAATGCGCTTATCTTGCGAGTTATAATTAAATTATTATTTAATCAAATAATATTCAATATTATTATTTCTCACTGGACCATTAACTTGGTCCTTCAATCCCCCACTATATTTATTGAACCTTGAATAATGACTATTTATTTATTAAATAAATATCACTGCATTATTCTATAATAAATATATAAATATTATATTCAATAAATAGAAAATAAAGATTTATTAATTATTCCTCCCACATATATTCTCTCGAATAACTAGTGTCAAAATAAATGCAATCAGGTATCCATGAATAATTATTAAACCACAACTAGGATTAATCTTTATTTAACTTGTTAAATAATAAATAATATGTTATTTAACTGAGATATTGGAAACACTCAGTGTGTGAACCTCTAGGCCTCTTTCTCAGTGGAATTAGGCAGAGCAGTCTAAAGTCCAAGGTTAGCATCTAAAAACATGCCAAGGAACCCATTGAGAAAGAAGTTAATACTGTAATGAAATGTCACCTCATACAAATGCTTACCATGTAATATAATCCCTTTGTCTTGACATATCTAATCAAGTAGGTTGCATGCAAGTGCCATCAACCCATGTGCTCAATTTCTCATTATTTGAATTCTTGGAAATTGAACTTGCCTATAGAACACCATGGACATGGATTTATTTAGGATATATCATTTCTATCAAAGGGACTAAGATATCAACTTCCATTATGGAATATAAGAGATAAATCATTTCTTTCATTATTCATTAATACGGTATTACTCATGACACATCCAACATATCCTACATCGCTGAAAACATATGCCATCATGGTTTTTTCCAATAAATATAAGTGTGTGAGTCATAATACCCCTTAAAAACAATCTTAAATTCTAAGGGCCAATACACACATCCACAGATAGGAATATCCAATGACACTTATAAATGTGGATTTCCTACTGGTGGGTCTTGTTCTCATAATATCCTCTTGGACATTACCAAGAGCGTACACTATGAGAAGGTGCCTCAAAGTCCTATAAGTTTCCAACCCTGCTAGCCTATATCATTTGTGTCCCTTTAAATGATATCATCCATATATATAACATATATTCAAGAATAATGTCATGGAACTTCTGGATTCTCATCATAGTAGGGATCCTCTATGACCTTTTAATGCGACAACTACTCTTAGGAAATTATCACATACAATGTCATGCATAAGAATAATAATGATGTAATAAGAAGTTTATTAATATCCATCCAATGAATATATGTTTATGATAAAGTACAAATAATTTGGTTCTAGAGCATAAAATCCAATAGACTCCCACTTTCAATAGAGCTAACTGCTAACAACCTTTAGTCTGCTAGCTCTCACATGATAGTCATTCTTTTGCTGAGATAAGCCTTTAGTCAAGGGGTCCACCATGTTCTCTTCTGTGGATACTCTTCTCACTGAAACTTCACCCCTTTGATAGAAATCCCTCAAGAGGTGATACTTTTGGAGTATGTTCTTTGTCCATTGATGTGACCTTGTCTCTTATGAAAGATCCACCACAATAGTATTACCACAATACAATGTGATAGGGTCTTTACCGCTAGGTACCACATCAAGATCTTGGAAAAAGTTTCGAATCTATATGGATTTATTGGATGCATTAGAAGACTCTATATACTCAAACTTTTCTTTAGAATCAATGTCAAATGGATTATTTAAACTCTTCTAGCTCATAGATCCTAAATTGAGATAGAAAACATATTCTGATTGCGAATTCATATCATTCTGATCTATCTAAAAACTAGAATCAACATACCCTCTGATGAACAACTCCTCATCTCCTCCATACACCAGAAACATATCTGAGTTCTTCTCTGATACTTAAGGATAGTCTTAAAAAAATTTCAATGATGTTCTCCTCGATATTCTTGATATCTTCCTACCATGATTAGTACATAGGCAACATCAAGTCTAGTACATAACATGGAATACATGATTGATAATATCACCGAAGCGTATGGGATCTTACTCATTCTATTTTTCTCCTGTTGTGTTTGTGGAAAAATTTTCAAATAAAGATTTAAACCATGTGACATTGT
The DNA here is from genome assembly GCA_963277665.1 of Viscum album. Taxonomy (NCBI): domain Eukaryota; kingdom Viridiplantae; phylum Streptophyta; class Magnoliopsida; order Santalales; family Viscaceae; genus Viscum; species Viscum album. Next base: position 1,346,979,042 of record OY728140.1, on the reverse strand, counting down.
AACCAATCCCTTCTTTTATTTTTCTATACTAAATCCCTTTACTATCTAGTTAATATATATACTTTGACTTGGTCCAAGTAGCCACTTTGATCTATCACAAATGATCTTGATCCCTAGAATGTAAGCACTTTCACCTAATTCCTTCATAGAGAAGCACTTTTTCAACTAGTCTTTATATGACTACAAGAGTGGTATGTCATTTCCAATAAGTAACATGTCACCAACATATACTACTACGATAACGACCACATTCCAATTAAACCTTTTGTAAATAATTTTTTTTAAAACAGGTGGTGTCTCAGTCAAGGACCAAGACTCAATTTATTAAATTAATTAGGGGGGGTTATAAGATTCTGAAATAAGGGACTTTTTTACAATCCCTTTCATAAAGCGGAAGGAGCTCAATAGGCAGATCCTCCTTCCAAGTAAGATCCTGGATGATACCCATGTTAGCTAGATTGTCAGCAACCTTGTTTGCCTCACGAATGGTGTGTGTTGAAATGTAGTTGATCTCCATGAGAGAGGCCAAGAATCTCATCTAGAGAGTAGTTATAGGCCAGTATAGATGTAATTCCCCATTCCATATAGCTTGAACAATAGTGGATGAGTCTCTCTCAATCCAGATGTTGTTCCAACCCTTTTGCATGATGAAGTCCACAACGTGAATCACACCCATCATTTCTGCCTGTAAGGAAGAGGCCGTACCACAGTTACCAAAGAAGCATCCATGGAATCTCCCATTAGAATCCTGGAATATCGCTCCATAACCAGCAGGTCCAGGGTTTCCTTTGGAAGCTCCATCAACATTCACTTTGATCCATCCTGGAAGCGGGTTTTGCTAGAAAACTTCAAAGGTGTGCTTTGGTTGCCTATATATACCATCAAATCTGAGTCAACGAAGGATCTCGAAATCACCAACTGAGTTGTCACAATAGGATTTTTGAATAGAAGCAGTATCCTTGATGGCCATTCAGATTCTTGTATAACCTACATTAATTCTGAATGGGTAGTAGTTGTGAATAATGGCATTCTGATCATACCAGATCACATATAGGAGCTCCTCCACCGCTTCTAAGAAGAGATTTTTGATTTTTCCTGAAGAAATTAGCTCCACATAGTATTTTATTTGAGTACCAATTGAGTTTTAATGTAACCATATATAGCCAAACAAGTTAGTAATATAATTCCAAAGTGCTGAAGCTATAGCACATGAATCACATTCATTTTTAATGAAACCAAATTCTTTTATGGATTCATAAAATTGAATTTTCCATGAACTAAATGATTTATTCTATACATAAATGGATATATACAACTTTCAAACCCTTTTAGAATCACCTGGTGTCACAAACCCTCCTGTCTGTGTCATATAGACATCTTCCTGAAGGTTCTCACTAAGGAATGCAGTTTTGACATCCATTTGCGGAATCTCATAGTCATGGTAAGTTGATATGGAAAATATTATTCTGATGGATTTAAACATGGAATATGGTGAAATGGTTTCATCGTAGTCAATTATTTGATCCTGTTTAAATCCTTTAGTCACTAGACTTACTTTATAGGTACTTACTTTACCTTCGATGTCCAATTTCCTCTTAAATACCCGTTTACATCTAACTGAATTTACATCAACTTGAGCATCGACCAGAACCCAAAATTGGTTCTAATACATAGAATCTATATTATAATTCATAGCTTTTATCCATCTTGTAGCTTTTGCGCTCTCTACTTCCTCCTTGTAGGAGAGAGGTTTGTTATTGTCTAATAATAATGAGTAACCATCCTCAGTGACTGGAAACCATATCTCTATGGTTCCCTTACCTATATTGAGCTCCTTCGTAGGACTTGTGTTTCAGGAACTACTTATTCTACAGGGACCTAAGGAACTTGTTCCTATACCAAATCTTGTGTATCTTGAGCATCAACTTCATCAAAGTCAATATTTCCCCCACTATCCTTTTTTAGTATGTTATCCCTCTCAAGAAATACGGCTTGTATGGCAATAGTTAATTTCTTGTCTGAGGGGTTATATAGGTAGCATCCCATTGTTTCCTTGGGATACCTTATAAAGATACACCTTGTTCCTCGAGGTGCTAGTTTGTTTCCTGATAAATCCTTAAAAAATGTCTCATATCCCCATACATGTGTATGCAAAAAATGAGTTTTTTTCCACTCTATAGCTCAAAGGGAATTCCATTTTCAACTTTAGTTGGTAAACAATTTAATGTATATGCCATAGTTTTCAATGCATACCCCAAAAAGGATAATGAAAGATCTACAAGACTCATCATTGACCTTACCATGTCCAAAAAGGTATGGTTCCTCCTTTCACTAACACCATTCCACTATGGTGTATAAGGTGGAGTGAGTTGAGATATAATCCCAAACTACCGCAGAAAGTCGATGAAATCTTGGTTAAGATATTCTACACCTAGATCTGATCAAAGCTTCTTTATCTTCTTACCAAGATGATTCTCTACTTAATTCTTGAATTCCTTTAATTTATCAAAGGACTTGAACTTATACCTCATCAAGTAAATATATCCATATCTACTCAAGTCATTAGTAAAAGTTATGAAGTAAGAATATCCACCTATAACTTCTAATGGAAATGGTCCACACACATCAGTGTGTACCAATACTAAAATATTTGTGGACCTTTCACCCTATCCACTAAATGGTGGTTTAGTCATTTTCACTTGTTAATAAGTATGACATCTATTAAGTGGTTTTAGCTCATAAGAGTCTAAATAACCATCTTGACATATCTTTTTCAAGAACTTCTCATTTACATAGCCTAGACAGTGATTCCACAATTGGGTGTTATATGATTCATGTGAACTTGATTCGTTATCGATTTACAACACTTGGTTTTCATAATTTAATACATACAGACCATTATTTAAATGTGACATACCATAACATATGTTGTCCTTATAAAAGATACAAATTTTATTTCTGAATTTGAGAATAAAACCATCTGTATCTAAACTTGATACATGAATTATGTTCTTGGTAACACTTGGTACATTATAACAGTCATGTAAAACCAAAATCATCCTAGTCGACAATGAAAGGTGGTATTTACCAATGGAAAGAGAAACCAGCCTCAAACCATTGGCAGCTTGTATATCCACCTATCCTCTGGCAATTTTCTGAAATCTACTTGGTTTATACATTTTAATACATATGTGAGCACCATAAGATTTATCTAATAACCAATGTGTAGAGTTGGAAATATTGAACTTGATAATGAATGCACCTTTGGATTCCCCTTGCCTCTAGGTGCAGTTCCTCTTCCAGTGGACTAACTTTCCACATGCAAAACAAACTACCTCCTTTTCCTTGCCCTGCCTTTGAATATTATTCTTCTTGGTTGGACAATGCTCAGGGGATTTAGACTGTTTATAGGTATTAGGCCCCTTTTCCTTGTCCTTCCTCTTACTATTCAATATAAGGACTACATGGTTGTCACGCCCTATGTCCTTATCCACTTGGTGAATCAGAGTCAGATGTTCTGATTGAATCTTCTCATTATTTCTCATATTATAATTCAAAATAAAACTAGATAAGGACTTGGGTAGTGATGATAGTATGAGATATGTATGCAACTCATCAGAGAATTTAATCCCCAAGATGTCCAGATTCTCAATGTAGCCAATAAGCTTGACTACATGTTTCCCAGCTAGTGCAGACTCTGCAAGCTTAGTAGTGAACAAAGTGTTGGATATATCATAACTCTATTGTATATCATTCTATTAATAGAGACCCCTAAGGTGAGACATCATGCTATAAGCATCCATTTCCTCATGTTTCTTTAAGATCTCATTGGTCATGGATGATATCACGAGGCACCAAACATCCGTAGAATCATTCAGATATTTCTCGTACACAGAGAGCTCCACATCACTCGCCTCATTTCCAAGCGCAATTGGAAAAGGTTCTTCCATAACATATAGTTTCCTTTCATGGATAAGGATGACATGAAGGCGCCTTTGACACTCCTAGAAATTAGTGCCGGTGAGAAGGTTTTCCTTATCGAGTATGGATCTCAATGATATGTTTGATTTCATTTTTAATTCCATTTGTGCAAATAAAATGAATAGAGTTTTAGTAATTTATATGATAAAATTAAGACAAATAAATAAATAAATAATCATTAGTCTCCCACTATTTTATTGAAACCTAATAGCCCTCACCATTGGCTTCAGAATATCCTATTGCTTGGAAATTCTAGCAACAAGGATCCATGTTTCCCTTCTCATTAACCCAACTTTGTATGTTCAAGAAATTTGAAAGGTTTTAGGTAGGAATTCTAAATTCCAACTACATTAACTCGTAGATCCTTGATCCATTGAGTGGACTCCCCAATCCTAAAATACTTAATTTTATATTTCCTCAACCTTTTACACTTAGTTACACTAAGTCCCACTTTGGCAGTCAACCCTTGATGTAAACTAAGTCAATTCAACCCAAAAACTCAAATTAGAATTCCCTGATAATTGAAAGCACCCCAACTTTGGCTATTCAATCACTTTGAACTATGGTTCGATTCTAACCGAAGCAATGGAAGGCTATACCAACTTAATATTTTATTGAGGGATTTTATCCTTTATGTGTAAATTACCATTTATTATCTTTTCACATGCTTGCTAATATTAAGTGAGATAATATTAAGTGATTAATCATGTATTAGATAATATTTACACATAATCCAGTTTATTTTAGTTCCATCTTGCATGATTGTTAAATTATTAATTATGTGATCACGAAAAAACATCCATAATGGATAACCATATAACTAATAGAAATAAAATAAAGGGTATTATCATTAGCTTGTTCTAATGGTTAGTTTATCTAGTGGTTGATAAACTAACTACTGACCTAAGGGAGAAACACCTTGAACCAATTAGGTTCATGTTTATAACTTTCCACCTACCCACCTTTGTATCTCCTTGGATTGGTTTCGACTCAGCTCCTAACTTGAACCACCTCCACTAGCTTGGGAGCTCTATCTATTACATATGCTTTTACTGACACATAGGTTAGGGGTAAAATAGGGTTTATATAAAAGAAACCATGGGAACATAGGTCCTATATATTAATGAGGAGAGAAGGCACGCATGCCAACAATTTAATTTAATAATAAATTAAAATGGAAACCGATCACATACAAAGGTCTCGTCTTGTTCATGATCATCCACATGAATTCAATTAATTATGTATTTAATAAAACTAGAATTCAATTATTTAATCATTATTATTTAAGATAAATCACACTCAAATTTATTAATTATTATCTTTAATTAATCAATCCTTTTATGTTAAGCCTTTTATAAATTTCCTTGTGACTCTCATCCATTATAATTTTAAAAAAATTAATAAATTCATTTAAAATTAACTGTGTACATAATTTGTACCTTGGAGGTAACCTGGTGAATACCCTTCCAAAACCACCCAACATGTATTATACTTGTAAACACTTTATTCTTTGTGACATATAGAATGCACATAGAATAATAACTATAATACAACTCATACATGGTGTGTAGATCTTGAATATTATATATATATATTAATAAAAAAAAAACACACACACACACATATTAAATCCTATCACATGGCGTATCCCAGCTTTATTCCCACACACAAGTACATGTTACAAGGGTGATATAATATAATAAATTTTAAATTTGTGTAACTGGTAAAATTACACGACATGTAGATCCGATCTATATAGTGTGTACGTTCTTCACCGTGTATATGAAGTACATGCCTAAAGGCTCGGTATGTGAGGCGTAATTCAAAAATATTGGAGTAAATGGTGTGTCTAGTGGGACATACTCCATGTTGACTCTATGTTACATGGTAACCAGTCTAGTAGGTTGTGTATGGAATACACATCCTGACCCTGAACTGAAAAGTACTACATGCCATGTCCAATGGGCCACACGATGTGTAGTCTAGCTGAATGTGAACTGGTCTGTCCTGGTCAACATGCGATGTAATAATTAACTACAATACATGTCATTAATGCACACAGGTAGATTAAATATCTAATTAATCATGATGCATTGAACACAACTACACAGTGTGTAGACCTGACTACATGGTGTGTATTACTGTGTTACTTGGATAGAACCCTTGGCACCTCTAGATGAGTTCCTCAATTTAATTTTAATCAAAAAATTAATCGTTTCTTTTAGATCTATGAGAAACAATGGAGAAAGAACAGATATCATAATTCAGATTAAAAAATAATGATTAAACTTGAATTTACAAATTAAATTATTAAAGCGTAAATAATCAATGAATTATTTAAATAATTATAAACAATAATATTCCCTCTCTGATACCACTTGTAGGTTCCGAGCGCAGTGGAAGCACGAGAGGGTCGGTGCCCAACTTTAATTTTTTCCATATTCAACAAACAGTCTGGGATCAATATAATGATGAATGCCAGTATCCACAGAATTGAATCAAGGATTTAGAAAAAGGAATAGAAACCCGAAATCAAGAGAGAATATGAACATATTTTGTTTATAATTAATTTAATTAAATTAAAGAATTACCTCCAAGTTTATTCTTTCTTCATTGATGTGTTTGGCCACAGATCTGTAGGTTTACCATCATTTCATTGTAGAGATCAAGAGTATATCCCCTCTAGTAGTGATCCACACATGTTCCACATATCTCCGGACATCTCCAAAGGAGTCTCCAGGTGATAGCATGGAAGATCCTTATGCTTGCGGTGTCTACCTTTGATCTCTTTGAGAGATGCTACCAAAGCGTTCTCCTTAATCCGATGGAGGAGGATCACTCTCATTCTTGAGAGCATTCTTGGAGAATAAAGAACTCTCTAGTCTTGAGAGCTTTTCTCCAATTCGTTGTACACAACCCCATCATCGTCGCTTGGATAGAAGTTGGCTAATAAGAGAATAATATAACTGGATATTTAATTCACTAGGATAATAATAAATAATTTAAAAAAGTTCCTTAATTATTTTATCAATAATAGTGAAACCCCCATGTCAAATAATAACAACAACATTATTATTTCCTGAAATGCGCTTATCTTGCGAGTTATAATTAAATTATTATTTAATCAAATAATATTCAATATTATTATTTCTCACTGGACCATTAACTTGGTCTGACAATCCTTCACTATATTTATTGAACCTTGAATAATGAATATTTATTTATTAAATAAATATCACTTCATTATTCACCAATAAATATATAAATATTATATTCACTAAATAGAAAATACAAATTTATTAGTTATTACACCACATTATATTCTCTCGAATAACTAGTGTCAAAATAAATGCAATCAGGAATCCATAAAATAATTATTAAAACACAATAAAGATTAATCTTTATTCAACTTGTTAAATAATAAATAATATATCATTTAACTGAGATACTAGAAACACTTAGTGTGTGACCCTCTAGGCCTCTTTCTTAGTGGAATTAAGCGGAGCAACCTAAAGTTCAAGGTTAGCGTCTAGAAAAATGTCAAGGCGCCCATAGAGAAAGAAGTTAATGCCAAAACAATATGTCACCTCATACAAAAACTTACCATGTAATATAATCCATTTGTCCTAATATCTCCAATCAAGAAGGTTGCATGCAAGTTCTATCAACCCATGTGCTCAATTTCTCATTCTTTGACTTCCCAAAAATTAAAATTTCCTATAGAACACCATGGCCAGGTATTTATTTAGGATGTATAATTTATATAAAAGGACTTGAGATATAAAATTACTTTATGGAATAGAAGGGACAAATCCTTTCTCTCATTATTCATTAATGTAGTATTACTCATGATGCACCCAACACATCCTACATCATCGTGAACATATGTCGTCACGATTTCACCAATACATATAAGTATAAGATTCATAATACCCATTAATAATAATCTTAATTTATGATGAACAATAAAAAAATCCAAAAATAGGAACATACAATGACACTTATAAATGTGGATTTCCTACTGGCGGGTCTCATTCTTATAATATACTCCTAGAAATTACCAAGGGAATACACCATGAGAAGGCTCCTTAAAGTACTATGAGTATCCACCCCTGATATCCTATATCATTTTCATCCATTTAAATTATATCCTTCGGCTATATAACATATATTCAAGAATAGTTTCATGGAACTTCCAGGTTCTCATCATAGCAGGGATCTGCTATGACCTTTTAGTGCGACAGATACTCTTAGGACATTATCACATACAATGTAATGCAGAATAACAAACATGATGTGATAAGAAATTTATTAATATCTATCTAATGAATACGTGTTTATCATAAAGTAAAAAGAAGTTTCTTCTAGGGCACCAACTCCAATAGTATATACATCCCCTTTGACATGTAATATCATGAATTTATTCGTACTCATGTTTTTTTAAGTTTTATTTAATGTTATTCCTTCATGGGGATTATGATTTAAGGTTACCAAAATGGTTATAATTTTTTGTTACAATCTATTTATTTATCAGTATTGTTTATAATAATGTTTCTGATGATAAAATATTATGATCCACATATCAATAATTCTCAGGAATTTTCATCTCCCCGAGTTTTTCATGATATTTTCAAGTAATGTTACAATTTTCTACTCTTTGGTACTTAATATAATTAAGAAAATGTTTTTTTAAGAAAATATGACCTTATTTATCTCTTAAGTCAGAAATCTATTTTATTCCAAAACTTTGTTTTCTAAAAATGATTTCAATTTTTTTTAAAATGATATTTTAATATCATTTTCAAGGAAAATGATTTTGATTTTTTTTTATGTTTTAAAAAAGTGTTTTAAATTATTTTAAAATCTTCCATTATAAGTTTTTCAATGTTATTTTCAAAGAAAAAGTTTTTCAAAATGTTATATGTTTTAAAAAGTGTTTTTCAAAGTGCAAGGGATATTTTCCTCAATGAATTTTTTAAATGATATTTCAAAATTATTTTCCATATATGATGACATATGTTGGTTTTACCTATGGCTTACTAGGGATATGATCTAAGTATACTATTCCTATTCTTTCTTTTAATGGTTTGTGCTTGTGGTGACACATTTTCCATGAAACTCATTTCTCTTAAACAGGTGATACCATGATAAAATTCTTATGAAACCCACTTATTTTCACGAGTAATGATATATTGAAATGATTATGAAACCTGCCTATTTTCCATAGGTTATGATATAGTGAAATGTTTATGATACACATTTCATTTCATGGGTTATGATATGATGAATGTTTATGATCTTATGACATGCATATGTGTGATTTCATTATGTGACAGGTGGAACCTATATCTCCATTCAATAAATTGGGTAAGGATTTATATCTCATGAGATAGTTAGGACTGGAATGGGGAGTGAAATTGGTTCAATAAGGTACCTTTTCTTCTATGATGGTCTTGGGAATGAATCTTTACTAATATGATGGTTTGGGGAGGGAATCCATTCCACTATGAGGAAAAGGATTCCACGTGGTGTGTCCTTACCAGGAGGTGTATCCACCATTGTGTAAACCTTATTACACGTTCACAATGTTATGCATGAACCTAATTACATGATCTCAATATTATATGTGAACCTGATTACATGTTCACAAGGTTATATATGAACCTGATTACATGTTCACAATGTTATGTGTGAACTTGATTACATGTTCAAATTTTTATGTGTGAACCAAATTACATTTTAAAAATATTATGTGTTGTCTTGGTTTCATGTACATAATTTTATACGAGTACCCAATTTCATGTCCTTAAATTAATGAGTAATCCCATTTATATATACACAAGTTCACAATGCTATATGTTGGTGTGTGTTCCAAAAATTAAATGTCTTATGCTCTCATGGATCATATCATTTGATTCCCTTATGATTCATGTATTATAAACTAATAATCATTATTCCCTAACTTAAGATTATAATATTTTTAGGTTGGTTATGGTTTTCAAATGTTATTATCATATTCTTATACCCTTATGTTTATTTTATGCTTACATATCTCCCTTTTTTACCCTTACTAAGCATCTGAGCTCACCCTTTCTTATGTTTCCTTTCCCTAGGTTATGAAGAAAGGTTTAAGTAGGGTATGTTTGTGAAGGGTATTAAAGGGGGAGATATTTATGGGATATATTGAATATCTTTCAAGAATTAAGAATATTGTGTTCAAATTTTCCAAAGGAAAGAAACTATTATGGTCCTCAGGCATGTACTTTTGTAATGTATTGAATATTAATCTAAAAAGATGTAATATCCATATATGTAAATCTAGGGTCACTATATGCCACAAGATTATAAAACAATCCCCACATTATCATATCATAACCCATATAAAAAAACATGGTCTCATTAAAATTTCATCATCATAATCAGAAACCATCTAGAAAAATATTAAGGATGGTATAATTGGATCATATCCCTAGTAAAGGATATGATCATAGATGTTTTTTTAAAAAGATAACTAGAATATTTTTAAGGAAAATATCCTTTTCATTTTGAAATCATATATTTAAAATACAAACATTTCAAAATATTATGAAAAAAAATTTCTTTAAAAACAACCTTGTAAACTTTTAAAGGAAGCCTCAAATCATTGAGTTGCCATGATGGCGGGAAATTATATTCATTTCATAATTTTTTCAAAAATATTATGTTCACACCTTTGGTAAAAAGTACACCATTCATAAAATGACAAGAAGATTATTTTTAAAAATTTTTGTAAAAATTAAAATATATGTGAAAAGGGATTTAAAAAATCATTTAATAATATCTAAAAAACATTATTAAAAACATTTTATAAAACATGGATATGTAAGAAAAAGGCTTTCTGATTAAAAGAGGAAAAATAGTGTCATTCTTTCTTAAAATATTTTTTTAACCACTTTGAGTACTAAAGAGAGGGAAATGGTTTCAAAACATAAAAATTATATAAATAACCAGAGTATAATAAAAATAAAATGGATTTTTTAGATAAGGAAAATATAATTTTCTCAATGGAAATTAAAGTATAAACAATCCTGATTAAAATGGGATTGAAACATAAATCTCTAACCTCGAGTATTGTCTTTATTCATACATGTTCAAAACTCCTATATAATAAATATAGATTTATTATACATTTATTAAATAAATATACTAATATATATATCATAAAATATATTATTTACTTATAATATCTTATCTCCTAGTTATTAATAATTTATTGTTAAAATCACTATTTCATGTGATAATTGCTTCGTTTCTCATGCATGTTTCGATTCAGCGGTCCCGGTCCTTGTACTTTGATCATGGTTCCATCATCTCCAAAATTATATTCACATAAATTATTTATATATATATATTTTGAGTTATCCATAAAATTGATATATAAGAAAATTAATTACACCATTCATAGAGATGATAGGTCGTGCGTACACATGAACGCTATTTTCACTTTTTCATGGATGGAACAAAAGAAAAGTGAATAATAAATAACCTTCAAAAAATTATTATTATATCATAAATATTATATATATTCATTAAATATATCATTATTACTATCCATTTAAATAGGATATAAAAAATAAATCACATCACTTTGTGGAGGTGGCAGTCCACACGTACGCAGGAGCAACGTTATCATTTTCCCGTGGATGAGAAGGTAAGATAGAAGATATGATATTATAATTAAATAATAATAATTATATAATAAATATAATATATAAACATTAAACCAAACATAATAACAATCCATGAAGGATGGTTATGGAGAATTAATTGTATCGCTACGTGGAGGTGGTAGTCCACACGTACACATGAGCGATACTTTCACTTCCCATTTAATGGAATAAAGGGTGGATAATGGTGATTAAATAATCATAATAACATTTAATTATATTTATAATACTTAAATTATTATTTTATTTTTAATAATATAGATTTATATGAGGTAAAAAATAAATAATTTGAAAGAGGTTAGGTAATATGATTACTTCTTCTTTAGTAGGCCTCTTTTAGATGCCTTATCAAAGACCCTTGGAATGATCTTTTAAGAATAAAAACAACTCTAATTCATGGAACTAAGAGTTTACAATATAAGTTTCAAGGGTTTTGTTGATCTATATGGCTCAATGAGATTTAAATAAAATAGAGAAGGGGTTTCCTTTTATAAGGGAAAGAAAGGACACACTTGAAATTACTTAAAAAGTTTAATATAATTAATGTATTTATCAAGTATAATGCTTAAAAATATCCATGAATTCAAATAAAAACAGGAAATGGTAAAAATATCACTATAAAATGAAATTTGGATAGTTTTTATGTCATTTTAAACATTATATTTTGGTTTATCCCCTTTGTTGACCAATTTTAATCTCAATCATGGTAATGACTTTTTCAATCTTAAAGGGTTATAATTTTACTTATAAGTTAAAAATTGGCTCATAAATAGATGATATATGAAATTTTTAACAATTTTTAATCATACTCTTCCTCTTTAAATATTTATACTATTTTTAAATAATTTAATAAAATATCATTTTTCATAAAATATCCTTAATGTCATTTTTGAACCTACTCACTTAATATGACTTTAAAGACAACAATATACTAATTTAATTCGAATATAAACATTTCAAACATACCTAATATGTTTTATTCATATATAAAATTCATGGGGAACTATAAATCACCTAAAAATACTACTTTTAGAATTTTAAAAATAATTTACATGATTTTTCTATTGCTTGCACAAGCAGTATGTCGACATTGTGAATGAATTTAAGGTAATTATTTCATAACTAAAAACTAAAAATAAATCACCATGATAAAAAAAATTAATTCATATTTCAGGTAAACATTTATAATTTAACTTTTACTCTTGTTATCCTTATATATAATTTTTTAGATATATTAATGTCAAGAGAGTTACATTTTGGAATTTTCTTTACTTCAAATAATATAAATTTCAATATCAAGAGAAAATGGAAAAAAATACATATATTATAATTTGGGATTAATAGGATTAATAAAATTAATATATCCTTTATAATGAAATAAATATAGGTTTTGGGTTGATTTTTAAACCCTCTCTCATTGTTTTTATCATGTTTTACCTATTTTACCCTTACTAAGGTGACAAATATTTAACATGATTACTATTCACCATGAAAAAAATAAAAGGGTCCTATTTACTAAATTTTAATATCATGATTCCAAATATAGATTCCATTTTTTAATATTCAATTAAAAAAAGTTTCAAAATTTAATTTAAAATTACACCTGCAAAATTCAATGAAAACTAGTTTTCCAAAAAAATGTTTCCTGATGTATAAAAAGATTTTATACTAAAATACAACATTAAATTAATTAAAATTACCTTAATTTGATTATTAATAATATAAGTGAACTAATTTTAATTTTAAAATAATTTTAAAATAAAATTTAACTTTTTAAATGCTTGAAATTAAAAGACATTTTTCAATAAAAATTAGTATTTTTCATTATTTATCGAAAAATTGATCTTTTTAGAAAATTATCAAAAATTAAATCAAAGATAATTTTGACATGATAATTTCAAAAACAAAGTTACTTTTTCAAAATTTATTTTCTAATGGTTTCAAGAATTAATTATATTATTTTTTCACAAAAAGAAATAAATCTCTTTTTGAAAAAAATATATTCTTAAAGCATATAAGGAATTTACTAAAATTTGAGTTCTTATTTATCAATATATTTGATTTATCTAAAAACTTTATATATATTTTTCAAAAAAAAATATTCTTATTCATTCCACTAATTTTAATATCTAGGTTATAATGGTATACTATATTATGATTTATTTAGGCTCAGGGTTGTGTGTATCACAAATTATCAAATAAATTAAATTTATTTTAAGAGATGTGTACCATAAAAACTTGGGGTGTTACACTAAACCTCATTCTTGGAGGAATATTTTTCAATACATGAGTAAATACCTAAACTCCATGTATACTCCCAAAACATCACCTAAACCCTATCATCATCTCTACAGAGCTAAGATCCTTGAACTACCAAAAATATCTTGAACTAACCCATGTCTCAAATATAACCACCCATCACCACCCATGAAAATATAAACCACCATCAATGCCCTTATTTTTGAACTTTTATGAGTAGTGTAGGGGATAATATGTTGGGTTTGGAAGCTCAAATTACCAAAATAAAACCTCTAGAAGCTACAAACATGAAACAAAGTTCTAGAACATTAAAGATTAAAAAAAAACTATATCCATGATGTGTATGAAACTAGGAAGACAAAGAACTCTGACCACACACTAAAACACTCCCATACACACCAAAAAAGAAATTCTAGATGAAAATGATTGAAAGGAACAAATTAAAAAGACGAAAAAATTATTTTATATGGATGAGAAAAAGTCATACTCCATGAGGGAACACTATAAATTATTTTATTAAGGAACCATAGATGATTAAAACAATGGAAAAAGTCCTCAACCAAAATGAATAGTGCCCATATATATAACGGAAATAACCACGTAATTTATCTGGTCAACTAGTTTCACCACCTTATGATCTTAATAGAGAGGTCACCCTTTAGAATCGATATTCATGGGCATCCCTTCACTTGGTCAAAGGTATCCATTAACCTGGATCCACTTTCCAATGAAAAATATGAGATTCCAAATATTCTATGTCAGAATAATATTACATGGATCATAAGACTAATCTTAAACCCCCTTTAAAGATCTATGATAATTTATACATATCCTTCACCCTCTTTTCGATTCTGGTACTGAATACCGATTATGTCCTTCCTAATTCTTATTTCTCTACTTCCAGACTTCTATACCTTAGTCAAGTTGTAAAATCATACCCTTCACCAAGGTATATAACCATTTAATTTTTTTTGAAACTCATGTATATACCCTTGATCGATGCGTTTTTGAGGGTAGGAGGTGTGTCAGGAGCCTTTTGGGAATTTGGGACATGGAACCAGGGATAAAGCATGATGTTATAGCACCACTAGTCAATCAATAAAGGTCCACTAGCTAGCCGGTGGACAAAAAATAACCATGTCTTGTCTTGGATACATTATCCATTCATTGGCCTCCCGAGTTTTTAATTTTATTGGGTTAAAAGGATGTTTATCCCCCCTTAATTTCCCTTACCTGCTTTTCTCCCCCATTTTTTTCAGTAGTAGCCACCACATGCCCTCTCTCTCTTCTCCTCTTCCCATAGGGCATCTTTCTCCTCCCTTATCCAATTAAAGTTTCTTCACTTTAATCATAGAGATAAAGGTATATGTACAACTCCTCTTGTCTATATTTTACTTTACTTTTGTTGTCAAGAGATGTTCTATAATTTTAGTCTAATATGGCTTATTCACAATGCTTTTTTCTATTTCTCCATTTTATTTTGATTCAATCTAAAATGGTGGCCAACATCATATGAGTATAATCTTCTAAGCCTAAGGTAGGTGGTCCCTAGGCTTAACCCATAGTCATTCTTAGTTTTTCAAGTGGTGTGTTGTGAATTCATGTCGTCCTTTACACACATAGTCCTAATTTTATATCAAACCATTTAATTGTGCCTAGTCTTAGTTAAAACCCCTAGTTTAATATGCTATATGATCAAATGAAAGGTGATTCTAAGTGGAATGCCTTGGATAATATTTTTAACTCAATTTTTCTTGATTAAATATTATACATTCCCAAAAATAGATAGTCAATATGAATAAAGTATCTTCATTTGGTAAGCTAATATGGGTGAATAAATTTTAAATTAATGATTGTGAAATGAATTTCACAATAATTGTTGAGATTTAAATGGAAATTAAAAACTTGATGCGACTTCCTATATAATTAAATATAATTAAGTTTTGAAATTGGATAAATTACTTGGTGGATTAATTTTCCTATTTTAGAATTGGGAGATGAATTTGGTAAATCTCTTAATTAATGTGAATTGGTGCACTATGTTTTATAAATCCTATAAGAATTTAAGATTTAAATTCATGTTTTATGAAATGGTTTGGTTTTGAAAAATGTTAAATTGTGATTTTTAATTGGAAATGGGTATTAAAAGGTTATATTATGATTATTAATCATAGTGTCTTGGTTAAATCTGAACTAATGAATAGGGATGCATTATTTAAAGTGGTTCCTTATAAATTGAACTGATGAGACAATCTATATAATGATTTTTTAAATTTGTTGACTTGATGTGTGATGATTGGGAAGGACTAGATGATCTCCTTAGATTACATATGATATATTATACTTGGGAATATTGGGATGAGACCCTGGATTCCATATGATACTCAATGGGTAGGAATGCTGGGATGAGAACATGTATTCCATGTAATAAATAATTAATTGTGATGGATAATAGGAGTTTCTAGACTTTGTATGGTACTTGATGATTGGTAATTCTATGATAAGATTTTGGATTCCATGGTAATGTTCATATGAGTGCATATATTCCATGTGATAACTGGTGATGGGGAATGTCGGGATGAGAGCTCAGATTCTATAGAAATTCCAAGATTAGTGCCTATATTCTGTGTGATGACTGGTGATTGGGGAATTTCAGGATAAGTAATCAAATTCCATATAAAAATCCATGAAACTAGGTAATTAAAATATAAAATCATGGATTCTTTGTGTTTACTTATGGTTGGAAAGGTCCACATGGCATGCTCAAATATACCTCGACATTGATCGAAGTAGGTATAGTCGATCGAAGTCATGGACCTAAAGATTGACAATGGTATAGCTGACCTCAGGCGCAACTGTGAACTTGGGGAATCAGTGGTTTTTTTTCTTTTTATATAAATTGTTTTAAAATTGTTAAACTTATTATCTTGGGAACTTATGCTTTGTCATGACCCGTCCTCGGGGCTCGTGTCGTGACTACCCCAAGCCTGCCTTCCATAGGCCGGGGGCTAATGACTAGCACCAAAGGCGTAAATCCCGATAAGAGGGAAGACATTGCCTTTATAAAAGTAACAAACACCACAGAGTATAAGCGGAAGCAACGCTAAGTACAAAAGAAAGTGCTGAAAGGTAAATGGGCCAGAATACAAACCCAACTGAAAAGTACAGTTACAACTGAAAGTAAAATACAACTCAAAGAACAACAGCTAAAAGGTGACAAGTCGCTCCTGGATCGTCCTCCGGTTTCCTACCTGAAGGGTAGGTATAGATCTCCTCCTCAGCACTCCACATCCGTCCGTCTCCTCCGGGCACCAACTCGTCGTGAATCCACCTTCGGGCACCGACTCGACGTGATATCCACCTCCGGGTACCGTCTAGCTCTACCAGCCTCAACCACGATCAGTGATGTCCATCGTCTGCAACCAACACAACGAAGTGCGGGCGAAGCCCGTGCAAGGGTGAGTATACGATACTTAGTAGGGACCCCGAGACCCCTGAAGGTCTCCCTGAATCCACAAGGATAAATCACAAAGAAAAGATACAGACACAAAGTATCATCCAACACTACTTAGGTATATGCCCATACATATACCTAAGTCATCAAATCCAATTCAGCTTCAACTCACAAGCTCAAGTACAATCCAGCCCACTCAGGAAAGTAAAACATAATCCACATAGGAAAGTATAATCCAATCCACACAGGATATCAAGTCAATCACATCGAAGATAATGATTGAAAGTCAAGACTCAACTCAAACCAGGATTTTATTCAAGATGTCGAAACCATAGCTGCTGGGGAACTCCTCCTCTATCGAGTACAGTGGGTCTGCCACTACAACCAAGCGCTTCCCACTAACCTTGTACTGCTGTAGTACTCCACCTGTCGAGTACTGTGGGCCTGCTACTACAACCAAGCGCTTCCCACCATGGGTCTGCCGCTACAACCAAGTGCTCCCCCTTATAGCCTACAGAGATACTCCTTCTATTGAGTACCGCGGTTCTGCCTCTACAACCAAGCACTCCTCCGCCGTGGGTCTGCCGCTACAACCAAGCGCTCCCCATTGGGATATCGAAACAATCCGAGTCGATCGATCAGCAGTCGTCAAGTCTCAGCCAGCTCTAGGGTTTCCGCACATATCACGCTCATTCCGGGAGGGTCTGCTCCACGAGCCAAGAGGACGATACATCAACTGTCACGTAGACCAGATTTGATGTATCTCAAAGTTCCGTCACATCAATAGGAACACAACGCGATAGACGGCGCGTCAATCGGACGCCCGGTCTGAGGGTTATTGGCTTTTTCGTCCCAGGGGCCCGGTTGGTTTTTGAGCTAAAACCAACCCGACCGTACTCCAGCTTCTTCCAAACCTCGAGTGGCATAAGCCAAAATAATCTTCTCACTAAGAGGAATTCAAAAAAGTCAATGGCATGTCAATCGGACGTCCGAAGCTCAAGTTATAAGCGTTTCTGCTCCGAGGGCCCGGTTGGTTTCGTGTTTGAACCAACCTGGCCATACCCAAAGTTCTCCTAAACCTTGAGTGTAATATATCAAAACGACCGTCTTGATCCAAGTATCGCATCGCAAATGACGGTGCGTCTATTGGAGTTCCGTAGCACACGTTACAGGCATTTGAACAAACCTGTCCGTTTTTTGGGGGTTTTGGGCCCAGACCGACCCGACTCGAGACCCCCTGGGTCAGCCTGAACCGGGTTGACCTGACCCGGGTCCGAATCTGGCCTAAAAGGGTGCGGCCCGGCCCAGTGCGGGCGGCCTGGCCTGACGCGGGCGATCCCGCGCGGCCAGTTAGCTCGGCCGTTTCGGCCGAGCGGGAAACGAAAGGGGGGGGGGCTTCCCCCCCTTGATTGAAGAAATGGCCCCCATGAGGGGGGCCTGACTCTTGGCTAGCCGGGGGTTACGACCCCCTGTTCTTCCGAAATGGCCGGCTCGGCTGGCCAGCTGGTGCTGCCACCGCGGGACGCCGCGGTCCCGCCCCTCCGAAGTGCCGACGGCCGGCGGTTCCGGCCGTCCCTCCTTACACCGCCGTGGCTTTAAGCCATGGCCTTTTTCTGACTTGCGTGGTGCGACGGTGCCGCGCCCCTCTGCCGTGGCCCGCCCCGGCCGCGGCCCTTCATGATTCCCCGGCGTGGCACGATGGCGCCGTGCCCCTCCACCGCGGCCCGACTCCGGCCGCGGCTTCATTCGGCCTCAACGGCGCGGCGTGACGACGCCACGCTCCTTCGCCTCGTTCCTCCTTGTTCCTGCGCGGTGCCATTGCACCGCGCTGCCTTTGTTTGAGCCGCAACAAGAACAACAACAAAGGGGGAGGAGGGTTGGCCGTGTTCGTGCGGTCCGACCTCCTCCCGTTAAAATGATAACAGGCGGCCCAAAATAAAACAACTTCGACAAAGCAAGCACAAATTTAATCCATTAAATTTGAACTCAAACCCCTACCTCGAAGAAGTCGTCGAACGGGGATCGTCGTGGGAAAAACGGCGTCGCGGAAGACGGCGTCGCGGAAGACGGTGCCGAAAAATGAGACTCCGTAAGCATCGTCGGTGTTCGCCCAATGAAGGATGCGGTGCGTCATCGTTCTCCGAAGAAGGCATCTCTCCCGGCTGCGGAGAGGAGAGGAGACGACACGACGATTCCCTTGCGGTGATGGAGTTCTTCTTCGTAGACTCAGCGTTCTTCGCGAAGGAGATGAAGTTCTCCAAGACCAGAGTTCTCTCCTCCTTTCCACACAATGCATTCCCCCAATAAAATAAGACCTTGTATTATTTTATTCACACACACACACATGCCAACATTAATTTGAAAATCAAAAGATCTCATTCAATTAATTGACTTAATTGAAGATCATTTAATAATCAAATTAATTTTGAGGGTTTACTTGTCATTAAATTTGGGGTTTGGGTGAGTTACAAAATAATGGGGGTTTGCCAACTTAATGGGAGGTTTGAGGAAATTGAAAAGGTGGGGCTCGTGTGGGGCCAACCTCACTAATATCCTATCAAGAGGAGTTAGGATTTAGTGGGTCCCACATAAACTTCCATACGTAGGTTATAATTACACAGAGAAGAAATAAAATTGCAGCACGTAATTTATTTCATTCTTTAATTAAACCACTTCAATTTTTAACATCACCTCCCGAGAAAACACAACTCTAGAGAAAGCGTTCCTAAGAAATTACAAGCGCTGTGGTTCTATCGGTGCCCTCAGATTTCGATTCCGAGCACCAGTTCAAAAGTTAGGAAAACCCGCTCGTTCATTCACTGAACGTACCCGAGATAAACTTCGGAAATTGACTCCGGGCACACCGGGCATCAGAATCAGGTGCTGTCAGAAGCCACAAACTCGTAAAATTCCAAAAAAATTAAGAAAAAAAATTCCTTGAAATTTCCAGGTCTTTACATGCATGTACTTTTATTTCAGACTTGTTGTTTTAGGGATGTAATTGGTGGTGGTATAATGTGCTATACTCACACACTACTTGAACCACCAGGGAACTTGTGTTCCCAAGAATACGTCACTATTTTGAGGTCACTGTTGATGTCTGTCTAATTTTTTTTTCATTTTTTGGGGAAGTTTTTGTCTGGTGAGGTTCTTTATGCCAAGGAGTATCAATTTTTTTCAGTGGTCATCGGTTTTCTACTGCAAGTATTATTTTCCTATTTTGGAAGGAGTTAATTTTTGCGATGGTTTAGTCTGGTTTGATGGTGATGATGGTGGATTTTCTGGTTTCAAGTTTTTAGTGAAAATATTTTTTGATGGTGGTTTTGGTTCAGTGTTAATAGGTGTTGGAGTGTCAGGGGTGTATTCTTGAGGTTAGCTCTAGGATCAAGGGTGACTTTGTTGTAACAAGTTTTTACTATTTTGGAATTCGAATTTTTGAAATTTGAAAATGTTTCACGTGGTTTTATTTTTGGGGGATTTGTGTGGAAATTATTCTATGATGTTATGGAATTACATAAGGTTTTAATTTTGAAATTGTGTACTTTGGATGTTTTTGGGTTTGGTGGATACATTTTTAAAGGTTATCACTTAACCAAAAAGTGATTTATTCAAAAATACCAAAAAAATGATTGTGGAGGAGTATAGAAGATAGGACTATATAGACTTGGAAAAAATATTGGGATTGGTTTGAGTTGAGTTTTATTTTAGTACTTTATTATTCCTATATATTATCCTACCATGGGGGATCTTAGAAATGTATGGAATACCCATTGTGGTGACTTTTATTACTAGATCTATTTACTATTACTTCCCATGGATTATCTACTATGTTTACTCATCTTGGTTTATATATATTATATTATTTATATTATTATAGCTACTCTGAATAGAGGATAAGTATCGCTATGGTATATTTATAGACCCTCACTATTGGTCAGTAGTCTCTAGCATATGGGGATGCATATCTGAGTTCATGTGGTGAGTGACAGCCAAGTACCGATTTGTGTTCTAGGGTGAAAGAATGTCACAAAGTGGCATCAGAGCATTTTTTTATTTTGTTTTACTCTTTGGTCTCAGTAAACTAGATAATATGATGTGTTGGATCTTGGTAATGAGCTTGTGCCTGGGAGTTATTAACCCTTGCATGGGGGAAAACCCAAGTTTCCAAGGATAAAAATTATTATTCTTGAAATTTCAATTTTTACATTTGTATTTTATTTTTACCTTGAGTGAAACACAAGGTTTGTAATGTTAATATTTTATGGGATTTATAAAATTTTCCCAATTTGGAAAGAGAGAGAGAGAGTGTGTGTTTATGCATCATTTCAAGTACACAGGGATTCACATGAAATGAATCATGCTATGGACATAGGATTCAACTATCGATTGCATTCCATTTAAGATTTATATCACTTTATGTTTATATTTTTCTGATTTATATCTACCTTTGGTTGTGAATGTCTATTATTAAAAAGGGGTTTGGTCATTTAAAGTGTCAATAATGTTATATATGGTGTTTTCCCATATAAGGCTATGGTGGCGCCTTACTCGGCCAATTTCCTAGATGATTCCTTGATATATAGGCAGATATAAGTGAATTGTTAAATGAAGATATTGGTTAAATAGAGTGTCAATAAGAAACCTATAAGGTGTTTTCTCTTATATATTACAAATGAAACATTATTTAATCAATCCTTGGAATCATAGAGATTTTGATAAATCCTTGGATGACTAAGTGTGAATCCTAAAATTAAAAATATTATGAATATTATTGAAATATTGAACTCTATATATTAAAGTATAATAAAAAACAAGCCTTTAAATATAATGTAAATCTTAGATTATCATGATACCTTGAACCCTTGTGTTCACATGTGGCTTAAACCTATGCATGGGCAGTTGGAGATGTTGAGGGAACCCTATTTATGAGATTTCCAATGTTGAGTGTTGGCAGGCACCATGGGGGTGGTGTGACATTGTATATGAGGTAATAAACCTAATGAGAGTAGTTAGTCTAGGAGGAGAGACCAGAAATATGAAGCCTCTATGATGTGTAGTGGTGGTTTAAGACCTTTAGGACTTATGATAGACCCAGGAGTGAGTAGGGTAGTTTGGGTTTGTATTAGTGTATAAGACCTAGAGGCTGGTGTTTAGACATGCTAGATGTCATGTGAACTTGACATGGGGATGATTGTTAACCCACGAGTGGTGATATTTGTGAGGCTTGGTTTAGGGGTTAGATGGTAGGACTTGGTTTCCCTTAGATACAACTCAGGTTTAGTGAGTCAGTGCCTTATAACCTTCGATGGTAACCCATGAGAGGGGTTTACCTGGTCTTATTGATGCCTTTATATATGTAAAGTGTTGGTAAATGATTTGATTTATGCGGTCAGTGTATGTTTATTACTTTTGAGTGTTGTTGTAGTTATGGTTAATCACCCTAAGTGCTAGTGACTTATATATAGGATAGTTTCAAAGGGAAGAATCATTCAGATGACTGACCCTATCACTGTAGATGTGCATTTCTTATGTGGTGTAGACATAGATAAATGCTTTATAATTTTTAAATAATGCCATGAAAGATGGGTGGTCATGATCTTAGACTTGACATATGTATGGTTTTAGGAATTTTTTTTATAATAAAGCATATAGGATACCTAAGGTTAGTTAAAGTGACATTTTAAAAGCATGACTGGTTGCTTCATTAGGCATGTGAGCCTAGGATCAGTGATTCTTCACTCATGGGATAATGAGTAAGGTTTTATAAATTGCTTATGGTGGAGCATTCAACCCCTAGGTTTCTAAAATATCAATTGGTGTGAGGGTGAGAACCCATCAGTTTATAATGGAAATGAGCTCATATATGAGGGACCTATTATAATTAGATCGGTAGAATGGATCATGTTAAATTATATTGGGAATCATTTAGATTTTAGAGATGATCAAGTGATCTAATGGTTGTATTTCATGATGATATTTGGTTCATGAATGTATGGTAGGGGTCCATGAAGCCCTGTAGGTTTTTTTTGTTGGGTCTCTCTTGGGGTGAGTTAATTGAAAATTAATAGATACCTACATGCTAGATGATCCAGAGTTTTGGTGAGAATTGTGATGTCCCAGTGGTAAGGTATGATGTTCAAGGATGGATTGTGATATCATGGCATGATCAATAAAATATTGAACCTTGATACATGTATCAATTATTTAAGGGTGAGTGTCTCTTAAAAGGAGTGAAACACATACCTTGGAAATAGAACATATTCAGGTTGTAATCTAGGAGCGATATAAGGTGAATACATTTGGTGGGGATAAAACCATTGGCTAAGTGAGGCTAGGAACATAGTTGTGAGATTAATTTCAATGGATATCAGTGATGGAATTCTTGTGAGCTAGGAACAAGAAATGAATCTATGGTTGTGTAAGGACTCGAGTATGAGCGGTACAACCATGTATGTACATTATGTTCAATAAAAGATGGAATATGACCAATAATATTAGGTTTTGACCAAGTGGAGTGTCCAAAAGGATACTATGAATGTGTGGATCATCAAGTTGGTCATCGAATGTGTCTCTTGTGATTAAAAGGGACATTAATTCTATGAATCAGTCACAGGACTAGTCTTTAGACAGTTGTGAAGGAACTGGATACTGGTGAATGTGTAGCACTGATTTAATCTAGATTCTCTTGGGAATTCCATAGGTTAATTTCTATGTAGTGTTATATAGAGTTTTAGGGATAGTTTTAGGGTGTGGATAAAATGGTGTGATCCAAGCATAGTTTGGTGTGCTGACACACTTGTTCTTAGGTGAGAGCATAGTGAATAGTGTGAGTGGTTGGTGATTCCATAGTGGAATCACATTTGGAGTTAGGTTAGACCTTTTTTTGTCTAGATAAACTTGGGATACCTCTGGTAATCAATGAATCATGTTCCAGTAGTTTAACAGTGCGTTGGTGGCGGGATATGATTGTTCTTGTAGTAGGTTTTTCTGAGGAGTTCTGACCAGCTGCTTTGTATGAGATTCGATGTGGTGTGTTCAAAACCACATCAATAACATCTACGTAGATGAAAAAAAATTATTCAAGTTTTGGTCAGGGATTATATTTGAAAGTTGGAATGTTAAAAATCATTTTTATTGCCCTAAATACTCATATGGTCTAGTTTGGAACTGGGAATGAGAGATGACGATGGTGTTTTAACTATTGTTTTCAAGTGTGGATGGAATTGGATCAGGAAATCCTATAGTGGAGAGAAAACCATGGAAGTACTGAGCGTGTTATACTAATTTTTAGTTGTTTCAGTGGACATCATAAGGAAGGTGGTATTAAACACAACTCAAGAGTAATTTCA
This sequence comes from Viscum album, assembly GCA_963277665.1. NCBI lineage: Eukaryota > Viridiplantae > Streptophyta > Magnoliopsida > Santalales > Viscaceae > Viscum > Viscum album. The sequence continues at coordinate 1,346,954,293 of OY728140.1, read as the reverse complement.
GGTTCATGGAACCTGTTGGATACTAGTGGTTGGGCTAAAGGAGGAGTTAGTAAATGCCTAAGTGCAAATATTAGTAGTTGAATTTTGGGTGGAATCAGTGTGTTCAGTAGTTTGTAACCATTTATTATAGAATAGTGGTTAAGTTGTATGATCAGACATGATTGTTGTAAAGTATGACAGTGGAGTAATCGAGATTGTCGAGCTTGGGGATTATATAAAAGCTTGTCAATGTGAATGTTGAACTAGGGACTCAAATTATGGATAGTCTCAGAAGTGAGACTAAGTGTAATGAATAACATAGTTTGGTGGAGGACTAGCTTGTTTGGACCAAGGACATGACCAATGGGGTGTAATTTCAGAAATGTTGGGATCCTTATAATTCCACTAGGAGTAGAGCCTTATGGTAATTTTGGTTGAAATATTTTATTGCCACGATGTATGGGACAATGAGGGTTTAAGTAGAAGAGTGGGTCCTAGGTGTCATGTTAGAATATATAAAACCATTAGGATTATTATGTTGGGTTCATGAATTGAGGCTCAGTGATTCTCAGGAGTACATCTTGGGGATGAGCTATTGTTTGGTGGGGAGATTGTAAGATCCCACCCTTCACCAAGGTAAATACCCGTTTAAAACATTTTTAACATCATGTATTTACCCTTGATCGATGAATTTTTGAAGTGGGGGTCATGAAAAGGGTGTTCCAGGTGTTCAAGACATAGATTTGAGGTTTCAGTATGATATTAAAGCATCACTAGCTAGCCGATTGATAAACAAAAACTAGGTCTTGGCCTGGAGAAACTAGCCACCCGATGGCCCGGGGCTAGCTGTTTGGTGCCTCACCAGCTAGACGGTGGCCTCCTGGGATATTTTTTAATAGGGGGGAAATATATTTTACGCATTTTCCCCTAAAATTACCTTAACTAGTTTTCTACCACATTTTACTCTGTAGTATTTTTCGCATACCCTCCCTATATTCTCCTCTTCCCATAGAAGATCTTCTTACTTCCTCATCTGATTTACATGTCATTTTTTACATTGGAGAGCTATAGGTATGCACACGACTCCTTTTTCCTATATGTTAGTTGTATTCTACTACCCATCAGTCTTCTATTATTTTAATCTAATATGCCCAATTTTCAAGGATTTTTTGTGTCACTATTTTCATACGATCTAGGATAAACTGGAGGTCGACATTGGATGAGTAGATTTTGATAAGCATAATGTAGGTGGTACTTGGACTAAACCTATAATATTTATTCATTTTTTGAGTGGTGTATTGTGTGTTCATGTCAACCTTGTTATTAATCGACCAAATTTTAAATCATATCTGTTAACTATGACTTATCTTAGTTAAATTCCCTAGTTTAATATGTTACATACCCAAATTAAAGAAGATTCCAAGTGGAATTCCTTGTATGTGATTTGGTCCTCAAGTTCGATTGATTAAATGTTATGGATTAAAAAGAATATATAGTCAATATGAATAAAGTATTTTTATTTGGTGACCTTAAATTGGTGACTAAGTTTCAAATCAATGATTGTGAAATGGAATTTCTCAATCATTAATGAGCTTGAAATTTATCTTCAAAATATAATGTAGATTATTATATAATGAAATGGAATTATGTTTTGAAATTGGTTAAATGCTTTGGTGGATTAATTTTCTTATTTGATAATTGGGAGGTGAATTTAGTAAATTTATTATTTAATGTGAATTATTATCCCATGATTTATAAATACTAAAGTAATTTAAGGTTCAAATTCATGTTTTATAAATTGGTTTGGTTTTTAAGAGTCGTAAATTATGATTTGTAATTGGAAATGGTTATTAAAATGTGACAAAATGATTATAAATCATGGTGTATTGGGTAAATATAAACTAATTAATAGGTATATATGATTTCAAGTGATGTATTTTAAAGTGAATTGATTATTAAAACTATATAATTAAAATTTTGAGTTTTAGACTTTATGTGTGATGATCAGGAATTTCAGGATGAGATCATCAGATTCTATATAATATATACTACTTGGGAATGTCGGGATCAGTGCATGGATTCAATATGAGACTCAATGGGTGGGAATGCTGGGATGAGTGCCCAAATTACATGTAATAAATAATGAATTGGTATGGCTAAGAGGAGTTCCTAGAACTCTTATGGAAATTAATGATTAAGAACATTGGGATGAGTACTAGGATTCCATGGGAATTCTAGGATGAGTGCCTGAATTTTATTTTTTAACTAATGATGGAAAATGTTGGTATAAGAGCTTGGATTTTATGAAAATGTTATGATTTGAACCTAGATTCCATGTGATTAATGATGATTAGGTAATTCCAGTATGAGTGATTAGATTCCATATGAAACTCCATGATACTATGGAATACTAGGATGAACTTCTAGATTCTATGTGATTTATTATGATTTCCATGGTCCATGTGATGTTCTCAAAGACACCTCAACACTATCCAAAGTAGTTATGGTCAATTAGGGTTATATAAATAAGGATCTAAAATTGTATAGTTGGCCTTGGGCGCCACCATGAACCTACTACATCAGTGGTTTTTATTCCTTTTTTATCTAAGTTAATTTAATACTATTAAACTACTTATCATGAGAACTTATGCATGCACTCTTATTTTAGATTATTTTTTAAGGTATTTCATTGGTGGTGTCCTACTAAGTTATAATCACACCCTACTTAGGCCACTATAAAACTTTGTTACCCGAGAAGACATCAATATTTGGTTGTATGTTACAGGTGTAGGGAAAGGGCCCATTATATATTGTTTTCTTAGCATGTTGGTGTTGAGTATGGATGATATGATCGGGCTAGAATTGAGACCATATTGGGATGGGTTTTAGTGGAATTTATTTTTTTCTTTTATTATTACTATATATATTCCACCCACAGGGGATCCTAGACATGTATTCCATACCCATTATTGTGACATTTTTTACTGCGTTTATTTACTAGCACTTTCCCAAGATTATCTACTTTTTTTATTCAGCATGGTTTACATTTTTTATATTATTTATGATGATATATATTCTTTTAACAGAGGGTATATTCTTTCCACGGAATCTTCGTAGACCCTCTCCACTATTCGTATGCCTCTAGAGTTTGGGGAGGCACACTCGAGGTTATTTGGTGACTGCTAGCCCAACAACGGTTATTGGTCTGGGATGGTGGTATGTCACACACACCACTCCACCACCTTCATATAGTTTCAAAAATTATACATTCAGATTAAACCATTCCATAAGTTCTAACACTTAACTAAAAAATGGTTTCACATAGATAAACTGAAAAATATACCAATTGAGATTCATTTTCAGGATTCACCATCATGTTCTCCATAAGCATTTGCAAATATCTTCCTCTCTCAAATATCCTTTTCAGATATATTGTTCCCCTAACATGATAATGTTCATTCCATCCCAATTGAGGTGAAGAACCTCCCTATAATATCCCAAACTATAGCCTTGGTCATAATGTATGTCATATTATGAGCTCCATCCTCCTTCCATAGCTCTATCACTTTGTCTTCCAAAATTTTTAGGATGAAATGATAATTCAGATGAATATGATCTTTCTTGTAATGAAACATTGGATTTGTTTCATAAGTGGATCACACTTTTTTAATCACATAAAAAAAATCCTAGCCTCCTTATTTTGAGATCCTATAATAGGCCCTTTGGTCAAATCAACTCCTTCCCAACTTTCATAAGTTTAATGTACTTGACCTTCATTATTAAAAGTGAAACTTCTAATTGAAGCTTCAACATCCAACTCATGGTTGTGCCTACACTAGTAAATACATAGTCATTAATACTCCTCCATGTATTTATATCACCCAAAAAGTTTGAATGTGAAAACCATTACAATGGTTCATCTATTTTGAAATAGAGATACAATCTTTTAGAACCTTTAAGATATTGTCATATCCACTTAACCACTTCCCAATGTTCTTATAATTAACTGTTACTTTAACAACCTATAAATATGATTTCAATATCAAGGATTTCACATTTTCACTTTCTTATAATATTTTTGGTTTATAATTTTATATAATTAGGAAAAATATTACATATAAAAGTGGACACTTCTACACAGTGTATATTTTTTCTACAAAAATCAGGAATTAATTTTACACCCCTATTTTATTCAAGACACTTTTTATTCTTTTAATATGATTCTAAAGAAATATTTTAAAATTTATATAGTTCCTAATAATCCTTATATCCTATGAAAAATATTTAAAAATGTGGGGTTAATAAAAAAATCTTAGTAAGGTACAAAAAAATAAAGGAAACATGTTAGTCCATTAAAAACATGAAAACCGATGAAAATGTTTAACTTTTACCTAATAAAAATGTTGATAACATAAATAAAACATTTAGACACATTAAAATAAACATTTTATCAAATAAAAAATTTTATAACTCATTATTAATCATAGATAAACCATGGAAGCATCTTGAGGTGCATGGGAACTCATGAAAACATTTCTTTGAAAAACAAACCTCTCGCCTTTAAAAGTTCATAAAATTTTCTTACCTCTTGAAATCAAATTATTTACATAATTTTTTTCAATAATAATAAATTTATATTTAATAATAAAATTCATAACCTTTTTTCACTCATGTTATACCCATGTTAGAATAATTGAATCCCAGTTAATTACATATAAGTAACCAACCTAGTATTCTCCCTCATTTTCATCTTCAAAGACTAAATCATTACCTAATGAATTAGAGAGCTACATTGGGATCAAAAATCATAATATATAATTCTAAATTACTATATCATGTATAAAAAACTTGTAATATTTCACTTTTTGATCATAAAACCCTTGAAAAATAAATTTGAACCCATAAGTAAATCACTTTACATTTTTGTATAATCAAAAGGATAAATATCATTTTTATTTAAAAAATACAAAATAATAGGAATGAGGAGTACATTGAAAAACCATGTTAACTTGCATATTAATATTTATAATTAATAACAAATCTTATGGTGGTAAAAATTGGTCAATTTTTATATGTTAAAAAACATTATTTTTTTCACTTTTGTAAAAATTAAAAAATAACCCATATAGAAAATGTTGAAAAGATTCATTTCTAAAACTTTGTGAAGAATGAAGAATATAGTAAAAATTCCATTTAGAAAAATTCTAAGTATAAATAATAACATTATTGAAACATTAAAAAGAACCTAAACATGGAATAAAAAGTGTTTGAAGGAAAACTTTAAAACAAGATATTTAAAAGAAAACCTCTTACCTTAAGTCCCATCTAGCTTTGTACATTCTATAACTTCTGAATAATAAAATTATATTAGTTATTTATTTCATTAAGAACCATTTTAATATTTATTACATTATCATTATTCCATTTATTCCATTTATTACTATGTTTTATTTAGTTACTAAAATAGTTAATTCCATGTTTGATGTTTTGGGGTTGTTCGATTTATAACCTCAAAAAAACATCGATGTGTTGACCGTGGCCAAATGGGTTATCATTACATTACCTATGTAATATTAAAAAATGTATAATTATCATATTTATACATTAAATAATCTTTTAAAACCAACCTTTTAAGGTAGTCATGCAAAAAAAATCATATCATTTCATGGAGACGGTAGTTTGTACGCACGAATGAATGATGTTTTAATTTTTCTACTGGGTGGAAAAGAAAAAAATTAGATAATATTTTATTTTTTTATAATCATAAACATGTTATAATTTTAATATTTATTCATTATTTATATCATTATGAACAACCTTTTTATGTGTAAATAAAAAATGAATCACATCGCTTCGTGGAGGTGGTAGTCTACATGTACACATGAGCAATGTTATTGTTTTACAATGGATTAAATGATAATAATTTAAGTAGTATATTGTGTTTAAATAATCATAATTATGTCATAAATATAATATATATTAATTTTATCTATAATTTTGTTTCATACATATGATCTGGTGATGAAAAATTAAACACATCGCTTCGTGGAGGTGGCAGTCCACATGTACACACGAACAAAGTTTTCATTTCCCATAGAATGGGAAAGGAGATGAAAAAGGGTTGTTTCATCAAAATAATAAAATTTTATCATATTTAATATATTTATGTTTTTATATCATCATGTTTAAGGAATATTTTAATTATATGGAAGAATAAATATACATGAAACACTCAATTAAGAATTACACCTTTGGAAAACCTCCCTTGACTTTCACCTGAAGCCTTCCAAGATCGGTCTTTTGGTGAGACAAGAAATTATAGTAAATGGGGAGGAATTTTGGGAAGGTATTTGTTTATGAATTTTTAGATATAAATGGATCAAATTGTGTGAATAATTTTTGAGATAAGGTGGCCTTTTATAAGTGAGAGGAGTGGCGCACTTGTAAATACTTAGAACTTTTAAATATATTATATTTATTTATCAAAGGAAAGTGGAAAAAATTGATATATTTTAAATATAGGATTATTAATAGTATAAATACACTCATAAATTAAAATTAAAAGAATTTTTTATAACATTTTAAACCTTATCTAATAGTTTTAACCTTCTCATTAACTCTTAACCATTACTGTAGTAATTTTTTTACCAACATTACTATTAATAATAACTAAAAATGAAATTTAAATTATTAAAAAAGTTAACCTCTTTATTAAAAATATTAAATCCATTTTTTCATATTCAATTTATTTAATCGGTAAAAAAATTAATATAAATGCACTAATCGCAACGAAAACAGTTTTTAGAGAAATTCCATTTTTAAGAATAAAAATGATTTTATACCAAAATAAAGTATAATGATGATTAATATTGAATTAATTAGATTATTTTTAGTAAAATATATTTAAATTAAATTTAAAACCAACAAAAAATATAATGGTTCTTTTTGAAATACTTTAAAATAAATGAAAGTTTTAATAAAAATCGGCATTTCTCACTATTCACCTAAAAAACAATCTTTTCAGAAAAAATCCCAAAAATTCACCCAAAGATAAATTTAATATGATGAATCCAAAAACTAATTCCTTTTTATTAAATTTAAATTCTAAAATTGAGAAATTTATCTTTTAATTAAAACCATGTAAGACATGGAAAAACAATTTAGTTAAATAAATGTAAAGTCATTTATAAAAATACGATGAATATGATTCAATAAAAATTAATACTTACAAATAATAAGGTTTATTTATTTTTAGGATTACCTAGGTTATAATAGTTCTATTACAGTATTAACCATGAGCCTATAAACAACTCCCACTACATAAGTAATGTCCATCCATGTAAAAACCATAACATACATCAGGTTTTTGACTCTCAATGCAAATAATTTTTTTTTCATGTACACAACTCTACTTATATTAAAATTTCATTCTCCTTTCTTAGATTAAAGTGTTTTAACAAGGGAGTAGTAACCATTTGTGACTCACTCTACCTAAATAATTACACCACCTTCCAAATTTAGTCAGACTTGGACAAGAACAAAGTTCTTAACTTTAAGTCCCTTATAATCTGCATCCCCAAAATTTTTTATAAGACGAAGATCCTTCATATAAAAACATATAAACCTTTAAGACTTTATCTAATAAATATTTTCCTTCACCATTATAATAACAATTATTTCATCCACATAGAGAAGTAAAATTATTTAGTTCCCATCATCAAAAACCTTCTGGTAACAACAATGATCTGCATTGCTCTGGATGAAATTTTGTTCCACCATAAAATAATTAAACTTTTGTTTCCACTACCTTGGTGATTTCTTAAAAACCTAAAGACTCTATTTTAACTTCAACAAAAGATCCTTGTTCTGTTTATCCATGAAAACCTTTGGTTTCTCCATGTAAATTTCATCGTCCAATTCATAATAAAGAAATATATTTTTAACATCTAGTTACTTCAGTTATAACTCTTCATCAGTAACCATTTTTGAGTACTATATGAATCATCATTTTTTTAACTAATAAATAAAATATATTGGAAAAATATAATTTTTTTTATTGAAATATTCTCATTAAAGAACTTTCCATGCACCTCTTTATACCATATGCTTCCTACCTCAATCTATAAACCCATTTGTCTTAAGTTACTCTCCTCCCAGTGGGTCATTCTATTTTCTCCCATGTCACAAATACATGTAAGGAATTGATTTCATCCCTCATGGATAAAACCCACTAACTCAAGCCACTTATACTTGCAGCATCTTTTTTACATTCAGGTTCTCCATTGTCTGTGAGAAGAAAGTAGTGCAAATCAATTTTGTATGTAGAGTCCCGAACCTATGCCCTGAAGTATGGTTCCATAAATACATCATTTACATAATCACATTGATACCATGTGTAATATCCCATATGTAAACATACTTAATTAAAAAATCAATAATAATTATTTCATCTAAAATATCCCAAATATCTTTTTAGGTTTATAGATTTAGAGAGTTAGGACACATCATTAACTAATAAGTTGATAAATGCATTAGTAAATAATTAACATATAGTATTTATTCAACATATAACATGAAATTCTTCCAAAAATGGTGTCCTTATAAACATATCATGTGTAATAATTTTCTTCATCGATTGGGGAATATAAAACATAAGAAGGGGTGAGCTCAAACGCTTAGTAAGGGAAACATATTACTAAAGTTGTAAATGCACAAGTATGGAATATTTAATATTATAGGAAAAAATAATCAAAATAATTTGATAACCAACTAAATATAAGAGCATTATATATAAATTATAATAAATGAAAACATGTATAATAATAATAAGTGATTATATACTGATGGAATGCACAATGTTGGATATAAAAAAAATGCTTCCAAGACCTTATTCTAAGACATTATGCTAATATTGGAAGACTTATACACCAAAAACCAAGTTATTTTGTCTCATCAGGCCTATAGATGTATCTATAAGATATATAATGTCAATACCCACCTGTCACTTGATTAAGTATAATGCATTCATCATATGATAAAATGAAAAAATCAATATAGAAAAATATCATTTATATAAAACTAAAAATAATATGAAATTTCAATATACCCTCAATCATGTATAAGAAATGTCAATACATAATCAACCTACCTTTTTAGAAAATAATCATAAATAATTTCAATACATCCCTATCCAATAAAAAAACTATCTTTTAAGGTTAACATCCTCCAATCTGAATTATATAAACCATGGTGTTCACACCATATAGAGTAATGAGTATACAAATAAGTCAATGATATAATAACATTATAATAATATATATAAATAAATAAGTTGGATAGTTGTAGAAGAACATAACAACAATTTAAAAAAGAAACATAGAAGGACATTTACACAGACAAAAAACACCATTGTATAAGAATGCTTGAATGATGCCACTAAACAAGGGATCGAGAATTGGATTGTTTGTCATTGTGAGTTCAATACACTAAAAATAAATATAAATAAGAGGGTAGATAATGAAACATAAATCCCCAGAATTTAAATCATTTTAAATATGAAAATTAAAATGTAAGTAGAAACATAAAATAGTTTAAAAAAACATTTTTAACATTGTCCTAAAAGACAAAGTTACAGGTCACTTCCAAAAGTATTTTTCAAAAGGTGAAGTGAAAACTATTTTAAAAAATAAATTTTAAAAAGTATCTTAAGTAATAGGTCCTTGAAAATTCATAAATTATATATTGTATAAATGAGGATGGGAAGATAAAAAATTAGAAAGTGAATATGAAAACCCTTTTTAATATTTTGAAAAATACCTTTATAGAGGGACCACATTATAACAAAAGTTATAAACTATTATTTTTTTAAAAAAATAATTTTCACAAATAGAGATATAAAAATACCATATAATAAAATATTAGGTTATAAGAACCCAAAAATGGAAGAAGAAAGTTCAATATAAAACATGTTACTCAACGAATTGAAATTTGAGTTACCAAAATCCCATACATTTTCAGGAGGGTATCAGTCAATGGTTAAATTAAGGAAGTGCATAAATGGAAGTGAAATTTAAAATAATAGAAATAATTTATGATATAATAAGTAAATGGTAAAGTATTTACACTAAATAAAAAAGAAACATGATAAATAGTATAAAAAATGTCTCATGGAATTGTAAATAGAGACAAATAACCCTTACGACTTGAGTAGCATCAAAACCTATAAAAATAGATATATATTTAAATTGAACTTAAAATACCATGAATAAAAGTTATTTAATGATATAATATCTCAAATAGGTAGTATATACATCACATAAATCAAATTTGGGGTATAATACCAAATATGTCTCAGAGAGAAAATTTTGGGATGAAAACCCTTACTTTGGTGTTGATTCATTATAAACTTGCACCAAATATCTTGAATAATTAAATCTATTTAATTAAATACATACCCAATAACCTTATTAATAACTATAAAAATTTATAATCTTATTTTATAATAATTTTATATATATATACACACACACACACACACACACTCACATATATATATATATATGAGTTAGTTTTTAGTTATTTTTAATATTGAGGGTTTATGATTTTGATTGTCTATACTAGTTTCATAGGAGAGGTGTTAGTATTCATTATTATTAAAAATTACAAAATTTTTATATCATTTAAGTTACTATAATAGATGTTCCAAGATATTTTATAAATATATAATTTCATTCTATGGTATTTTTTGTTACAATCCATGAAAATGAATTTGGCGATGATCATGTTTCGGTGACTTTCAACAAATGAAAAGGGATTTCATAATTAATTAGTTTAGTTTTAATGTTATAATAAAATAACCAAAAAATAATTATTTAATTATTTATAACATATTATACCAGTAACTAAGTTCTCATAGTCATCCATTATTATCATTATTCAAGTTGGTGGGTAAATCAACCCAAACATGAACATAACATGATTAATGGATGATTATGAAGATATTTTGTTGTCAAAACATTATAAGATAAGAATAATGATCTTATTTATTGTTTATTAGTTTGATATATCAGAATTATAAATAATTATAAGAAGAATATATTTTATATAAAATCATCACATAGAAAGAAGAGATCATTTTCCTCTTAGTTTGGTTGTTTAAGATGATTAATTTTATAATGATTATATATTGTTCATGTCATTAATATATTGTTTGATTTGTATTAAAATAAACTTAATACTCATATAAAAATCATATTTATCCTTTAAAAAAATTCTTATAACCATCCATGAAAAGTGGTTAGGGAAAACAAACATGTTTCCTCATGAATACAATAATCCGCACATACGCACGATTGATGTTTTCATTTTTCTTAAAGAAAAGGGGGAAGGTGGTTAATGATTGTACCATGATTATAATAATATATAAGTACTGTAATGATAATTATTTTATATTTTTATGATGGTGTAAGGTAATTTCAGGAAGAATAAGTGCACATAAAGAAATAAAAATAAGAAAGGTGTTGTTAGAAAGTTATATCTCGCTTCTTGGATTATCTCATTTGAAAAGAGGGTTAATCCTTTGGGGTATGGTATTTTGAGAATAAAATAATGTATTGTGGGTGGATATAAATTTTAATAATATTTTTGGGTAGATTTTAGGCAAAACTAAGTGGATTTTTGTGTGAGTAAAAGTGAGGAGAGGAGAGCCCCTTTTATAAGTGAAAAGAAATGACATTTTTGTAAATACCCATAAATTTTTAATAATTGGAAGTCACTCTAAAGGAAAGTGGCTCTAAAATTGATTAATAATAAAATATAAAAGAAAAAATTCCTATAAATTCCTCAACCAAACAATCTCACACATGTTTTAAACATGTTTTAAGTTATTTACTCTTATATTTTTACTTTTACTGTTTTATCTTTTACTATGGTAACTAGTTTTTACCTAAGGTAACTTAACATTATGCATAAAAATAAAATGATATTTATTACATAATTTATACCTATTTATTCCAAATTTTAAATACATTATATTTAATTAAATTTATAAAATTGATCAAATTAATTTTAAAATAATAGCTGTATAATATATTAAAAATAGTTTTATAGAAAAAGTAACTTAAGTTATAATATATAAAATACAGTTTTTAAATTAAAAATAATATTTTAAAACCTATAATGTTTCTTATAAAACATATATATATTTTTAATAAAATGTTTCAAAAATTTCTATATCATACTTACATGCCAATAATTTTGTAAAACTATTGCATTTTGTAAAAACGGTATATTGCACTGCTCAACTAGAAATAAATATTCTCAAAAAATACCAAAAATTCATCTTAATAAAATATTACTATTTTGAATCCAAAAATTATGTTCAATTTATAAAATTAAAATTCTAAAATTTAAAAATTTAATATTTAGATAAAAAATATGAGATATAATGAAAAACATTTTTTCTAGGAAAATGAAATTTTCAATGACTAACTATTTTTATTCTTATTTTCTATCATTTACCAATAAAATTTATGTTTACCAATTATTCATATCAAATAAATTTTATCATTATTAATCATATGTTTCTTGAAATATAAATTAATATCCCATAAGAAGGTAATGTTTATAAAAAATCATTTTTAAAAATAAAATGTTTTTATTAATTGAATTTAATTCATATTAAAAGTTGAATTTATTTTTTATACATATATTTATTAAAGTGGTTACTCCTATTCATTACCTATAATTAAATATCTAGGTTTTAATAGTCATACTTAAAATATTAATATTTTATCTAAATATATCATGGTTTCTTTTAAGTTTGGTGTTGTGTGTGGAGAAATATATCAAATTCATTAGATTTATTAAAGGTAGTAATATTTTAAAACCTTGGGGTGTTACATTATACCACCATAAATAAATTTCATCCCAATAATTTTAATTATTACCCACTTATGAAATTGGGAAAGGTTATTATTAACATATTTATCATTCAGGATATAACTTATAATATGACATCTCCCTTACTCTCCTTGCTATATTAGTTTACTTATCTTTCATAAAAAAAACATTAATATTTTATACAATCATATTCACAATAATTTATATAACCTAATAATGTTTTCTCCATGAGATAACTTTACCAAAACGATTTTAATATGCAATACATTAAACCACAACGAAATAATATATTCCTCCAACAATTCACTCTATATTTAACTCTTAAATATATTAATCACTAGTTTATAAAGTCACAAACTAGTCAATATATATCATAATACAAAAAATGATATAAACATTAACAAAAATATCATGGATCCTTTTTTTATTAAATCAATAATCAATTTAAAGTCTATAAATACCATCTAACTCACTTTTTTCAAAATCAATCAACCTTTTAATCATAAGAGTTATTCATCCTTTAATCATGTGTTCTTCAATAGTTATCCCAAAAAATATAGCCTTATCATAAAATCACTTTTCAAGGTTATTGAAACCATTTAATATATATGTTTCCAAACCATTATAGAATAACTAATAAAGAATAATCCCTATATATCTCACATAGTCCCCATAACTTTTATAATATACCATAATATCATTGATCAATATCAATCATGAATGAAAATAGATAAGAATATCAATATTTAATTTTTGTTAATATATCAACCTCACTACCTTTAGTAAGAACAAGAAACTCATCTTTTCCCATCATAACAATCATATACTGAAATTTTCAATATTTTAAGTATGCTTCCTTATTTAGTTATAAAATGTAGGGGTTTCTGGATACATACCTTTCTTAACTTCATTTTTGTGATCTTGTTTCAACCAAATACTAAAAAAATGATTATAATAAAATCAGAGTAGATGATCTTATGAACATGAAGGATCAATACCAAGATGTCTTCTCTAATGAAACCTTCATTTAAATATATGATACTTTCATCTTAAATATATCACACTTGGTTCATCCTATAACTCTCTTAGCTATACCTAGGTTAATTTAAGTTGTGTTATATTATACTTAATAAACTAATCCCTTAAAGTAATTAAGAAATAAAAGCTTCATAACGGTTTATAAAGATAATTTGATTAACCAAAGAATATTCCTCAATAGAGTCTAGTCAGATGTTCAGTCATAATCCCACTCATCATGCACCATAGTGGAGATTGATTCATTTCTCAAATAGTCATTTTTGTGGTGATTACCCCTAGGTTCATATGTGAAATAGTCACATCCACTTTCCGGTATCCAGAAAGGGATGTAACTGTTAGGAGAGCCACACAATATCTACTTTATCAAAACATGGGGATGTTATCCTATTCTTAGACTAACCCCTTATACTTATCCCTAGGGTTTTCACTAAAGTTATCCTATCCTAATCCCTAAAATATTCAATATTATCAAAACTAAACTAAAGGGTTATCTATAAATTTGAAATTATGATCAACCTTAACTTATCAACCCTTAAATTATCCTCAAAAAATATATTAATCCCCAAATTTATCTAAACCATTCTCTAATACCAACTATATCACCTCATACATGCGCTCTTGTGTCTAGTTCCACAAATACATCCTTTAAAAAATCACTTTGATACCAAGTGCGATAGCATATACGCGAACACACTTAATTACAAAAATCAATAATGATTATTTCACCTCTTTCATCCAAAATATATTTTTAGGTTTAGAGCTTTAAAAATTTAAGACACATCAATAACTAATAAAGGCAACCAATACATGGGGAACTAATTAATCTATATTAAGTCTTAAACATCTCCCATAAAATTCTTCCTCTCATTCCATCCTTCTAGAAATATCGTGTATAATAATTTCTTCACAATTTGGTAAATGGAAGACATAATAAGGGGTGGGCTCAAACACTTAGTAAGGGAGGCATATAACTGAAGTGGTTGAAATATAGGCATAGAATAAATAATATGGAAGGGATAAATAATTAGAATAATTCAATAATAAACTGAATCTGAGAGCATGTTACATACATAAAAAATGAAAACAAGAATAATAATAATTATTGATCACATAATGATGGAATGAACAATGTAGGATATCAAAAACATGGTGGAAATACCTTTTACCAATACATTATATTGATATGGGGAGAGGTATGCAACAAAATACAATTTATTTTGTCTCATGAGGCTTGTCGATGCATCAAGGGGTTATATAATGTTGGTCCCCACTCATCACTTTATTAAGTCCAATGCATTCACCATATAATAAAATGAATAAATCAACATTTCCAAATATCATATCTATTGAGATAACAAGAATATGGAATGTCAATACATCACCAATCATGTATATGTAATGTCAAAATGTAATCAACCTATCTTAGTAGTCAATAATCATCAAGAATATCAATACATCCATAGCTTAAACTATATTTCTAGGAGAACATCCCCCAAAAATGAATTATATAAATTGTGATGTTCACACCATATAGGGTAATTAGTATACAACTAAGTCAATACTAGAATAACCTGATCATAATATATCTAAAGAAAAAATGTGGATGGCTACAATAGAACATAACCCCAGTATAATAAAGGAAACATAGAAGGATGTCAACATATATTAAAAAAATCCTTATAAAATAATTTTTGAATGATACCACCCAAGAAGAGGTTGTGAATTAGATTGTTTGGTGTCGTGAGTTCAATTCCCCAAAAGTTAAATATAAATAATAGGGTAGAAAATGAAACATAAATATGAAGAAGGTAAATCTGTTTGAATATGAAAATTAAAATGGAAGTTGAACATAAAAGTTTTTTTAAAACAACATTGTCATAAAAGAAAATGTTATGGGTTACTTAAAAAAGTATTTTTCAAAAGTTAAAGTGAAAAATCTTTTAAAACCGTTATATTTAAAAATAATATTTAATAATTGGTCCTTGAAAATAAAGAAAATCTATCTTAGATAAATGTGAAGATGAAGTCAAAACATATGAAATTGAAAGGAAACCAACTTTTTGAAATTTTGAAAAATAACTTTTTTGAAAACCCACATTGTTAAAAAAAGTTATAAAAAGTTATTTGTTTTAAATATTAATTTTCCCAAAGAGGAATATTAAAATACCATATAATAAAATATTAGGTTGGAAGAACCCATGCATGAAATAACAATGTTCAAGATAAAATATTTAACTCAAGGTATAGAAATTTAATTTACCAAAATCCCTTATATTTTCAAATGGGTATAAATCAATGGCCAAAGTAAGGAACATCATGAATTAAAGTGAAATTTCAAATACCAAAAATAATTTAAGATATTATAAGGAAATGGGGTAGTAGTTATGTAACATCCCATTACTGATCTATCAGATATGTATTTAACCTCATTGTGGTTTTCCTTTTTCATTATTTGGGTAGGGCCAAGAAGGAAATGGGTGGATACCTATAATGGCGGAGTCAGAGATTTTTTGGAACTTCTAGCATGAATTATGCATGTTTTGTAGCCTATTGTAGAATTAAACATTGTGTAATATGGTTACACAACATGTAAATCTTAAATGAAAATATATTTTCTTTTTATCAAAAAGAGACGGGTTTTTCAGCGATTATGGGTCTTGGAAATTATACAACATGTAATTGGGTTAAAAATCATGTAAATTCTTGATGATTGTTTTTAAATAGGAAGTATGGATGATTTCAATTTTTTTTATTCCTCCATACATCGTTTCTCTTGACCAAGGGTCATCTTGAAGTGATTTTGGGAGCCTCCAACCCCTCCAGACCTTTTCATTTGGTGTTTGATTGTTGTTGTGACTACGTTGTGTCTTTTTGAGTAAGCATTCTCTATGACTCTCCATAAAATTTTCTATTCCTTCCTTAGATTTAAATGGATCTTCTTGATTTTGATGGATCTAAGACCCATTTTATTGAATCTCATTTCTAGGCTGTGTTCCCAGATATTCTATGCCTTCGTTCTTATTGGAGGATTTTGTCACGGGCATTGTGTTTCTATGAGGAAGGTAGGTGGTTCGATATTTGGTTTCCAATTTAATCAAACCTTTAATTGGTTGATTTAAACTGAGTTTTATTTAAAATTAAATTGAACAAATTGAATAAATTTCTTTCAATCATTTTATTTAAAAACCCAATTCCAGTGAATTGGGGTTTTGGTTTACTTTGGCATGAAATTGAGAAAAGACCCAATTCTAGTGAATTGGGGTGTGTTTATGGAATGGATGGAATTTTTTTGAATAATGAAATTGTTTAATTTAATTATGGAATGTCTATTTGATGTAAATTTATGAAAAACCACAATTCCAGTGAATTGGGTGTTTGTTATGAACTGATGGAATTTGTTTAAAAAATTAATTTGTTGAATTTAATTGAAAAATTGGATTTTAAAATTTCATGGTGAATTGATTTAAAATCCTTGATTGTGAAAAATGTCTTAAAAAATGGTTTTGGTGGAAACCCATTGGTTTCATCTTTTTGAAAATGTTAGTTTTTGATTAAAAACTTGTTATGGTTTTTAAAGAGAAAACTGGAATATTTGAAATGGGGGATGAGATTTAATTGTATTTTATGTAGTCTTGAAATAAATTTCCAATCATTTTTTGTACTCGAGATCATGAAATCCAAAGTCAGTTAGTGTGTTATATTATAAAGCACTTTACGATTTATAACATTCTAAAACATTATATCAGCACTATGACAACCCTGATCTTTTATTACACAATTAAACATAATTTATTACATAAACATCATTTGATAAAACATAGAAGATTGAGAGGCATAGTGTCTTTGGGGATTAGAATCATTAAATAACAACTTAAAACATGAAAAACATCATCTTTATTGAAAACTTCCTTTACATGACCACTACATTCCCTCGTACTTAGCATTGCATGGGATAACCTGAGGACATGCATAAGAAAAGGGTAAGCTATAAAGCCTAGTAAGGGAATAAACATGGAGTAAAATTAGGAGTACAATACATGTTAGACAATAGGCATATCATTATATCACAATAGAATCATAAACATAAAATCATGATAAAGCATGATAATAATAACATGGAAATGTGGCAATAACACTTAACATGGAATTAGCATGAGCCAAGGCTCATTGCACATGGAGCATGAGTAAATCCTCATTGCACAATAAGAATGAGTAAAAACTCATTGCAATTTAATTATCATGATTAAACACCAATTTCACATGACGTATCATGATAATATTCTTAACCCAATGCATTGGAGTTCTATAAGGGCGCACCCTTCTTAAACATTTCATTTCACGCATAAGTGCTCCAAATGGATCATATAACATGGATTCATAAAACATAATCATTTATTCTATGACAAAGGAATGTGTAATTATTACATTAAACTTTATAATAAATAAGTAAATGTGTATAAAGGTGAATACCCTTGATATAGAAATGAGCATGGTATTCACTACACAATGACTTTGGCTTGGAAAATCGGTGCAATTTCAGTAGTGTAACGGTGTGATGAAAGAATTCATAAAAATGGTTGATGAGAGAAAAAGGGGTGTCTCATCATATGTACATGAAATTTAAATTAAGGGGGTCATATATATACATGTCCCAACAATTGTAATGGAATTTAGAGTCATGATACAAAAGAATTACTTGAATGTAAAAGAGGAGAGAGAACTTCCTTTCAGAATTTCGGCATAGTAACAGGTGTACATGGGAGGCATTTAATGAGAGAGAAAGGGGTATCCCCTAATTCAAACATAAATAGGGCAGTATGGGGGAGGTGTTAAACCATACCCCAACATTTATAATTGAAATTAAAAGGGAATAACAATTTAAAGAATATTGGACAAAAAATGAGAAAGGAAGAAAAACCCTTACTTGGAAGTGTGCTTCCAAAGGCTTGAGAGAGGCTTGAGAGAGGCTTCTTGGGAGCTTGGGGAACCTTGGGAGGATTCTAGAGAGAGTAGGGAAGAGTTTGGACGAACTAAAAAGGCTTTTAGTAAGGAATAATTGGGAGCTTGGGTGGGTTTATATAGGAAAGGTGAGGGAATTATTTATTATTTAGGTTTGGGACACCTCACATTAAACTAATCCAAACCACAAACCATCCCAAGTTTTTTGCCCATGGGTTTTGGAAAAGGGAAGTGGAAAAAAAATATTTTATAAGGCCAAATTCCTAACTTCTTAAAATAATGAGGTTGCTTATGTAGAGGTGAGTAACACTCCCAAGGAAATCAATTTAAAAATACAAGATGTTTAATAAGCCTTGAAGGGTCCATTAATGCTTTGTAAACTAAGTCAAAAAAACCCAAAATCACATTATTTTAATATTAAAACATATATTGTCCTAAAATAAGGCTTATAGTATTTTATTAAATCACTATTGGGTCATTATGATGTCATAAAACACATTATATATTTAAACGATATTTAATTTTTACCCAAAAATTTGACTATCTCAGAAAATTATAAAAAATTTACCGTTGGATAATTTCGACGTCCTGATTCCAAAAATAATATTTATTTTATCTAAATAATTTTATAAATATGTTAATTTTCACTTTTAAAATAAAAACCGACATTTATCGAAAATTCATAGGTTTTGACAAAAATGGATTTCAAACCTTAATAAAAATTACGATTGCATTCATAAAATTATAAAATCATTTATATTTAATAAAAATTAATTTAATAATAATAATAATATTTTATTAAAATATTATTTAATTAAAAAATCCATTAATTCATCAAAATATATTTCCTAGTTGAACTTTAACTAAAAATACTATTTGAGCTTTAAAAACTATTTACAAGGTAACAAAAATGAAAGTATACTCATTGTTATATACAAAAATAATGTACATAACCATAGTGCTAAGGTCTTGTTACATAACCCCTTATAACACCTGCATAAGACCTAAGAGTAAGGTGTGCGATGGTGACAGACTCTTGGGGTGGCTCAGATAACATTGCTCGGGTGGTAATCTCTATCAAATTCCACTTCTCTCATACGCGGTTCTGCTTGAGCTTAACATATTCAAGCTCGGCTTGGGATTAGTCAAGAGCAAAGCCCAAAGACATAACCTTATTTCTGAGCTCTGACAAATGGGCTTCGTATGTGGCATGTCTACTGGATGAGGCCATCACTTCCTTTGTCTGAGTAAATTGGATTTGTTAAAGACCTATATTTATACTAATCATGTGATCACTGTTAAACAACTATATTAGCAATGGTCACAATTCTTAATATAAAACCAAAGAAGTTGACATTTTATATAAACATTTTACATAAAGATACATTTAATTAGATCAAGAGGGATTTCCATTAATAAAAGTTTGGGTCGTTACAATCTTCCCCCCTTAAAAAGAATTTCACCCTTCAAATTTTATTTTCCTACACTAAAACAGATGTGGGTAACTCTAATTCATCATCTCCTCCAATTCCCACATTGCTTCTTCAAACTTGTGGTTTCTCCAATACACCTTGATGAGGGGAATTTTTTTTATTTCATAGAACTTTTCTCTATGATCTAAGATCTTCTCTGGTTGCTCCTCATAAGAAAGATCATCCTCTAACTATACCAACTCTAAAGAGAGTACATATGAAGGGTCTGGTATGTACTTACTTAAGCGGGATACATGAAAGACATCATATACTTTGTCCATGGTAAGTGGAAGTGCTAGTCGATAGGCCACAACCCTGACACGATCAAGAATTTCAAAGGGGCCGATGTACCGTGGAATTAACCTCCTTTTATTTTCAAATCTCATGACCTTATTCCATGGAGATATGCATAGAAATACCATATCTCCAACTTTAAACTTAAGGTCTCATCGACAGTTATCTACATAACTCTTCTATAGACTCTAGGATATCTTGATATGCTTCTGAATGGTTTTAACCTTCTCCACCATTTCTTCGACCATTTCTGGTCCAAGCAGCTTACGCTCCCCGACCTCATCCTAATACGCTGGTGTTCTTCACCTTTTCCGATAAAGGGCTTCATATGGTGCCATTTGTATGATCGAGTGGAAACTGTTATTATAAGAGAAATCAACTGGAGGAATATGTTGATCCCATCCTCTTTTAAAGTCCATTGAGCATGCTCTCAACATGTCCTCAAGTGTTTTAATAGTCCGCTTGGATTGGACATTAGTTTGAGGATGATAGGCCGTACTGAAGTTCAGTTCAGTATTCAGATCATGTTGAAGACTCTTCCAAAACTTAGAGGTGAATCATGGATCTCGATCGGACACAATAAATAGTGGTACTCCATGCAGTCTTACCACTTCCCTGATATATATCCATGCCAGTTGATCTGATGAGAAATCCTCCTAAATAGCAATGAAGTGTGAAGCCTTTGTAAGATAATCCACAATGACCCAGATTGAATTGTTGCCTTTGGATGTCTTCGGAAATCTAGTGACAAAGTCCATGGTGATGTTCTCCCATTTCCATTCTTGTATGGGCAATGGTTGCATCATCCCCTTAGACTTATGCCTCTCTTCCTTCACTTTCTAACACACCAGACACTTTGATGTATATTCAGTGATATCCTTTTTCATATTATCCCACAAATAATGCTCTCGGATATCTCGATACATCTTTGTGTTTCCTAGGTGAATAGAGAAATTTGAACTATGTGCATCATCCAAAAGTTCCTTCTTCAGCTCCAGACTTGATGGAACACATAATCTTTTCCCAAATATCACAATTCATTCTACATTTACATTAAACTATGAGGATTTCCCTTTTCTGATAGCTTCCACTTTTTCCTGAATTCCTACATCATACTTTTGAGCGTCCTTTAACCTTTCCAAAAGTGATGGTTGAGCAATAATTTGTTAAAGGATTGATGATGTTACCTTCTTTATGATTCCCATATCCATATTTATAAAATATAAGAAGATTGGATCCTTTTCAATTTTCATCAATGATAGAATCACTGGGTCCTTTCTAATTAGGGCATCTTCCACCTTGTTCACTTTCCCAGGGTGGTAATGGGTTGAGAAGTGATAGTCTTTGATCAGCTCTAACCATCTTCGTTGGTGCATGTTCAACTCTTTTTTTTTGTGAATATATACTTGAGGATTTTTTGGTCCATATATATTTCACACTTCTCCCAAAAGAGATAATGCCGCAAAAATTTCAAAGCGAAGATCACTGCATCCAACTGAAGTTCATGTGTTGGATAGTTCTATTCATGAACTTTCAATTGACTTGAAGCATAAGCAATGACTTTGTCATTTTGCATCAACACACATCCCAGGACCTTCTTCAAAGCATCATTGAATACCACAAAAAGTTCTCCACTTGTGGGTAAGTGAGCACGGGTGCAGGGATAAGCCTCCTTTTCAACTCCTTGAAGCTTCCTTTGCATTCATCACTCTAAGAAAACTTTACTCCCTTACAAGTTATCTTGGTAAGAGGGTTGGAAAATTGTGAGAAATTTCTCACAAATCGCCGATAATTTCTAGCTAACCCCAAGAAGCTATAGATATCCGTTACCAATGTTGGCCTCAACCATCCCTCAATTGCATCTGTTTTGGAGGGATCCACAGATATCCCATTGCATGTAATGATATAGCCCAAGAATGAGACCTCCTTCAACCATAACTCATACTTGTTTTACTTTGTATAGAGCTTCTCCTTTCACAAGGTCTCTAGTACAGTTCATAGATACCCCTCATGATCCTCATTGGCTTTGGAGTATATCAGAATATCATCTATAAAGACTACCACAAATTTGTCGAGGTAATCTCTAAAGACTATATTCATCAAGTCCATGAAGATTTTTGGAGAATTAGTGAGTCCGAAAGAAATTACTATGAATTCTTAGTGCCTATATCTTGTACGAAAAGCAATCTTGGGGATATCTTCCTTCTTCACCCTTACTTGATAATATCCTGACCACAAATCCACCTTGGAGAAGTATTGTGCTACATGCAGCTAATCGAACAAGTCATCAATTCGTGGGAGAGGATACCTGTTCTTTATCATGATTTTGTTGAGCTCAAGATAATCGATGCAAAGGCTCATTGACCCATCCTTCTTCTTGACGAAGAGGACTGGTTCACCCCATGGTGAAGCACTTGGGTGTATAAACCCTTTATCCAGATTCTCATATAGTTGTTTCTTCAGCTCCTCAAGCTCCACAACAGCCATTCTATATAGAGTCTTGGATATTGGCAAAACCCCATGTATAAGTTCAATTGAGAATTCAACATCTCTTCTAGGAGGAAGACCAAAAAATTCCTCGAAAAACACTTCAGTGAATTCCCTCACAATAGGCATGTCCTCTAGGATGGTTGCCTCCTTAGACTCAATCATCTGAGCTATATACATGTTCTCATAGGGCAGTAATATCCACACTTGAGATGATGGATCTAAATAAGATTCATCTTCCTCCTTGCACTTTTAAAGAATTGGGGGTCAATTCTCCATATGGAGAGTGATTTCCCTCTCACGACAATTTATGTTGGCTCTATATAAGGAAAGCCAATCCATTCCAAGAATTGAATCAAATTCCACCCGAGGGAGTATGATGAGGTTCTCCGGGAAGTTTAATCCACAGATTATGATAGGGGAGAAGTTATATTCATGGGATGCAATTATTTCACCATTTACTGTACTCACCAACATCTTCACTTCCATGATTTGTGGTGGTGTTGGGATTTTTCTACTAAAATTTTAAGATATAAAAGAATACATAGAACTTGAATCAAAAAGCATGTTTTCTATTCTTGAATAAATAACTAGCATACCTGTAACCACTTCATTGTTGGGGTTAACTTCGGTAGTAGTGATGGAAAAAGATCGCCCTTGCTGCATTGGAGGTTGTTGGTTGCCTCCAAAAACACTTGGCTTAGGGAACTGATTTGCAAGGTGCCCTGGTTCTTTGCAGTTGTATCAATGAACAACGCGTTGATAGTAGAACGGAGTGTTCCTCTCCTCTATCGCAACCGCAGGTTTTTCTTGCTGAAAATTAACATCCAGGTTCCCTTCTCTTCCACACCTAAAGAATTTTCTCTTACCCTTCAGGAAATTTTTAGGGTGCTTCTTTCTGCACCTTTGGCAAGTGGGGTACTGGATCTTCCTAGCACTATTGTAATTATCCATTGGACCACCAGCATTGAAGTCCACCTTACGCTTATTATCCCCATGATACCCCTGATATTCTCCGATCTCCATTTTGACCTTGAGGGAACATCAGACAATTTCCTCATAGTTATCGAAGTCACGGATTGCCAGCGCTTTCCATAGGCTAGGTTTCATCCCACCAAAGAAGCAGTCAACCTTTCATTCAGGGGTAACAACAAAGCTGGAAGCGTATCGTGCAAGCCTTGTGATGTTTTCCTCATACACTCCAATAGATTCGTCGTCTTTTTTCTTGAGGGAAAGGAAGTTCCTTTCCATCTTAAGCCGGAGGGTGCATGGAAAATATTTATCGAAAAACATCTTCTGGAAATCCTTCCATTCCAATGCCTCGATCTCCTCCGCAGGCTTCATATTTTTGATCAATGCCCACCATTGATCAGCTTCACCCTCCATATAATAACCAGCCAGGAGAAACTTCTCTTGTTCAAAACATTGAAGGATGAAGAATATATTTTCAATGGAGTTGATCCATTTTTCAGTGATTGAGGGATCAGATGATCCATTAAAAGTTGGAGGCCATTGTCTCATGAAGCTCTCGATAGCGACTTGTTCTTTCTTGGGGGGATGGGTTAACATTCCTCTTAAACTATGTTTCTATTTAAATCTTGAGTTAGCAAAGAGAGAAGTGTGACAAAGTTCATGATTCCCGCTCCCATTGGATTGGGCATCTCATTAGTACAATCATCACATTGATCTTTACATCGATTTTTAGCCCAATTCCTCCTATTACCGTCCATTGGCTGGAATAAAAGAAAAGTTAGGGGTAACACATAAAGGGTAATACATGGAAAAAACTGACGACTTATAAATAACTCTTATTTCCTTAACATATGAATCTATTGGCTTCAGTCTATGTTATCCATGATCTACTTTCCAACATATATTCATAGGGTATTTTTTTGTCCCTTAATAATGGTTCATACTAAGCTTGTGAATTTACCAAAACATATCCCCCGAGAGTGTCGTAACCAAGAGTGCAGCAAGTCCCATTGTAGTTCCCCATTTCCCGTTCAAGTTTAGCTCAAATTAGTGTTTTCGGGTTTTACCCCTAGGATACATCTGTGCCAAAGCCGCCTCTACCTGCTCGTATCCAGACAGGGATGTATTTGCTTGATAAACTACTTACTCAATACTCACAAAAACTTAGGGATATTTTTATTATACTTAGTATTCTCTCTAAGGCTTCACTAGGGTTTTCTAATCCAAATCCCAAAAATAACTAAACCTATCCTCTAATACCAACTATAATAACCCTTATCTTTTATTACCCAATTAAACATAATTTATTACATAAAAATAATTTGATAAAACATAGAAGATAGAGAGGTCTAGTGTCTTTGGGGATTATAATCATTACATAACAACTTAAAACATGAAAAAAACATCTTTATTGAAAACTTCCTTTACAATACCACTATATTGCCTCATACTTATTATTTTATGGGATAACCTGAGGACATGCATAAGAAAATGGTGAGCTATAAAGCCCAGTAAGGGAATAAACATGGAGTATCATGAGGAATACAATACATGTTAGACAATAGGCATATCATTAGATCCCAATAGAAGCATAAACATAAAGGCATGATAAAGCATGATAATCATAACATGGAAATGTGGCAACAACACTTAACATGGAATTAGCATGAGCCAAGGCTCATTGCACATGGAGCATGAGTAAATCCTCACTGCACATGAAGCATGAGTAAAACCTCGTTGCACTTGAATTATCATGATTAAACACCCATTGCACATGACTTATCATGATACTATTCTTAACCCAATGAATTAGAGCGCAATAAGGGCACACCCTTCTTAAACATTTCATTTCATGCATAAGTGTTCCACATGGATCATATAACATGGATTCATAAAACATAATCATTTATTACATGATAAAGGAATGTGGAATTATTACATGAAACTTTATAATCAGTAAGTAAATGTGCATAAAGGTGAATACCCTTGATAGAGAAATGTGCATGGTATTCACTACACAATGACATTGGCTTGGAAAATCGGTGCAATTTCGGCAGCGTAACAACGTGATGAAAGAATTCATAAAAATTATTGATGAGAGATAAAGGGGTGTCTCATAATATGTAAATGAAATGTACAGTAATAGGTTCATATAGATACATTTCCCAACAATTATAATGGAATTTAGAGTCATGATACAAAAGAATTGTTTGAATGTAAAAGAGGAGAGAGAAATTCCTTTCGGAATTTTGGTATAGTAACAAGTGTACATGGGAGGAATTTAATGAGAGAGAAAGGGGTATCCCATCATTAAAACATAAAGAGGGAAGTATGGGGGAGTTTTTAAACCATACCCCAACATTTATAATTGAAATTAAAAGGGTATAACAATTTAAATAATATTGGACAAAAATGAGAAAGGAAGAAAAACCCTTACTTGGAAGTGTTCTTCCAAAGGCTTGAGAGAGGCTTGAGAGAGGATTCTTGGGAGCTTGGGGAACTTTTTAAGGATTCTATAGAGAGGAGGGAAGAGTTTGGATGAACTAAAAAGGCTTTGAGTGAGGAGGAAGTGGGATCTTGGGTGGGTTTATATAGGAAAGGTGAGGGAATTCTTTATTATTTAGGTTTGAGACACCTCACATTAATCTAATCCAAACCAAAAACCAGCCCATGATTTTTGCCCATGGTTTTTGGAAAAGGGAAGTGGAAAACAATATTTTATAAGGCCAAAGTCCTAAATTCTTAAAATAATGGGGTTGTTTATGTGGCGGTGAGTCACACTCCCAAGGAAATCAATTTAAAAAGACAAGATGTTTAATAAGCCTTGAAGGGTCCATTAATGCTTTGTAAAATAAGTCAAAAAAACCCAAAATCACATTATTTTAATTTTAAAACATATATTGGCTGAACATAAGGCGTATAGTATTTTATTACATCACTATTGGTTCATTATGATGTCATAAAACACATTATATATTTAAACGGTATTTAATTTTT
Organism: Viscum album; assembly: GCA_963277665.1. Taxonomy (NCBI): domain Eukaryota; kingdom Viridiplantae; phylum Streptophyta; class Magnoliopsida; order Santalales; family Viscaceae; genus Viscum; species Viscum album. The sequence goes on along the minus strand of OY728140.1, from coordinate 1,346,927,195 downwards.
ACCCAAAAATTTGGCTGTCTCAAGAAAATTATGAAAAATTCACCGTTGTATAATTTCAACATCCTGATTCCAAAAATAATATTTATTTTATCTAAATAATTTTCTAAATATGTCAATTTTCACTTTTAAAATAAAAAATGACATTTATCGAAAATTCACGGGTTTTGACAAAAAATGGCTTTCAAACCTTAATAAAAATTATGATTGCATTCATAAAATTATAAAATAATTTATATTTAATAAAAATTAATTTAATAATAATAATAATATTTTATTAAAATATTATTTAATTCAAAAATACATTAATTCATCAAAATAGATTTCTTAGTTGAACTTTAACTAAAAATACTATTTGAGCTTTAAAAACTCTTTACATGGTAACAAAAAATAAAGTATATTCATTATTATATATAAAAATAATGTTCATAACCATAGTTAGAAGGTCTTGTTACATAAACCCTTATGACAACCACATAAGACCAAAGATTAAGGTGTGCGATGGTGACAGACTCTTGGGGTGACTTGGATAACATTGCTCGGGTGGTAATCTCTATCAAATTCCACTTCTCTCATAGGCGGTTCCGCTCGACCTTAACATATTCAAGCTTGGATTGGGCTTGGTCAAGAGAAAAGACCAAATATGCAACCTTATTTCCAAGCCCTGACAAATGGGCTTTGTATGAGGCACATCTACTGGATGAGGTCATCGCTTCCTTTGTTTGAGTAAATTGGATTTGGTAAATCCCTATATTTATACTAATAATGTGACCACTGTTCAATGAATATATTAGAAATGATCACAATTATTAACATAAAACCAAATAATTTTACATTTTATATAAACATTTTACATAAAGAGACATTTAATTAGATCAATAGGGATTTCCATTAATAAAATTTTGGGTCGTTACAAGCACATCCCATTCCTTAGGCAATGTTGATGAGTCCCCTTTTCCTTAGGCCTAAAGGGACGTATATACATACTTTTTGTTTCATAATGTTGGGTACCTATATCATGGAACTTCTATACCTATTTGGAACATGAACACGTTTCTCTCTTGTTTGTATTTCAAATTTATATTCCATTGTTATAAAATGCTTTACATACCTTGCGAATTTATATAAACTGTTTTACATAAAAGTGTTTATTTAAGACATTTTGTGAAAAGTCCTATTGTGTAAATAACTCCTTGATTAAAGGTAATTTCCATATTTTAAAATTTATTTCCACCAATTTAAATGTGAATCATGAATTTCTAATGTATTTCCATATTTTAAATTGTAAATCATGATTTGTTTAAATATGATTTTGTGATTGCCAAACCTGTTGGAGGTAGATCTAGTTGTTGAACCTTGGACTTGGTGACTTGAGTATGAGTTTGGGACTTGGGAAATTTTTCTTTTTTTATTGCACTCTTGTGGTACTTGGGATTGTTTATGCCTCTTTTACTTTTATTAAATTTGTCCCAGTGGAGTTTCTTTTGATATTTACATTTTCTTTATTCTTTTATTTCGATGTTTTTAGTGAAAAATCTATTCCCACTTTTAGTTTTCATGATGCCAGGTGCCAGTCATAAACTCGTAAAGATTGGGAACACCCTTCGGGCTATGATAGGGTCGGATCAGTTATCAGGTTACTAGGGTACTCAAGATGGTTTGTGAAAAAGTGGTATCAAATCTCTAGGTAGATCTATTGTCTTGAAGTTAGAATGAATTGTGTAATCTTGTTGGGACTTAAGGAAAAATTTGTGACTGAGTGTCTTGCCAACTCTCATCACAACAAACCTTAAGTCACCAGGAGTGTTTAGGGAAAGGCATATTATGGATTAGTTCTACTCCTTTCCCTATTTTTATTTGGATAGATTGAAATAAACAACTCATTTGTTCTATCTGTTGGGATTAACTTCCTTATTTCTTAGTTTGAGTGTTATCTAATGTCTTCCTTATTCTTTACTAATGTTGTGTATCATCATGGATTTGAGAAAACATGCAAATCAGATCCAGGAGGAAGCTAATATTAAACCTCGATGAGTGGATCCTATAGTGTACCTGAATCTAGTTGAGGTGATTGTGCACACTGTCCAAGCTCTAGGATAGGTTCCACCTTCGATTCTCGTTCAGGCTCCAACTATGGAACCTCAAATGGATGTTCTCAAAGTTAGTTCTCAAAAGTTACTTCGACATAAACCAGCACCATGTAAAGGCTCAAATGATCCTCAAGAGGCTGAGGAATGGTTGAGAAGTATGTAAATCTTGTTTGGGTTCTTGGATTCGATGGGATCAAAGTGAAGTGTGCCACCTTCAAGATGGAGGGACCAAGAAAAATATGGTGGGAAACTATGGTGAAGGTGAATAAACATGTGATATTAGATTGGAATGAATTAAAGGTTCTTTTCACTAACCATTTCTGTCCAGATTTGATGTTTTTTTCCAAGTCTATAGAGTTTTTCATACTTGAGCAGGCTGACAAGACCATTACAGAGTATGCAAACTGTTTTGCTGATCTCATGTATTCCACACCTGATATAGTATTGAATGAGAGGATGAAGGCTCTAAATTTTTATTTGCGACTTCTTTAGAATATTCATTATCATGTTTTATTACTGATGATGTCTTCTTATGTCGATGTGATGGATAGAGCCCTTATGGTTGAAATGGACCTGGCTAATAAGTCAGGGCTATCAAGAGCTTCTTTTCCCCAATGCTAGTGTGAGTTCATTCTAGGGAAAGTAGAAGCGTGATGATTCTTGTAATATTTCTTGACAGAAATGTTGTTCTAGACCTCATATGATGACTAGTATAAGTACCTTAGTTTGCTACTAGTGTGGAAAGGCAGGACATTCAAAGAGGGTCTACACTGAGACACCTAAGAATTATGGATCTTGCGAACATTCATGGAAATTTAAGTGATTCTGAAATATTTATTCCACTCTTTATAGTGTAACATGATCATCATCTCCTCCTAAAACTATAGGTAAATCAGATTCTTCATGTGAAAAAGGGTTCCATCCATAGGTATTCGTAACAAATCTTCTTCACACAGTATAAGAGTCTCTAAAGGAAGTGGATATAGGTTCAACAACTATGAGAGGTACCATTACTATAGATTCCTCATTAGTGACTACTCTATTTGATATTGGTGCTTCTAATTCATTTATTTCAACCCATATTATTAATCTTATAAATCTTACTACAGAGCTTTTAACTTACGAAATGTATATTACTACACCAATTGGTATAAATAGAGAGCAAGGACTCCATAATACCTCACATTTTTTCTCTCTATCAGATGTTGAGAATTATTGGATTTTTCTAGTTCTCGACATGAATATTCTTGATTTCATATTCAGGATGGATTATCTTATTGCCAATAAATCTGGGATTTATTGTTATCTTTGACGATTCTCCTTTACTATGCCTAGTGGTGTGTACCGTGTCTTCCAAGGAGAAAGGGACCTAAGATCGAGCAGAGCTAGACCTTCTTATCTAGAGTTGGGTAAAGTGATATTGGTGTTTTCCTTTAATCTGGAGAGGGAATCTTTGATTGGTGATCTTCCTCCATTTTTCATCGAGTTTCCCAACCTTTTCCTTCTAAATTGTCTGGTTTTCCACTGGTAATAGAGGTTGAGTTTTCCATTGACTTGATTCCTGGTACTTAACCAATTTGTATCCCCTCTTACCATATGTGACTAGATGAAATGAAAGAGTTGAAGTTATGGTTGGATGATATTTTAGATAAATTATTTATACATCTGAGTGTGTCACCTTAGGCAGAACCTATTCTATTTTCTAAGAAGTATGATGGTTTACTTTGTTTTTGTGTTGATTATCGAAATCTCAATCAAGTTACCATGAATAAAAAATATTTGTTTCCATGGGTTAATGATCTATTTGATCAGTTGAAGTGGGCGAATTGGTTTCCAAATATCGAACTTATATCTGGTTACCATTAGTTTAGGATAAAAAGTATATTATTAAAAAATACCTTTCAGAGTAGGTATGGACATTGTGAGTACCTTTTCATGCCCTTTAGTCTAACCAATGCTCTTATAATTTTCATGTATTTGATGAACATGATTTTCCACGAGTACCTTGATACCTTTATGGTAGTCTTTGTGGATGAAATTATCATTTAATATATGTCAGAATAGGATCATATACATCATATTATAATAGTTTTGAGTTTGATGAGAAATCATCAACTTTATGCCATGATTTTGAAATGTGATTTCTAGATTCAGAAAGTGAAATTATTGGGACACGTGGTGTCTGAACAAGGTATATCAATAAATCCTGATAAGGTGAATGCTGTTATGACATGGGAACAACCATGGAATGTCCTTGAGATTGGGATATTCTTTGTCTTGGCCAGATATTATCGTCGGTTCATGAAGGACTTCTCAAATTTGGATTCTCCAATGACTGCACTCACTCATAAGGGGGTAAAGTTTTCTTGGGATGATAAATTTAAGAATTTTTTTGAGCTAAAATGTCTTTTGATGATTACACTAGTGTTGACTCTTCTAGAGGACATGCAAGGCTATGTGGTCTTTTTTGATGCATTGGGTTTAGGTTTGGGATACGCTCTTATGTAGGGTGATAATGTGGTTTCTTATAGATCTCATCAACTTAGGCCACATGAGAAGAATTATCTGACCCATGAACCTGAACTTGCAGATGTTATGTATGTAATTAAAATTTGGTGGCACTACTTTTACTAAGAAAGGTTTACCATGTTTTAAGACCACAAAATCTTGAGTTATATCTTCTCTAAAAAATATTTGAATCTCCACCAATGGCATTGGGTGGAATATCTACAGTCTTTTGATTTAGACATCACCTATACCCTAAGGAAATGGAATGTCATTATAGATTATTTGAGTAAAAAACTTATCACCCATGCAGTAAAATAATCATTAGAAGAGTGGAATTTATATCTCTCTTTACATATTTTTATGTCGGAGTTCAGAAAAAAGGGGCTAAAGTTTCCTTGGCCAGTGTTCAGTTGATATCTGCTATTCTTGAATTGATTCTATAGGAACATCTAGTTGATGATGAGTTCCATAGCATTAAATACTCACTTTTTTTTATGGAGAGATAGTTTCCTAGTGTTCTTTCTCCAAAGAGGTCATTATACTCTATCAGAATCATTTTGTTATACCCTCTTCGGTAAGGAAAAATATGATGGGGGATTGTTATAGTTCCAAGTGGGTAGTACATCTAGGAACCACAAAGATGTTTTATGACATACAGTGGCAGTTTTGGTGGATAAGTATGATATAGAGAATTAATGAGTTTGTTTCTCATTGTTATACATTCCAACAGGTGAAGGTTGAGCACCATAAACCTTTGGGTTTTCTTTATCCACTTCTAGTCCCTACTTGTAAGTGGGATGAGATCTCAATGGACTTTGGGGTTGGGTTGCCACATACCTAAAGAAATAAGAATGTGATATGGTTTTTGATCGATATACTTATGAAATCATCTCAATTCTTACCCATTCATGATTCATCCAAAGTTGAGGAGTTGGGAAATATCTATAAGAAAGTGATTGTTCATTTTCAAGGAGTTCCATATGCTATAGTCTCTGATAGGGATTCTTATTTCACTTCTTATTTTTGGAGATTCCTTCAGAAGAAATTAGGATCTCATATTTGTTTGAGTACGACATACCATCTACATTTGAATGGACAGACAGAAAAAGATATACATATTCTTGAGAATATGTGTCATTCTTGTGTTCTTAACTTTGGTGGAGCATGGGGTGATCACTTAGGGATGGTTGAGTTTTATTATAATAATAAATACCATTCCATGATCATAATAAATCCTTTTGAGGCCTTTCATGGTCAAACTTTTAAATATTTGTTGTTTTGGTCATATATTGGTGAAAGTTACTTGGCTGGTTCAAGTTTGGTGCAAGAGATGACAATAAATATTCAGTTGAATATTTAGAGAATATTGATGTCACAGAGACAATATAAATCTTATGTTGATCTTCACTGTAGAACTTTGGAGTTCTCATTTGGTGACCAGGTGTTCTTGATAGTTTCACCCCAGTTAGGTCATCGATGGCTTGGGAGGCAAGGGGATCTTGATTCTAGTTTTATGGGACATTTTGAGGTTGTTGAGTATTTGGGGAAAGTTGTGTATCATCTAGAACTACCACCATAGCTAACTTCGATACATAATGAATTCTATGTATATCAGCTCTGAAAAAATATATCTAATCCAACTCATGTTCTGATCTGGAGTGATCTTGAATATTGAACCTGATTTATCCATGACTAAAAATATAGTCATGATAGTTGATTCTGAAACCAAGGTACTTTGGGGGGGGGGAGGATACCTTTTGTTCATATGTTATAGTAGCACGGTTCTGATTCTCATGAGACATGGGAGAGGGAGGCACTGGTGAGAGACTAGTGGCCTTATCTTTTTTTGTGATATATTCTTTGTAGGATTTATAGAGATAAAAATTTTTATAGTGGGGAGGTTGTAACATCTTGTAATCGATCTGTCTGGAATTTCTTTAACCTGTTCGTTGTTTTCCTTTTTCATTGTCTGGGTAGGGCTAAGAAGGAAATGGGAGGATACCTATAGTGGTGGAGTCAGAGATTTGTAGGAACTTCTGACACAAATCCTACATGTTTTACAGCCTATTGGAGAATTACATTTCATGTAATATGGTTACATGATGTTTAAATCTTAAATGAAAATAAATCCACTTTTTATCAAAAGGCGATGGGTTTTCAAAAATTAAGGGACTTGGAAATTACACGTCATGTAAAGTCATGATGATTTTTTTAAATAGGAAACCAAACTAATTTATCTTTTTTTATTCCTTTATACTTCCTTGTTCCTAACCAAGGGTCATCCCCAGATGATTTTGGGAGCCTCCAACCCATCCAAAACTTTTAATTTGGCATTTGATCATTGTTGTGATCACAGTGTGTATTTCTAGGTAAGCGTTCTTCATGCCTCTCTGTCTCTTTCTCTATTACTTCCTTAGATTTTTATGGTTCATCTTGAGTTTGATGGATCTAAGCCCCATGTTGTTGAATCTTGTTTCTTGGCTGAGTTCCTAGATCTTATGTGCCTTCATTCTTGTTGTCGGGTTTCATTGCGGGTGTTGTGTTTTTGTGAGGAAGGTAGGTGGTTCCGTATTTGGTTGCCAATTTAATTAACCTTTAATTTATTTATTTAAATTCAATTTGATTTAAAATGAAATTTCTTAAATTGAATAAATTTATTTCAATCGTTTTATTTAAAAACCCAATTTTAGTTAATTAGGGTTTTGGTTTGTTTTGGAATGAAATTGGGAAAACCCCCCAATACCAGTGAATTGGGGTGTGTTTGTAGAATAGATGGAATTTATTTGATAAATTAAAATTTTGAAGTAAAATTTGTAAATATGATTAGATAGAAAATTTTGAAAAACCCCAATTTTAGTGAATTGGGTGTTTGTTATGAAATTGATGGAATTTGTTAAAAAAATAAATTGTTGAATTTAATTGAAAAAATGAATTGTTAAATTTCATGGTGAATTGATTTAAAATCCCTTCATGTGAAAAATGGATTAAAAATGTTTTTTGTGGAAACCTAGTGGTTTCATATTTTTGAAAATCCATGTTTTTTATTGAAAACATGTAATGGTTCTTAAAGATAAAATTATCATATTTAAAATGGGGATGGAATTTAATTGTATTTTAAGCAGTCTTGAAATACATTGCCCATCATTGTTTGAACTTGAGCACATACAAGCCTTAGGTAGTTAGTGTGTTATATTGGAAAACACTTTACAATTTAAAACATTCTAAAACATCATATCAACTTATCCCATTCCTTAGGCAATGGTGATGAGTCCCCTTTACCTTAGGCCCAAAGGGGTGAATGTACATACTTATCATTTCATAGTGTTGGGTCCCTATATCCTGAAACTTCCATACCTATTTGGAACATGACCACATTTCTCTCTTATTTGTATTTAAAATGTATATTCCATTGTTTTAAACTTCTTTACATGCCTTGTGAATTTATATAAACTGTTTTATATAAAAGTGTTTATTTATTCCATGTTTTTCAAAGTGCTATTGTGTAAAGAAACCCTTTATTAAAGTTAAATTCCATCTTTTTAAATGTATTTCCATTAATTTAAATGTGAAGCATGAATTTGTAAGGTATTTACATCTTTTAAATTGTAAATAATGATTTGTTTAAATATGATTTTGGGAATTCCAAAGCTATTTATTTTAAAATTGAAAGTACATCCTTGGTTAATTTGATATTGGTATATGTTATGGAATCTTTTGGTTAAATCCTACTAGGATTTGGCTCACACCCTACTTGTTCCTTTGAGTGTTTATAGATTATCCCCTTCTAGTTTCAAGTAAAGGAAAATGATCTCCTGTAGGTGGATCTAGCTATTGAACCTTGGACTTGTTTATTTTCCTATGAGTTTGGGACTTGGGTAGTTTTTTCTATTTTCTTGCACTATTGTAGTACTTGGGATTATTTATGCCTTTTTGAGTTCTGGTACATTACTCCCGGTAAAGTTTCTTTTGATATGCATACTGTATTGCTTCTTTTACTTCTACATTGTTAGCGGAAGATCATTCCCAATTCTAGTTTGCATGATTCTATGTGCTACTCTTCAACCCATTGGGATCAGAAACACCCATTGGGATATTTTAGGGTCGTCTCGGTTATCAGGTTACTAGGGTGCCTGGGCTAGTTCGTGACATGTTACACCATAGCAAAGGGAAACACTATGCACAATATAAAACATGCCTCATGGAATTGAAATTTGTGACAAAAAACCATTATGAATTGAGTATCATCAAAACCTCTATAAATAGAGACATATTTAAATTGAACTTAAAATTCCCTGATTATAAATTATTTCATGTTATAAAGTATCAGATAGGTAGTATATACATAAACCTGATTCATTCTTCACTTGCATAAAATATCATGAATAATCAAATTAAGTTTATTAAAAACATGCCTAAGAACCTTATTTATAACTATAACCATTTATACTCATTTTTTATAATAATTATATATATGTATATGTATATATATTAGTTAGTTTTACATATTTTAAATATTGGATGTTTATGATTTTTATCGTTTGTACTAGTTTCATAAGGGCGACATTGATATTCATTATTCATAGAAATTGCATCATTATTAGATAATTTAAGGTACTAGAATATATGTTTAAATATAGTTTATGAATCTATAATTTTATTCCATGTGATTTTTTATTACGATCCATGAAGATGAATTTGATGATGATCATGTTTCCGTGACTTTTAACGAACAAAATGCGTTTTCATAATTAATGAGTTTAATGGTAATGTTTCAATTAAATAACCAAAAACAAATCATTGTTTACTTGTTTATATCATATTATACCCGTAAATGTGTTCCCCTATTCAACCATGATTAGAATTATTCAAGTAGGTGGTTAAACTGGCCCAAACATAAACATACCACGATTAATAGATTATTATGAGGCAATTTAGTTTTAAAACCAACATACCATAATCATAATGATCGTATTTTTAATTTATTAGTGTAGTATATTATAATTATAAATAATTATAAGAAGAATATAGTTTATATAATTTTATTACACAAAAATAAGAGATCTTTTTCTTCTTAGTTTTGTTGTTTAAGACTGTTAATTTTATAATGATTGTATATTGTTTATATCATTAATATATGTTATAACAAAGTTGGTTGGAGAGGGTTTTCAAATGTTTTGATGAAGTTTGTTTTGAAAGTGAGTTTTCTTTTTTTCTCAAAGATGATAAATCAATTCACTTTGTAAAAGTTTTTGAAAATTAGACTAACCATCGTATTCAAGAAAATAGGACTCACAATGGTAAAGAGAGCTCATCATAATGGGAATGTGTTTTCTTAATGAAAGGGTGCATCAGATTCACCTCAGGTCTAGAATGGAAGATAATATTTTAATGAGGTGATTCATTAGAGTATTCATGAATATGATATAAGTGTGATAATGCTTTGCGGATCTTGGAGTTCTCATAAATCATAAGTATTCTATAAAACTTGTGTTGTAAGATTGATACAATAAAGGGGGGGGGGGAAAGATACTGAAAATCATATTCAGTCTGATCGTAATCATATCAATTGTATTCAGACTGAGAAGGAAAGAAATATTTTGATTTATAAGTCACAATAATTTCCTTTGTAAGTCAGACAATGTTAAAGATGATATTCAACATAATCAAAATCATGAAGGAAGTCATGCTACAAGCTAAATTTTTTAAAAGAAGAAAGTTAGTGAAGTCAAAATTTTATGGTCTTAAGATTATCATAATGAGTTTTTTAGTTATAGATTTGTTTAAAGGCTGAGAAGGATGATCTTAATGAATAAAATAAAGAAGTTTTTAAAGTAAAAGATACTGACACTAGTCCTTCGTATTCATTATATCATCATATTCATCAAAGAAATAATTATTGAGCTAGAAGTAATTGGTATCATGTTTAGAAGAGAAAGAAGTTACTTAAGTATAAGCTACTGATACCGGTCCATCAGACTCTGTATACCATATAAATCTTTAGAGTAAGAATTTTTTGGTACCAATGAATAAAAATAAAAGTAAAAGTATGTAGTGACTAGTATGAAGAATAATTTTAGATTTTAATCAATGGTATAATTAACCATTTTAGAATGGGTTGAATTAATATTTTTTCATTCGAATGGGTCAAAATAAAATAAGAAGAAGAATCTATTGTTTTAGATTTATCTTTATCATAATAAGGATGATCGTAATGACAATCATAATAGAGAATCAAAATTGGATTGATTTTTGTGAAGAAAGTCATAAGTGAGATGAAGTTTTTAAAAGATTTGAGATGGATTAAGAAGAGATGAGAAGAGTTGAGAAATGTTGATGAAGTCAAGATGCATCTAAAATTCAAAATAAATGTGTGATTCAGGTAATTTGGTTTAATGAGAAAATTTTCAAGAATAATTCCCAAACCATGTTTGGGGAAAGTATAAAAGGGAAAGTGACTTGTAATTTCTAACAGAAGTATTGTTCATGTAAAGTAGGAGATAAAGAAGAGCGTTGAAGAAATTCTAGAGAAAAGAAGTGGTTTCTAGATTGTATTTCTTGAAGAAGTCACATCGATTAGAAGTGAAAGGAGAAGAGACAATATTGGAATGTATTCATCCAATCATTATATTCAAGTTAATTATTGTATTTATATTTTCATCATATTGAGATGAATTATTGGACTGGGAAACTCATATTGGGATTTTTGGATTGAAGAAGTAGTTCATTATTGTCTCAATCATATTCTAACAATGCTATATGTTTCTCGTATTGATAAATCGGACTGGGAGAATCAGACTGAGAAATATGATTGAGTTTTATAACAAAGTCCATGAAGTCCTTATCAGCTTCTGAGTAAGAAAGTGAAGAATTGTTTTGAAATAATAACTTTTTGAAAGTTGATAAAGAGGCACTATAACATGTTCTGCTACAAAACATTGTATTACTTAATTTATGATAGAAGCATCACACACACTATTTAATTGTTTACATAATGCTACATGAGTGATAGGGTATATACTACTCATTATATTTCACACAAAAGGATTGTTTTCTAGTGGATTTTATGGTATTGGATCATTTCCAAATCATACCAAGGACATAAATATTATTATTAAATAGTGAACCTTGTAAATTATTGTGTTTATGTGGATGTGTGTTTGAATTGTTTTTAGTGGTGAAAAAAATATTTATCAGGAGTTTAAGGTTGTTTCTTAAGTTAGGAAACATAAAATAAAATGATATTGCTGATTTACCCCTCCCCCCTATTAGTGATACAATTATCCGAATTGGGAAATTTAAATTGGTATCAGAGGTGAAGTTTCCCTTCATTTTTCTTTGCTGAAGTTTTGAAGAAAAGTTGACAGAGTTGGAATTATGTGAACAGTAAGGGCATTTTGGTTTTCAATGATAAGAACTATCATATCTGGAAATATAGAATGTTTCCTTATCTTATGTCTATTGGGTATGATGTTCTTGAAGATGAAACATATGAATCTCCTCCTATTGATGAAAAATCTCCTCTTACATCTGTTGATAAGAAGAATATTGAGAATGATATAAGGGACAATAATGATTTACTATCATCACTTTATGAAAGTGAATTTATAAGAGTTAAGGGTATTTCCACAACCAAAGGGATATGAGAAAAGTTGAAAAACATATATAAAGGAAATAAAAAAGTGAAGAAGGAAAAATTAAAAATCTGGATGCTGAAGTATGAATATTTGAAAATGGGTGATTATGAATCTATTGGGGACTTCTTTACTAGGATTAATGACATTTTCCGCACTATATTATGTCTTGGTGAAAAGTTATAATAATCTACAGTTGTTGAAAAGATCTTAAAAATCCTTCTTGATAATTTTGATTTTAAATCTTATTCTTTAGAATATAGAGATCATGAAACATTATCTATGGATGATTTATATAGAACTCTCATCACTTATGAAATGAGAAGGGAGAAATCAATGAAAATAAAAAAAATTGATAGAGAAATGTATTTCAAGGCTACCAAGAAAGAGAAGTCAAAGAATATTCTTATTGAAGAAGAAGCTGGTGATTCTAATTCTAAAAATGAGGTATGTAAAAACTTGATGATATTTTATCCTTATTTTCTAATAATGTAAGAAGAGGTAGAGGTAAATATAATGGAAAATTTCCCTTGAAATTCTTTGAATGTGGATTCATTAGGCACTTTGTGGCTAATTGTGCTCAAAGAAAGGAAGAAGAGGATAGTGATGAAGAAGAAAGAAGAAAAAGAAGATTGTGGAAGAAACATGGTGATAAAGATAAATATATTTCTAGAGGGAAATATAAAAATTTCTTGAAATACAGAAGAATATGTTTCTTATCTAAAGATGAATAATAAGAATACAGACATATTGAATACAAATAATTCGTTTAGTATATTGGTGAGAATACTTTTATTGCAACAATAAACAATAAAGAAATCAAGAAGTTGAAAAATAAAAGTTCCTCAACAAACAAACAAGAATGTCTTCCTGATGAGAAAGTCAAGTTGATGGAAGAGATTAAGGATTTGAATAAATCTCTTGAAGAAGAAATGAATCATAATGAACATTTGGAAGAGAATCTGAAGGCAAAGGAAGAAGAGTTAGAACTTGTTCAACAAAAACTTTATAAAGTTGAATATAAAGGTACAAGTTTCAAAAACTTTATCTCTAAATTTGGTGAAATTTATTGAAAGTGGAAACCTGATAAGGATAAACAAAAATTATCTTCAAAGGTTGAGAATAAATCTAGAGATGTTTCTAAAAAGAAGAAAGTTGGGAAAGTTATGTACATGGAGAAGATTAACAAAATGGAGAATTGAGAAGTTTCTGAAAACCCTAAGACTAAAAATGTTTATAAAAATTATGAATACAAAAATCATTATATTAATTATAGTTTAGATAATACTTAAAATAAAACTGATCTAGAAAAGAAGATTATGATTTATAACAGAAAGGTTGGTAAGAAAGATAAGAAGGTTGTTGAGAAACATGTTAAAAAACCCAGTTAGTATAGAAGTTTCAGAGGAAAATACTCTTTATATGGCTACTACTAGTATTGAGGTGGATTCTTACATATAGAAAATATGTGTTGGTTCAACCAACAAAATTATAACTATTACACAAATTAAATAAGGAAAAGTTTCAGGGGGAGTCAATCACCACAAAGGAATAAATCTGAGAAGGTTGTTTCAAAGAAACCTGATAAGGTTAGAGTAAATGCGGAAAATAGATTCCAAATCCTGGAAACTATTTTTGAAAGGTGTGAAAAACTTAGACATATTAAAAAAGTAAGTCTTGTTTTGTCATCATCATAACAAAGTCTTGTTAATAATTCTCAGAATCCAGAAATGAAAAAAGAAAAAGCTATTATTGTATAAACCACCCTAAAAGATACAAAAGGAGAATGACCTTGGATTATTGATAGTGGATGTTATTATCATATGATAAGATATTTAAAGTTTTTGAAGAATTTGAAATACTTTAAAGAAGGAACAATGACATTTGGCAATGATGAATCCCAAATAATCAAAGGTGTTGGATTAACCATCATTGGGAAATAAAAGTTGAAGTCTAAGAAAGACTTATATGTTGATGGATTGAAACCCAACTTTCTAAGTGTTTCAAAACTTTGTGATGAGGGTAAAATTTTTTTTATAGAAAATATGGGTTTATTATGAAAATTGAGGAAGATGGATAGATAGCTACAAGAGTCCAATGTACAAAATAAAACTTGTTTCAATTTGGTGAAATGAAAAAATCTTATTATTTGAGCATTGTGGGAGATAATAAGTTGTGGTATAAAAGTCTGGGACACATATGTAAAAGAAATATGATCAAGTTATCAAAGCAAAATAGTGTACGATATATTCCTAATTTTTAAATAAGGAGAGTTTGGTGTTTCACTATTTGTCAGAAGGAAAAAATTAAAAACTCGGTGCATAAGAAAGTTAAGATTTGTTCAAAACAGCCCCTAAAACTTATTCATTCTAACATATATGGTCCAATGAGAAAAAATAAAAAATGGAGATAATTACTTCATCACTTTCATTGATTACTTTAATCTCATTAATTTTGTTATGTATATGAAACATAAGTCAGATGCTTTAAAATTGTTTAAAAGTTTCAGTAGGAAAGATGAGAAGGAATGTGGATATTTAGTGAAGAAGTTGAAAACTGATAATGTTGGTGAGTATATGAATGAATATTTCTAAATTTATCTTGATATTCATGGAATTTAAAATGATTATAGTTCCTCATAAATTACTCAACAAAATGGGGTTTCTGAAAGGAAGAATAGAAGTTTGGTGGAAATGGGGAGAACTATGTTACTTGAGCATGATCTTTCTCATTACTATTAGAGGAAATCCATGAGTATGGATGTATAGATTCAAAACTAATGTTTTTATAGGCCATGTTTAGATATTAATCTATAATAAATGTTTTTTTGGAAAGAATCTATGTTTGAAACACTTAAGAGTTTTTGGGAGTCCATGCATTATAAAGAAGAAAGGTTGAAATCTTGAAAAGTTTGAGCAGAAAGGGGAAGATGGAATTTTTCTTGGATATGCTCTAGAAGGAAGTGGATACATATGTTTCAACAAATAAATAGGAATAATTTTTTATGCTTGTGATGTGAAAGTTATTTAAAAGACCGAGGAATATAAACAGACTCATGCAGATAAGAAAGTTGAGCAGGATTGGGAAACTTTTATTAATAATTATGATAAGTATACAGACAATTGTAATCCTACTCAAGAATAAGAATCGAACTCATCTATTTCTAGTGATGAGGAAGATACTCGAAAATATCATCCTAGGCTGAGAAAGAAAGTGGAAGCTTAGAAAATTATTGGTGATCAACATCAGAAAGTTCAAATAGTAAGAACATCAAATGTTATTACACATACTTCTTTGTATTCAAAAGTTTAACCGAATGATGTGAAAGATGATTTTGAGTATTTAGAATGGGTTCAGGATATGAATGAAGAGCTAGATTAGATAAAAAATAATGATACATGGGAACTCATACCTAAACCAGATAACAAAAATGTTATTGGTATAAGGTGGGTATTTCAGAACAAGCTAAATGAATAAGGTGAAGTAATAAGAAACAAATAAAGATTAGTGTACAAAGGTTAAAAAAATTGAAGGTTTTTATTTTGATAAAAACTTTTTATCCAATGGAAAGGTTATAAATAATCATAATTTTTCGTACTATTATTGTACACAAAATTTACAAAATAATTTAAATAGATATAAAGTCCTCATTTTTTTGAATGGGGATCTTGATGGGGGAAGTTTACATTTAACAACCTTGTGGATTTATTATTGGGAAAGATGAAAGTTATGTGTGAATATTGAAGAAATACTTGTATGGGATGAAACAATATCCTAGGGCATGGAATTCAAAATTAGATACATTCTTAAGGAAGATGAGTTTCAATAAAGTAAGAGTTGATAACAATATTTACCTCAAATAAAGTCAATATTTTTCCCTCATCATAATCATTTATGTTGATGACATTATCTTTGTTGGTAATGATGAAAGAAGTTGTGAAAGATTTGATGAAGAGATGAAAAAATTATTTGATATGTCCATGCTGGGGTAAATGAAATACTTTCTTGGGTTACAAATTTTACAAAATAAGAAACACATTTTTATTTCTCAAGAAAAGTATACTAGGGAACTTCTAAATAATTTTGGCATGGAAAAATTGAAACCTATTTACACACCGATTTTAGTGGGGATAAAATTTTCTAAATATGGAGAAGGAAAGGAGGTTTATCAGAAAGAGTTTTGAAATTTTATTGGAAGTTTGTTATATTTTACTACCTCAACACCCGACGTTGTTTATGTTATTACCTTATGTGCCAGATTTTAGAGTGATCCTAAATAATCACATTTACATTCTAGAAAAAGAATTCTCAAATACATCAAAGGAACAAAAAAATTCCGAATCAAGTATGATAGCTCAGAAAATATTGATTTGTTTGGGTATTAAGATGTTGATTGGGTAGAAAATGTTGATGATAGAATATCCACATCAGGTGGAGTTTTCTTTATAGGTAAAAGTTGTGTTAGTTAGAATACAAATAAATAGAATTTAGTAACTCTTAGTAAAACTGAATCTAGTTATGTTGTTTTTACTCAAGGATCTACCCAACTTATGTGGATAGAGACTCAGTTGGAATATTTACTTGCTGAAGTAAAGTTACCCTTGATTTTAGGTTGTGATAATCAAAGTGAAATCAAGATCACTGGGAATCTGGTATAACATTCTTGTTAAAAACATATTGATATAAAATATCATTTCATCAAAGAGAATGTGGAGAAGAATAAATTGAAGCTAGAATATGTTCCAACACCAGAACAAGTTACTGACATTTTCACAAAACCTTTAACAAAGGAACCTTTTTCTAAATTGAGGTTTAACATGGGAGTCCAACCTCTTTCTCATCAAGGTTGTGGTATGTGTTTCTATCCCCTCTATCATCTTATATTTGAATGGTGTTTTCAAAAGGGGAGAATTGTTTCATAAATCTATCCTTATAGAAGCATTTAAATAGGGGAAGTTGTGGGTAATCTGTTAATTTAGAAATGTAAGTGTGTGAACTATTCAAACTGTTTGTTGGAGTGGTTATAGGAAACAAAATTTTGTATTCCAGGAAAGTTGAGAATCTGAGGAAGAAAAGTTTGAAGATCAACAGAAGAAAAGTCGAGGAGGTTTTCATAGTCACTACTTTCAGACATCATGGGTTTTTTGTCGATGATTATTATTTCTTATAATGAGTTAGCTCATGTAGGATTAGAATTTTTGATAAGTAATCCATAGCTTGAGGTTAAAAAAGTTCAGTGATTTATGAATCTTTATTGATAAGAAAATCTAATGGGGGATATTTTTGGGACCAAGTTGGTTGGAGAAAGTTTTTGGAAGTTTTGATGAAGTTTATTTTGCAAGTGGGTTATCTTTCATTATAACATCCTAGGAAAATAAATAATATAACATTTTAATATTTATTAAAATTAATTAATTAAATATTAATTTTAATTTAAAGGGGATTCTATGTTCGATGGTGTACCCGATACTCAACAACGGGTTTCTTTGAAATATTATGTTGCACACAATGCTGAGTTATACTGAAAAATAATAATATAATATTATTTTAAATGGTAGTTAACGCCTAGCTGTTGTATTGGAGAGAATGGACAGAACTAACTAAAATATGAATATAAATGTTTGTTAAAAGTTTTTACATTTATCCAATAAATTTTAGAGGCTTAAAATAAGAAAGAATCCGATTTTAAGAATAAATACTCTAATATTCATTAAAAGGTCGATTTACCACCTTTTGATGGTGAACCCTCTTTAAATATAGTTTTGGTCATTTTTATATGTTCTATTTGAAAAAATAAAATTCTTATTTAGAATCGGGACATCAAAATTTACTTTGGGTAAATTTTTGGTATTTTTCTCATAAAATTCATTTTTAATGAATAGTGAAAAATACTGTATTTTAATTCAAAACTGATTTTAATATAATTTATTTGTAAGGTTATATTATCTTTTTAATTGGTTTTAAAGTGTAATTATATTATGTTTTTACTATTTAATCCAATTTTGGTCATTGTAAGTAATTTCACTTTGAAATTGGATATAAATAAGTGTTAATCTTTTGATAGTTATTATTTCTTAAAAACACGTTTTTTGTTTTGACATCGGGAATTTATTTTAAATTAATTTCTTCCACTTCTGTGTTTTGAATTTAGAAAAATGGATTCCATATTTGGAATCATGAGGTATAAATTTTTTAAATAGGTAACTTTTATTTTTAGACATTATGAATATTTACTTTAGAAAATATTTTATTTACCATGGTTAAAGGGTAAATCTGGAAAACAAGGGTAAAAAAATAATATTATAATATTATAAATTACCCTAACACATGTCCTAATCATATTTTTTGATAAATTTCTAAACATGGTCATCCTTGGGTCGATTTTTTGACCCCATGGAGCCACTTGAGAGTGATAACGACACTTTATATTAATTAATTTAAAGGAAAGACAAAAATGACTTAAACATATATCTTTTAGTAAATCAATTCCTACATGGGGTTATATAAGTTATCTATTAGAATATAAATATTAATTTTAAATCTAAAAATATTTCATACATCATGATATTTGTTTTATAATTTTTAGACATCATGTATATAAAAATATTTATGACACAATAATGATGCAGTGTTTACCTCATTAATGAATGATTTAAATAAATAAGATTATAAAGATTAAAAAAATATCCAAAACCTGTCCAATTATTATTGGATGATTTTTATTTTGAACATGAGTCATCTTATCTTCTAATTTAATGGGTTTTGGACCTTTAGAAACCGAAAATAGTTATATAATAAAATAATATTTTCAAGCTTTCCTAAAGAGCCCCTCCTCCCCCTTATAAAAAACCCTCACTTATAACCATTTCCTCACACTTCTCAAGTCCCTTGGATCTCCCAAAATCTACCAAATTAAGCTCCCTACATCCCTATCCTCATCTTATTAGCCTTCCCCTAGGCATAAGGCAATTCTATTAAACCTTTTGGTTCAAAACAAAGGGCGATACCCGATTTAAAGGTAACGTCTTCTCTTAAGTTCTTTTGTTCTATTTTACTTCTATAACCACCTAAACTCTTTTTATTCATTTATTTTATAAAAACACCAGTATCTTAAATATAATAGGTTGTTTTTATGATAATTATTCGAACTATACTTACACACACCTCCATCTAATAGGTAAAGAACATGTTGTTTCTGTGGACGGCGAACTACTGCCTCACGAAACGATGATTGTTCATTTATCTCCTATCACATATCATGGTGGCCATTATGATGGAACTGTATTTATATGTGATATATATTGTATTTATATTTTTTATATGTTTATGTATTTTCCATTTATAGCATACCTTTATGGTTTTCATAATGGGTAAACGCGATAATTTTATTTGAGGAAGTGCGGACTACCACCCCCTCAAAGTGATTTGAATCGTTTATGCCATAAGTGGAAATTATAAAGGATGGAGATAATTAAATTATATATTATATTATAATTTAATTATAATATAACTATTTATCATTACAATTTCATTCCATTAAATATGAAATATAAATGAAAGTAGCGTTCATGCGTACGTACGACTTACCGTCTCCATGAACTGTGCATTTCATTTCTTATCTCCAAATGTTATGTACTATTATAAATACATATATATACTGGATATATACTATATATATGATATATAAATCATGAATAAAATTCTATAGATAATTTAATTTTGACCACATGGACAATTTATAATTATAACAAGTTCATTTTTAACTCATGTTCCGAACATCCACAAAATGTCCAATATGAACTCAAATAATTAAATAATTGTTACAGAAAGGTAATAATTGATATAAAAGAAATAATAAACTTGAAAAAGGTTCTTAATTAAGTAGAAATTAAATTTATTTTATTATTCATGAGATTAAATAATGATAGAGTCAAGTCGGACACGGGGTAAGGGGTTTCTTATCTCACTTTTAATTCTATGAGATTTCCATTGTTCGCCACTTATTTATTGAATGTGGTGTATTTTGTACTACCATTTGATATATATTATCATTATTATATTTATATTCATGGTATTATGTGATTCATTTGGTGGTTATTAACTTTTGTTCATACGACTCGATTAATTACAATGTGGTAAGGGGTTTTCATCTCACTTTTTATTCCCATGAGATTCATGCTATGTTTACCACTATTTCCTTTTGTGTGGGGAATGTTGTAAGAACCCAGATCTTATTTTCAGGTACGTTTTCCTTTTTCTAGAGTTTTTGAGAAAATAGGAGTTTTTGGAAATTTTTTAAGTACACGCCGTGTACTTTATGAGTATACACCGTTGACTTCGTTGCCGCAGGAGGTCGTGTGCTGGCCGTGTCCTGGCCACACACATGGTCGTGTGGGGTGACGTGGAGGCCGCCTAAAGAGGAGTATGGAAAAATTAAGTACACTCCATGCACTACAAAAGTACACGCCATTTATTTTGTTTTTTTTCATTAAACAGACTGGGTACACGTCTAATGGATAGGGGTGTCTTCTTCTTTAGATGAAACATTCAGGAGCACCCGTACGGTGTCGAGACTTCCTTGATCCCCCAATCGCACATCTATTATCTGAATCGACCACCGTCGATTGAATTGGAATCGCAGTGGTAAGATATCTCTTCTTCTAGAGTATCGTTTTCCAATTCCTCCTCTTTTCCAAGTTATTGTGGGTTGAACGTTTTATGCGTTTTCTTAGATATACAGTGTTCTAAGATGAATCAATCCTTGTGGTTAAAGTATATTGATCTCCTAACCCCAAGGTAGGTGGTTTGTGCCTTTCCATTCGAATACTTTGAGTATTATGTGAAAATTCCACCAATACCCTTGAACGAGGTATTGCGTGTTTATTGTTTTACCCTTGTTGTTTTCCTGCCATGATTGTATGCTTGTGTAGAGGTAAATTGAAAATTAATTAGGTTTATTGATATGCCTTGGATGTTCTGCTCATGCTTGGTTATTTTTACGACCGTTTGGTCCTGTTTATCCTATTGGTCATTTACCTATTTTCCATGCCTTGTGGTCGTAGGATGGAGTGTTGTTTTCTGACATGCTTGAGATACTGTAGACTGGTTAGCCAAGTAGTTCTGTTGGTTTACTTTGGCCTTATAGCATTACTATGAGTTGAATTACACGGGGCCATGAGAACCTAGTGTTATAGACTAAAAGAGGATAGACTGAGTGAGCTTCTTCAAAGAGTCTTTGGACATTATAAACTACAGGGGATAGACCGAGTGAGCTTCCTCAGAGAGTCTTTATTTTATTTGAATTACCTTGAACCACTCTAGGCTATAAGAGGAATTGATCAGGTGAGCTTCCTCAGAGAGTCTGTGAAGGACCTAGGGCTATAAGAGGAATTAACCGATTAAGCTTCTTCAGAGAGTCTCTTGACCTTGGGGATATAAGGGGAATCGACTGTGTGATCTTCCTCAGAGAGTCCTTGACTACCTTAGACTATAAGGGGAATTGACTAAGTGAGCTTTCTCAGAGAGTCTTATAATTTTCGTATGACCAAACCAGAGGGGTTAGACTGAGTGTACTACCCAAAGGGTTGTTGGTACTTGTTAGGTAGGACCAGAGGGGATGGATGTGAGTACTTCCCAGAGGGTTACCTATTTGTGCTTAGCTGCTTGTTAGTTGTTGCTTGATATTGGAATTGTGGATTGTTTACTGCTGAGTATTTTCTTGTTCACTACTTTCTGTACTTTTACCTGCCATATATTCATTGACTGTTAGGAACAGATATTCAGGTGGTTGCCTACTGGGATTTAGTCTCACACCCTATTTGGACCATGCTTTTGGGCCCAAAAAGATTATATTATTGCAGGTATATATAAGGGAAAACGTCCTTACACTTTAGGTACTTGACTTGCTATAGAGATGGAGAGCATGGGACCAAGCCTAGTCTTGCGATGCTGAGGAGCTGTTTATTTTTTTCTTTTGTACTTTGGTTCAGTACTATTGTATTTAGCATTGTGACTTGTTGGATGTTTTCCTAGACATATGTATCATGCATTATTTATTATGAATTACTCCAGTTTTTTATTATCCCTAGTCTTCTATTGTTCACTTGTGTATGGATTATTACTGCTACTGCTATTGTATATTGTTTCTCATATGCTGTGTATTCTAGAAATGAGGGCATAGTTTTCTCACAATCACACCCAAGGCCCTCACTGCTAGTCGGCAGCCTCTGACATTTGGGGAAATGCGCTTAAGGCCAGGTGACCAACCAGGTATGGGGCGCCTCTGGGTGGCTTCTGGAACCGAGACGTTATAAAGTGGTATCATAGGAATTATTTTTTCTTAACTTACTATTTGGAGCCTATATCCAGGGATAGGATAGAATAGGTACTTGGTAATAAGCTGTGCCCGGGAGTAGCTAACTTGTGTACCAGGAAAATCCAATCTACCTCATTTATTGCAATTTATTTTGCAAGTTTACGATTGACTTTATTTTCACCGATGGGTGACTCACATGTTTTGTGATGTTACTATTGATATTATTGGGGTTCTATTTCTGTCGCAACCCAATGAGATGAGGGTGTTCCATCTCATGCATCATATAAGCACTTATTAGAAATCACATGTCATGCAATTTTTCCATGCCATTTAGAGTGCATTAGTGATTGCATGTTGTTGTGATAGATGTTGTGTAGAATATGTATGTTGTTGTGATAGATGCTTGATAGAATACCTGCTTTCAATAGGTATTTCTATATGTAAGGTCTTGTTTGAATGAACGCCAAATTTTTATTCTTGAGGTTTTATGGGACCTCATGAATCAGAAATTGGTAGATCATTGACTTTTTTACCTTGTATATGACATGTATAAGATGAAAAGATTTGATTTTTGGGGAGTAGGGGCCCTCACAGATCGGAACTTGGCACCTTAACGCTTGTTTTCTGTGTTTTTTGGGCTCTAGAGCAGTTTTGAGGCTATTTTCTGGAAAAACCCAGAATACACGACATGTAATTTATGAATACACACCGTTTAGAATATAACCGTGTCACTGACTGTGTGGGAAGGGACACGGGTTTGTGAAAAATCTTGTAGGAAAATGCCGTGTACGGTACGTACACGTCGTGTTGGAGTGACCATGTGTCTACCCGTGTGACTAACGACACGGATGGATGAAACTTCAACTATACATGCTGCATCCTGATTTCAAACACCGTGCAGTGTAACCTAGGTACTCGGCCATGTCACGAACAACACAGGTTGGGGAAATCCTTCAAGTACATGCCATGTGCACATGGAGCACGCCGTGTAGAGTGAACTATGTAGCCGACTGTGTAACTAACAACACGGGTCAGTGAAACTTGTCTAGTACATGCCGTGTCCTTAGTGAACATGCTGTGTAGTCTAGGATTAAGAGGACCATGTGGGTTAGCCATGTAAAGAGACATGGGAAGGGGAATAGAGTTCAAGTACACGTCGTGTGTGGGGAAAACACGCCATGTGGTTGGGGGTGTTACATGACCAGTTGTGACAGAAGTACACGCCCATGTGAATGGATTAAAAGAACATGTTGTGTAGTGCTTATACACGTTGTATAGTCATGTTTTGTAAAACTTAAATGTTTCTTTCTCATGTTCCCTTCATTTACTCTTATGTTTTCAGTCCTTGATAATCCTGATCTAAGGTGTGTATTTGACCTTTCAGAATTATGCCACCGTGACATCCTCTGGTTGTATGCCGGTTTCCAGACGAGGATCAGACACCGGATATGGCTGATCAGAGACTTCCAGCAGATCCTCCTATTGTGCCAGCCTTGGCCCCAATCGTTATACCTAGAACAGGTGCTGATGCACAGTTCAGGGAAGGATTTCTGAGGATGATGTAGGCTTTTTAGGGAGCACTGTCTCCTGCCCCATCGATGGCGGAATTGACACGGGTTTTTCAGCAGTAGCATCCTCCCACTTTCTCAGGGGATGGAGGACCCCAGGCTATAGAATCATGGCTAGAGGCCACACTAACAATCTTTGAGCATCTGGAGATACCTACAGAGAAAAGGGTGAAGATCGCTACCTATATGATCTGATACTCCACCAAGAGGTGGTGGGAGGTGATATCACAGTCAAGACGCTAGCAGAGTATGACTTGTGATGAGTTTTGGCACATCTTCTACAATTACTTCTACCCGGAGACCTTGAGGGCCAATCGAGCTCGAGAGTTTATGAGTCTAGAGCAGGGCGCCCTTTCTATTATGGAGTACTCGTATCTCTTTACTGAGCTACAACGTTTCACGCCTATTCTAGGAGGCGATGAGCTGTTCCTTGCATGGAAGTTCGAGGATGGTTTGAGGCACGACATCTGATCATAGGTTAACATCTTTAGGTTGAATTCGATATCTTTTATTGTCAACCAGACACTGATCACTGAGTTCAATATGAGGGATTTTGGAGCAGTGAGTCAGGGCGGTTCGACATCCAGAATTATTGTTCCTCCTACTGATAGTAGGAAGCACTGCATGGAGTCTGATTGAGGAGATCATAGTAGGAGGGATGTATCTTCAGGCAGCCAGGTAGCATGATACCAATGAGGGAGGAGCGGGTATACTAGGCCTCAGTGCCAGAGAGACCCGATGGAGTACCGATCTTGCGGGAAGATGGGCCATCTTCAGCGTTTCTGTCAGATCTTCTCACCTGAAGTTGGTGGCAGGGGTTATTCTATGACCCTGCGTTCAGGAGAATCATCACCAGTTTCTCACCAATCTGGGAAATGGAGTTCTTCTGGCTGTTTGGGTTGAGGTGGAGGTTGCGGTCGTGGTGGTCATTCACCAGGCTACCAGTGACAGCAGATTGGATTAGCTCAAAGTGGTCAGGCAGGGTCACAGGGCCATGGAGCAGGCCATACCTTTTAGTGGGGCATAACCATCAGGAGCAGGATCCCGACCCCTATACAGTTTTAGGTATGATCTTAGTAGCCTCAGTTTTATCTTCAACACTTTTTGACATAGGGTATTCCCATAGCTTTATATCTGTCGCTGCTGTGGAGAGTATTGGTCTCTTCATATTTCTTCTGCTGACATCTTGACACTAGACACACCGTTGGGGACTAGGAAGGCTAGTGTACGTCAGTGCAAGGAGTGCCCTCTAGAGGTTGGTTGGTGTCACTTTCTATGGGACCTGTATGTCCTAGAGATGACAGGTTATGATGTCATTCTCAGGATGGACTGGTTAGTTCTATTCCAGGAAATTGTTTATTGCTATCACCGCAAGGTGAGTTTCATATCAATAAAGGGTGGATCTTTTCTTCACAAGGGTGAGTGGGATGCCCAGGTGAGTAGAGAAGGTCTAGAGCATCTTGGGTTAGGAGGAGTTACAACCCATATTTCCAGCCTATATCTGGATGACCATGGGACTTCACAGTTGGACATTCTTTCAGTGGTGGATCGTTTCAGGGACGTCTTTCCAAAGGACTTTTTAGGTTTTCCTCTGGAGTGTGAGGTAGAATTTTCTATTGAGATTGTGTCAGGGGTGGCACCGGTGTCTATTCCTCTTTATAGGATGGCTACACCAGAGTTTCAGGAGCTCAAGAAACAGTTGGAGGAGTTGTAGGCCAAGGGTTTCATCTGACCCAGTACTTCTCCTTGGGGTTCGCCTATCCTATTTGCGAAGAAGGAAGACGATACCCTCAAGATTTTTGTGGACTATCAGTAGTTTAACCAGTTAATGGTCAAGAACCGATATCCCTTGCCTAGGATTGATGACCTCTTTGATCAGCTTCAAGGAGCCCGGGTGTTCTCAAAGATTGACTTGAGGTCTAGTTATCATCAGTTGCACGTTAGAACATTTGATATACCTCTCATAGCCTTCCGAAGTAGGTATGGTGTATATGATTATATGGTTATGCCATTCAGTATCACAAACGCACCTGCAGTTTTCATGGTACTGATGAACCGAGTGTTCCATCCATACTTGGATTCCTTCGTGGTGGTTTTTGTGGATGATATCTTGGTGTACTCTCACACTCGACACGACAATGCTACCCATCTTGAGATCATTTTGAGTATGCTGAGGGAGCATCAGTTATATTCTAAACTCTTGAAGTGCCACTTTTGGTTGGACCAGATTCACTTCTTGGGTCATGTTATCTCAGAGATAGGAGTATCAGTAGACCCAGAGAAAGTGAGGGAAGTAGTTTCCTAGGAGCAGCAGAAGAACGTCTTTGAGATGCGGAGTTTTCTAGGGATGGATGGATACTATAGACACTTTATTCAGGACTTTTCATGCTTAGAAGCACCGCTGACGGGTCTAATTAAGAAAGGTGCGAAGTTATTGTGGTTAGATTCTTGTGAGTCATCCTTTCAGGAGCTGAAATTAAGGTTTACTTCAGCACCTATACTAGTCATTCTAGAGCCAAGCAAGAGCTATAATGTTTTTTGTGATGCTTTAGGTATCGGGCTGGGAGATGTGCTTATACAGGGAGATGGAGTCGTTGCGTATGGGTCTTGGAAATTGAGGCCACACTATAGGAACTACCCAACGCATGACCTGGAATTGGAAGCTATTATTCATTCCTTACGATGTTGGAGACATTATCTTTTGGGAGATAATTTTGTGTTTTTCACCGACCATAAAAGTCTCAAGTACATTTTCACTCAGCATGACTTGAATTTGAGACAGAGATGGTGGGTTGAGTACCTTCAGTCCTTTGACTTTGAGCTTGCTTACACGCCTGGGAAAGGAAATGCTCTGGCTGATGCACTGAGCAAGAGGACTCAGATACAGGCAGTTCAGGAGGCCAACAGTGAGTGGAAGCTTATGGATCTGTTCTCTGAGATTCATTTGGATGTGCACGATAGACAGGGACATACTTTTCTATCTTATGTAACTGTTACCTCTACTATTCTTGATCGAGTTCTAATGAAGAATCTATCAGATTATGAAGGCCTAGTGCTACAAGAAAGCATGTCATAAGAGGACCCTATTTCTGGATGGACCATAGGTGAGGATGAGATCTTGCGTTTCTAGGGGAATGTATGGATTCCAGTAGATATACGTGCAGAGATAATGCGGGACTTTCATTACTCAGTTTGGGAAGTTCATCCTAGTTTCACTAAGATATATCATGGTCTACAACATCAGTATTGGTGGCCAAGTATGAAGATGGATGTTGCTGGGTTCATCATGAGGTGTTCTACTTGTCAGCAGGTGAAGGCAGAGCATCAGCGACCAGCAGGGCTTCTGCAGCAGTTACCCATTCCCGAGTGGAAGTGGAATGCCGTTGCGATGGATTTCGTGACAGGGTTACCGAGGGATCCTTGAGGGAATGACACAGAATGGGTTGTCATTGACAGGCTCACGAAGGTTTCTCACTTCTTACCAATCAAGGAGACCTTCAGTGTTGATGAGCTGGGACAATTGTGTAAGGGTTGGTGTCCTGAGAACCAACTGTTTTGTACTTTGATTACATGAATGTTCACTTATTATATATTGTTCATTGTTATGCATAACTATAATATAATAATATCTCGGAATATTTGTTGCATTGGTAAGGTCATGGAAGATCCCCACTATGATGAGAACCTTGAAATGCTATAACAATATTCTTAAATAAAGTTCTACAGTTGGATGAAATACTATGATAGGACACATAGTATGAAGACTGTCATGTGCGAGTACTCGTAAGAAGACGAGACTCTCTCTCATGGAGTTCGCACTTGGTAATCTCCAAGATGGGAGATTATGAGAACAGACCCGCCAATAGCAATTCTGCATGTCTTGGTGTCATCAGACATTGATATCTACGAGCGTGTGTAATGGTCCTTAGACTGAAAGATTATCATTAACTCATGACATGACTCGCGCACTTAGATTTACTAACGAAAACTGTCACGCAGACAGTTGGCGGGAAGTAGGGTACGTTGGGTGCGTCACGAGTGACATGTTGTTAATGGATAAGTCGAGGAAGGATTTATCCCTTCCATTTATGGAAGTTGATATCTCATCCCTTTGATTGAAATAGAACTGTCGCATTAAATTCCATGGCCATGGTGTGAACGACGAGTTTATTTCAGGTAGTCAAAGAACGACGGATCAAGCATATAGGTTTATGACACTCTCATGAAACCTGCTTGATGAGATATCGAGAAAAAGGGATTAAATTACATAGTAAGTGTTCATATGAGGTGATATGTCAATGCATCGTCAACTTCTTTCTCTTGGGTGCCTTGACCCATTGTTAGACAGTAATCTTGGACTTTAGGCAAGCTCGCCTAATGCCAACGAGAAAGAGGCCTAGAGGGTCACACACTAAGTGTATTCAAGTATCTCAAATAGAATAAAGATTATTCTCGTACGTGGTTTAATAATTATTCAAGGAAGCCTAAATCATTTTAATGATGGAGGAAGAGGGAAATGAAAAACAAGATATACACGTCGTGTATTAAAGATTACATGCCATGTAGTTTTTCATGGAAAACAAGTACACACCATGTATTAATAATTACACGTTGTGTAGTTTTCTTTATGGAAAGGAAATGAATAAATGAAAACAAGATATACACGCTGTGTACATTGAATGTACACGCCATGTAGTTTTCAATGAAAAACAAGTACACGCCGTGTATTTATTAATACATGCCGTGTAGTTTTTCCAGTCGGGATTTTGAGGATATAATATTGTTTTAAATGATATTTATTATAATCAGTGTGGGCACATGTCAAGGAATTAATTATTCGACATGGGGGTTTTAAATAAGAGTCAATGAAATAAATAAAATGTGTAACGTGTTTATTTATTGTCATAACTCTACAACCTCAAACCTGATTATAAATATCCTCAAAACCCCAACTCTTTTCCTACCCCGTGTGAGACACAACAATTCTGGAGAATTATTTCAAGGCCAAAAGAACCTCTTCCTCCAAGAACGCTCTCAAGACCGAGAGAGATCCTCTTCCATCGGATCAAGACGATCTAAGGTGGATAACGCAAGCAAAGGCCTCTCCATGTTAGCACCCGGAGAATCCTTTGGCGATGTCCATAGATATGAGGTACACGTGTGGATCACCGCTAGAGGGAGTCTACACTTGGCTTCTGCGACGCAATGGCAGATCACATCGACAACGTAATCAAGAACATCAACGAAGAAAGAACACCCAAAAGGTATTTCTTTATAATTAATTAAATTAATTATAATCAACCTGTAACGATCCTTGTTTGTGGTTCCGGGACAAACCTTCTTCTTTGTCATTTTATGTGATTCGATCCGTGGAGACTGTTGTTTATCATCGTATTGATCCCGGATTGATCATTGATAATGACAAAAAATTTAAATTAAATAAATTTAAATGAAACCATACACATACAAAGGGTCTTTTGTCTAGCTCATGATCATCCATAGCATGCAACGACATTTACGCATATTTAGAATTCAAATTGTTTTAATCGCTATTTCATTTAAGGTAAGTCGCACTCAAATTCAATTAATTATGATCTTATAATTAATCAATTATTTATCTTAAATTCCTTTCTAAATTTCCTTGCGATTCTTCTCATCCATATTCCTTGTACGGGTCTTTGTACATTGGAGGAAACTTGGTAAAATTCTATTTCTGGAAAGTACACGGTGTGTAGTTTATATTTACACGGTGTGTATTTCTTTTCACCTTGTTTCCAAAGTACACACCGAGGCTTTGGCGTGTTTTCTCTACTTTGGAAATTTTGGAGTACATGGCATGTAGATGAATCATACACGGCGTGTACTTCCTTGTTACGCGATAACCGGCTTGGAAATCCTGTGTATGCAGAACACGACTTCTCCTTGTACACGGTTTCACCTGGACCAGATCGGACTACATGGCATGTTGTTCTAACATACACGCTGTGTATTTCGGTTCCCACACGTCATTCAATTCTGGTCAACATGGAGTGATTAATACTTAGGAATAATCAATTCACACGGCGTGGTTTGGCAGACCAGTGCTGGTTCATTGAACCTAAGTACACGACGTGTAGTTTTAATTACACGCCGTGTAATCTTGTGTTGTACAGACAGGAAGAGCGACTCCTCCGGATGAATTCATTGTTTTTATTTTAATCAAAATTAAAATTAAAAGGTCGTTTCTGTGATATGAATCAACAAACAAAAGAGGAAGAATAGATCTTGTTTATTCAGATTAATAGAATGATATATTTCGAATTGAATCAAATATAAATGCGTAAATTATCAACAAAAATTAAATAACTATAATCAACGTTGTAACCTCCCTCTGATACCATTTGAAGGTTACAGGCGCATCGGAAGTGCGTTGGTTGATGTGCCCACTTGGCTTTTTGTCATTAACAATGATCAATCCAGGATCAATACGACGATAAATGCCAGTCTCCACGGATCGAATCACAGAAAAAGACAAAGAAGATGGTTTTTACTGGAACCACAAACAAGGATCGTTACAGGTTGATTATTATTAATTTAATTAATTATAAAGAAATACCTTTTGGGTGTCCTTTCTTCATTGATGTTCTTGATCACGTTGTCGATGTGATCCGTCCTTGCGTCGCAGAAGCCAAGTGTAGACTCCCTCTAGTAGTGATCCACACGTGTACCTTGTATCTCTGGACGTCGCCAAAGGATTCTCCAGGTGCTAGCTTGGAGAAGCCTTTACTTGCATTATCCGCCTTAGATCATCTTGATCCGATGGAAGAGGATCTCTCTTGGTCTTGAGAGCGTTCTTGGAGGAAGAGGTTCTTTCGGACTTGAAATAATTCTCCAGAGATGTTGTGCACAACGATTATCTTGTGTAGGAAAAGAGTTGGGGTTGTGAGGATATTTATAATCGAGTTTGAGGTTGTAGAGTTATGACAATAAATAAACGCATTATGCGTTTCATTTATTTCATTAACTCTTATTGAAAACCCCCATGTCGAATAATTAATTTCTTGACATGCGCTCATGCTGATTATAATAAATATCATTTAATAAAACGATATTATATCCTCAAAATCCTGACTGGAAAAACTACACGGTATGTATTTGTTTTTCATTGAAAACTACACGGCGTGTACATTAAATGTACACGGTGTGTATATCTTGTTTTCATTTATTCATTTCATTTCCAAAATAAAACTACACGGCGTGTACATTTAATAATACATGGCGTGTACTTGTTTTATTTTATTTTTCCTCCATCATTTAAAACAACTTAGGCTTACTTGAATAATTATTAAACCACCTACATGAATAATATTTATTCAAGTTGAGATACTTGGATACACTTAGTGTGTGACCGTCTAGGCCTCTTTCTCATTGGCATTAGGCGGGCTTGCTTAAATTCCAAGATTACTGTCTAGCAACGGGTCAAGGCACCCAAGAGAAAGAAGTTGACGCCGCATTGATGTATCACCTCATACGAATGCTTAATTTGTAATTTAATCCCTTTGTCTCAATATCTCATCAAGCAGGTTTCATGGAAGTGTCATAAACCTATATGCTTGATCCGTCCTTTGACTACCTGAAATAAACTCTTCGTTTACACCATGGCCATGGAATTTAATGCGACAGTTCTATTTCAATAAAAGGGCCAAGATATAAACTTCCATAAATAGAAGGGACAAATCCTTCATCGACTTATCCATTAACAACATGTCACTTGTGACGCACCCAACTTACCCTACTTTCAGCCAACTGTCTGCGTGATGGTTTTCGTCAGTAAATATAAGTGCGCGAGTCATGACATGAGTTAATTATAATCTTCCTGTCTAAGGACCATTACACACGATCACAGATAGCGATATCTGATGACACCAAGACATGCGGAATTACTACTGGCGGGTTTGTTCTCATAATCTTCCATCTTAGAGATTACCAAGTGTGAACTCCATGAGAGAGAGTCTCTTCTTCTTACGAGTACTCGCACATGACAGTATTTATACTATGTGTCCTATCATAGTATGTCATCCAACCACAAAACTTTATTTAAGAATATTGTTATAGCATTTCAAGGTTCTCATCATAGCGGGGATCTACTATGACCTTATTAATGCAACAAATATTCCAGGACATTATTATATCATAGTCATGCAGAACAATGAATAATATATAATAAGTGAACATTCATGTAATCAAAGTAGAAAACAGTTGGTTCTGAGGACACCAACCCTTACAAAATCCCACTTGGACTAAAGCCAACTGCCTATGACTTTTAGTCCGCTAGACCTCATATGATGATCATGTTTCTGCTGAGTCAAGGCTTTAGTCAATGGGTCTTCCACGTTGGCTTCCGTGGAAATAATGCTCACTAAAACTTCACCTCTCTGAGAAAAATACCTCAAGAGATGATACTTCCTAAGTATGTGCTTTGTCCGCTGATGTGACCTTGGATCTTTTGCAACTGCCACCGCTGCAGTATGGCCAGGACATGGCCAGTATGCGTTGTGTACTTTATGAGTACACACTGTGTACTTCATTTCCACTGGAGGTTGTGTGCTGGACATGTCCTGGCCACACACACGATTGTGTGGGGTGACGTGGAGGCCACCTAAAGTGGAGTACGGAAACAGTAAGTATATGTCGTGTACTCCAGAAGTACACACTGTGTATTTTGTTTTTTTTTCATTAAACAGACCAGGGTCACGTCTAATGGACAGGGGTGTATTCTTCTTCGACCGAAACATTTCAGAGCACCCATACGGCGCCGAGACTTCCCTGATCCCCCGACCGCACATTCGTTCTCCGAATCGACCGATGTTGATTGCATTAGAATCGCAGTGGTAATCTCTTTCTTCTTTTAGAGCATCATTTTCCAATTACTCCTCTTTTCCAAGTTATCATGGGTTGAACGTTTTATGTTTTTTCTTAGATCTATGACATTCTAAGATGAATAAAGCCTTGTGGTTCAAGTATATTTATCTCCTAACCCCAAGGTAGGTGGTTTGTGCCTTTCCATTCAAAATCTTTGAGTATTATGTGCAAATTCCACCAATACCCTTGAACGGGGTATTGCATGTTTATTGTTTTACCCTTATTGTTTTTCTTCCATGCTTGTATGACTATGTAGAGGTAAATTGGATATTAATTAGGTTGATTGATATACCTTGGATGTTCTTCTAATTATTTGTTCTGTTTATGATCATTTGGTCCTTTTTATCCTATTGTCCATTTACCTATTTTCCATGCCTTGTGGTCGTAGGATGGAGTGTTGTTTTCTAACATGCTTGAGATGTTTTAGACTAGTTAGCCAAGTAATTATATAGGTTTACTTTGGCCTTATAGCATTACTATGCATTGACTTACATGGGGCTGTGAGAACCTGGTGTTATAGACTAAAAGAGGATAGAACAAGTGAGCTTCCTCAAAGATTCTTTGGACATTATAGACTACAAGGGGGATAGACCGAGTGAGATTCCTCATAGAGTCTTTGATCTTTATAGACTATAAGGTGATAGACCGAGTGAGCTTCCTTAGAGAGTATTTGTTTTATTTTAATTACCTTGAACCACTACAGGCTATAATAGGAATTGACCAGGTGAGCTTCCTTAGAGAGTCTGTGAACGACCTGGGTCTATAAGAGGAATTGACCGAGTGAGCTTCCTCAGAGAGTCTCTTGAACTTGGGGATATATGGGTGATTGAATGTGTGATCTTCCTTAGAGAGTCCCTGACTACATTAGACTATAAGGGGAATTGACTGAGTGATCTTCCTAAGAGAGTCTTATAATTTTCGTATGACCAAACCAGAGGGGTTAGGCTGAGTGTACTTCCCAGAGGGTTGTTGGTACTTGTTAGGTAGGACCAGAGGGGATGGTTGTGAGTACTTCCTAGAGGGTTACCTATTTGTTCTTAGCTACTTGTTAGCTGTTGATTGATATTGGAACTGTGGATTGTTTATTACTGAGTATTTTACTGTTCACTACTTTCTATACTTTTACCTGACATATATTCACTGACTGTTAGGCACAGATCTTCGGGTGGTTTCCTACTAGGATTTAGTCTCACACCCTATTTGTTCTATGCTTTTGGGCCCAAACCGATTATATTGTTACAGGTATAGATAAGGGAAAGCGCCCTTCCACTTCAGGTAATTGACTTGCTATGGAGCTGGAGAGCATGGGACCAAGCCTAGGCTTTTGATGCTAAGGAGCAGTTTATTTTTTTTCTTTCGTACTGTTGTATTCAGCATTGTGACTTATTGGATGTTTTCCTAGACATATGTATCATGCATCATTTATTATGCATTGCTCTGGATGTTTATTATCTCTAGTATTCCATTGTTCACTTTTGTATGGATTATTACTGCTTCCACTATTATATATTATTTCTCATATGCTGTGTACTCTGGAAATGAGCGCATAGTTTTCCCACTATCACACCCAAGGCCCTCACTGCTAGTCGGCAACCTCTGGCACTCGGGGAAATGTGCTTGATGCCATGTGACTAACCGGGTACGGGGCACCTCTGGGTGGATTTCGGAACCGGGATGTTACATATGTACTGACCATGATTTTATTATTTGTGTAATATAATTTAAATTATGGGTATTTAAATCTTCATTGTATGATCCTTCTTTCATGGGGTGTATGTTTCATAAGTTACCAAATCGGTAAGGGAACCTTTCACCCTCCTCTTTTTAAAAGACTTTTTTTGTTATGTCTTTTAATTTACATCTTCTTATATTGGGATATGTTCTTCTGTATCCTTATTACTCTAAATTTTATGTCCAAGTGATGAGATACCATTTTTTCTCTCATCAACTCATTTTTTGAATTTTAAAGTGACACCGTTAGGCTGTCGAATTTTTGTAAGGGAACTTCTTTACCCAATTTTGAATTCTTTGGGTTAAAATTCTACTTCTTGATTATGTCATGATATGAATATGTGTGAATGAACTCTGATTATTTTACACTTAATATCCAATTATATTGGGTGTATTCTTATTTTTCACACATAATTATGTCATTGATTTGTCATTAATCAAAGGATGTGATCTTTTCAAGGGACTTTGTCTCAATTTACATTACATTGAAACTTATTTATTTTTATGTACCAATTCACTTTTATATGGTTTATATAATGCCATTTGACATATTATATCATGAATATATCTATTCTCATGATATTATAAGCTTTTATTGATGTTATTCCTCAATTATTTTTGTTCAAGCGTCTCTTATTTGGTTCGGAACTCTTTAACTAAAATATCGTTGTAAATGTTTTAAAAATTTATTATTTTAAATATTTTTCATTAATATACATGTTTTAAAAATGGCTTTAAGGATTTATTTATATGGACATTAATGTTTTAAAATGTTAATTATTTTAAAAGCTTCAAAGTGGTATGAGAAACTTTGATTCAAAAATCTCTTTATTCAATGTTTTAAATAGTTTTGAAAATGGTTTGATAAAGCATTGATTATGTCAATAAATTGAAATGATATATTGTAATTGCAATGTGGAAATGTTATCTTTACTCTATGATTGTTTTTTGTATTATGAATATTTTATGGTTATTGGGAATTGTTTACGTATATGGGTGGTTCTGTGATAAACCTAGGGCTGGTGAGCCCAAGATAGCTCTCCAATGCATTGGGTAACATGACAGAGGTAAACATGAATGTTTCTTCTAAGAGATTTAGGTAATATACTGTGATGGGTATTCCAATGTAACTCCCTATGTAGTTGTGATAGCTACAACGTAAGTATGTTTTGTATGCCACAAGTTACCTTTATGATTTATGATGTCTGTGAGTTATTCATAAATCTTATGATTTCATGAGGTATGTTATGATTAAAAAGTATGGTTTCATTGATTTGTATTTATTTATGGGTTAATGTTTCCTTTCCTTATTTTATAACCCTTACTGATATTTTTATGCTCATCCTAAGTTTTGAAATGTTTTTCAAAGGAATTAAATATGAATAGGGTCAAGGATGGGATTAAGGAAAATTCATGTTGTCTGAAACATGGAACTAGACATGACTCTTTTTTTCAAGAGTTTTTATTTTATGGAAAAAATGGAAACTGAGTAGAAATGTCTACTTTGTAATTTTTTGAGATGTAATGTAATATTTATGGCCTAATTTTCTAAACTCTAAACCTGAAAAGATCCTCAATGAGAATTATTAATTTAATTAAATATTATGTTATGTTTTAAGGTTGGGTCCTTATAGTTGGTATCAAAGGTTGGTTTAGACAACTTTAGGGATTTTGGAGTTTTCGTTAAATGCATGGTTAGTCCCTATGTCTATTATTTCAGTTAAATCCTTGTTTTATAAATTTTTCAGATCAAGGAAAGTCGGTTACAAATGGAAGGAGGAGGATCTAAAATGACATTCCTATCTCTTCCTCATGAAATTCTTGCAGTAATTATTGCAAAGTCATGTTTAAATGATTGTGAAATTTTTTCTAGCATACAACTCACTTGCAAGAAGTTGTTTGAGATATAAAACTCCTCCACTATACCTAGATATAATCATGGATCATGGGTGGTATTTAATCAAATCATATTTTCTTAATATTCTTATATTTTCAAGAAAGGTATATTATCAAGGAACTTTTAAATATTTTACCTTATCACAAGATTTTGAAGCATATTATGATTTTGAAAAAGGTGCTGAAGAAGGATACCCTTGTGAAACCTATTTATATTTTCTTTTACAATATAGTCTCTCAGCACATACTTATGGTATTTTAAAAAGACCATTGATTGAAAGTTTCAACTCAAATTTGGTCCGACTATTTTTTAAAAATCTTGTTTTATCAGATGTTTTGAAATTATATGTCATTCATGATTATTTTCTGAAACTATTTTTCTGTGAACACCCATATGACCCAAGTTGTACAATGTGTATTTGGATGAAGGAAGTAAAGGATTTTGATGGATCTATAAATCATTTTTGCAATGCATGGACCTTATACCTATGTGAACAAGATGATGATGAAACCATATGGACACCATGATCAAGGTATGATGTTATTTTTATTGGGAATAGTTTTATTTTATCATATGGAGGAAAAATAATGACAATATATTAGATGTTGAGGTATTAATGTTTTGGGATGAAAAAGAAAGGTATAAGAAAACCTTTGAGGTTAAAACATGTAAGGGTTATTTTTTAGTTTTATAAAAAGGACAACCCGTAAGATTGGTGATAACTCTTCACATTCAGAAAGGCCATAGGAAAAAATCCCACAACCGAAGTGCGATAAGGGTACATCACCTACCACTGTCCTGCGTGAAGTCCTTGGTTAGTATGATTTATTATTTTAATTTAAAAGATTTGTTGGATCAAGAATAAGTTGATTTTGGGAACTTATGTTTTATCAAATGGATATCCTTAATATAGTAAAATGATTTGGTGATTAAGTGATAAAGGTTATTTTAAAATATGTTTGATCTTTTGGAAACATTATACGCTTAAGGGAAATAGAATACTATGGGATCTCATTTGTGGAGTAATGGTTGAAATTTTATTTTGGAAGAATCTATGTTTTTATTGTAGACATATGAAGATTTGGTTTATTTATGGAAATGATTAACCTATCATGGAGAATATGCGATTAGGTTAATTAATTTTCAGTATGATACTTTAAGAGAAATTGATGTTATTTGGAGATAAATGTTAAGATTTATCTTGGAAGACTATGTGATTAAATCCTTCTGAGATTTGGGTTCCAATCTTATTTTGTATTACTTTGAAGAATTTTATGTACAATTGTTTATTGAATGGTGTTTGTTAAACTTTGGGTATTGTTTGATAAATTTTTTAGATTAAGAGTAGTTTTTCTTTTTGTAAAAGATTATCCTTTTTGGGGATTATCTGATCTTGTACTAACCATTTTGTTTTTGGTTAATGTCTAAAGACATGGGAAAAATATAGTTAATCTTTTGTGGATTATATGATTCTCTAGAAGTTGATTATAACACTTTAAATGTAAACAAGTCATCTTGAATACTCATCATTTGGAGAAAATATGAGTTTGTGGTAGAAATCTAGTAAAGGATGAAAGTCTACATGAAAAGTAAGTATGTTTCCTTATGTTCTTATTCAAGATCTTAAATAAATTCCTCAAATTTATGAAAAGTAACTTAAAAGAAACATTGTCTGTTATCTTTTCCTACTGAGAAATCAAATACCGTTTAACCCATCATAAGTTTGTGATTTTCTGGTGGTTAACTTTCTCTTAATCATGTTTTCTACCACTCTCCATCAAATCTCGATGGTTTGTTTCTCTTCCATATCTATGTTTTCCTACATGGAATCCTAGTATAGACTATCTCAAGTGACCTTTGTATTTATCTTTCTTTGTTTAAAGGGATATTTTTATTGACTATTTTTCTGATGTGAGACTTTTAATGAAGTTTCCAAGCCCAATTTTAAAATTGCGAGGACACAATTCCCAAAAGGGGGGAAGGATGTAACATCCCAGGTAAATAAAGAATATAAAATTTTCATATTTATTAAAATTTGTGAATTAAATATTAATTTTAATTTAAATGGGATTCTATGTTATATGGCGTACCCAATACACAACAATGAGTTTCTTTGAAATCTTATGTTGCACACAATACTCAGTCATAATGGAAAATAATAATATAATATTATTTTAAATGGTAGTTAACGCCAAGCCGTTGTATTGGCAGGAATGAACATAAATAACTAAAATATGAATATACATGTATGTTAAATGTTTTTACATTTATCCAATAAATTTTAGAGGCTTAAAAATAAAGAAATAATCAGATTTTAAGCATAAATACTCTAATATTTATTAAAAGGTCGATTTACCACCTTTTGATGGCGAACCCTCTTTAAATATAGTTTTGGTCACTTTTATATATTATATTTGAA
Source organism: Viscum album (assembly GCA_963277665.1). NCBI lineage: Eukaryota > Viridiplantae > Streptophyta > Magnoliopsida > Santalales > Viscaceae > Viscum > Viscum album. The sequence continues at coordinate 1,346,888,138 of OY728140.1, read as the reverse complement.
AAAATATAATTATTATTTATAATTGGGACATCAAAATTTACTTTGGGTAATTTTTGGTATTTTTTAGATAAAATTCATTTTTAATGAATAGTGAAAAATACTGTATTTTAATTCAAAACTGCCTTTTAATCTAATTTATTTATAAGGTTATATTGTCTTTTTAATTGTTTTTATAGTGTAATTATATTTTTATTACTATTTAATCCAATTTTGGTCATTGGAAGTAATTTCACTTTGAAATTGGACATAAATAAGTGTCAATCTTTTGATAGTTATTATTTCTTAAAAACACGTTTTTTGTTTTGACAGCAGGAATTAATTTTAAATTAATTTATTACAATTATGTGTTTTGAATTTGGAAAAATAGATTACATATTTTGAATCAAGAGGTCCAAAATGTGTAAATAGGTAACTTTTATTTTTAGAAATTATGAATATTTACTTCGGTGAATATTTTATTTACCATGGTAAAAGGGTAAATCTGGTAAATAAAGGTAAAAAAATAATATTATAATAATACTAAATTACCCTAAAATGTGTAATAATCCTATTTGTTGATAAATTTATGATCATGTGTATCCTTGGGTTGATTTTGGGACCTCATGGAACCACTTGGGAGTGATAATGACACTTTATATTAATTAATTTAAAGTAAAGACAAAAATGGATTAAACATATATCTTTTAGTAAATAAATTATTACATGGGTTTATATAAGTTATATCTTCGACTATAAATATTCATTTGAAAGATAAAAATATTTCAAACATCATGATATTTTTTTATAATTTTTAGACATCACATAAATAAAAATATTTATGACACAATAATGATGCAATGTTTACCTCATTAATGAATGATTTAAATAAATAAGATTATAAAGATTAAAAAAATATCCAAAACCTTTCCAATTATTATTTTATTATTTTATTTATAACATTATTAATCTTATATTCGACTTTAATGAGTTTTGGACCTTTAGAAACCAAAAATAATTATATAATAAAATAATATTTTCAAGATTTCTTAAAGAGTCCCTCCCCCTCTTATAAAAAGACCTAACTTCTAACCCTTTCCTCACACTTATAAAGCCCCTTGGCTCATAAAAAATCTTGAAAATTAATCTCCCTACATCCCTCTCCTCCTCCAATAATCCTTCCCCTGGGCATAAGGCAATTCAATTAAATCTTTTGGTTCAAACCAAAGGTAGATACCCGATTTGAAGGTAACGTCTTCTCTTAAGTTATTTTGTTTTATTTTACTTCTCCAACCCCATAAACTCTTTCTATTAATTTATTTTATAACCAAAATAGTATCCTAAATATAATATTTTATTTTTATGAGAAGGATTCAAACTACACTTACACACAACATACTGTTTCTATGGACGACGGACTACTGTCTTACGAAACGATAATTATTCAATTATCTCCTACCGCCTCTCATGGTGGCCATTATAATGGAACTATATTTATATGTGATATATATTATATTTATATTGTTTCTATTTTTCTGTATTTTACATTTATAGCATACCTTTATGGTTTCTATAATGGGTAAACATGATAATTTCATTTGAGGAAGTGCGGATTACCGCCCCCTCAAAGTGATATGACTCGTTCATGCCATATGTGGAACACATAAAGGATGGAGATAATTAAATTATATATGATATTATACTGGAATTATAATATAACTATTTATCATTATAATTTCATTCCATTAAATATGAAATAGAAATTAAAGTATCGTTCATGCATACGTACGACTTAACGTCTCGATGAATGGTGCATTTAATTTCTTATCTCCAATTGTGATGTGCTATTATAAATACATATATATACTGGATATATATGATATATATTATATCTAAATCATTAATATAATTCTAGTGATAATTTAATTTTGACCACATAGACAATTTATAATTATAACAAGTTCATTTTTAACTCAAGTTCTAAACATTAACAAAATGTCTGTTATAAACTCAAATAATTAACTAATTGTTATAGGAAGGTAATAATTTATATAAAAGAAATAATAAAATTGAAAAAGGTTATTAAGAATTTATAAATTAACTTTAGTTTGTTATTCATGATATTAAAGCACTATCGAGTCAAGTCGGACACGAGGTAAGGGGTTTCTTATCTCAATTTTAATTCTGTGAGATTTCCATTGTTCGCCACTTATTTATTGAATATGGTGTATTGTGCAATTCCATTTGATATATATTATAATTATTATCTTTATATTAATGGTATTCTGTGATTCATTTGGTGGTTATTAATTTTTGTTCATACGACTCGATTAATTACAATGTGGCAAGGTGTTTTCATCTCACTTTTTATTCCCGTGAGATTCATGCTATGTTTACCACTATTTCCTTTCGTGTGGTGTATGTACTGCCCATGATTGTAATCTTTTTGTAATATAATTTAACTTATGGGTATTTAAATCTTCATTTTATTATCCTTCTTTCATGGGGCATATGTTTCGTATGTTACCAAATCGGTAAGGGAACCTTTCACCCTCCTCTTTTTAAAGAATTATTTTTGTTATGTATTTTAATTTACATCTTATTATGTTGGGATATGTTATTCTGTATCCTTATTGCTATAAATTTTATCTCCAATTGATGATATACCCTTTTTTCTCTCATCAACTCATTTTCTGAATTTTAAAGTGACGCTGTTATGCTGTCAAATTTTTGTAAGTGAACTTCTTTACCCAATTTCAATTATTTGGGTTAAACTTATTCTTCTTGATTATGTCATGATATGAAAATGTTTGAATGAACTATGATTTTTTTACACTTAATATCCAATTATATTGGGTGTATTATTATTTTTCACACATAATTATGTCATTGATTTGTCCTTTATCTAAGGATGTGATCTTTGCAAGGGACTTTGTCTCAATTTACATTCCATTGAAACTTATTTATTGTTATACACCAATTCAATTTTATATGGTGTATATACTACCCTTTTATGTATTATATCATGAATTTATCTATTCTCATGATATTATAATCTTTTATTGATGTTATTCCTCAATTATTTGTATTCAAGCGTCTCTCATTTGGTTAGAAACTCTTTAACTAAAATATCATTTAAATGTTTTAAAGATTTATTCTTCTAAATATTTCTCATTAATGACCATGTTTTAAAAATGGTTTTAAAGATTTATTTATATAAACATTAATTTTTTAAAATGTTAATTATTTTAAAATCTTCAATGTGGTATGTGACACTTTTACTCAAAAATAAATTTATTCAATGTTTTAAATGGTTTTGAAAATGTTTTGATAAAGCATTGATTATGTCAATATCTTGAAATGATATATTGTAATTGCAATGTGGAAATGTTATATTTACGTAATGATTATTTTATGTGTTATTAATATGTTATGGTTATTGGGCATTGTTTATGTATACGGGTGCTTCCGTGATAAACCTAGGGTGGGTGAGCCCGAGATAGCTCTCCAATGCATTGGGTAACGTGACAGAGGTAAACGTGAATGTTTCTCCTAAGAGATTTAGGTAATATACTATGATGGCTATTAGAACGTAAATCCCTATGTAGCTATGATAACTATAATGTAAGTATGTTTTTTATGCCACAAGTTACCTTTATGATTTATGATTTATGTGTGTTATTCATAAATTTTATGATTTCATGAGGTATGTTATGATTGAAAAGTATGGTTTCATTCATTTTTATTTATTTATGGGTTAATGTTTCTTTTCCTTATTTTATAACCCTTATTGAGCTTTTTATTCTCATACCAAGTTTTGAAATTTTTTTCATAGGACTTAAAGATGAATACGGTCAAGGATGCGATCAAGGAAAATTCATGTTGTCTAAAATATGGAACTAGAAATGACTCTCTTTTTTTCAAGAGTTTTTATTTTATGAAAAAATGGAAACTGAGTAGAAGTGTCTACTTTGTAATTTTTTTATATGTAATGTAATAGTTATGGCCTAATTCTCCAAAACTCTAAACCTGAAAAGTTATTCAATGTGAATTATTAATTTAATTCCAGATTATGTAATGTTGTAAGGCCAGGTCCTTATATTTATTGTCAAAGAGGATAAATCAATTCACTTTGAAAAAGTTTTTGAAAATTGTACTGAACATCATATTCAATAAAATCGGACTCACAATGGTTAAAAAAGTTCATCATAATGGGAATATGTTTTCTAGATTAAAGGGTTCATCAGATTCACCTTGGGTCTGAAATGGTAGAAAATATCTTAATTAGGTGCTACATAAAAGTCTACATGAATACGATATAAATGTGATGATTCTTTTCTAATCTTGGATTTCTCATAAATAATAATTATTTTTTAAAACTTGTGATGCAAGATTGATACATGAAAGGAAGATAAAAGGTGATAGAAATTGTATTCAATTTGATTGTAATCATGTCAATCATATTCAGGATAAGAAGGAAAGAAATATGTTGATTGGGAAGTCACAATACGTTACTTTGTAAAACAGACAATGCTAAATAAGGTATTCAATGTAATCAAAGTCATGAAGGAATTCATGATACAATATGAAGTTTGTGAAAGAAGAAAGTTGGTGAAGCTGAAGTTTTACGGTCTCAAGATTATCCTAATGAGCTTTCCGGTTATAGATTTGTTTAAAGTATGAGAAGGATAATCATAATGAAGAAAATAAAGAAGTTACAGAAGTTGAAGATGATGACATTGATCGATCGTATTTGGTATGTCATTGTATTTATCAAAGGAATAATTATTTGAGTAGGAAAAGTCATTAGTATCATATTCATAATAGAAATAAGTTGTTGAAGTCAAAGCTGCTGATACCGGTCCATCGGACTTTGTATGCCATCATAATCATTAGAGGAAGAATTTTTTGGGACTGATTAATGAAAAGAAAAGGAAAATTATGTGGTGACTAGTACAAAGAATAATTTCAGAGTATAATCAATAATATAGTCAACCATTTTAGAATGGGTTGAATTACTTTGTTTTTTATTCAAATGGGTTAAAAGAAAAGAATAAGAAGAATCTATTGTTTTACATTTTCCTTCATTGTAATATGGTAGATCGTAATGACAATCGAAATGAAGAATCGTAATTGGATTTATGTTTGTGAAGAAACTCTTAAGTGAGATGAAGTTTTTAGAAGATTCGAGAAGGATTAAGAAGAGATGATAAGAGTTGAGAAACATTGATGAAGTCACGATGAACTAGAAATTCAAAATAAATGCCTGATTCGGGTAATTTGGTTGAGCAGGAAAATTTTCAGAAATCCCACCAAAACCATGTTTGGGGTGAGTATAAAAGGGAAAGTACCTTTTACTTTTTGATAGATGTATTATTAATGAAAAGGAGGAGAAAAGTTAGAGCATTGAATAATTCCATAGATAAGTGGTTTTTGGATTTTATTTCTTAAAGAAGTTGTGCTAGAAAGAAGTGAAAGGAGAAGAGATAAGATTATAACCAATTCAGTCAATCATTATATTCAAGCTGATTATTGTATTAAGATTTTCATTGTATTGAGATGAATTATAGAATTGGGAAAATCATATTTGGATTTCTGGATTGAAGGAGAAGTAGTCCAGTATTGTCTTAATTGTATTATTACAAAGCTATATATTTTTTGTATTGAGAAATAAGATTAGGATAATTAGACCAGGAAATCAGACTGAGTTTTATAACAAAGTCCTAGAAGTTCTTACTAGCTTCTGGGTAAGAAAATGAATAATTATTTTGAAATAATACATTTTTGGAAGTTGATAAAGAATCACTGTAACATGTTCAGTTACAAAACTTTATATTACATCATTTGTTCTAGAAGGAGCACACTCATTATTGAATTGTTTACGTAGTGCTACATGAGTGAAAGGGCATATCTTACTCATTGAATTCCACACAAAAAGATTGTTTTCTAGTGTATTTTGTGGTATTGGATCATTTCCAAACCATACTATGGAAGTAGCTATTATTATTGAATAATGAACCTTGTAAATTATTGTGTTATTGTGGATGTGTGTTTGAATTGTTTTCAGCAGGGAAATAAATCTTTAATAGGAGGTGAAGACTGTTTCTTAAGTAAGGAAATATAAAATAAAAGGATATCATTGATTCAACCTCTCCCCCTTTCAGTGATACAATTATCCTAACTGGAAAATTACAATATTTTATTAAATTTGTCTTACCATAACATTAATATTTATATAAAAACATATTTATCATTTAAAACCATTATTAAGACCATCAATGAATGGTATTAAAGTAAAATGAACACGTTTCTTCCTGTAGGCGGTAGTCTAGGCATATTCACGATTGGCATTTTCATTTTTATTAAGGTAAAGGGGAAAGATTATTAATTCTTATACCATCATTATAATAAAATATATTCATAGTAATGATACTTAAATTTTCATTTTAATATGTTTTTGGTAATTTGAGTAAGAATAAGTGCGTATAAATAAATAGAAATGACAAAGGACCGGTTAGAAAGTTATACCTCACTTCTTGGATTATCTCCTTTGCAAAGGGGGTTAAACCATTGGGGGTGGACTTTTGAGAAGACCAAAACCTTTTAAAGGTGTATAGGAATGTTAAGGAGATATTTTTCTTGAGTTTATTATGAACTAAGTGGGTTGTGGTGCGAGGTAAAATGATGATAAGAGATTCCATTTTCTAACTGAAATGGGATGGATTTTTTATAAATATCCATAACTTTTTAATAATGGGAAGAAACTTTCAAGGAAATTGGATCCAAAATTGGGAAATAATGGAGTGGAAAAAGGATAAGGTTGATCAATTCTTTAACCATACATTCCCACACATATTTTAAACATTTTTGAAGTTATTTAATCTTATATTTTTTACTTTTACCATTTTAGTTTTTACCATGGTAACTAGTTTTTAACTAAGGTAACTTACATTTACGCCTAAAAATGAAATGGTACTTATTGAGAAATTTATACCTAATGATTGAAAATTTTAAATCCATTATATTTTATTCAATTTATAAAATTAATTAAAATTAATTTTAAAATACTAATTGTATAATGCATTAAAAGTAGTTTTATAGAAAAAGTAAATTATGTTCTAAAATATCAAATTAAGATTTTTAACTTAAAAATAATATTTAAAATATATAATGTTATTTATAAAACATATATTTTCTTATGAAAATGGTTTCATAATTTTTTATGTCATACTTACATAACAATAACTTCATAAAATCATGGCATCTAATAAAAACTATATATTCAACTATTCAGTTAAAAATCAATCTTTTCAAAAAATCCCAAACATTAATCTTAAGAAAATATCACTATATTTAATCAAAAAATAAAATTATTTTTTTCAAATTCAAATTAAAAAATTTATAAATTTAACTTCTTGATAAAAAAGATGAAATATAATGAAAGTCTATTTTTATAGGAAAATGACATTTTCAAATACTAACTATTTTTATTCTTTTTTCCTATCATTTACTCAATCAATTGGTGTTAACCAATTATTCATATCAAATATATTTTATCATAATTAATAATATGTTTCTTGAAATATAAATTCATATTCCATAAAAAAGAAGTTTTTAGAAAATATATTTATAAGCATAAAATGATTTTATTAATTGGATTGCATTCATATAAAAAATTTCATTTTTTTCTATATTTATTCCATAAATTAGTGAATCTTATTCATTACTACTAATTAAATGGATAGGTTTTAATATTCATACTTAAATTTTATATTTTATCTAAATATATAATAATTTCATTTAAGTTTGGTGTTTTATATGGAGTAAGATATCGAACACATTAACTTTATTAGAGGTAGTATTTTTTTAAAATTTCTATGTGTTAGAATGTATCTCTACACTTTTCACTATGTCTTGGTAGAGCTCTGCAACTGACTCTGTAGCTCATCTCCTTTTGGAATCACTACTTCTAAAACTTTACCATATAGGGATCTTCCTCAATCTCCCATAGTCTATGAGCATTCTTGTACTTCTTTCCTTGGAAACACAATTGGAACTTGACTTCCATATGACAATTATTCTAAAAAATATGGTGACTTAGTAACTTACATACTCCTTGATTTTTTCTAGAACTTTCGGACTTTCATTCAAATGAACCTCATATTGTGATGATTCTTTGATCTCATCTACAACTTATGATTGATTTTGATCATTACACATGATCTCTTCATTAAATATAACATTATGGATTTTGATGACCTTCTTTAATTTGTTAAATCATAGAAAAAATACAAATTTTTCATCACTATAACCTATAAAGAAACATTCTTAGGACATAGCCTCTAACTTTTCCCTTTATTTGGAATCAATATGGACATAAGAAAGTGAAAAAAATATTTTAAGACAGTAAATTGCAATCTTATTTCAAACCAACATGCTTAAAAAATATCCTTACCTACTAGAGAAAAAGACTTATTTTTTTCAATTAAATAGTAAAATTCATGACCTCCACCTAAAACTCCTTAGTAAAACTAGCATGTTTCATCTTGTTCCTTACCTTATCCATTAAATTCCAGTTTATCCTCTCTATAACTCTATTCTATTTAGAGGTACTTGGCATATTATTCTAAAATAATATTCCTTTCCTCTAATATAACCTTTAGAATTTCCTAGTTTTGTATTCCTCGCTATTGTTAAACCTCAAAAATTTCAGTTTACTTATAGTCTCCTATTCCACCATGGCTCTCCATCGAATGAAGGTTCTAAAAAATTCCAACTTGTACTTGAGAAAGAATAGACACACCTTATGTTTCACATCATTGATGATGGTAAAATCATACAATGATTCTCCATGAGAATGGACTAGAGTTATCCTCCATATATCCATATAAACCAATGCTAATTTTTAGTCCTTGGGCATCTTTCCTTCTATTCAGAGCAACAACTTCTGATAATTTCCAAGGATTCATTATTCACACATGTTCCATAATCTATTCCTATAATATTAATAATTCATTTAGAAATAAGAACTTTTATCCCTTTCTCACTTAAGTTACCAAGATGTTCATGCCACAAATTTGTAGATTTAGTCTTGAGGGCTTGCATTGTACCTTCTGAAACTCACATTAAATACAATGTTCCATCTTTCACTACTTTAGACACTACCATGGAACTATGTGTTATTTTCTAGGATCCATTCAAAAAATTAGTACATAAATCCACATATTCTATCTATCTTGTTGAAATAAAATTTATTTTTATCCTTATTAAGTGTCACACTCATTGAAATTATAACAATATTTTATTCTATTTTAAGAGAGAAACATCACTATTTACCAGTATTTTGAGAGTTTCATCATCCAAAATATTTTTCTTTTGGAACCTTTTGAAAGTAAAATTTATCATAATCCTTATCTCAGATGTATAATTAAAATAAGCTCTAAATTATATGATCTAAGACTCAAGTGAATGGGTGAAACTTAGCAAATGACTACCTGTGACTTCTAAAATTGGATTTATAGATGCACTTTTAGAATAAAATATTTCATAATTGACTCTCCACTCAATAAAATATATCTTTTTGTTGACTTTATTCCCATAATGACAACATAGTCACTTCCTTCATTCAAACTTCTATGGATTCTACTTCTTCCTTTACCTTTATTGTGAACTTTCTATGTAACTAGATACCCCCACCTTCTGTCTGAATGCATTTTTGGTAGAATTATGGGACTCGTTTTTAATCTCCACATTTATAATTAGATTTAGAACATCCTCAAACACTAAATTACTTTTACAGCTAGATTTTATTACTATGGTAACCATCATATCCCAAGATGCCAAGGGTGATGAAATTAATAGTAACACCCATGCTAGATATATAAAATCTATGTTTACTGATTCCAATTAACTCAGGATCATGTTGAGTTCATTGAAATGATTAGCCATTGGTTTTCCCTATGATATTCTCATTTGGTATTTCCTCTATAATATAAAAACTTTATTCATTTTAGTTAGTTTATCATGAATTATAACAAGAGTCTTCATAAATTATGAAGTCATCTTCACTTCACAGGTGTTATAGGACACATTCAAGGATAGTGAAATATGAATCAACCCAAATTATTTCTAATCCAACCTTTCCCATTCCTAATTATTCATAACTTTTGATTTTGTGTCAGTTAATAAAAGATAAAGAAACTTATGCAGTGGATAATCTTGTATCTTCATCTTCCAAAATATAAGATTTTTCACATCAAAATTCTAAATCTGAAGATTAAACTCATATAATGTCATCATTACTAAATCAATAAAATCCCACTGAATATGAAACAATGTAAGAGATATCAGTAACTACTTACCAAAATTCTCTTACAAGACCAAGGATAGAATGATGTTTCTTAATTAAACTCTAAAACATCTTGTAAAGGGTCTATCCATACTGAAATCTGCAACCGAGATCTAATAAAACTTGTTGGGTTTGAAAACTCTTATCATTAGAAGAAAATATCTAGAAGCTACAATCATGGAACAAAGTTTTGGAACTTTTGATATTAGAATGAACCCACATACATGATGTATTCAAAAATTAGAAGAAAAATTACCATGTACACACACCATAACACTCCCATAAAAACTCAAAAATAACTTTAGGATGAAAATTATAGAAAGAAGAAAAAGAAAAAAACTAAAAAATTATTTTATATGTTTTTGGACTGAGACACCCCAATATTTTTAAAGAACACTGTGTTTGATAGCATATACAACACACAACACCGATATTAAACAAACCACAAAATATTATTATTTAAATATGACCATTATAACTTCTCCATTGGATTGATAGGTATGGATAATATTAACCAAATTATGAAATGTATATAAAGGACCTACTCTGTAATGAACTAACCCTAGTTTCCCCCACAAACTGGCACTCAACCCAATCTACCACATACCTGAAGGGCATTCCCAAACCCTACAAGCTAGGGACTAGCACCCGAGCATCAATAAAAACCAGCGGAAATTATTTTTTCCCAACATGAATAAGCTACATGGTGAATATATACATAGTATATATAATAGTGTAATAAAACCAATCTAAAAATATGTTCCCTAACCAAAAGAAAACAGTGGTTGTGATACAACTTAAAAACCAGATGAATGCAAAAGGAATGGGTCTAACAAAACCAAAGGATAACCCAAAATGAAATAAAACTATCCCTATGCTATGTGTAAAATCTCCCACCATCTTACCACCAACTACCCAAACCCAATTAATAGAAATCTCACCACCTCACTGTGGAGTCTTTTCTTTCCATCCATCAAAATACATAACTAGGTCTACACACCGTCGAATGGGTGTACAAGGTGTGAACTAAACAGGCTCAATAAGATCTCACTCAGGTTTTCCATATCAAGTATCTATAAAAATAATCTCATTATACTCATTTTAAAGAAAACATGGCCTGATAAATGGTAAAATAGTTTTATATCAAAAGAATAGAAAATATTCCCATTCTTACATATTTTTAAAACAATCTAGGTAAAACATTTTCAAAGTGAAATTTTCCCTAACCATTTATCAATAAACAAAGCATGTATACCAAATCCAAAATAGTACAAATCCAAGAATATGTAAATCATTCCAAGGATAAAAACAATCCAGGATAACTAACTACTCATACTACAATGAATGGCTTGTGTGCACCCAAGTCCTTATAACACAGACCTAATGATAAATGAAACATCCCATGAGTGAACCCACAAACATTTTCAACAAAAAGTCCTTAGGAAAACTGGCCTAGGGAGTAGTGGAACACCCTATGAGTGAACCCCCTAATAATAAAATGGATTATTTTTCTAAGATAAACCTCCCACCTAAGTTCCAAAGGCTTCACATGTGCTACATTTGTCAAATAATTTCAAAGGGTTTCACATTTCACAAAAAAAATCCAAAAAATTCTTTACTCTATCAAAAACATGCTTTGAAAACCCATTTCCCAAACCATTTCAAAATGATTTGAGAAAACCATTTTATTTTACCAAAAAAAGTTAAAAATAATATTTTATAAAAAATCCATTTATACATACACAAAAATCATTCCAATTCATTTATAAAAACAATTCATAAAAACCATAGCAATACAGTTCATCCAACATAGGCTAGAGATGGAACCCCCAACCTTAAACTCCGTTTGAATACTACCTGAAAAAAATGGGCTTTCAAGACTTTTATTCAGGACACTTGGACTTGGGCCTTCAGGCTAGCTAATGGGTCTCCCTCTACCCAAGTCTAAAGAGGTATTTTCTTTAAAATAATAAAATGAGTCTTTGGCCGCAACCTTAAAAAAAGAAGAAAGGTCACTTACTCGAAGAGAAGCTACTCAACCACCGCAGAGATTGAACACTGAAAAAAATGATCCAAAAGAATAGGATACACTTGAAATTTCCTGGAAGAGCTTAAGGTTCATGACATAAATACAAAATCTAGATGGGTTAGGATTAATTATTTCAACATAAAAAACCTACTTGGTATGAAGGATTAAAATAGTAATTTTTAGTATAAAATCCCCATAATCCATATACGCCGAAAAATACATCTCCTTTGGTTGATTTATATTAAAAGATATATTTATGATATAAAAAAGTTAGTTTATGGTGTAAATGGATTTAATCCACAAACCATTTTCATATCTTCCACACCAAAACATATATACACCATAAATAGGTTTTTACAATGTAATATGGTCCTATGAACTACAAATATCCCAAGAACCGTTCAAAGACTCCCAAAACATTATTGATGAAATTAAAACCCAAGAAAAACACTCTTAAGAATTAAAAAGTATATAATTTAAAATTTAGGATATTAAAATCTCTCTATTATAGGAATTTCCATCCTTAGTATGTCTGATGGAAGAAGGGTGCTCTGGAAAGATGTGAGGACACTACTCCCACACTGATGATTCATGCTCCCTAGTCTCATGAGAATATGATCTATATCACCATAATAATCTTAACAATGGAATAGAATTCCCATAAAAGACTCCCATATAGGTATCGATGAACTCCAATGGTTTTTCCATAACTAAGACATCTGGATCTAACTCTATCTCTTCCCAAATCAAAATATGGGAAGGAATGGGATGATATTTCCTAAGCTCAGATATGTGTAAAACATCATGTATACCTATCAACTAAGCTAGAAATTCCAATTTATAAGAAAACTTTCCAACACACTTATTAACCTCTAATGGTCCAAAATATCTTAGATCCAACATTCCCAGTTTCCCAAGCCAACGGTGACCCAACTGAGGAGAAACTTTCAAGAAAACTCAGTCACCTAGGGAAAAATCCAAAGGATAAAGTCAACGATATACATATGACTTTTTATGATTATGCACTATAACCAAACATCATCATATATCCTAAATCCTTACCGATGTCTACTGAATGATACTCAGTTATACAAGAGAGACATCACCCACCTCTTCCCAATAAAGAGGTGACCTGTAGAGACGACTATACAAAGCCTCAAAGGGTGTCATTAAGATCAATGATTGATGAATATTGTTTTAAAAAAACTCAACCAATACTATATGGATATACCTATAACACCTCAATATTTTTATGAAATATTTTTCTTTGAATATTTTGATTTCTTTGATTGCTTACGTTACATGCAATAGTGAGTTTAGATGAACTGCGTAACATTATTAAAATATCATGTGTCCATTATCACTTAGTCATTGGATTGGTGGATATAAATAGTAACAAATAAATTATGAAAAACATATGGTCTATAAATTTATAAAATTGACTCTTTATTTATAAAATTATTTTAATTAAAAACAAAAAAAATGTTTTTTTTGAAAAATTGTTTTTATGTAGGAAATGTATTTTATATCAATAAATTAAATTAATATCTATTAGTGAATGATTTTAATGAAATTTATATATTATTTACTTTATAAAATGTTTCAAACATTCAAAAAATATTTTTCTAAATATCTGATAAGAATCAATCTAGTTCTATTCTTAAAAATGTATTTTTTTGCTAAAAATATATTTTTGTCACATTTTACACACTTAAATTAAAATAAATTTATTCCATTTATAGGTATTTAATTTGATAAAATTATTTACATATTTATAATTATGAGTTTAAAATTTGGTAAACATACCCCTTTTATTTGTGTTCAATATGAATATAAATCATGCTAAAATTTATCACCTTAGTGAAAGGTAAATCAGGTTAATCTAGGTTAAAAATAAGTGATGAGGCCATAATTATTCATCTTATTTATTATTTGATGAATTTAATTGGACCCTTATTACCTTAGGATAAAATTTTATTTGTTTAATGGAAACTTTTTCATGAAAATTACCTATATAATATTTAAATCAAATAAATTACAAATGTCACTCTCTTAGTTTTAAATATCTATTATGTGTTCACATAGGGACAGAAACAAATTATGAAAAAATATAAATATATATTTTTATATTAATTAAATTATTTTCATTATATATATTTATTTATAATTTTTAGTAATTATATAATGGCCTTAAATTCTTATGCAACACCAATGCTGTATTTCTCCAATTAAAAAAATATAATAAATGATTTTAATTTTTTTAAAAGAAACATAATTTGAGTGAGTTAACGTGTTTCATGAATTTTATAGGTTAATATAGTATATTATTTTTTGTTTAATAATACTATATTCAAATTTAAACTTTTTCTTTATGTCTTTTAATTCAAATTAATTGAATAGTGTCTAAATTGGAAATAGTGGTATTTTATGAGAATAATATTTTATTAAATCACATAAAAAACATAAAAATATTAAAAGAGGATAAATGTGATAATATATGGTCTAAATTTTTATAAATTATACATTTATAGGCCATTTGGAACCATTTTTCTTGATATGGACTTAATTATATTTTAATGTTTTAAGAAATTACACGAGTGTCCCTCCCCTTTCTTATAAAAGGGTGCATCTTCTTTCCCTTATTCACATCACATTGAGCCTTATAGATCATCCATAATATACCACATTATATTATAAACTTCCCTATACACATTATTTAGGTTTTTTTCTTCCCAAAATACCAACCCTAAATCCCTTTAGAGGAGATCTAAAAGTATCATTTCAAATAAGATGTAATCTCCTTAACTGACCACTTTCATTTTTTACTCTTCTAGACATCCTCTAAATCTATGTTATTTATAATAAAATAATAAATTAAGTATTATAAATATTATTAAATGTTATTATGAATATTTAAACACCATTATACACCCTTTTTCCATCAAATGAGAAGTGAAAGTATCACTTGTGTGTACGTACGACTTACCGTCTCCATAAAGAGATACAATTAATTTTTCATCACCATATTTTATGGATGGGTATTATGATGGGTTTAATGTTTATATATTATATTTATTACATAATTATATTTATTTAATTATAATATCATGTCTACCATATTACCATTAAATCATTTTGGAAACGATTATGTCGTTAGTGCGTACGTGTGGACTACCACCTCCATGAAGCGATGCGATTCATTTTTCATTTCTATTTTAATTGGACGGTAATGAGGATGAATTTTATGAATATATATATTATATAATAATTATTATTTAAAGTTAAATTATTGTTTATCTTTCTTTCATTCCATCAATCAAAAAATAGAAACAATATTCATGCGTACGTATGACCTACCATCTCCATGAATGGTGTAATTCATTTTTCTATCTATAATTTTTATGAATGATTATAAACATGTATATAATTAATATATTTTTTTATATCAGGATTAAAATTATGGAAATTATGGAACCATGATCAAATTATAAGTACTGGGACATCCGAAATGAAACATGCTTTTAAAATGAAGCATTTATCACCCAAAACAGTGATTTTAATAACAAAATTACGAATAAATAGGTGATAATATGTCATTAAAAAATCATAAATGGTACGATATATATGAATATTGTTATTTAATACATGTATAATAAATTTATATTTATTAAATCGTAGGTTTGAGCTTGAATGAAGAAATGTGATACTTTTGGTAAGGTAATTATGTTTCAATCATATTTTAATCAAGATTATTTATACTTGATATTCCATTAAAGAAATTATATGATAATTAACTGATTAATACCTTTAATTTTATTCTCATATTGTTATCTCTTGATATTATATGTTTTCCTTTCATTTTTCTCACTTTAATTATTTAAGATATCAAAAGAGTGTTATTAAGGAAAATCGATTTTAATTATCTCTTAAGTCTAAAATCCGTTTTTTACATATCCGTATTTTATAAAAATGTTTTCAAGAATGATTTAATTATTTTAATATTATTTTTAAATAAAATTTTAACCTTTTTGACTTTTTGATAAAAAAATTACAAGGAATATTCTCGTCATTTTCTGAATGAGGTACTTTTTTACTTTGTACAAAAAAAAATTTGAAATAAATGTTTTCTAACTTATGAATAATGAATGGAATTTCCTTCCTTCATGAAACCTCAATGATTTGAACCTTAATTTATAAGTTTAAAAGTTTATTTAAAAATAAAATGTCTTCTTTATTGTGTGAATAGTATTTAGATTTTTAAAAGTTATTTTTAAATTTGAAAGGGTATTTTCCTCAATATGGTTTTAATGATCTTTTAATGATATCTCTATTAATCAATGACAACATACCTTGATTATACTTATGTTTTGTGATCCAATTATACCATCCTTATTATTTCTCTATATGGATTGTTATTATGATTAAAAATGTTTATGAAACCCATTTCTATGGGTTATGATGAAATGTTTATGAAACCCATTTCTTTTCATGGGTTCTGATATGATGAATGTTTTATGATCCTATAACACACATATGTATGGTTTTTATTATATTCAAGTTGGGTGATATATATCCCTTTAATGGATTGTGAAAATTGATATATCTTATGATATGGTTTTTGTAAATAAGTCGATGTGATTAATCCATTATGGGAAACAAGTCAAATTGGTTGATTCATTATGGAAAATGAGGCGATGTGCTTAATATATTATGGGAAACTAGTGTTTATTCCTAATTCAATGATATTAGTTATTAAACATGACATATAAAATTGTTTCTATAATTATTATTAAACCACACAAATTTATGATATTAACTTATAGTTCATGAAGTTCATGGTTAGGTTATGATGAGTTTTCATTCTTATGATTTATGTCTTTTGAAATGTTAATGTTTTATTTGATAACTCATATTTATGATCTTTGTCATATTTATATATGAAATTTTTAATTTATGGACATGATAGCATAACCTTATGATTATCTTATACTTTAATATGATCATCAAAAGATATCTCCCTTGTTTTACCTTAATGAACATTTGAGCTCATCCTTTTCTTATGTTTCATTTCCCTGGGTTATGAAGAAAGTTTTTAGTAGGTCATGCTTATAAAGAGTACTATGAGGGAAGATCTTTATGGGATATGTTTAATATATTTCATAAATTAAGAATATTTTATATGTAGTCTCCAAAGACTCTAAAAATTTATAGTTATGGAATGGATCATGTTTTTATATATTTAATATTAATCTAAATATACGTAATATTAATGTATAAAAATCTTGGGCTGCAATAGTTGATATCAGAGTAGGGTTTAGTATATATTTTGAGATTAGGGTTAGAAAAATTTAGAAAAACCCTAGGTATAAATAAATTTATAGGATAAAATCCTAATGTTTTGGTAATGATCAGGAATGAAATAGGTTTAATATATTGTGTTATTAATGAAGGTGTCACGATTTAGACATTTTATAAATTATTTTTTAGGATTATGTGGTTTTACACTATGATTATTGTTTCCGACACTATTATTTTTGGATTTATTTGATGGATGAAACCTAGAGGAATCATGTTAATGCTATATGTGATAGACAATGAAATAATTGTCCATTTGAGAAACCAAATGTTATCGGAGTTGGAATGCAGAATCTTGATGTTATGCTCAGACAAATTTATTAGGTTATGAATCATTCCAAGTTTCCAAATGATCAAATGAGGGAATGACATACTATTTAATCTTTCATGAAGAAACATCCAACTTATTTTAGTGTAACTTTTAATCTACTACTGGCTGAATGATGGATCAGTAACATTGAGAAAATATTTTCTTTTCTTCAATTCCCAAGACATGAAAAAGTTTTCAAAGCTATTTATCATATGTAAGGGAAAGCATATCAATGGTTCAATATTATCAAGAATATAATGAAATATGTAGAAATTAAATCCATTAAATGGGATGAGTTTAAGGTAATATTCTTTACTAAGTACTTTACTTGTATTCTATATAAAAATATATAGAATAAATTCCTTGAGCTAAATAAAAAGGATGATGAAACCACTGACACCTATGAGAAAAATTTTACAAGTTTTTAAAGGTATACCTCTGGTATAATTATCACCCCCGAGAGTAAAATTAATTGATTCTTTGGTGGATTAAAATCAAGTCTCTAAAAGGAATTATCTATAAGATACTTCATTAGCTATAAAGAAATTTATTGATGTGCACTCAAATTATATATTTAAATTAGATATTCCCACTATTCACATGGTTTTTATAAGAAAATAAAGACAGAGTCTCATGAGAACTTGAATAAATCACATGGTGAAAAAATTACAACCATTTACATTCCATAAATTTGGGAAGAAACGTCAAGGGAAGTGTTTTAATAGAATTGGGAGGTGATTTAAATGAAAAATTTGGGTCATGAATCCCATAAATATTGAAAGGAAATGAGTAGGATGGTTAATGAAATGGAAGAAAATAAGATTCCAACTAATACACTGCCAACTAATGCACCACCCACACTCTAATTCTTTAAATGTAAGGAGTATGCATATTATTCCAACTAGTGCATGGATCTGAAGGTTTTTTATGATCAGAATCAAAAGAATCTTAAGCCTAAAGACAAAGGGAAATCTCATGTGATCACGACAGTGGAAGTGGGTTATGAGAATTATGTGGTGAAATGTTTTCTTATCATCCACTCTAGAATAACTATTTTCTTATTTGATCCTAGATCCTCAAACTATTTTATTTCTAAAAAATTTCCTAAGGGTGGCATCATATATTCTAAATGAATAAATTTTGAGTTACCTATGAAAAATCTTAATGGCACAACAGTCACATCCAAGTTAACAGTTCCTCTATGATTTATGTTTGTGGTAAAGTGCTTTCTATAAATCTTTTTATTTTCCCTTTATTTTAATTTGATGTCATTCTAGGCATGGATTGGATTTCTATTTATAGACCCCGTATCAATTTCCAAGTAAAGGAAGTCACATTTCATATTTTGAATGAAAATATAACCATTTTTCGATGTGAGGATGAATATTAACTTCCAATGGAAACTACTTCCATATTTTGGGTCTCAATTCCTATACATGAATGTTATCTATCTCAGATGGTTGGGTATAAACTCAAAATTAAAGATACAACTATTGTATAGTAGTTTGTTAATGTCATTCCAAAATAATTTCTGGGTCTTCTACTGAATCGTGAAGTTGATTTATCAATATATTTCATACCTTGTGTTATGCCTATTTCAAATAGTCCTTATAGAATGGCCCCAATTGAGTTGTGGGAATTGAATAAGAAACTCTAGGAGAATATTGATAAGGGATTCATACACCCTAGTTCATCACCATGGGGAACACCTGTTCTATTTGTTAAGAATAACTATAGTTCAATGTGTATTTTCATTTATTATTAGGTGATTAACAAGGTCACAATCATGAAAAAGTATCCTATCCTTCATATTGATGACTTATTTGATCAATTTTTATGATCTTAATACTTTTCCAAGATTGAAATTTATTTTGTATATCATTAATTGAGGTTAAAAAAAAAAGGATATACCCAAGATGACATTCAGTACAAGGTATAGACACTATGAATTTATAGTGATGTTGTTTGGTTTACTAATTCCCCCACTATCTTCATGGATTTAATGAATAGAGACTTTAGAGACTACCTTAATCAGTTATTTGAACTAAATTTTGAAACATATTTAGAACAGTTAAATATAAAATTCCCTTTTGGTATTTTATAACATTTTGGAAAGTGTTTTGAAAGCTCATGTGACATGTAGGCTCGCTTGGTGCTTTATAAATGGATTGTTTTGATATGAGAACCTCTATGGTGTACCATCTATGGAGAGGTCCATCACATAGGTGGTGTCTGTGTTTGGTCTAGGTAAGAATGGTGGATGTAGGTTTCATTTTGAGCCACTTGTGTGAGGACCTCCTCATTCACAATGTGCTATTATCATGGGATTCTTGGGTGTTATCTAAAGGGTCAAGTGATGGTTGATTATCGACCCCAATGAGAAGGTTTGGTACCCCCCTCAATTTGATGATATTCCAGGTGATACATGCCACTAGATTAACTATTTTATAGAGTCCAATTGGTTATTAACTATAGAGCTAAGCCATACGTCAGTAGTGGAGTATGAATCAAGTATGTTCAAGAATTTATTCTAATTATGTTTAGGAAATGACAATGATTATTATTTGTATGTTATATTTTATTATGTTTCACATGTTTTTCTTGATATGTTAGTTTCTTACTGCTTGTATTGTATCGTCTATTCTCAACGTAGATGTTTTATCACCTAGTTTGGTTTCCTCTTTTGGAATTGGGTTTTCAAAATGGGTTTTCAAATTTAAATCTGTCTTGAAAATGTAATCTGTGTGAATGTTGTTTTAAAGAGTGGTTTTTATTGGAAAGTTGTGTTTTGTTCTTTGAAAATATAAAACCCTATTTTTAAAATTTATTTCAATCCAGTGTTTATATATTGTTTCAGGAAAGGAAATTTATGGATTTTGTGGTGATTACATACAAATTTTTTATACTCACACCCTATTTATGCCACTCAACATTGGTAGACCCGAGTTATTTTGTAGGTTTAGGTTCCTAGTTCGGTTGTGCCTTTAGAGTGGGTTCATTTTTGGATAGTGGTGACCAAGTGGTCCCATTGAGATCCTTTCATTCTAGTTGGTTTTTTTAGGTTTTTTCTGTAGTTTTTTTAGTTGTGGTTGTACATGGATTTTTTTGATGTATTTTTTGATTTTTAGTTTGTATTTGTTGTGTTGTGTGCTCTATTTGGTTTATTTGATCCTTGTTGTTTATTGGGATAAACCATTACCACTATGATAACTTTGATTCCAGACACTAGTCTCCAACATGGGAGGATTGGGAACACCTCTTGAACCTTATCTTTGATAGGGTCGGTTGTTGGGTTGGATGGAAGCTCAGATTGGTTCATGAAAAAATGGTATCAGAGGATCCCTTTTTTATTTGGGGAATCAGGTAGACTGGATATTAGGAATTTAAAGACTCAATAAGTGGGTGTGGGAAGAGTGTCATGAACTCTTGATCAATTTTGATCCTAGACTTTCCAGGGGTAGTATGGGTTTTTGAGTTTTTCTTTTGGTTTTGGGTGAGTGGATAAGGAATGATAATAGAGGTGGACCAGTTTTTCATGGTGGGATTACATGGAGTAGTGACCCACATGGAGCCTAAGTACATGATTCAAGATACTCTTATTGATTGGTTCTTTCTTGGGACATGATCTATGTAACAGCCCGAGATTTTATGAAAAATATTCTTTTTAATTTTATTAATGTCTTGTGTTGTACGCTACACCAAAAGGAGCTTGCACAACACACATCCTTGACTTGCCTTGCATTACACGCAATAGCGACCTTCCTCGATAGCGTGTGTAGTACGCAATACCGAGTTTCACTAAACAACGATATGCTATTATAATATTATTATAACTAGCCGTTATAAATAGTAATAACCACCTTTTAAAATTATAGAAATTTTAGCTCTCAAAATGGACTTCATTTTTGGATTCGGAGTATCGAATTTAGCCTAAGGTGAAATTTTGGTACTTTTCGGATAACTTTCATATTCTGATGAATAGTGAAAATTACTAAATTATAATTAAAAACAACTTTTTTAATCGAAATAATTAATAGTGATAAATTATTAATTTGAGTGGTTTTAAAGTATATTTAGAATATATTTTTACAATTTAATACAATGTTGGTCATTGAATGTAATTTCACATTTAAACCAAACATAATCAAGTGTCAATCTTTTGATAGATATTGTTTCTTAAAAACACGCTATTTGTTTTAACAGCGGGATTTAATTATAAAATTAATTAATGAAACTTCTATGTTATGAATTTGGTAAAATAGATTTCATTTTTTAATTCGTAATATGAAATATAGCTTAGGATGAAATTTTGGCATTGTTCTGAAAAACATCAATTTTTGATGAATAGTGAAACTACTAAGTGGTAGGTTAAAAACTGAATTTTGCATAAAACTTAATTTTACCGCTTCTGTGAATGGAATTTCAAAAATCCGAGAGACACGGTTGATGTATGTAAGTAAAATGTGGTTCAATGAGATGAAAATAATTTTTGGTGAATAGTAACTTTTTACTTTTATTTACCACGGTTAAAAGTAAATAGGGTAATTAAGGGTAAATATGATATTACTATTACCCTAACACATGTCCTAATTCTATTGGATAAGTGTAATTCGACCAAAAACAAACTTAGGAATAAAATATGACCATTTAGGCCCACTTGGGTTAGATTAGGACATTTATTATTAATTTATTTAAAGAAGGGTTAAAATAGTTAAAATCAAAGTTTAATAAGTAAATCATTTTTAATATGGGGTTATACATAAGATAAATTCGACTATAAATATTCATTAGAAAGATAAAAATATTTCCTACATAATGGTATTTTATTTATAATTTTTAGACATTAAATAATTTAATTTATTTATGACACAATGATGATGCAGTAATTATCTTATTAACAAAATATTGACATAATTGATGTTATAAACACCAAAATAAATGTAATTTGAGACTTTTTATGAATTCCAATAATTTTCTAGGTTACTATGATATATTAGTGTTTATTTAATCAACTTGGTTAGAACATATAATTATGTTATGACTTTCACAAAAATCATATATCAAATAGTGTCAAAATTGACACAAAATAGTTTTTAAATCAAATATTATATTATTAATTGTTATTTTATTCCTAAAAATCTAAGGTTCGGCCAAATGACTTATATAAGGATATATATATTAATAATAAACAATTTGGGGTTCGTTTGGCATGTTATAGTAAGTGTATTAACCATATAGTGAAAGAAAACAAAAAGACATGGTAAAAGTTAAATTATTTAACTTAAAGTTAAATCTAATTGATAAGGTTAAAATAATACCCTAAACTTGTCTAAATCCTATTGGTTGATAGTATTTCGACCCATCCCCACTTTAGCTTCGAAATAAGCCCCTTTGGAACCATTATAAACCGATTTTGACTTTAATATAAAATAATATTTTGAGATATTCCTAAGGTGCCCCTCTCCTCCCTTATAAAAGGGCACCTCCTCCCCCTCCTCCTCACACCAATTTGAGCACTCAAGCTCGACAAAACCCTTCCAAAATCCCTTCTCCACTTCCCTAGTATCATCATAGAGGTCCTGTTCTTCTTCAAAGACCATCCTTAGTTCTTTAAGTGGAGGCTAAGAAAAGGCGCGTCAAAAAGAGGTAATATCCATTACCGATCTTTTTCAATTTCTTTCTTCTTCAACTTCTTCTTCTTTAGTTGTTTCATGATAAAGTAATAACATCAGTATTTCTTATATACTGATATGTTATTATAAATATGAAACAACTCTAATTAACCTTCTATCCATCCTACATAAAAAGGAAATCACCGCGCGTGCGTACGTACGAAATACCGTCTCCACGCCGTGGTGTAATCTATTTTCCACCACCACCTTACAAGGATGGGTATAACGGTGTAATGAGAAACTATTTATGATTATTATAAAGTAATATTTATACTGAAATAATATATATATACTCCAATACAATTCCACGATCATAGGAACGATATCATCACTCGTGCGTACATACGGAATACCGTCTCCACGATGTGATGCGACTCGTTCTACATGATCATCATTACATAGTAATTATATAAATGAATTGAATGAATAAATATGATATATGTTACAATAATAACATTCTGGATATAAGTTATCTATAACCTTAAAAGAAGAATAAGAATTTATTCGGCAAAACACGCATAAGAACAAAAGGCAATAAAGACCCGAGTAACAAGTAACAATGAAATATTACTAACAAGAAGCTAAGAATATGACCATATATGATATAATATCAATATGTATGATTCTGTAATAAGTTAATAACATTATTTAAACCATTATACAGGATCTTCGGACACGTACAAAGCAAATCGGACCTAAGGTAAGGGAAAATCTCGCAATCTCAATTTTTATCCGAGATTGTTTATACTTTGGCATTTACTGGGGTGTATTTTATCATCCACATCCATGTTTCCTCAATATGTAATATTATTTCCATCCAACTACAATTTTTTAAATCCAATTTTACCCTTCGGTGAGTTTTTAGTAAAAAATATGAAAGGAATCTTTTGACGTTTTTCGTACGAGGTGCTTTTTGACTTTTCCGACAAAAGTACGAAGAATGTTTTTTTAACTTATACGGCATGAATGGATTTTTAAAACATTATTTCCAAGAAGCTTCCTTTACATTTTTTCAAGTTTATTTTTAATCAACTTCTTTTATTTTAAAGTCGTATGACATGTTATGAAAGGAAAAATGTTTTTTGAAGAAGAAAGGATATTTTCCTCAAGAATGGAGTTCAAGTGTTTTATCAAAATTATTTTCCATCTAAGATAATAAAGGGTTCTGTTTTTATCCCTATTATTACATTGATTTTATCATGTTGTGATGGAATTATTTTTATGAATTCCTTTATCTTATATGAATTGATTTATGATGTCATGATGTTTAAGATTCCCATTTGTATTACATGGGTTATGCAATGATGTATGATTTATGATTTTGTGGCACACATAAGAATGGTATCATTATGAGATGGGTGGGACCTATATCTCCCTCCAATGCATTGGGTAAAGATTTTATATCTCATGAGATAGACATGGCTGGAATGGTAGGTTATACCGGTTCAGTGAAACAGGACTGAAACGAGGGTTACTCGATTCAGAAAGGGACTTTGTCCACTAAGATAGTCTTGGCAATGAGTCTTGACTAACAAGAAATGATTCTCTATGATTATGTGTGATTGCCACAAAGTTTCATGTTTTAAGTTATGATTATTGTGATTACATTTCACTGCCATGATTTATCCCATGTTATGAAATTTGCTCTCTTTTGCAGGTTATGATTTCCAAAATGTTATGTTCTTATGAATATGATGTGATTGATATTTCTTTTGTTTACCCTTACTGAGAATTTGAGCTCACCCTTTTATGTTTTCTTTTCCCCAGGATATAAAGAAAGGTTTTAGGTAAAAAAAAGGGAAGATCTTTATGGGAGATGTTGAAGATCTTTCACCATGATTAGGAGATTACGTTCCGAGTTTCCAAAGACACTAAAATATTACGATCCTTATGTGTGTGTTTTTGTTATGTACTAAGTATTCCGCAAAAGTAATGTAATGTCCATGTACGTCAGGCTTCGGGTCTCTACAGTTGGTATCAGAGGAAAGGTTTAGTCAACCTTTGGAAACTAGGATGTGAAAACGTTAGTGAGATCCCTAGAGATATTTCTAAGGTATGTCTAGGGATGTCCCTACGGTTAAGTATACGTATAGGTTATAGTACTAGAATTACGCTAAGGATCATAGAATTAAACCTAAGATGTTAGATATTGAAGGTACTCCCCCTTTATTATGTTGTTTTCCCTAGCATGATTTTTGCCTCTCACACTATTCTTTTTGGGTTTTAGACGATTGCTGGAACCCGAAGGAACCGTGTTGATCAATGCAATGGACAATGCAATAATTGCCCTCCTGAACAAACAAATGTTATGGGAGATGGAGTGCAAAATCTTATTGCTATACTTACACAAGCTATGAATCATTCTGGACTTCCAAATGAGCAGAGAAGGGAACAATATTCTATTGAGTCCTTCATGAGGCAACGTCCACCTTCTTTCAGTGGGTCTTCTGATCCACTTGTTGCTGAACAATGGATCAGTACCACTGAAAAGATATTTTCAGTTCTTCAATGTTCTGAGCATGATAAAGTCATCTTAGCAGTATATCGTTTGGAAGGTGAAGCTGATCAATGGTGGAATCTTATCAAGAATACGAGGAAAATAGATGAAATTGAGTCCATGGAATGGGACGAGTTCAAGAACTTGTTTTTCAGTAAGTACTTCCCTCGTATTCTTCGAACAAAGATGGAAAAGGAATTTCTGGAGCTGAAGCAAAAGGATGATGAATCTGTTGGTATATACGAAGCAAATTTTACAAGACTTGCAAGGTATGCATCTGGCATTATCATCCAACCTGAAAGTAAAGTTGATCGATTTTTCAGTGGCTTAAAACCAAGTCTTCGAAGGGTATTAGCTATAAGAGACTTTAGTAGCTATGAAGAAATTGCGCGTTGTGCTATCAAGGTAGAAATGGAAGTTTGTGTTACATATCCATCTCATGGTTTTGACAAGAAACGAAAGATGAAGTTCAAGGAGAAATCTCAGAATAATGGTGAAAAGAAGATGAATGTTTCCTTATGCACAAAGTGTGGAAAGAAGCATGGTGGAGATTGTCTTAAAGGGACTAGAAAATTTTTTAAGTGTGGAAAAGAAGGCCATCGAGCAGCTGAGTGTCAAAGTAATGGAAAAAGGGATTCTAATGATGTGAATAAAGCAAACACTGCAGAGAACGCACCACCAACACTTCAATGCTTCAAGTGCAAGGAAATGGGGCATTATGCTAATAAATGCCCTAATCCAAGGGTTAGTGATGATCGACATGAGAAACCGCTTAAGGCAAAGGACAAAGGGAAGTCACATGCGATCACCATTGGCGATGTTGAATATGATAACGATGTGGTGGAATGATTAAGTGTTTATGTAATGGGATTCCAAAATAATGTTATATCATAAAGTATTGGAATATTTATGTATTGGTCTAATGTGGTATTCAAAGTGATTGAGATATTTTTGGAAATAAGATGATATGAGCATAATGAAGGGAAAATGAGAAAACGAAATGTTTAACAGTATTCATGAGCTCATGATTGATATAAGGACTAAGTGATATCATTGTTTGAGTATATAGAATTTTGAGGATTTTGGTATGTGGAAAGAGTTAAATTTTAACTGCATTCATGTTTTCACTAAGGTATTCAAGAGAATACATGATTAAGGACTTTGAATGTTTGGAATGTGACCAACAAAACATATCTTATGATATATGGGGATCAACGATGGTGTTAAATCTCTGGTAATCGTTTTCACTATGTTATGAGAGTGGACTGCAGTATTATGGATAAGCCTAAAGATTGGAATGGATTATGTTGGACATAAGTTAGTATTGTTTAAGGATATAAGTTTTCTCGATATTATTGATGGGATGTTATAGTAATATAGTTTTAGAAAAAGGACAACCTGCAGGACGGGCGACAACCCATCGCGTCGGACAAGGATGTGGGAATAGAACCCACAACCGAAGTGCGACTGGCCTTTATCGCCTACCACTGGCCTACAGGAAGTCCCTGTTTATTAGAAACTAGTTTTATTATATTAAGCAGTATGATATATAAAGTATAAGTCCATTTTAGGAACCATATATTATTAATCTCACTATAGATCGACTTATGTATATAAATTTTGCTAACCTTTTGAGACAGATGGAATGACCCATCATTCTATCACATGATCTGCTAACACTTCACGAATAACAAATTCAACTTCATTTATTTAAGAGATGAAGTGGAAATTGTTAAAGGCACGAACAACAGTGAGGTTGTACCAATATAAAGTAAGTATTTATTCTAATTCACTTTAACTTTAAGGAAACGATCTTGAAAACCAAAAATGTTGTCCTAGTGATCTTATATCTGATGAATCAGATGGTACCTTAGATCGTCACAAATTTATGGCTTTGTGATTACTGGCTTTTCCATATCCATGTTCTCTACCACTCTCCATCAAAACATGATGGTTAGATTTCTCTTCCATATCCATATTTTCACCTATGTGGAAACCCAATGATTAGTTTATTTGGGTAACCGTTATGTTTCATACTTTTGTTTTTAAAGATTGGTTTTGATATTCCTTTTTATGATGTGGGTTTATATTAAATAAACTTTCGAATAGTAAACCATTTATAACCCCGACGAATTTCGAGGGCGAAATTCATTTTAAGGGGGGTAGAATGTAACAGCCCGAGATTTTATGAAAAATATTCTTTTTAATTTTATTAATGTCTTGTGTTGTACGCTACACCAAAAGGAGCTTGCACAACACGGATCCTTGACTTGCCTTGCATTACACGCAATTGCGACCTTCCTTGATAGCGTGTGTAGTACGCAATACCGAGTTTCACTAAACAACGATATGCTATTATAATATTATTATAACTAGCCGTTATAAATAGTAATAACCACCTTTTAAAATTATAGAAATTTTAGCTCTCAAAATGGAATTCATTTTTGGATTTGGAGTATCGAATTTAGCCTAAGGTGAAATTTTGGTACTTTTCGGATAACTTTCATATTCTGATGAATAGTGAAAACTACTAAATTATAATTAAAAACAACTTTTTTAATCGAAATAATTAATAGTGATAAATTATTAATTTGAGTGGTTTTAAAGTATATTTAGAATTTATTTTTATAATTTAATACAATGTTGGTCATTGAATGTAATTTCACATTTAAACCAAACATAATCAAGTGTCAATCTTTTGATAGATATTGTTTCTTAAAAACACGCTATTTGTTTTAACAGCGGGATTTAATTATAAAATTAATTAATGCAACTTCTATGTTATGAATTTGGTAAAATAGATTTCATTTTTTAATTCGTAATATGAAATATAGCTTAGGATGAAATTTTGGCATTGTTCTGAAAAACATCAATTTTTGATGAATAGTGAAACTACTAAGTGGTAGGTTAAAAACTGAATTTTGCATAAAACTTAATTTTACCGCTTCTGTGAATGAAATTTCAAAAATCCGAGAGACACGGTTGATGTCTGTAAGTAAAATGTGGTTCAATGAGATGAAAATAATTTTTGGTGAATAGTAACTTTTTACTTTTATTTACCACGGTTAAAAGTAAATAGGGTAATTAAGGGTAAATATGAAATTACTATTACCCTAAAACATGTCCTAATTCTATTGGATAAGTGTAATTCGACCAAAAACAAACTTAGGAATAAAATATGACCATTTAGGCCCACTTGGGTTAGATTAGGATATTTATTATTAATTTATTTAAAGAAGGGTTAAAATAGTTAAAATCAAAGTTTAATAAGTAAATCATTTTTAATATGGGGTTATACATAAGCTAAATTCGACTATAAATATTCATTAGAAATCTAAAAAGATTTCCTACATAATGGTATTTTATTTATAATTTTTAGACATTAAATAATTTAATTTATTTATGACACAATGATGATACAATAATTATCTTATTAATAAAATATTGACATAATTGATGTTATAAACACCAAAATAAATTTAATTTGAGACTTTTTATGAATTCCAATAATTTTCTAGGTTACTATGATATATTAGTGTTGATTTAATCAACTTGGTTCGAACATATAATTCTGTTATGACTTTCACAAAAATCATATATCAAATAGTGTCAAAATTGACACAAAATAGTTTTTAAATAAAATATTATATTATTAATTGTTATTTTATTCCTAAAAATATAAGGTTCGTCCAAATGACTTATATAAGGATATATATATTAATAATAAACAATTTGGGGTTAGTTTGGCATGTTATAGTAAGTGTATTAACCATATAGTGAAAGAAAACAAAAAGACATGGTAAAAGTTAAATTATTTAACTTAAAGTTAAATCTAATTGATAAGGTTAAAATAATACCCTAAATTTGTCTAAATCCTATTGGTTGATAGGATTTCGACCCATCCCAACTTTAGCTTCGAAATAAGACCCTTTGGAACCATTATAAACCGATTTTGACTTTAATATAAAATAATATTTTGAGATATTCCTAAGGTGCCCCTCTCCTCTCTTATAAAAGGGCACCTCCTCCGCCTCCTCCTCACACCAATTTGAGCACTAAATATCGTCCAACACCTAACAAAATCCCTTCTCCACTTCCCTAGTATCATCATAGAGGTCCTGGTCTTCTTCAAAGATCATCCTTAGTTCCTTAAGTGTAGGCTAAGAAAAGGCGCGTCAAAAAGAGGTAATATCCATTACCGATCTTTTTCAATTTCTTTCTTCTTCAACTTCTTCTTCTTTAGTTGTTTCATGATAAAGTAATAACATCAGTATTTCTTATATAATGATATGTTATTATAAATATGAAACAACTCTAATTAACCTTCTATCCATCCTACAGAAAAAGGAAATCACCGCGCGTGCGTACGTACGGAATACCGTCTCCACGCCGTGGTGTAATCTATTTTCCACCACCACCTGACAAGGATGGGTATAACGGTGTAATGAGAAACTATTTATGATTATTATAAATTAATATTGATACTGAAATAATATATATATACTCCAATACAATTCCACGATCATATGAACGATATCATCACTCATGCGTACGTACGGAATACCGTCTCCACGATGTGATGCGACTCGTTCTACATGATCATCATTACATAGTAATTATATAAATGAATTGAATGAATAAATATGATATATGTTACACTAATACCATTCTGGATATAAGGTATCTATAACCTTAAAATAAGAATAAGAATTTATTCGGCAAAACACGCATAAGAACAAAAGGCAATAAAGACCCGAGTAACAAGTAACAATGAAATATTACTAACAAGAAGCTAAGAATATGACCATAGATGATATAATATCAATATGTATGATTCTGGAATAAGTTAATAACATTATTTAAACCATTATACAGGAGCTTCGGACACGTACAAAGCAAATCGGATCTAAGGTAAGGGAAAATCTCGCAATCTCAATTTTTATCCGAGATTGTTTATACTTTGGCATTTACTGGGGTGTATTTTATCATCCACATCCATGTTTCCTCAATATGTAATATTATTTCCATCCAAATACAATTGTTTAAATCCAATTTTACCCTTCGGTGAGTTTTTAGTAAAAAATATGAAAGGAATCTTTTGACGTTTTTCGTACGAGGTGCTTTTTGACTTTTCCGACAAAAGTACGAAGAATTTTTTTTTAACTTATACGGCATGAATGGATTTTTAAAAAATTATTTCCAAGAAGATTCCTTTACATTTTTTCAAGTTTATTTTTAATCAACTTCTTTTATTTTAAAGTCGTATGACATGTTATGAAAGGAAAAATGTTTTTTGAAGAAGAAAGGATATTTTCCTCAAGAATGGAGTTCAAGTGTTTTATCAAAATTATTTTCCATCTAAGATAATAAAGGGTTCTGTTTTTATCCCTATTATTACATTGATTTGATCATGTTGTGATGGAATTATTTTTATGAATTCCTTTATCTTATATGAATTGATTTATGATGTCATGATGTTTAAGATTCCCATTTGTATTACATGGGTTATGCAATGATGTATGATTTATGATTTTGTGGCACACATAAGAATGGTATCATTATGAGATGGGTGGGACCTATATCTCCCTCCAATGCATTGGGTAAAGATTTTATATCTCATGATATAGACATGGCTGGAATGGTAGGTTATAGCGGTTCAGTGAAACAGGACTGAAACGAGGGTTACTCGATTCAGAAAGGGACTTTGTCCACTAAGATAGTCTTGGCAATGAGTCTTGACTAACAAGAAATGATTCTCTATGATTATGTGTGATTGCCACAAAGTTTCATGTTTTAAGTTATGATTATTGTGATTACATTTCACTACCATGATTTATCCCATGTTATGAAATTTGATCTCTTTTGCAGGTTATGATTTCCAAAATGTTATGTTCTTATGAATATGATGTGATTGATATTTCTTTTGTTTACCCTTACTGAGAATTTGAGCTCACTCTTTTATGTTTTCTTTTCCCTAGGATATAAAGAAATGTTTTAGGTAAAAAAAAGGGAAGATCTTTATGGGAGATGTTGAAGATCTTTCACCATGATTAGGAGATTACGTTCCGAGTTTCCAAAGACACTAAACTATTACGATCCTTATGTGTGTGTTTTTGTTATGTACTATGTATTCCGAAAAAGTAATGTAATGTCCATGTACATCAGGCTTAGGGTCTCTACAATCTACTAAACTATGTGGATGAGTTTTTCATGATCATTATTTCCCTATTTCGGGTGTTTCCATGTGAGTTGTGTGTCAGTTTGGATTTGATTGGTTTGGGTCAATTTTGAAATTATTTTTTTTTTGGAAAAATGTTTTCTCAAAAGTAAAATGGTTTAAAGGTTTTTTTTGTTTTAAAATCATGAATTGGTGTTTAAAAATGGATTTGAAAGAAACTTTTGGTATTTGTATAGTGGCCTTGGAAGGAGGTAGTCCTGAAAATTGGAATATAAATTGTCGTTTTTGAAAGAGGATTTTGGTTTTTTTTGTGATGTTTGAATTATGAGTAGGTTTTTTTAGACAAGGATTATATTTTGGTTGAGTTTTTGTTGATTTTGATTTTGGTTCTGTATTTTTATTCAATTCAAGGTATGCTATCTAGAAAGGTCCCCAGAGTTTCTAGCAAGTCACTTTATGATTTTGGCCTTGCTGAGTGTATCAATGGAGTGGATGAGTTGAGATATTCTTAGTTGTTACCAATTTTTCTATTGTTATCGGGGTCCATTAGAATCTACAGAATGGTTTGGGAAAGTTGGATCTCCCTTTAGATTGTAGGGAACTGTCAAAGCTATGAGAGTGTGTGTAGTTTTGGGTTTGTTTGGAGGTTTGAATTTGGATCAATGTATGGTGATCATCCCATCATCATTTCAAGTTGGGATGCCATGGGAGGTGTTTAAGACCACTTTTATCTAATGTTTCATGCCATAGGAGGTGAAGATAGGGAAAGTGGTAGAGATCGTGAAGGTTCAATATGGTTAGTGGATGGTGAAGGCCTGTGTTTACCACTTCAAGGAGTTGGTTTCATTTTCACTGAAGTTAGCATCATTGGATTAGTTGAAAGCTCATATTTTTTTGGGGTATCCATTCAAAGATCAAGAAGTGGGTTCTCTCATCTAGTGAATTTCAGTTTGAAAGGATGGTCTATGAGGTGTTCTTAGCTGAGTTGGTTTCCAAGGCATGGTCGAAAATAGTTGGTGGTCCTATCCCATTTAGTGCTCATGAAGGTTCCCCATCTGGAGAGAAAGGTGTTATAGAAGAACCTATTCCTGATGAGTCTCCATCATTGGTTCATGATTCTATTATATTGAACCATATTCCCATTTTCTTCTAGTGTGGTCGATTTAGGCATTCAAAGTCGTCTATCCATAATCCTATAAAGGATTTTCATCTATGTGGACATATGGGTCACCTGGAGAAGTTATATAAGTATATTTTATAGAAAATAAAGTTTTTGTTAGAGGATTTCATCTTTTAAATGTGGGGTAGTTGATGATTAAGACATCAGGTCTCCATCCACATGCCTTGGTGTAAAGCATGCACGTAGTCATAAACCATTGGGCGTAGGAGTGTTGTCCCAACTTTTAGTGCTAGGGTGGGAATAGTTATGTTTCCCCATTATTATTTCTTTTCTTCTTGAGAGTTCCATCTCATTTTAAGTTCCATTTTGTTGTAAAAGGTTGGATGATCTTATTTTCTTATAAGAACAATAGTGGTGTTTGTGGATATGAATCCATTGATGGTTTTTCTCATGTGCGATCATATTTCTTGTGAATCAGATTTGATTTATAGTTTTTTCACTTTAAAGATGCTCATGTCTTGTATAATGGATGAATTTTGGGTTGGTTCACTGTCAATTTGAGTTTAATCTATAGATTACCTTTATTATTGGGATTTTTGGTTCATTTGGGAAGTTCTTGGTTCCAGTGTTTGTGTTGTTTGGTATGTGTTGGGAGTTTTGTGGTTGGTCTAATTTGGTTATTTATTAAATGGTGGGGATACACACCATGGATCTTGTTGAGGTTTCTTCCAACATTGGTTGGTGTTGGTTGGGTTCTCAAGGTAGAGATAACCCTCTATTTCTATTTCCCTATGGTTCTCTTCATTGCGGTTTTCTTTATAGTTGGTTAAGTGTGAATTGTGGAGATAAATAGGTCACCTCAAGGTTCATGGTTTTGTTCGGCCTTGTTCGATTCTAAGTTTGAGTTTTGGTTCTCATTTGGCTTGGTGAATTTTTGGGGGAATAAAAATTTTTTGGTGGGGAAAATTTTCACACCCCAACCTTGGATTTTATTTTATTTTAATCTTTTCTTGATGTTGGTTCCTTTGGTTGTGGTTGAGTTTGAGTTCCCAGTGGGAATATTTGAGTTTTTGGGGTTTCTTTGAAGGTTTCTAGGTCTATACATGGTTTGATCATGGTTAACCTAAGTTTTAAACCTAATTGTGCAGCCTGTGAAACTCTTGATAGTGGTGAATTGGATAGTTTGCACATAGTTTATTTAACTGTGTAACCCACTCAAAAAGTGTTATTTTTGTCTCTTTTCCTTATTTTTAAGTGGTGTTTCTTCCCTTGGACACCCCACTCAAATTCCCCAAACTCAGATTCCTCCCATGGAGCTTTTTAGATCCTCCAAGATCCACCAAGTGGATTTTAATGTGGTTTCTTGGTGATTCTTCATCTAGATTTAGAGGTTAGGACTCCCCTCTCTTTCTCCTTTGGTTTTCCTCTATATTCCATTTCTCTTGTAACCCTAGTTGAAATGTTTAGATTATTTTTATACCTAGTTTATTTGGGGGTTTTTCTTTCTTAGGGTTATGAGCCACGGTAGGAGTTCCTTTCCTATAGATTTCATCAAAGTAAAGTTGATTATTCTGCTTGAGGTAGGTATTTACATTATTTTTCTTTTCAAAACATTCCATAGAGGATTGAGTTTTTCTAATTGTTTTATAAATGTGATGTTCTTGCTTATGGTGTGTTAGCACAAAATGTTTTTGGTGTTTCGATGATGTAATGTTAATGAAAATGGCTATTTCAAATGGTTTTTTAGTTATATATATATATATATATATATGCATGTAAGGTTTTTGATAAAATTGAAATTGGTATTTTGAAATACAATTTGTGATTTTGAGAGATTTATTGATCTTTTTTTACC
The DNA here is from genome assembly GCA_963277665.1 of Viscum album. NCBI lineage: Eukaryota > Viridiplantae > Streptophyta > Magnoliopsida > Santalales > Viscaceae > Viscum > Viscum album. The sequence goes on along the minus strand of OY728140.1, from coordinate 1,346,852,798 downwards.
TTTGGTTATGTTTTGGTGGCTTTTTTGTGAATTAAGTTTTTTTTTGGAAATTTTGGTGACTTTTATGATTTAGTTCCCATGTGTGGATGTTGTGATTAGTGGTAAATCTAGGGGTGAATATCTGTTTTAGTTTTGGGTATTTTTATGGTTTATTGTGGATGTTCCATTAGATGTGAAAACATCCATAAGTGTATGTGGTGAACGTATGGATGGGCACACAAATGAATATGTTATTTGATAAAAAATTTCAACTTAAACCTTGGATTTTAAAAAACTTATTTCCCCTACCCCATTTATTATTCAACCCTATTCTCCTCAATTGGTTCCTTCAAACCCTTAGTGTTTTTATAAAGGTCCCCTGGTTTTAAATGACTCAAATGTGGTTCCAAATTTTGCGTTCGAAATCATGACCCATTTGGAACTTTGAGATGTGGTTTGGTTTCTAAATGACCTAAATTCTCATTTGGTAACTTTCATAATTATTGTGTGTTTTTCTCTTGGTTTTGGAAATGAATTTGGAAATGGATTTGGAACTGTTAAATAGAAATTTTATACTTGGTATTTTATAACATTTTTAAAAGTGGTTTGAAAACTCATGTGACGTGTAGGTCCAGTTGGCACTTTATGAATGGATAATTGTGAGATGGGAACCTCTATGGTAGACCCTCCATGGATAGGGTCATTTAATATATAGTTTCAGTGTTTGGGTTAGTAAAGCATAGTGATTACGGGTTTCAGCTTGAGCCACACATGCGAGGACCTCCCCATTCACCATGTACTATTATCATGCGATTCTTAGGTATTATCTATGGGGTCAAGTGAATTTTGATTATTGATACTAATGAGATGGGTTGGTACCCCAATATTTTTTGAGATTATAGGTGGGACATGCCACTAGATTAGATAGTTTATAGTGTTTAGTTGGTTATTGACTATGGAGCTACGCCCTATTCCAAAAATTGAGTCTAAACTAATTACGTCCAGGTATTTCTTCTAGAGATGTTTAGAAAATGACCTTGATTACTATTTTTATGTTATATTTTATTATGTTTCACCTATTTTTCCTATAAGATTAGTTTTTGCCTGCTTTTATTGTGTCATTTATTATCATCATATATTTTTTATCACCTGGTTTGGTTTCCTCTTTTAAAATTTTATTTTTAAACTGGGTCTTTAAAATGGAAATCTATTTTGAAAAGGGAATTCATGTGAATGTTATTTTAAAAAGTGATTTTTTCTTGGAATTATGTGTTTGGTTCTTTAAAAAGATAAAACTCTATTTTATAAATGTATTTCAACTCAATGTTCATGGAATGTTTTGAAAAGGTAAATGTATATATTATGTGGTGATTAACTACTGAGATGTTATGATCACACCCCACTTGTGCCACTCAACATTGATATACCAGATATATTTTTTAGGTTCAGGTTTCTGGTTTGGTTGTGCCTTTGGAGTGGAATGGTATGTGGATGGTGGTGACCAAGTGTTCCTATGAAGATCCTATCATTCTGGTGGGTTCGTTTTAGTTTTTTTTTGTAGTTTTTGTTTTGTTCAGTTGTGGTTTTACATGGATTCTTTTGATGCCTTTATTGATGTTTAGTTTTTATTAGTTGTGATGCATGATATATTATTTTTATTTGATCCTAGATGTTTATTGGGAAAAATCATTCCCACTATGATAACTTTGATTCCTAGTACTAGTCGCTAGCCTGGGAGGATCAGGAATGCCTCTCAGGCCTTATCTTGGACCGGGTTGGGTGCCAGGTTGGATGGGAATCTGGCTTGGTTCATGAAAAGTGTGAACCCAAGTCCTTAGAACATAGGAATAAGGATTATAGGAACACCCCATGAGTGAACCCCCCAACATTTTCATCAAAAAATCCCTATAACAATAAGCCTATGGAGAAGAGGAACACCCCCTGAGTGAACCCCCCGATAATAAAATGGATGATGGCCCTAAGATACACCTCCCACCTAAATAACCAAGTCTTACCATGTGCTACATTTCTCATACCATTTCATATAGTTTCAAATTTCACAAACAATTCCAAATAACCCAAAATTCTATCAAAAGCATGCTTTGGAAACAAATTTCCCAATACATTTCAGAATGCATTGAAAACACCAACTTATTTTGTCAAAAAAAGTAAAAAATAATATTTTATAAAAAATAAATCTAAACACATAAAACAATCATTCCAATTAATTTATAATATCAATTCATAAAAATTAGATCAATGCGGTTCCTCCAATGTAGGATAGACACGAAACTACCTACCACATACTCAAGTCAAACACTACCTGCAGTGGGATCCAACAACACCAAAAGTAATGAAAATACAAAAAAGAGGTATTAACAATGATTCCCATGTATTATAATCAAATCCCAAAACAAAAAGGGTTGTTTTAGATGTTAGGTCACAAATACATTAAGAACCACGCATGCCACACCATGGATAAAGTAAAGACTATCCCCTGGGAGAAGATCAAACAACAGATCTAGAAGGATAAAAAAATAATCATCACATGATCAACTAATCAAAAAATATATCCCAATATTGCAACCGCAACAAGTGAAATTAAGAATCAGAAAGGATGTTTATCTGGAGAGAAGTGACTTGACCACCATGGAGATCAATCATCAAACAAAACGATCAGAATGAGGAGGATCCGGACAAAATATCAAAGAACCTAGGGTTTGAGGAAGGGAGAAAAAAGTTGAATGGGTTAGGATTCAGGATTGCAGCACATAAAACCTACTATGCATGAATGTTTTATATCATAAACTGTAGATTTATGGTGTAAAATCCCCATAATACACATATGTTGAAAAATACACCATCTTTGGTTGATTTATCTCAGATGGCATATTTATGACATAAAAAGTTGGTTTACAGCGTAAATGGATTTATGATGAAAAAAAATTCATGGCTTGTATCCCATGATATATTTATTTCATAAATAGATTTGTATGGTTTAAAATGGTCCAACATGCTGCAACTTGCCCAGGCTCTGCTAAAAGGCTCCCAAAACATTCTTAATGCCCTTAAACCAGAGAATCACACTCTTAAAAATTAAAAAGATCATATATTAAAATTTAGGATGTTACATACTCAATAAAAATTTAATGATTAATTCTTAGAAAGTAATCATGAATTTTTAGTAAAGACGTTTTATTCTTTAAAATACATTTTCTTCAAAAATGGTTTTTATATTTTTTTGTGAAAAAATATTATAATTAATTTATAGAACTTTTAGAAATTTTAATTGATAAAAACGATATAAATATTATTATAATCATGTAAAAATTATCTTATATTTAGTTTTTAGGGTTTTTCTAAAAATATTTATTTTCTAGTGAGCAGTGAAAAATACTAATTTTATTTGAAAATTTCAGTTTAGTTTCAATAATTTAAAAAGTTTAATTTTGTTTTAAAATGGGTTAAAATTAAAATTAGTTATATTATATTATTAAAAATCCAATTAAGTTTATTGTAATCAATTTTATGATTTAATTTGGTATAAAAACATTTTTATACTTAAAATGTATTTTTTTTTAAATTATTTTTCATTGTATTTTGCGTTTTTTTCTTAAATTAATTTTTTACACTTATAAAAATTGAATATTGAAAAATGGATTCCATATTTGGAATAAAGATGTAATTTTTTTTAAATAGAACCCTTTTATTTTTTGTTTTTATGAATAGTAACTATGATAAATATTTGTCACCTCGGTAAGGGAAAAAGGGTAAAATAAGGTTAAAACCATTAGATAAGGTCTCAAAATCAACCCAAAATTATCCTTTATACTATTTTATGGATATAGTATATCCATGTATATATATTTCTCAAATATATGACAAATTGGTCCTGTTTTTCTTCAGTTGTGACCTTTATATTAATTTAAAGAAATAATAAATAAAAAATGTCACTCTCTTGAATTTAATATCTCTAAAATTTTTACATAAGGATAAAAATAGGATAATTTTTGTTATAAATTTTTATTTTAAATATAAATTATTTTTTATCATAGAAATTTATTTCTAATTTTTATTGATTAAATAATTATTTTAAATGATTACACAACGCTGATATAGTATTTATTCAATTAATAGAAAAATAAAATAAATGATTTTAAAAATACTAAAATTAATATAATTTGGGTAAATTATTGTGTTGCATGAATTTTTTAGATAAAAATAACATATTATATATGTGTTAAAGGTTTATATTTTAATTCCATTATTGTTAGGTTGTTTTCAAAGTCAAATTATGCGAACAGTTCTTAAAATGACAGTAATAGTATTTTATGAAAAAAATATTTTATTAAATTATTTAAAAAACATAACAAAAAACTTTAAATAGGACAATTAGAATGATATAGGTTCTAAAATTTGATCCCTTGTTCATTTGTGAGACAATTGTTACCTTATAAGTAAAATTATAACCCTTGAATATTGAAAAAGGTGTTACCACGATTATGATTAAACTTTTTTAATAAATGGGTTAAACCAAAAGATAAGGTTTAAAATGACACTAAAACCTGATATAATTTTAGATATGTTTTAAATGTTTATATTTTAATTTTATTTTGTAATGATTTTTTCTAATTCAAATTATGTGAATAGTCCTTAAAATTAAATTAATGGTTTTTTATGATAAACACATTTTACTAAATTATTAAAAAATCATAAAACATTGAAAGAAGACAAATAGGATTATAAAGGGTCTAAAATTTCATCCCTTGGTTATTTATTATCCAATTTTCAACTTATAAATAAAATCATAACCCTTTAAGATTGAAAATTTGTTACTAAGGTTAAGATTAAAATTGGTTAACCAAGGGGTTAAACCAAAAGATAAGGTTTAAAATGACACCAAAACCTATATAAATTTCATTTTTTGGGATATTTTGAACTTAAAATATTTTTTTTCAAATATTTTTCCATTTGGAATCATTTTTCATGATAATGGATTAATTATATTTTAATCTTTTTAGAAATTCTAAGTGTGTCTTTTCCCTCCCTTATAAAAGGACACCTCTTTCTCTCAATTATTTACACCACTTTGAGCTATAGAGCTCAACTAAACCCTACCCATTTGTATTATAAAATTCCCTATCAACTAATTATTGGTTTTATTCTTTTAAAAATACCATTACATGGGTATTTAATAAGGAATATAAAGGAAGTATACCGAAAAAGTGGTAATCATATTTACCGACTTTCAAATTTCTTTCTTCTTATACTTACTATAAATTTGTTATTCCCATAATAAAATAACAACTCTAGTATATTTAATATAATGATATATTATTTTTATTATGGTATAACCATTTTACATATTTTTCCATCCCATGAAAATCAAAAACATCACTCTTGTGTACATATGACTTACCGTCTCCATGTAGCAGTGTAATTTTTCTTTCATTGCCACTTTATTTGGATGGTTATAAATTTGTAAATAATGAATATGTATGATATTTATTAAATAATTATGATTATTTTATTGTAATATCATATCTAACTTCTTACCTTCCAATCCATTTGAAAACGATAATGTCACTCATGCGTACGTGTGGACTATCACCTCCATGAAGCTATTTGGTCAGATTTTCATTTCCTCTTTACATGGAAGGTAATAAGGATAGTTTTAATGAATATATATTATATTTATATCATGATTATAATTATAGATGTTATGGAACCAAGATAAAAGTACAAGTACTGAAACTACTAAACAAAAACTTCTATAAAAAATGAAATTTTTAATACCCATAAACAATAATTTTAAAAGGAATTATTAATAAATGGGTGTTGAAATATTATAAGAGGATCATATAAGATATTGTAATTATGAACATTATTATTTTATATAAGTATAATATATTTAAATTTTTTATATAGGATTTTAAAATCACTCATGATTCAAGTCAAACCTATGGTAAGGGGTTTCTTAACTTAATTTCCATTCATTGGGTTATACTTCTACTTCATTGACTATGTTATGCCATAATTAAGTGTAAAATGACCTGAAATTGTATTATGCTTCTGTTGAAGATCCTTTCGTCACAAAATCTAAAGATTGGAAAAGGGGATTATCTTATCACAAATTGATTCATCCTTTGAAGAAAATATCAAAAATTGACAAAGGGATGAACTAGGAGAACATTGCCCATAGGTCGCGCAAGTTCCCTCATAGTCGCGCAAGTCTACTTTCACGACGCATGATGGTCACGCAAGTGACTTGCGCGACCTAAGTGATAACCGCCCGGGGTCTTCTTCTACCTATAAATAGACCCTGTGGGCCCCCCATTCAAAAGGAGGGTAATTTTTCCAGAAACTCATATTTGAGCTCCCGGCGCCCTAGTATCTTCTCAAAGCTTCCGAAACACTTCTAAGGTAATTTCTTACCTAGAATAGAAGATCTAAAGAGGGGGAGGAAGGCCTAAGTGTTGAAACTCATCAACACTTGCGTGCCTGAGTGGCCAGCCCTTAAGGAAAAATGCCACACTTGCGCGCCGCCTTACTCCTTCAATAGAACTTCTGCGCCCCTCTTCAGGAATAACCTCAAGAGGATTCCAAAGGCTTTAACCAAGAGTCGCTGAAGTATTACCCTGCTGGTTAACCGTCGCGAAAGTACCCATGTGTCGTGTAGGTATACCTGCGCGATCGGGACTTGCGCGCCCACGCAGTACTTGCGCGCCTATCAAGACTTGCGCGCCTCTGCCTCCATGGATGCCCTTCTTTCCCATTTCACCCCTCTTATTTCATTCCACCTCTCCTATTCAAGATTCAGTCTTCAAGACACTCTTCAAAGCCATTTATGGCATGATTTTTTGATTTTACATCCTTATTTGAAAGGAATTATGTGGAATAACTCTCAAAATCTAGTGATTTACACATATTTATGTCACTAAAGATTGAGATTTCATTCATTCAACCTCATCCTTTATGATGAGAGAACTCATTAACCTGGGCATCCTCTTTAGGAGTAAGCCCCAATCCCCTAATCTGGGCCTCCTTTTTAGGAGTAAGCCCCAGTCCCTTAATTTTTCAAGTCTCTTAACCTGGGCCTTCTTTTCAGGAGTAAGCCCCAGTCTTAATTTTTCTTAACCAGTCCTAAATTACCTTTGATCTGGGATTCCTTTTCAGGATTAAAACCAAATCATAAGTCCTCTCCTAATTTGGGCCTCCTTTTCAAAAGTAATCCCCAAGTTAGAGTATTAAAATCTCCATGAAGCACATATACCTTTATAGGCCCTGTTCCTGGATTTATTCCCTGAATTAAATCCTAATCTTCATTTATCTGGGCAGTAATACATACATAAGCCCCACATTATTTCTTATGATTTCATCTTTCATGGCATAATTGTCTGATTTTTACCAATACCTCTTGTTTCTCACACCGATCATGACTCACGTGAGCTTAGAGTGTAAAAGTAATTATGAAATCCTTCTTTGAGCCATCAATCATAAACATCATACTCCCTTACTCGAACTACGTGGGTTTTGATTCCTTTTCTAAACAAAGGATACGTAGGTAGACCGTCTGTGGGTTCGATCCCAACTCTGAAATAATCCATGTCCTTATGAATGACAATAAACTTTAAGTGCCCCACTGAGTGGCTTTAAAACCGGCATGGTCATCATAATGACTAAGAGACTTCTATATAAATGTGTCGAAGGGTACCATTGACCAAGAATATCTAATAAATACAGATGATTCTCTATCGACGAAGAACCTCGAATACATATAAAAGATTCTCTAAAATTCCTACATATTTTATCATTTATTGTCAGATCTGAAGGAAAGCTCATTTTATACTTGGTAACATAATAAGGATTCATGAATATAACTTAAATCTATGAAGAGAGTTTTGGAGAAGACAATAATTCCCCTCAAAAAGGTGTGATGAGTCCGACCTCCCATCCTCTCGACCAATGCAAATTCATAAACCTCATCAGTCCATAAACTAATGAGCACCTACCTTTGGAAAGTAGGTCTGAATGGATGTGGAATCATTGGATGTTTCTGGTTCTACGAACAAACCCATTAGAAACCGATCGGAATATTTGAACCTTCAATCAAAAGGAGGTCATTCCCGAAATCCGAGGGAAACAAAAATGGTGAACCCGACGTGAATCCTTAACCAAGTTAAAATAATGTTTTACCCATTTGTTAGGCTCTTATTTAAAACTCAATGAGAGGGCCAACAAAAACAATCATTGACAAATGTGCTCATCCAAAAGATGTAGTGTCTGAATTTATCTTGATTACATATGTTATATCAAACATGCACTCTTTTCCAAGATCTTCTGCATTTCTAGAATGGCTGCTCTCAAGTTCACACCCGTGAATACTGCTACTGCAAATGCCACTTCCGCTACTCCTGCTGGATCATCGTCTGTTCTAAGGACGATATCACCTACTCAGCATCTTCAACGCGGGGTATCAAACACGCTGGTTAAGGAGTACCGTCAACAAGCTACCATCCCAACTCTGGAGGCTTTCCAACAAGCCCTCCAAGTAAACAACTCACATCGGTCATCCGAACAACGACGACCAGTGATCAAGAAGCAGGCAGTGCTGACTACCGTCTCCAACCGTTTCGGGTCATTATCCCCAGAACGCAATCACCATTCGCTCCCTTATTCTTGGGAGGTGAATGAGTAGGTCCCTCAGGGCCTTAATTCAAACAGACAGGAGTCCTTCGTAAGGGCTCTCACCAACAATCGCCGCCAGACTCGTGCGACAGTGCGCCCTCAACATGATGAGGGTACCGACTCCAGGCGTTTGGCTCAGGTTCCTCGAACCTGAGCAAGCAAGACGAACCACCAGAGGCGGAATACGGTCAACAGTGAGAAGATTCTCATCTCTGCCATCTCCGGAGAAGTCCACCAACCTAACTTGGTGGCAAGCAATGAGCGAGGACATACACCTTCCCGTTTTAATTCCGCTGTCCAGTAGACTCGTCTGGCAGCATCACGCCAATCCCGCCTGGCAATTCTGGCGGAGTACTATAGGTAGGAACATACACCTATTTATACATCATCAACTAGTCAGCAGGCTCGTCTGACTACATATGATGGATCTCGTCAACCAAATTTGGCGAAGTGCAATCAGCAGGCACATACACCTGTTAGTATTAATCAAGCTTACCAACAGTCTCGCTTGGTAGCATTCAGAGAAGTTAGTCAGAAAGCCCCGAAAACAAATAGGAGGCAAACTCAACTCTCTGACCCCACACTTGAGTACTGTCAGGATTCACTGACAGGAAAAGGAGGACAGGAGCAGGCACATACACCTGCTCCAAGCCTGGAATGGACGTATATTCCCGTTCCGGCAGCTGAAGTCACGAAGCATATTCTATCAATGGTGAAAGAGAAGAAACAAATCCCTGCTCATATTCTGGATGCTTTCCAGGATATTATAACAACTTCAGCAGCATCTCAGGGAAAGACACATAAATATATCCCTACCAGTGGAGTGACACATCAACAGTTCACTCTAGAACAGACACACACATATGTTCCAGTCCAAGAGGGTTGTGTGGCATACTCCCCCATATCATATGGACAACCAAGTCAGGCACATACACCTGATTTGAGAGGAGATCGTCAGCCTAACCTGACCATATTTCCTGATTAGGCACATACACCTGCTCAGAGCAGCCACTTTCGTCAACAAGTGGTTTCCAAGGTGAGTAAGAAGGCGTCTAAGAAAAAGACCCGCCCAGCACAGTCAGGAGATCAAGTGCCAATCTGTAACAAGGCCTTGCTCGATGCTGGAGTTCTTGAAGCCCTCAGACAATTATCTGTTGGAATTCAAGATTCTACTCCCTCAGTTCCCAATAGTGGGAACATTAATTCCGAAAGTCTTCAACAGACACTTCCTAATGAAGGCTTGCTTCATGACAATTCGGTCGATCTCGAAGTTTCATCTTCAGATGAGAGCCACAGGAACCCTCTGTGTGGTCAGAAGAACAAGGAGCAAGAGATCTCATCTTTTTCTGTAACCCATTATGGTGGTCCTCCCCATGATGATAAATTTCTCTGTGAAAGCCCTCTCCGCAGTAGTGATGCACATTGCCCGGAAAATTCTCCAGTGGACAATGTAGTGCCGAGAAAGCCCTCTTATCTTGAGACACTTGAAAATGTTAAACTAGTCATGTATGAAGCTTCATCTCTAGCAGGTGAAATACTTTCTCATTCAGAAGATAGCCCAGAGTGTAGGTCATTCTCTGAACCACCCCTAAGTCATGCATCTTCTATTTTGATCAATGATTTCTCTACCAATCCTGTTGAATCTAATGAAGCAACAAGGAAACACCAACTCTGGTCAAATCAGGTAGAAGAATCTTCATCAAATGATAAAGAGGAAATGCTGAACATGAGAAAACAACTGGCGAAAGGTGAAGTGCCAGTCATGTTTTGGCCTTTGGCTGACTCTCATTATAATATTCCAGAAATGTTGACGAAATATGAAATTCATGATATTCGTCTCAACATATGGAAAACTCTTTGTCAGTTGAAAAAGAAAGTATTATCTTATTATGAATTTGAAAATAATCTTAAGATAATAGAAGGGTTACAACGTTAGATTGATTTGGCGTCTCTATCAGTCTCTCGATATCCGAAGGGTGAAAAGCAGCAGAGAGCCCTTCAACGTCCATGACTTGGCGCACTAAGAAGATTGCGTCAGTTAATTTCCAATGCCCCATCTAGTATTCGTGTTAGAGGATGGGGTGTTCATGGAGCACTGCATTTCATGGTGCTCTCTGGTCAGCAAAGCCCGCCGAAAATGGTCTCATGCAATGTTATTGCCTATAACCGGACACAATCAATGGGCTTTGTTTGTAATCAAAATCTTGCCCAAGAATAGGCTTCAACTAGTTCCTCTCAAAATCAAGAATACAGAGAACAAGTTGTTGAATTACTCTTGCATCAAGCAAACGAGAATATTAAACAGGCCTCTCGTTTGGAGCAAGCACGTCACCAAGTGAAAGAAGTGTTAGAAATCATCCAACGGTCTTTTGAACCAGGTGATAAAAGAGGATATAGGTTAATGCATCCAGCTAATTTCCAGACTAAGGTTCGCAAGATCAGGAGGAATTTCAAGAAAGTCTCAGACATAGCATGTCAAGAACCACCCCAGCTCGCCAGACTAAGGACTCTTTTAAACCAACCCTCGGAATCAACAAATAGGATTCAAGGAGTTGAGCGAGAACAGCAGGAACAGCCCCAGTCCACTGGACTGTGGACTTTTTCAAATCATCAATCCCCTCCTCAGAGAAAGTCTGTCTTTTCTCGATTGGGGAAGAAACCTCAAGAGGAAAAAAGAGCCAAATTATCAGGAGATTCCCTCCAAATTACGGTTCGTCAAGAAGTTCATGAGGGATTGAATCAACAAAAGGCAATGTATCATCAAAGACATGAAAGAAGACAATATCACAGAAATGCAGATAGAAGGGATGTGATGAGTTATGCATCAATCAATGTCATCAATGTCGTTATTGCTGATCCACCAAATGAAGCTCACTCAGGGGACTTAGATGAAGAGGTTCCTGCTCAAGAAGATGTAAGAACCGACACAAATGAAGAAGACGTGCGTACACAAAGTCAAAGGATTACTCAGAACCTAGGTAATCCTTCGATTAACCCACTTCCCCATCTCTGAAAAGGATCCAACAAATGGAAGGGAAAGAACCAGGTCACATATCCTTCCTCTGGAGAAGGTCAATCTCTCTCACTAGAGCAAAAGTTTGCACAACAAGAGGAAGAAATGAAGGAATTAAGAAGGTTGAATGCAGAACTACTTCAGAGTAGTCTTCTTCTTAAGCATGCTGGAGTCAGTCAGCCAAAGGAATTTGTTGCAGCTACTGAGACGGATCAAGAATATCCTCCTCTATCAGTGCACCCTCATAGGTCTAATCCTATGGGTCAATTGCAACAACAGTTAGCAGTGCTACCATCAGTTGCGGCACCAATCACCATATCTTTCCAAGCTCCAGTCATTGAACCTACCCAAGTCCAAGTTCAACTGGATGTTTCTCAAAAGTTAATAACTACTATTGAGTCATTAATAGCTCGGTTAGAAACTATGGAAGGGAAATGTGTGCAAGTTCAACCAGAAAAGAAAGTTTACCCTGAATTGGTAGATTCAATTTCTCCTCCATCCAGTTTTGGGAATCCTGTATTCCCTATTTTTAATGGATCAAGTGATCCTGAACAGCATTTGACGCATTACGTGTCTTGTTGTGATCCCATGATGGGAACTCTGGAACAAAAAGAAGAAGTGAAACTCATATGCTTCGTGCGAACCTTTCAAGGACCAGCTTTTGTTTGTTATACAAGATTGCAATCCCGGTCAATTACCGGATGGGAGGATCTTCACCAAAAATTCCTCCTTCAGTTCAGCTCAACTTTTCCAAAGACAACAATTTTTGATCTTACAAACTGTAAGAAAAGGGAGAATGAAAGGGTCTCTGATTTCATTGCTCGATGGAAGGGATTAATATATTTCTTGAGTTTAGAACTCCCTAAAGAAGAATTGTTGCCAATCTGTGTGGAAAATATGCGTGACGAATTACGCATGCCATTAATCCCTGTAAAATACACAAGAGGGTTTCGAGACCTTACTTCAATCGCTCAACAGATTGAAGATTCCCTTATACAGGCTAAGGCTAAATCTCGTGTAATTCCATCAGCTCTAGGAAGGAGAATGGGTAAAGCAGAAACTGCTACAGTTATGCTTAAACAAGAACCTGTATCTGTTTCTACCTCAAAACCTTCATCTTCTCGAAGGGCTCCACCTTCTGAGCGCCAACAACAAAGGCCTTTTCGTCCAGATGATCAACGAGATCAAAGACGAAAAAAATTTGAGGATATAAAGAGAAAAACATACTCTTTCCAAAATGAATAAGTTCCTGGTTATTTCATTTCGGCTCTGGAAAACAATTTGGTTCAATTGCCAATGCCCAAGAGGCCAAACAAGAAAGGAGATGAAGACCGTTCCAATTATTGCCCTTTTCATCAAATGTTGGGGCATCACATCCAAGAGTGTTTTGTCTTCAAAGATCTCCTGCAAAAGATGGTCGACTCGGGACAGGTCACATTGAAAGGCTCCTTAGCCTAGGTAGCATGTGTCACCGCTATAGTTCCAGAGGAGGAAGATGAATGGAAAGAAGTCAAAAGCAAAAATGCACAGAAGTATGATGATTGGATGGTCAGAAAGACAATCAATCAAACTCATGCTATTTTGCGAACACAATTAAAGAAACCAATTGTGTCTTCTGCCATGAATGTTACGACAAACCCTCTTCGTCAGAGGGAAATTCCTCAAAGAAACGGCATGATTCAAAGAAAGAAAAAGAATCAGAAGAAGATGAGTATGTGTCAAAGCCTAAGTTGTCTTTGACTTTGGTGGATTTCATGCCATCTACTTCAAATCCACGGGCACCACCCCACCAAATGGCACAACCTAAACAGGTTAATCAGGCAGAGTCTTCATCAGATGAAGAGTTAATATTTGGTTCTGTTAATATGATTCAATTAACAGATCCATATTCCAGTCGCAGTTTCGATTTCAATGAGCCTGAATTCCCTGTATCAAACAGAGGAATCAGAGGCAGTTCTAGGGGCTCAGGATACAGGGGAAGACGTGGATCTTTCAGAATCCACTATTCCAATTCTACCCCTTCTAGAACTGTATACGCAGCAGAAACTCATGGTAGAGCTCTTCAGCGAGCACAGAAAGAACAAGCAAGTTCTTCTACCAATAGAAAATTCAGTCCTGGCACAGTTATTTTGGAAGACCGGTTGAAGGTTCCATATTCTTCCTCTCAGCAAGTAAATGGATCTAATCGGTCTAATCTTCCAAAACCAGGAATATTGCCAACTCTTATCCCAATAAAAGATGCATCAACTTCCAAAGAATATGCTTCCAAGGTACCTGCTAAACCACATATTCCTATTGGGAAACGTAGACCTCTGGATCAAAAGTATGATATATTGAAACACTTGGCCCAAGTGCCAGCCAAGTTATCAATTCTGGATGCTCTGAATCTGTCAAAAGATCTTCGGGAAGCACTCATCGAGGCTTTTTAAAGTCCTCAGGAGTTTGAAACTGAAATTGTTGCAGCTGAAGTCTATCACATAGAGAATAATCCTGTAGAATTCCATGTAATAATATCTTTTACTGATGAAGATGAATATGATGTTGTGCATGGACATATTAGACCATTGTACTTTTCTGGAAAGGTCAATGGCGTGGATGTTCGAAGATCTTTCATTGACAATGGTTCAAGAGTCAACCTCATGCCCATTCGTACAATTCGTCGATTGGGCCTCACGGAATCTGATTTATCTCCTTCTACCATGATGTTACAAGGATATGATAAAAATGAATAAGAACCACTGGGTGAAGTTACACTCAAAACTCATTTTGGAGATCTTGTATCCAATTCAGATTTTATGGTTGTTGATCAAGACTCAGCCTTCAACATCTTACTTGGAAGACCCTGGCTAAATCAACATGCGGCTATCCCTTCATCATACCATCAATGTCTCAAATATTGTTTTGATGGTCATGTTGGGACATTGTATGGTGATAAGTCCCTGTTTAAGACATGTGAGTCTCAATACATTGAGGTGGAATTCTATCACATGAAGCAAAGGGATAAATTCATAACAAAGGAGATTACCAAAGTTAATGCTCCATATAGTTTGGAAAAAATTCCAGTAAATCCATTTACACATGTGAGTACGGATTATGTGTTTCCTATCAGTCAAATTGACAAGATAGACCCAAATCAAAATACTCTTATGGAAAGATCCATAATGTCAATTACGACAATTGAGCCAGACAACATGGGAGAAATTGGTAATCTACCAATCAGTGATGAAAGCACAAATGGTGATGTCTTCATTTCATATACTGAAATCCAACAAGTCCATGCTTCACCAATTAGTCCAGAAGAAGTTATAGCAATATCATATGTGAACAATGATGTCGATTCTCAATCCATCATCTCCTCTTTATTACCCAAAGAAGACCCTTCGTCATCAATCGGGTCAGAAATGGAAGCTTCTTCTTCAAGATATGCAAATTTTGACATCTCTTCAGATCATGAGAATTCTACTTTATCTTCTACTATGAAAGTAGAAAAGGATGAAATAACACATGATGAAGAATAAGAGGAAGATCTCAGAGATGCTCCTCCAGCATTTGAAGAGGGTATCTCTACCATTGTGGATGAACTCAGAGAAATAAATCTGGGTACAAAAGAAGATCCACGCCCCACTTTAATCAGTGCGGCCATGAATCTTGAAGAGCAAGAGATGTATATTTATTTTCTAAAGAAAAATAGAGATAAATTTTCTTGGAACTAAACAGAAATGCCCGGGATTGATCCGGATGTTGCTACTCATCATTTGGGTTTACCAGAAGAACATCGAGGATTTAAGCAAGCCGCTAGAAGAACACACCCAACTTATGCTTCCAAAATTGAAGCTGAAGTGGATAATATTATCAAAGCTAACTTCGTCAGAGAAGTTCAATATCCCAAATGGTTGGCTAATATTGTCCCTGTAAAGAAAAAGAACGGACAAATTAGAGTTTGCATCGATTTTAAAGATCTTAATCGGCACTGTCCTAAGGATGATTTCCCAGTTCCTATTACAGAACTTCTAATTGATGAACCAGCTGGCTATGAAGCACTTTCCTTCATGGATGGATATTCTGGATATAATCAGATCTGAATAGCCTCAGAAGACGAGGAATGTACAACCTTCAGATCCCCTCAAGGTGTGTTTTGCTACCGGGTAATGCCCTTTGTCTTAAAGAATACAGGTGCAACTTATCAGCGTGTCATGCATCGTATCTTCAAACCCTTCTTAGGGAAGTGTGTTGAATGCTATGTAGACGATTTTGTAGTTAAATCCAAACAACGTTCTAATCACTTGGCTGATTTGGAAGTCATATTCTCCAAGCTTCGACAACATAATTTGAAGATGAACCCCTTAAAATGTGATTTTGGGGTAACCTCAGGAAAATTTCTCGGCTTTGTTGTACGCCATCGTGGTATTGAAGTCGATCCTGAGAAGACCAAGTCAATCCTTGGCATGTCACCTCATCAAAATTTGAAATAATTAAGAGGACTTCAAGGAAACTTAGCCTATATTCGGGGTTTCATCGCCAATTTGGCAGACAAAATTTTACCCTTCACCAAATTGATGAAGAAGGGAGTCACTTACCAGTGGACTGAAGAATGTCAAGAAGCATTCGATATTCTCAAGAAATACCTCTTGAGTCCACCGGTACTCATGCCACCTGTTAAAGGAAGACCACTTATCCTCTAGGTGACAGCTCTAGAGCGATCATTGGGTGCCTTTTTTGCTCAAAAGAATGATGTTGGGAATGAAAACAGCCTTTACTATCTCAGGAGAACCATGATTGAAGCAAAAACCCAGTATTCAAGTATTGAGAAGTGCTTCCTGGCATTAATCTTTACAGTTCAGAAGTTGAGACACTACCTGCAACATCACGAGGTCCAATTGGTATCTCGAAATAACCCACTCAAATTTATCCTTAGTCGTCCAATGCTTACAGGACGTCTGGAAAGGTGGGAAGTTATTTTGCAGCAATTCGACATTCAGTATGTGTCTCAAAAGGCGATAAAGGGCCAAGCTCTGGCTGATTTCCTAGGTGAACACCCTTCAGTGGAAGATACATCTTCAGATATTGAACTCCCTGATGAGGAATTCTTCTCTATTCAAGAAAGACCTCAGGCATGGGAAATGTATTTTGATGGTGCTTCCAGAAGTCCGACAGGGAGGAAAATGGAAAATCCTAAATTCAACAAAGTTGGCTTAGGAATTGTACTCATTTCTCTAGAAAAGGTAGTGTTACCTTATTCCTTATTATTGTGGGAAGGTGGTACCAATAATGAAGCAGAATACCAAGCTCCCATCGTAGGCTTGGAATTAGCGCTTCAAGCACAAGTGAATCACTTAAAGGTGAAAGGTGATTCAGACCTGGTAATCAAACAAGTCAATGAGGATTATGCCATCAAAAAAGAAGAACTAATCCCTTTGTATGATTACATCAGAGAGTTAATGGTGTAATTCCCTTTGGAACTGACATTTTCTTATGTCCCAAGATCACAAAATGCTCAAGCTGATGCATTGGCTAATATAGCCACAACTCTGGCAGATCCAAATCGGGATGAGACAACCATCAGTATTGCCCACCGTCGTGAAATTTCACATTATGTTCGAATCAGAATAGAGGAAATTAATGAAATTTGTCCCATTACTGAACCGTATGGTCATACTACAAGATGGATTTCGCCTATCAGGGAATACCTTTAAAATGGAACACTTCCATCTGATAGAGCTGAGAAAGAACAAATTCGGCGATGTGAGGTTAATTTTACTCTTTATGATAGCCCAGATCACCTAGAGAAAATTCTATACAAACGTGGTTTTGATGGAGTTCTCTTCAGATGCATTGATGGTGAAGAGACAATGGATGTCATGAAAGAATTACATGCAGGAGTCTGTGGTGCCCACCAGTCTGGACATAGACCGTCTGATCAGATTCTAAGGCTTGGATACTTTTGGCCTTAAATGATACGAGATTGTGTCGATTCCACAAAGAAGTTTCATTCATGCCAAGTACATGCCAACTTCATTCATCAACCTCCAGAGTTTCTTTATACAGCTAAATACTCATGGCCATTTTCCACATGGGGAATGGATGTGGTTGGACCTTACCCTTCGGCTACGTCCAAGCAGTTTAAGTACATTACTACTACTACTGACTTCTTTTCCAAATGGGCAGAGGCAATACCTCTCAAGGAAGTCAGTTCTAAATGCATTGTTAGCTTCATCAAGTCTAACATCATTACCATATTTGGTGTCCCTCATACCATATTGACGGACAATGGTACCAATTTCTGTTCATCTGAGGTGAAGAAGTTGTATCAAGAATACAACATCAAATCCAACCATTCATCTAGGTATCATGTAGCGACCAATGGCCAGATAGAAGCCTTTAACAAGACTCTTTCAAATATACTGCAAAAGATTGTGGGTAAAGATAAGAGGTCATGGCCTGATAAACTCTTTCATGATTTATGGGCTTATCGGACTACCACCCGCACTGAAACTCTGTCAACTCCATATTCATTAGTATATGGAACGGAAGCCGTATTTCCCATTGAAGTTCAACTACCCTCGCTCAGAGTTTCCATTTGTGATCAATCATCTACAAATGAACAATCTAAAAAGCGATTGAATGAATTGGAATGGTTAGATGAGAAAAGATTGTGCACTTTCCACCACTTGGAAGTCTATCAGAATCGAATAGCACGAGCTTTTAACAAAAAAGTTCATCTTCGTTCATTCACTCAGGGATAATTGGTATTATTTCTCAGAACTCCAATGATACTAGGAAAGAAACCTCCCAAATTTGAGCCAAAATGGGAAGGACCTTATTCAATACATAGGGTCTACTCTAATGGATCTTATTCATTAATCTCAATGGATGGAGAACTCATTACTACTCCAACCAATGCCAGATTTTTGAAGAAGTATTTTGTATATACTGCAAAGTACCTCTTTCGTCCTTGCTATATGACGTTAAACTGTACAGCAACAGTCCATACATATGACCTTAAACTATTTTCACTTTCGTCCCACATGACGTTAAACTGTGAAAAAGTTCCCTAAATGGTCTAGTATGACCTTAAACTGCAACTAGGTCTTGTATGACCTTAAACTACATCAATGGTCCAGTATGACCTTAAACTACATCATCAACGGTCCATGCATATGACCCTAAACTATTTGCAAGTCCCTTACGTCCAGCAAGACGTTAAACTGTGACGTCCTAACTACATGACGCTAAACTGTATAAAAGTCCCTTACGTCCAGAAAGACGTTAAACTACATAATCATCAAAGGTCATGTATGACCTTAAACTACACTTTTGTCCAGCATGACATTAAACTACACCATCCACAGTCCATGCATATGACCTTAAACTATTCGCACTTTCGTCCAACATGATGCTAAACAATATCATCCCCTTTTCGTCCAACATGATGTTAAACTGGGGAAAAATCCCCAATGTGACCAACATGATGTTAAATGGTATACTCTTTTGTCCTCACTGCATGACATTAAACTGCATAGTCCCCCTTTCTTCCAACATGACGTTAAATTATATTGTCCCCATCGTCCTAACTACATGATTCTAAACTATACGGAAAGTTCTTGATATGTCCTACATGACATTAAACTATACTTTGTCCCTGCTACTTGACATTAAACTGTGCAGCGCCAATAGTCCTAACTGCAAGACTTTAAACTGCATAATCCTTTTATATGTCCTGCATGACATTAAATTGTGCATCGTTAAGGTTGTTGTTACCTCTTGTTTCTCACACCGAGTATGACTCATGTGAGCTTAGAGAAAACCTAAACCATAATACTCTCTTCGGGATACTAACCACGTGTAAGTCCCAACATCATTTTTTTGGTCGTTGTCCCCAAGAACAACTTGATCTTTAATTCATTCTTTAATTGAACTACACGGACTTTGATCCTTGCCTCCTAGGTTGGGTATGTAGGCAACCTCCCAAGGTTCAAGCCCAAAACCAATCTCTTCACATCGGTTCACCTCTATCTCATACGATGTTGATTCGTGAAACCACCCCTAGAATCAATATCTTTACATTGGTTCACTTTCGTCTTTGTTATACGACGTTAAACTATACAACACTTTTGTCCAGTATGACAATAAACTACAATATTCTTTGATTCCCTCACCTGAGAGGGAACCATTATTTACATTGATTTTTTTCAATCATGTTTCATTTCAAAGACTACGTGAATACATGGCAACGCCCAAACCTTTTATCTTGGGTTAAACCATCATTGTGCTAAAGTCCCCTTTCACCCTTCACATGTATGAACCAAATTTTTACAAAGGGTATTTCTAGAACTACATGGGCTTGATTCCCATCCATATGGGATACGTAGGAACATTCGAGTGTCCCTCGAATCCAGCCCCAAGTCTTTGGGCCTAACCCCAAATTCCACTTTCAGTCCCTTGGCTGAAAAGTCCCCATGAAAACACACATTGTGTATTTCTTACAATGGTCTAAGCTCTATGACCCTAAACTAAGATCTCTAATCCTTTTGTCCCACACAACGTTAAACTGTAGTTTAAGAACTACGTATGGCTTGATTCTCATCCTTATGAGATACGTAGTGAAGTCCAACATTTCAATTCAGGACCCGACCACAACATGATTATGGTTAACATTGATCTGTGTATCTCTATTTACATTGAACAATATCCATCTTTATGTGTCATAATCCTAACCTTAAATATTTTCAGATCCTCATAACCCTTTTCATGACTTCTAGTCACAAAAATGTCAAACTTCTGGGAGTTCTTTTGTCTGACTATGCAGCACGTGCCCATAGGAGGCCTTGCATAAATAGTCTACATAACATACTTGTTAGCCAAAAGATACTATTATTTGACTATGCAGCCAATGCCCTTAGGTGGCCCTGCATAATTCAACCCCCTAATGGGTTTTTCAGAAAGTGGTAACTTCATTCTTGGGAAGAATGCCTCTTTTGTCCTTATTTGTCTTAAATGACAGTATGTAGGGATCCGCAAAAATAGCCATCCTTAACATATTTGTCCCATATCCTTTTTCATGATCTGAAAGTATTCATGTCTATGGCTTATATTCTCCTTCCCTACGTTTGGGTCAGACCTTCGTAGGAGTGATATTCATCCAGTTCTTCGATAATCTTGTTTGGAAATATCTTTTCCATATTCAAGTACCTCTTTCCATACAACAAACTCTATACTTTGGAAGATTTGAATCTCCATAAACTTTCACTGGCTTTTAGCACTAGGAAAGTAAATTTTTGAGAGTTCTTTTGCCTGACTATGCAACACGTTCCCATAGGAGGCCTTGTATAAACAGTCTACATAACAGACTTGTTATCCAAAAGATACTATTTTATTTGACTATGCAGCCAATTCCCTTAGGTGGCCCTGCATAATTCAACCCCCTAATGGGTTTGTTAAATAATGGTAACTTCATTCTTGGGAACTACTTCTTCTAATTCCTTTTATCTCTTTTTCATATCATTCCTCAGATTCAAATATTCTTAAGTCATAGTTTACATATTTTCCCTCATACTTGAGTATGGTACTATGTTTTCAGATGAGTTGTCAAGGAATTCAGTCAATTATAATCCATTTCGGTCAAATCTATTTCGACCTTAAACATTAGCCTTTTTATGTCCGACATGCATGACTTTAAACTGCCAATAACCACAAAGAGCCCTGTTTTCTTCTTTTCCTCAGAGTCAAATCCTCTTTTCTCTCCAGATCCAACTCTGAGGGGGGACTTTTATTGACGCTCCTTTCGTCACAAAATCTAAAGATTGGAAAAGGGGATTATCTTATCACAAATTGATTCATCCTTTGAAGAAAATATAAAAAATCGACAAAGGGATGAACAAGGAGAACATTTCCCATAGGTCTTGCAAGTTCCCTCATAGTCGCGCAAGTCTACTTGCGTGATGCATGATGGTCGCGCAAGTGACTTGCGCGACCTAAGTGATAACCGCCTGGGGTCTTCTCCTGCCTATAAATAGACCCTGTGGGCCCCCCATTCAAAAGGAGGGGAATTTTTCCAGAAACTCATATTTGATCTCCCGGCGCCCTAGTCTCTTCTCAAAGTTTACGAAACACTTCTAAGGTAATTTCTTACCTAGAAAGGAAGATCTAAAGAGGGGGAGGAAGGGCTAAGTATTGAAAATCATCAACACTTTCATGCCTGAGTGACCATCCCTTAAGGGAAAAGGCCACACTTGCGTGCCACCTTACTCCTTCAATAGAACTTGCGTGCCCCTCTTCTGGAAGAACCTCAAGAGGATTCCAAAGGCTTTAACCAAGAGTCGCTCAAGTATTACCCTACTGGTTAACCGTCGCACAAGTACCCATGTGTCGCGCAGGTATACCTACTCGACCGGGACTTGCGCGCCCACGCAGTACTGGTGCGCCTATCAAGACTCGCGCGCCTCTGCCTCCATGGGTGCCCTTCTTGCCCATTTCACCCCTCTTATTTCATTCCACCTCTTCTATTCAAGATTCAGTCTTCAAGACACTCTTCAAATCCATTTATGGCATGATTTCTTGATTTGAAATCCTTATATGAAAGGAATTCTGTGGAATAACTCTCAAAATCTAGTGATTTACACATCTTTATGTCACTAAAGATTGAGATTTCATTCATTCAACCTCATCCTTTATGACGAGAGAACTCATTAACCTAGGCATCCTCCTTAGAAGTAAGCCCCAGTCCCCTAATATGGGCCTCTTTTTCAGGAGTAAGCCCCAATCCCTTAATTTTTCAAGTCTCTTAACCTGGGCCTCCTTTTCAGGAGTAAGCCCCAGTCTTAATTTTTCTTAACCAGTCCTAAATTACCTTTGATCTTGGATTCCTTTTAAGGAGTAAAACCCAATCATAAGTGCTCTCTTAATTTGGGCCTCCTTTTCATAAGTAAGCCCCAAGTTAGAGTATTCAAATCTCCATGAAGCACATATACCTTTATGGACCCTTTTCCTGGATTTCTTCCCTGAATTAAATACTAATCTTCATTTATCTGGGCAGTCATACATACATAAGCCCCACATTATTTCTTATGATTGCATCTTTCATGGCCCAATTGTATGATTTTTACCAATACCTCTTGTTTCTCACACCGAGCATGACTCACGTGAGCTTAGAGTGTAAAAGTAATTATGACATCCTTCTTTGATCCATCAATCATAAACATCATACTCCCTTACTCGAACTACGTGGGTTCTGATTCCTTTTCTAAACAAAGGATACACAGGTAGCCCGTCTGTGGGTTCGATCCCAACTCTGAAATAATCCATGTCCTTATGAATGAAAATAAACTTCAAGTGCCCCACTGAGTGGCTTTAAAACCAACATGGTCATCATAATGACCAAGAGACTTCTATATAAATGTGTTGAAGGGTACCATTGACCAAGAATCTCAAATAAATACAGATGATTCTCTATCGATGAAGAACCTCGACTACATATAAAAGATTCTCTAAAATTCCTACATATTTTATCATTGATTGTCAGATCTGAAGGAAAGCTTATTTTATACTTGGTAACGTAATAAGGATTCACGAACATAACTTAAATATATAAAGAGAGTCCTGGAGTAGACAATAATTCCCCTCAAAAAGGTGTGATGAGTCCGACCTCCCATCCTCTCGACCAATGAAAATTCCTAAACCTCATCAGTCCATAAACTAATGAGCACTTACCTTTGGAAAGTAGGTCCGAATGGATGTGGAATCATTGGATGTTTCCAGTTCTATGAACAAACCCATTAGAAACTGATCAGAACGTTTGAACCTCCCATCAAAATGAGGTCATTCCTGAAATCTAAGGGAAACAACTTCATTTCCACTTGTTTTTTTATTTAAATTTATCACACATAATCACTTTATTTATTAATTCTCACTTCAATGATATGACCTTCATAAGGGTTTCCTCATCTCAATTTTTCTTCCATGAGACATATGTCACATTCACCACTTATTTCTTTCATGTGTTACATATAATACCCATTTTATATTTTATATCATGAACCAATTTATATTGATGGTATATAAATATTCATTTTAAATTATTTCTTTAATGGGGTTTATGATTCAAAAGTTACCAAAGTTGTAAGGGTTTACTTCAAAATCTCATCATTATCCAGAATTATTTATATTTAGGTTTCTGTTTGGGGAATTATATGATCCTTTTATATTAAACCCAATATAGTTTCTTATCCTATGGTTATTTATAATAATTTTATGTTTTCCTTTAATTTTTCTCTTTAAGTACTCAAGATAACAAAATAATGTTTTAAGGAAAACCAACATGTTTTTTATTTGGTCAGTAATATTTTTCTTCCATGTCCATATTTTCATTAAAATGTTTTCAAGAATGTTTTTAGTATTCTACAATGATTGTTAAAATTCATTTTTACCAATGTTTGTATTTCAATAAAAATGTTTCAAAGTAATCTTCTTGTTGTTTTATTAATAATGAGCTTTTTGACATTTTATCGAAAATGTGAAAGGAATATTTATTTTAACATAATTGAAATGAATGAAATTTACCACTAAAATGACCACCCAATTATTTAAAGAAAAATTTACAAGTTTCCATAATTATTTTCAAATATATATTTTTTCCTAATATTCATTAAATGATTATTTTTTAAAAGTAAATTTTCAAGTGAAAATGATATTTTCCTCAATAATGTTTGTAATGATCCTTTTATGGCATATCTATTAAAAAAAATAACCCTTTATTTTAATTATGACCCACTAGGGATATGTTGTAAGGAACTATAAAAATTATTTATCAATATGATTTATGATAAGTTTGATTGGGGAAATTAGTGACATTTTATATTTAGTGTTTTTCAATACGGATAATTATTGATTATAAGGAAAGTTGATTAAGTTGTATTGTTTATTCATATAATGAATGCATTAGAATTATTAAGTGATGGGCAGGTCCTGAAATTATATATCCCCTTAATGCATAAGTAGGTATCATAAGGAAAAAATCGTTGGGTATTTGGTCGAGGCCTTACCAATTTATGTAGATAGATTGTCATGAGGCCTCGACAGTATGTTTAAGATATTCAACATTATGCAATACATTATTTTGAAATCATTTATTCATTTATATGTGATTATTAAAAAAAATTATCATAACCATGGATAATTTTAAATCTCATGTAATAATTTATATGGAATTATTTGTTCATCATGTATTCCTTCCATATTATGCATGTCTTATTAGCTTTCATTGTATGAATACCCTTACTGAGTATTTGAGATAACCAATTTCTTATGTTTTTTTCCTAGGAATATAATAAGTGTATTATGATTGATACGTAGGGATATATTATAGGGAATAATGATGTTTTCATAGAAAATACTATGTTGTATTTTATGTTTTCAGATGTAATTCCATATTTAAGTATGTATCTAGTTTTACAACACTTCTAAACTATTCAGTCCTATAGGATGTGATCTCTTGTATCTAGTTCCAATGTAATAAGGTAATTTATAGCTCTTGGATATTATTTTTAGGGTATTTATAGTTTGTGTTAGATTAAGTTTATTAGAAACCTTAGGAACTAGATTTAGGAAAACATATGTTATATAACATAACCCTATGACTCACTTTGAGGATATGTCTAAGTATAGGATTATATGATTGTAAGAGTATGTAGAAATACTACAAGAGGGGGTGAATTTTAGTTTATAAAATAAAACTAATAATTTTTATAACCTATTTATATAGGTTAATCAGATAAATACTCTGTCTGATTTATATTTCCAGAGTTAAGAAAAGTTTATAACAAAAGTAAACTTTCCTTAAATAATGAAAAGTGAAAAAATAAACTTGTAAAATCAAGTGATATGAGGCATTATAAAGTAATTAAAAATAATTATATAAACTTTATAAAATAATAACCACACTTTTACATTTAGTGTTAAGGAATTCAAAAACCTTGACTTTGGGTATCCATATCTTCACCAAACAATAAAGGTATGTCTTCCTTAAGAAAGGAATCCCTTGATACTACAATCAAGAAATATTTATTTCCCAATCCTCGAGAACCCTTTTACAACAAGATCATAAAATCTCTATTTTCCTATCCTTGAAAGACCTCAATCAAACCAGATTGGAAAAGTATTAATTAAAAAACTCAAAATATCTTAACTCATTTACAATCCTCGCACTGATTCCTTAAGACGAAAACTCTCTAAATATTACAACAAAGCACATGAGTAACAAGATGTTACAAAAGCTTAAAAGTAACTTTTGATCATTATTTATGCAAAATATTACTCCACATAGAATTTTACTTATTTTTATAGTAATTTATTCAACAATCATATCTTTCATTCATTAGAGTTCGTGGCAACCGATTTGGATGAACTCATCTTCACTTGAGAAGATCCAGTTTATCTTATTCTTCTTTTGGTGATTGGTTTTTATGAAGCACCATTACAATTCTTTAGAATTATATATGGTAGAATGAACTATGTTTATATAGTATAATGGAATTATTCATTTGAATGATTTAGAAAGGTCTATCCATAGATCATCTCTACCACCATTCAATAAATTTTTCTCTAGTGGACTTAGTAGAACTTCCTCTAGAAAAACTTGGTTGTAATTTTTCAGTTGGAATTTATAAATCTTTATCCAATGGAATTTTATTCATCAAATATACAAACATATAGGTTCTAATGATGTACAAAAGTACAGGTTCAACTGATATGAAAAAGTATAGGTTTCAACCGATGTACAAAAATACTCATTCAATTTATTAATAAAATTATATCCGATAAAAGATGTTTCCTACATCCAGTAAAAATAACCTTCCTATAAAAAAATCTAAACACTTTGGAAGTATAATTTTAGTAAAATAAATTATTTAAGGAAATGTGTTGGGATTTCCAAAACTAAGGTTATAAATTATTAAAAGCAAACTTAGAATCAATAAGGGTAACATACTAACATTTTAGTAAGGTATAGATTATGTGATTTTCCTAGAAATGTATCCCTATCTGGATACTACAAGTGAATGTGGTTTTAAGACAAATGAATCTAGGGGTAATAACCCTAAAATGGTTTGGTTGAGTATATATCATCTATCATTCTAGTTCATAGTGAGTGTACCCTTACTGTGCACCTAATTTGATGCTCTCTTGAAATATATTTGAATTAATTTGCATTTTATTTACAAAAAAATTGTGAAGGATTTGAATAGATGATAACCATAAATTAACTAGGTTAAAACAAAGGTGTCATAAATTTAAAATAAGGTGTCATGAGTTTTATATCCATTAAATGGTTTTCATGATTATGTGGTTCCCCACTATGATTATTATTTCTAATTGTAATATCCTCAATTTTTTTAAGGATAATAAATGTAACATCCCAGTTTTTCACTACTGGAAAAGGGACCTTTCCCAACAGTTGTGTACCAACGGTTCAATGAACCGTTGGCATATCTTGTTTTTCCCAACGGTTTATAGAAACCGTTGGGAAAAACCCCTCAATGCATATTTTTCCCAACGGTTTCATACAACCGTTGGGAAAGATAGGTTTTTCCCAACGGTTCCTAAGAACCGTTGGGAAAAGTGGTGAAAAATCTTGTTTTCCCAACGGTTCTATGGAACCGTTGGGAAATGTTGGTCATTCCCAACGGTTTTTAATAACCGTTGGAAAAAAAAAGCCCCAAATACCAAATCGAGCCAGCGGCCTCCCCACATTCCAGAAGCATTCAGTTCATGTCCTCCTGGAGCGATTCCTTGCAGAAGGACCTCCCAATCCCCACATCTTCCATCAGATCAGCACCTACCAGGTTAGACTCCTATATTTTATCAACGATATAGTTCCAGCTCTTATAAATCATATACTTCTATTCTTGATTTCGTTATTCCCAATTATTAGGGTTTTTGTAAAAATTTATGATTGTTTCATGGTGGTCATGTGCACCACTATAGGTACATTGATTCACTAATTTATTTTGGTATTTCCATAAAATTCGAATACAATTTATTAATGAATCAATGTTGAGTGTTAACATGACATTCATGTTCTTTATTTAAAGTGTAAACAAATACTTATATAGAATTTCCTTGTAAAACCTGATGGTTTAACTCTAGTTAAATGGAATCATAATTTTGTATGTTATTAATATTTAGTAATTGGTGAGGTGAATCATATATGTATATGAAAAATGGATCAAGATCATTTAGTATTGGATAGAATTATTCCCTAGTAATGTGAGACCCTTATGTTGTGGGGTGAGTATGGAGTAGTGAGATATATTGCTTGTTACTTACCTTTTTTCAATTCTATGAGGTAATGATGGCATGCACTCATTTTTTGAGATCTGTCAATGTTTTTATGGTTTTGATAGTGATCCATGATGTGTATGTAAGATCCTCACTACTGGAAACTGGAGTTTTCCCAACACTTACATACCAACGGTTTGGTATAACCGTTGGTATTTGAGAGGTTTTGCCAACGGTTCTTGGAGCCGTTGGGGATCAAGTGGGCAAGTCTGGTCAAGCTCTAACGGCTAGTTTGACTTTGCTTACCGGCTGACCGGTGCTTGCCCACCGGCTGGCCGGTGCCTTGGAAGGTGGAGAGAGCTTCTGCCCAGGAGCCACCGGCTGGCCGGTGGGAAGGCCACCGGCTGGCCGGTGGTGAGACAGTAGGTCTCACTATTCCAAAGAGTTCCACCGGCTGGCCGGTGAGGAGGCCACCGGCTGGCCGGTGGTCTGGACAGAAGACATCCCATTCTGTCTGGGCCCACCGGTTGGCCGGTGGCCAGACACCGGCTGACCGGTGGCACCTGGCAGAGGGCAAGCCCTTCTGCCTTGTCCACCGGCTGGCCGATGGGCTGGATCCGGCTGGCCGGTGGACTTGAAAAAAGTCCACTTTTCCTTTTTTTTGCCACTTCTTGCTCCTGAAATCATGCCTATTAACAAGAACACTTGAAACAACATTAGATCACTATGAGAGTGATTGTGATCATTAAAATCCAAGAGAGTGGGGTACAACATTCCCTACTCTTCCTTCAAAAGTGATTGACCATGTGTTTTTAGGCAAGATGCGATGTGATTGTCCATGTGTCTTCAGGTGAGATGTACTATGATTTCCCTAGTGTTTTTCGATGAGGTGTGATGTGATAAGGCTATAATAAGATGTGGCATGTGGTTGGGGTCATGTAGGGTAGGAGGATGGCACAAGGTTGATGTTATTCATGTTCATGATACCCTACTAATATGGTTATGGGATGAGTCATGCTGTTATGTGATATAACACATTAAGTTCTTGTTGGTTTTACATTTTTTCAATAACACATTTGTATGTTTTTTTGACATGTGTAGTTGATACCTTGATTATTTTCTTCCTTTATCGTTTACTTAAATGTATATTCTATTATAGTTAATGCCTATTGAATTGTTTATGACAAAATGACTTATATAAATTCTTTTTACAGAATGGACAGAAGTTGGATGTATGAAACCGATCGGATCTCAGATGATTTTCAAAACAATTTGGAGAGCTTTATAGATTTTGCATTTGACAATGCTTCAGATAGTGGTCGCATACACTGCCCATGTTCCAATTGTGTTGGTAGACCTTGGTTGAGCCGTGAAGAAGTCAGCTACCACATAACCAAAAATGGGTTTCAAGCAAACTACTTTCTGTGGTATCACAATGGGGAGAAAACGAAATCTCAAATTGGTGATGATCGAAATGAAAAGACTGGAATGGAGAATTTGTTAGATGATCGGTTTCCGTTTATTTGTCATCATGAAAAAGAAAGGATTTCGACTCAAGAAGACTTCGATATGAGGACAGCTGATGCATCTAGTGAAAATGATGATATTGATAGGGTGAAAAAATTGAATGATGCTGCCACGACTCCAGTATATCGGCAATGCGATAAAATGAAAAAGCTGGAATTTTTAATCCGATTATTTCATGGGAAAACTATGTATGGGATTTCTAATACAGCAATCGATTACATTCTTACCCTCTTGAAGGATTTACTTCCAGATGATGCAGATATTCCCTCAAACCACTATATGGCATGGAAGTTAGTTGAGGAACTTGGATTTTCAAGAAACAAAATTCATGCTTGCCCGAAAGATTGCAGTTTATTCTGGGAGGAAACCGCTGAACGAAATGATTTTATAAAATGTGGCACATCCCGCTGGAAGTCAAAATCTGATGGAACACCATCCCGCGTTCCACAGAAAGTAATGTGGCACTTTCCATTGATTCCCAGACTCCAGAATCTTTTTATGTCTGATGAC
The DNA here is from genome assembly GCA_963277665.1 of Viscum album. Lineage (NCBI taxonomy): Eukaryota > Viridiplantae > Streptophyta > Magnoliopsida > Santalales > Viscaceae > Viscum > Viscum album. The sequence goes on along the minus strand of OY728140.1, from coordinate 1,346,822,812 downwards.
ATATCAATAAAAATGAGATGGCATGATACCGAGAGAAAGAAGACTGATGATGAGTTGGTTCATCCTGCAGATGGATTTGCATGGAAGAGATTTGATGCTCGACATCCTGATTTTGCAGCTGACGTGCGTAATGTGAGGCTGGGTCTTTCATGCGACGGTTTTAATCCGTTTGGGCAGATGCTTACTTCGCACAGCACATGGCCAGTTTTTATACACATTTATAATCTTCCCCCATGGTTGTGTATGAAAAAACCTTTCACTTTCATGAGTATACTCATATCTGGTCCTTCTGATCCTGGCATTGATATTGATGTATACATGCAACCTTTAATAAAAGAGTTGAAGCTTCTTTGGGATGTGGGTGTGCGCACATACGATGCATGTTCGAAAGACATATTTCAGATGCGCGCTGCGCTTATGTGGACAATCAATGATTTTCCGGCTTATGCAATGATGTCTGGATGGAGCACGAAGGGGAAACTGTCATGTCCAGTTTGTATGAAGAATACACGATCCAGAAGACTGAAACATCGTTGTAGTTTCAGTTTTATGGGACATCGACGATTTTTGCCAAAGGATCATCCATATAGAATGAATCGTCGAAGATTTGATAATACTATAGAGACCGATGATCCACCTCAGCGTATGTCTGGAACTGATGTGCTTAATGAATTGAAAGATTTCAGTTTTTCGTTCGGGAAGGGTCAAATGAAATCTGGAAAGAGAAAGAATGTTTCCACAGAAACCTGTTACAATTGGAGGAAGAGGAGTATCTTTTTTGATTTGCCTTATTGGTCAACCAATTTGCTACGTCATTGCTTAGACGTAATGCATATTGAAAAGAATATATGTGAAATGTTGCTTTCAGTTCTTCTAAATGTCAAGGGGAAGACAAAAGATGATTTACGATCTCGACGTGACTTGGTGGATTGGGGCATCAGACCAGAATTGCATCCTGTGCGTATCAGTGAAAATAAATGGCAACTTCCATGTGCTTCTTATGTGATGACACCTACTGAAAAAAAACAATTTTTGGAAGTATTAGAGACTATTAGAGTTCCTGATGGCTATTCAAGCAACATATCTAAACGGGTCAACAGAAGAGAGTTGAAGCTAAAATCTTTGAAGACTCATGATTATCACGTTCTACTGCATGAGTTGCTTCCAATAGCAATCCGTCATCTTTTGTCCAATAATGTAAGGGTGGGTGTTATTCGGTTGTGCCATTTGTTTAGAGATCTTTGTGCTAAGAAGTTGTCGAAGTCTTTCTTGCAAAAAATGTTGACAGATGCCCCATTAATTTTGTGTGAGTTGGAGAAAATATTTCCCCCATCATTTTTCACATGCATGCTGCATCTGACTGTCCATATTCCAACTGAAATACTTCTCGGAGGACCTGTTTCTTTTCGTTGGATGTATCCAACTGAAAGAAATATGTTCACATTAAAGTCTTATGTTCGAAACAAGAATCATCCCGAAGGTTCTATCGTGAACGGTTACTTAGCTCAAGAATGTATGGATTTCTGTTCAATGTATTTGTCTGATCTTACTACAAGAATGAGCAGACCAATGAGAAATGAAGAAGAACAATATGAGCAAATTGAACCCAGTTTTCCATCACTTCCTCAAACAGGAGGAATTCCTGGATCATATACATTGAAGACATTAAGCAATGAAGAGCGGGAGATGGCACATCGCACAGTTTTGTTCAACTGTGATTTGTTCGATGACTATATCAGGTAACAAAATTGAATATGTATATCTTACATATATATCTGTTAAACTATTCATATTTTTTTATCTACAGGGAACATAAAACAATGATAAATAGGAAGCATCGTTCTTTATCTTTGAGAAGGAGAGAGACTTTGCATAGCAAAGAGTTTTCTGCTTGGTTAAAATTGAAGGTAAAAATATTACTGTTTAAATTAATTATTTCAATATTTACTTAAGTTTAGCTGTCATTTATATTGCAGGTATTGAGTTTGTCTGCTGACTCTGTCTCTGAGGAAATAAGAGCTTTGGCTTTTGGTCCTAATACCGTGGTTCGTGACTGTAAATCAATTGTTATCAATGGGTACAGATTTATTGTCACTGAACGAGCCAAAAACATGAGAACACAACATGATGGTATTATGGTTACTGCCACAACAGATTGTTATGCCAGCGCATCAGATAGTAGACCGCGACTTGAAAATGTGGGTTATTATGGAGTCGTTGAGAAAATAATAATATTGGATTATTACTCTCATGGACGAGTCACAATGATGAAATGCCATTGGTTTGATTCGATGACGAGACATGGCACATTTATTGATGATTGTGGATTTCGAGTAATTAATATGACCCGTACTCTTGCAACCGAAGAACCATATGTGTTGGCATCAATGGCTAAACAAGTTTTTTATGTCAAAGATCAACTTCAACCTGAATTTGGTGTCGTAGTTGAAGTAATTCCAAGACATATTTTTGATGATGCTGATGATGGAATTGACACTGTCCCTATTGCCATTGGAACCAATCCATTTATTTCTTTTGATGACTCCAATAGCTCAATTGTCAGAGTTGATTGTGAACCTGAAGTTGTGGTTGGAAATATATAGAATCATTCATCCATGTTCTCAATTCTTTTGGTTTACCTCGAGTTGGGTTGTTAAGGTTGGTAATATTCATATTTATTTAGTATTGATCACAAATATGTTTTAGCTGACTTGACCGTTATGTGAATTTTCAATGTTTATTGGTTGCTGTTTTATTTGAATTGCATTTTCTAATTTGGAATTGAACTGTATTCAAACCAAATCAAACAATATTTCAAACTTGGTGAACATTACAACTTGTATGTTTTATTAAATTCATTCAAGCTCTTCTAAAACAATTGATAGCTAAATTACCAATGAATCCCCTCATTCCCTCATATATTTAGTTTTTTGGTTTACACATTAATTTTCTTTTTCTAATTAATTACATATTTGTTTTCCAATGCAGGAAATGAAGCCAATTGAAGAGAGACGAAGAAAAAAAATGGCGGAGAACAATCGTCGGATGGAGGAGCTGGGCATTCCACCATTACGTCGACAGTTATTTGACGAGGAGCCTAGTACTGGTCCGAGTACTCAGGCCGGTGGTACGAGGAGGGTTCGTACCAGAGGTGGACATAGAGCTGCGCGTGCCCGACTAGACCCTGCCCCTCCCACTGACATTTCAGCCTTCCCACATTCTGATCCCGGTGTGTCGTTAGGGACACACGGGATATTTAGACCTCCCATGTTTTTGCTACCTTCTGCATCTTCTGCCCCATCATTTTCACATCCCATGATGATTCCCACTCCCCAGTCAGCATCAGGTCATACAGTTGTTCCATCTTCTTTTCCTTCTACTTCTGTCTCTCCGAGCTTTTATATTCCATCGTCTTCGACTCCCGTTCCACCAGAGGGTGTTCCATCAGGTTCTGTGGATCCGGCGCCACTCATTGATCAGACTAGCACAGGTATATTTATAAAACCCTATCAAATTTTTATAGTAATATTTATTTTCATTATAACATGTTTTGATAAAATATTTGTTTTTCTTTCATGACAGATACATCTACTGAAAGGAGGCGGGGGCGGGGCCGTACACGCATGCGTTCGGTGTGGAACCGTCGCACACAGGTTATGGTGGAATATAATGAAGACAATCAGATGGTTGAGAAAACAGGGCAGCAATGTCGGAGTTTTATGGCGACGCTTGCCAAATACTCCGACATCATTCCCGTCAGCCCGCTGTCGTGGAGACATTTGCCACATGAGGTCAAAGATAGAGCTTGGGCAGAGATATGGGTAAAAAAATCTGTTGTATTTAATGCCATGAATTTTTTTTGTATTTATATAAATTAATATTTTCATTTCAGCTTCGATTTAATTTTCCTGATGGTGAGGGTGCACGAATGGAACGTCTAAAGGATTTAGGCGAGCTTTGGAGAGCCTACAAGCATGAGCTGTATATTGGCTGGCGTGCAAGAGTTGGCACTGAGTTAGAGGCGGTACCAGTCGTGGATGATTGTCCTATAGAGCAGTATCGTCAGATGATTACTCATTGGACGAGTACCCAGTTTAAGGTATGAATTACATTTGAGGTATTTAAATAATAACTTTCAAGTTTTGCATTAATATTATCCTTTGCATTATCGAATTTTATTTAGGAATCATCTGGTAAAAATAAAAAAAACATTGATGCAAAAAAATACCTCCATACACTAGGACGCACGACGATGCCGGATCATGAGAGGCAGCAGGTATGACAATTGTTTATAAGTTTTCTTTACGACTTACATTTTCTTTTTTTTCCTCAATTATTTAATTATTTTCTGAAGTCTTTATATAAATTTTGTTTTCAATGTCATTGTAGAGGAAAGTACAAAATATTGAAGGACGTGTGCCTCGAGCAAAACTGTTTTGCTCGAGTAGACGAAAAAAGGATGGACGTGCTGTCAACGAAGCGACTCAGCAGCAGATTGTAAGTTTTAATCTGTTGATTTTATATTTTAATATCTATTTCGTAACTTAACAATATATTTATATTTGTAACAGGATGCTTTAGAGGCCCTCGATGCCCAAGAAGCAGACAATTTTGGGCCATCTGATCACTTACATCAGGTGTTGGGAGATGATCATTCTGGCAGAGTACGCTGCCGACCTAGGATAGCCCCGACGAGGTATTGGCCTGCCTCAGGTACGAGTTGTAGTGCCACCGAGCTGCAGCAAGTTAGGGCACAGGCAGAACAGGCTGAGAAAAGGGCCACAGAGACGGCAGAACAGTCTGCAAGGGCAAACAGTGCATTTATGAAATTTATTGAAGTTCTACGTCCAACACTTCCAGCAGAGGCCAGCCCAGCGATTGATGAATACATGTCGTCGATACATTCTATATATGGTGCACCAGGTGGCAGTTCCAGTGGTGGTCAGGCCGATGTCGAGCTTGAAGATGATGATGGCGAGCAGTCTGATTCGGAAGAGGATGGAGATGAGGAGGGCGAGGAGGAGGGCGAAGGCGAGGAGGAAGGCGTTGAGGAGGGTGATGACGATGAGGAGGACGATGACGAGGGCGATGATGATGATGATGATGGAGATGGTGATGCTGATGTGGGACATATTGATCCGTTACATTTTTGACTTGACATGTGATGTTTAATCTATTCTAGTTGTTGGTTTTATCTAGACTCGTAGTATAGTATTGGAGTTGAATTATTTTAATCAGTCGCCCGTATTTGTCGTCTGATTTCAGGCCATTCCGACATCGTTCGGCCCGTTTGTACCCCCCTCACGCGCGTTTACGAAGCGCGCGCATCACTTAAAACACTAATATTGAGCCGTACCGCGCAAACCGCACGTCCGATTGACGTGCCGTCTGCGCGTACACGTCATGAATAATAATTAGAATGTTTCACGGTGGTTTCAGCTCAATCCGGAGACGCGGTGTGGCCGACACCACTCAAAGTGTCCGTCTTTTGTTTCAAAAGGACGTCATTTTAAGTGAAAAGAATCAACTGGCTTACGGAAAACCGACCAAACGCATTCCGAATCTGTTGATAATTTATCCCAACAATCCATGGGTCATATGTGACGTGTACGAGCCAACCCGGGATGAATCCGAGTCGCGGTGTTGCCGGGATAAGTTTAAGTGGATCTCTTTTGTTTAAAATGAACACCATTTTAAGTACATACGGAAAAACGACCAAACGGATTCGGTTTCCGTTGAAACTTTAGGAGAACGATCCATGGGTCATATGTGACGTGTACGAATCAACCCCGCCACAATCGGAGACGCGGTGTGGCCGACACCACTCAAAAAGTGTCGGTCTTTTGTTTCAAAAAGACGTCATTTTAAGTCCACCGGCCAGCCGGTGTGAGACCACCGGCCAGCCGGTAAGGTCACCGGCCAGCCGGATCCAGCCCATCGGCCAGCCGGTGGACAAGGCAGAAGGCCTTGCCCTCTGCCAGGTGCCACCGGTCAGCCGGTGTCTGGCCACCGGCCAACCGGTGGGCCCAGACAGAATGGAATACCTTCTGTCCAGACCACCGGCCAGCCGGTGCCTGGCCACCGGCCAGCCGGTGGAACCCAGACAGAATAGCATGCTTCTGTCCAGACCACCGGCCAGCCGGTGGCTCAGCACCGGTCAGCCGGTGGAGCCAGAGAAATCCCTTGCTTCTGTCTGGTGCACCGGCCAAACGCATTCCGAATCTTTTGATCATTTATCACAACAATCCATGGGTCATATGTGAGCTGTACGAGGCAACCCGGGTTCAATCCGAGTCGCGGTGTGGCCGAGATCAGTCTAAGTGGCTCTCTTTTGTTTAAAATGGACACCATTTTAAGTACATACAGAAAACTGACCAAACGCATTCGGTTTCCATTGAAACTTTAGGAGAACGATCCATGAGTCATATGTGACGTGTACGAATCATCCCCGCCTCAATCCGAGCCGCGGTGTGGCCGACACCGCTCTAACTGTGTCTGTTTTGTTTAAAATGGACAGGATTATAAGTGAAAAGAACAACTGGCATACGCAAAACCGACCAAACGCATTCAGAATCTTTTGATAATTTATCACAACGATCCATGGGTCATATGTGATGTGTACGAGCCAACCCGGGTCAATCCGAGTCGCGGTGTGACCGGGATCAGTCTAAATGGCTCTCTTTTGTTTAAAATGTACACCATTTTAAGTACATACGGAAAACCGACCAAACGCATTCGGTTTCCATTGTAACTTTAGGAGAACGATCCATGGGTCCTATGTGACGTGTACGAATCATCCCGCCTCAATCCGACATGCGGTGCGGCTGACACCACTCAAAGTGTCCGTCTTTTGTTTCAAAAGGACGTCATTTTAAGTGAAAAACATCAACTGACATACGGAAGACCGACCAAACGCATTCGGATTCTATCGATACTTTAGCACAACGATCCATGGGTCATATGTGACGTGTACAAGTCAACCCCGTCTTAATCTGAGATGTGGTGTGGCCGACACCGCTCTAACTATGTCTCTTTTGTTTAAAATGGACATGATTATAAATGAAAAGAACAACTGGCATACGCAAAACCGACCAAACGCATTCGGAATCTTTTTATAATTTATCACAATGATCCATGGGTCATATGTGACATGTACGAGCCAACCCGGGATGAATCTGAGTCGCGGTGTGGTCGGGATGAGTCTAAGTGTCACTCTTTTGTTTAAAATGGACAACATTTTAGGTACATACGGAAAACCGACCAAACGCATTCGGTTTCCATTTAAACTTTAGGAGAACGATCCATGAGTCATATGTGCCGTGTACGAATCAACCCCGCCTCAATTGGAGACGCGGTGTGGTCGGCACCACTCATAGTGTCCGTCTTTTGTTTCAAAAGGACGCCATTTTAAGTGAAAAACATCAACTGGCATACGGAAAACCGACCAAACGCATTAGGATTCTGTCGATACTTTAGCACAACGATCCATGAGTCAAATGTGACGTGTACGAGTTAACCCCGCCTCAATATGAGGTGCGGTGTGGCCGGTATCACTTCAGGTGTATGTATTTTGTTTAAAATGGACATCATTTGAGGTAAAAATATATGGTATAGAAAAAACCGATCATATTATGAATTGAATTTCAGATTCCAAGTATAATTGTCATCTAAATTTTAAATTGAATTCTATATGAATTATGTATGTTTATGAATTGTAATTTAATTATGGATTTGTATAGTTTCAGGATCCATTATATGTTAAATGTGTATGAATTTGTTCGTAATTGAATATGTATGTTTTATTTTATTACTGGTACAATAGTTGGATCGAAAATGAGGTGAAAATGAGGTGAAAATGAGGTGAAAATGAGGCCTGATGACTGGTGGTGATAGACAGGGGACAGGGGCTGTGCAAATTGCAGGGTGCTGCAATTTGCAGCATAGGGTATGCCAACGGTTTTAAACCGTTGGCATATAAGTTTTAGCATGTCTTTTCCCAACGGTTCTAAACCGTTGGGAAAGACTTCACCAATTCCCAACGGTTTAAAACCGTTGGGAAAAAATGTGTGGCATTTGGTTTTCCCAACGGTTTTGGGAGAACCGTTGGGAAAAACTATCCCAACGGTTCACCCAAACCGTTGGGATAGGGTAACTTCTATGGGCCTATTGCAACGGTTGCAAGTAAACCGTTGGGAAAACCTTTCCCAACGGCTTACTTCCCAACGGTTATGAGAACCGTTGGGAAAACCTTTCCCAACGGTTTCAGGGGCTTTCCCAACGGTTCTGAACCGTTGGGAAATAGTTTATTTCCAGTAGTGTTTTTTAAAAAAAATAAATTGAAAAGCATGAAACTTTATTTTAAGTAGATATTTATAACTAGCCTTCAATCATAATTTTTCCGCTTCTATGTTTTGAATTTTGAAAAAGAGTCATCTACAATTGTGATCAGTAAGTTATTTGGAGTCTAATGGAACCGACTTGATTTTTGGTGAATAGTAGCATACCCTTATAAATAGTAATATGAATAGTAATATGAATAGTAATATGAACCTAATGAATAGTAAATTGTATTATTATTTTATTTTATTAAGGCTTTAAGATAATGACATCTTGGTTAGTTTTTCAATTTGATATTAAAGCGGTTATAGATTTAAAATTGTTAATTTTTGAATAAAGTATGATTTTATTTAAAAATTAAATTAATAATATTTATAAAATTATTTTTAAAAAATGGATTTCATTTTTGAGTTATATATATCAAAAAATGGTTAGAGTGAATTTTTGAGATTTTTCTGAAATTATTGAATTTTTGATGAATAGTGAAATACGGTAAAATACTGTATATTAAAATTATCAGTTAAATACAATATTTATGACATCTTAAATGATGTAAGACCACTTGGTTCGAACTAACATGCCATTATTACTATTTTGGGTCATGTGAATTATGACTATTCAATGTCTTGAGAAAAAATATTATAATAATGATTAAAATATTGTAAAATACCTCCTCTCCTCTACTATAAATACCACCCTCATTCCCTTCTTCCTCCCACACCTATCAAGCCTTTAGCCTTACCTAATTTATATTCAGTACTCCTAAAAAGCCTATTCCTCATGTCCTAGATCTTATGGTCTCACCAAAAGGCCAAAATCAAAGGCCTTAAGAAGGATCTCAAGGAGAAGAGATCAAGAGGTAAACATCCTATTTTGTTTTCTTTCTTTTCTTTCATTTTCATTTATATTCTTATTCTTTCCTCACCTACCCTTATACAAAAGGAATGAATGATAAAATATCTTACATATTATGTATTTAATTATGTTTATGTAATATTCACCATTATATTCCTTCTTCTCTTCCACTTATTCAAGAAATTAAAACACCATCTGTGATGTGTCGATTTACCAACATCGTGGATGATGTGATTTAAATTTCTTTTACTTCCTTAATTTCTGGTCATGAAACCATTTTTATGGTTGAAACTGATTATAATTTATGTATTATAACTTATATAAGGTTCTGGAATCATTTTTTACACAAGTTATTAATTTATAAACCCAAATGAGTTTTTTATGATTGAAGAATCGCCAAAATGACCAAAACAAATATCAATAATCTTTTAACTTATGAATCATCCTCATGTAATCGTTAAAAATGATAAATGTTATAATTTATGGTTATGGAATTATTTAATAACATTCCATTACTATTCTTTAGTTTCACTTCCAATCAGAAAGAATATCCATCATGAGCTGATCATGAAAATCATGTAAAGAACACTCCCAAAAGAATGGAAGGAACAAAATACTAATAATTAAAGGGAAAATGATGTAATAAAATAGTCATATAAGATATTATAAAGATTAATATGTTTCTTTAAGATATTAATAACACTCTTTTAACCATTATATAGGATGTTTAAACAAGTTTTAATTAAGACAAACCCAAGGTAATGGAATTTTTAACTCGATTTCTATTCTTTGGGTTAACCTTATACATCATTATTTATGTGGTATTAAAAATGTTTGTGTAATGAATTTAGTTTATATTATGTTTAATTAAGTGTATTTATAGTGTATATACCTATTAAATCATATATATTAAGTCTCAATTCAATTATATGATATTTATAAGGGGTTTTTCTTGTAAAAACCTCTTTTAAAATTCTATTTTACAAAATTAAAAACCAACATTTCTATGAAATTATTCATGTTGTATAGTTATGTTCTGGTTATTGGGAATTTTTTATGATGAATTGTGGTACCTATATCTCCCTCCAATTCATTGTGTATGTGTAAGTTGGAGGTCGGTCATATGGTTACTCCAAGTGTAACTACGATGTTTACACAAATTGTAAGGTAGCCATGAGGGTTACAAATTATAAGGTAGTCGAAAGGGTTACAAGATTATGTAAGTAATGCCACAAGATACCTTTATGGTTTTATTTTTTTTTATTTTTTGCAGTAATATTTTGTAAATCTCATGATTCAAAAATTAAGTATATATTGGTGACAAGTATGTCTTTTGAAAATGATTTCACACGTTACAAGTATTCATGGCCTAATGTGTTATTTCCTTATTTTTATATCCCTTAATGAGATTTTTGTGCTCATCCTAAGTTTTTAAATGATTTTCATAGGTTATAAGGGTTTGTAAGACAAAGAAGGAATCCAAGTTAAATGTTTTAAGAATTGTCAAAAAAATCATGTTTTATTTTAAAAGTTTTATATATTGGAAGAAATGAGTACTGTTTTTATGGTATCCACTCTATATTAATGTGTAATGTCATGAATGTGTTATGTCCCTTTTCTCTAAATATATAATCTTGAAAATATCCTCAATGTGAAAGGAAGTGATTTCTTGACTAAATTCAAGATTATGTAATGTAATAAGGCTGGGTCCTTATAATAAAACCCTATTTATAAATAATTAATGAGTATTTTTAATGTGAAAAATGTAAATTTTCAATAAAAATCACTTAATAAATGATTTAAAGGATTTATATATAGGTAAAAACTCTATTAACAATTTTTAATATTCTATGTAATGTTTTCAAAGTCTGAAGCTGAGTTAGAATTGAATTTCAAGTCTTGTAGAGCCTCAGTATTGTTTTAATAAAAATATTAAAAATATTATATTATGCACACATGATTTTTCCAAAAAAATTAAAAAAATAACCCTAATGGTGTCTCATATGAGAAATATTAGACCAAAATTTATTCTAAAATGTGGGTTTTACCCAAGGCATGACATAACATTTGTGTGTGTCATGAATTTGGTCAAATCACACATGAGGATAATTTATTTAATATTTTAGTTATATTTTTTATAAGAATCCAATTTTTATCTTAGGTAGGGATTATTTTAATTTCAGTCTAATTATTTATTTTGGACCTTGTGTGGATTCCTAATTAGGTCACAGGTGTTTTGGGGGGTGTTAGAGGCTTGTTCAGAGCCCGAAGACCAACTTTTTGGGAGAAACAGAATGGCTACATGGGTAGACAAAATTGTGTGGGTCAGGCTACATAGTTTCCCCTCACCGTGTGTGGCTAGAAAATGGATCAAACAGGGTGCACAGTTTTCCCTAACCGTGTGTCTGGGACCACACGCCTGTGTGGATGGTCTGCAATTTTTAGAAAATCTATTTCACATGGTTGGTGCATGGTTTCTCTAACCATGTGGCCTAACCATGCAAGTACCCTCCTTAAGTAGTGATCCATGCATCGTTGGCATATAGTTTGCCCAACCATGTTGCCAAACTATGTGCCCCTATTGTTTTGTGTGAAATTACTGAATTTCCCTTAAATCTAATTAAATTCACTCATCCTTCGTATTTCTCCTATTTCTAGTGTGCTTTGGGTTTCTCCTCCATTGAAGGAATTAAAGCTTCCTACACCTAGGTTATTCAATATCTTCTTCTTCTGATATTGGAATCAATATTCATTCATCTCGTTGGATTCCTATTGATAATTACATCATTCATATTGATCCATTCTTCATTTCTATTTTCCTTGATGGATTTATTTAAATGCAGGTTCAGATTCTCTATTCTTAGGGTGTTTATACATTCTTCAAATTTCATACAATCCAGGCCAAAACAAAGATTGGTTCTGGATGAGGAGAGTGTTATATCTTCGAGGTAGATGGTCTATGACTCATCCCTCAAGTCTCACCATTTTATAAAATTCCATCATTGTGGTTGTGCTTATTTCATCTGGTTTTTCTTATTAAATTCATATCCCATTCCTATATTCATTATTATTATATTATAGATCCCTTTCTACATAGTATCATTATGTATTTGGAGGTTTAGAGCTCAACACTTTCCACCCCAAGTAGGGATTTTTTCAATTATTCCTTGGTATCCCATGTGGGTTTACCTTTTACACCATTTGGGTGTGTGGATTGACCCTGCTAATGGTAAGTACTCTTAAATTAAATGGAGTTTAAATTGATAATGGATCACCTGTGTAGTTTCCACCTAACCCTTTTATGGTAATTTTTTCAATATAATAAATGATTCTCAATTATAATTGTCTAGTATGATATAAAGATCACTTTTCCTAATTGAACATAATTGTATGACTTAGTTTTATGTCTGTAGCACTCCTTACCATGCTTAATGGAAGGCATCAGAGTGAACCTAATTAATGACAAAGTAACTAAAGTACTAAATGGTTGCATATCTTTCTTATACTTTCCACTTAGTATGAAAGTTAATGGAATGAACCTATTGGATTATTAAACTGCATGAGTAATACATGGCCTAAATTAAATAATGAATTACATATGATGTGACTATTGAATATAGACCTTTATATCTTTATAGGAGTGGTCAGACTTGATCCATACTTGGATTCCCAAGGGAATTCCTTGATCACTCAGAGGATGCAATTCCAATTCAAGGAGTCAGTTTCCAAGGGAGATACCCACCTTTAAACATGGTCCTTATCTACTAGCGGATGACTGACATGACGACATACAATCCCTTCACTGTCTTATAGATATTAGGATGCCTTGGATAAACTCCTTAGATATAGCATGATGTCTTTGGACACGTGGTACCATGGATACACCCCATTGGGCCCATTCATGCTTAGACCGTTTTACCTTGGACGAGATCCTTGGACTTGGTTAGAACAATTTACAATGGAATGACTTGGGTGATGCCCATTAGATTACACTCAGACCCTTATAACCAAGCTTGAAGTTATTACTAATTTGGATCGACCCCTAAGGTCAATGATGACTTGGTTATTACCTTGGATCCTATTTATTATTATCATCATTACATGATTCGTTGTTACACCTTGGATCCTTTTTTGTTGTTATAATAACGATATATTATTAGTTCTGGCTATACCTCATATGACTCATCCATCTACGTTGAACTTAAATGAACAAATTAAATGACCGCATGTTCAGAGACATACCAGCTGAGGCTAACCAAGTATCAGGGTATTTTAATTACTATATTTCTTTAAATTTATATACTTGAACACTATATCAATTTATATTACACTGACTGGATGGTATATACTTCATTGGTGGTGGCCTACTGAGATTTATGTCACACCCTATCTGGGTCACTGATGGAACCCTGGTTGATTATATGATTGTAGGATTTTCTAAGGGTAAATTTTTGGCTTTAGACACTTGGTCTTTATTACTTTAATTAGGATGGAGCTTGGTAGAAGATGGTTGAGAAAGTTCTCAAGATGATGGATAGTTTTTAGATTATTTTTTATTTTTTGTATAGCATGTATTGCCTGCTTCCATGTATACATATTTTCTAGTTTTATAGAGACATGAAATACATTATCATAGGATATTTTATATGATTCAGTTTCCATATTTGAGTATTATTATTTATTGATTGAGTTGTTATTCATTTCTTTACTACTTCCACTATAGTGGGTTACTAGTCTAGTTTTTATAGTGTATTTTTTCACTTTTCCATCTATTTACATACGCTTCCACTATTTACCTATTATTACATCTTTCCACTATGATCTACTTCAATAATGAGGTCATATTCTCTCCATGGACACACCCTAGGACTTGGCTACTATTTGAAAACCTCTAGTGTATAGGGAGGCATGCTTGAGGCCATGTGTCCAACCGAGTTGGAGGCACCTTGAGTGGCACCCAGGTCGGGATATCACAAAGTGGTATCAAATTGGTTCATTTGTTGGTTTAATATTTTGACACAATATACAAGAGATTTGGAATTCTTTGGAACTTGGTTATAAGTCGTTCATGGGCATAGCTTACCCACATTCAAGGTAAATACTAAGTTTCCCAAAAAAAAGATTGTTCTGTATTCTTCTTATTAAAATTAATATACTTTCACTGTTGGGTGAAACACATGCTATGTGATTGTTATTATTATTATTATTATTATTGAGTTTTATCTTGTACAGTTAGACCGATGAGATTATAGCAAGGAAGAATTGTTACATGCATCATGATAGGAACTTATAATTCACATGTTATGCATATTCCATGCCATATAGGTGCATTTCACTTCTTTAATTACTTGTTTTGCCTATGATTGTTGAATGATCCATGATTTTTATATAATATTATACTACTAACATATTATATAGGGTAGGGAGTTGGTTATTTAAACTATCAAGATCGATCTAAATAGTGTTTTTCTATATAGGTTGATGATGGAATCTTAAATATCTAGTTTCTACCCATGCTAGCTATGTACCTTTGGTAACATGAGCTGCTCTTTAGCTTCAAATAAGTAATTTCCAGTTTCAAATTATGAGGTATATGAGACCTCATGGATTGGAATGATTTATTTACCAAGCTGATCTATCTTATATTACCCATTAAATTCTGAAACAAAATTTATATGGGGTTAAATATAAATTGAATGGGTTTTAATTTCATTGATAAGGTTTATGGGCCCCGATTCACTAGGAATAGAGATCCATTTAATAAAATTTAAAATATTTATAAAAGAAAAAGTATATTTTAAATGTAAATATTTACTATAAAATTAAATGGTTTACAGTAAATGAAGAGACAAGGTATAGATGGCCCTCCATATACTGGAACCTCTGTAAATTAAACTTAAACACTTACCAATACCTTATCCTTCTAAGTGGGTAGTTGAGAATTGTATACCTTAGGTAGTGAGACTTTATCCTTTTGAGTTACTTATACTAGTGTATCTATTTATTCTCAATCTTAATATGAGGCATCTTATTAGAATTTTTAGAGCTATGCCACCATGAAATCCTCATGTTGTGCTCCAATAGGGTGGCTACAACCATGCTCCAAAGGTAGTGGGCCCTAAGCCACTAGAGATCCCTTCTATAGTTCCACCTAATGAAACACCTGTTATACCTGAACTAAGCATCAATTCATAGTTTTGAGAGGGTTTTATATGTATTATGTATTTCATGAAGGGTTCTCTATGACCTTCACTAACTATGGCTGATCTAACTTGTGAGTTCTAGCAGCAGTATCCTCCCACCTTTTTGGGGGATGGTGTTCCACAGGATGTTGCTCCTTTGCTGGAGGCCACTCTATCTATATTTGAGCATATAGATATTCCTCCAAATAAGAGTATCAAGATTTCCACCTATATGATTCATGATTCATATAAGCGCAAGTGGGATGTGATTACCCAGGATGGTCGACATTATAACATGGTCTGGGATGATTTTTAGACTACTTTCTATGACTAATTATTTCCTTAGATATTGAGGGTTGATCAAGCCAGAGATTTCATGAATCTAAAGTAGGGTTATATTTCATTAATGGATTATTCAGTGCATTTTACTGAGTCAGATCACTTTTCACTACTTCTAGTTGGAGATAAGTTATTTCGTACTTGGTGATTTGAGGATGGTATTAAGTATACCATCCATACTTAGGTGAATGTATTCCACCTACCTACTTTCTCTAATATTTTTAATCAAAATATTATCATTGAGAGAAACCTAAGTTAAGGTGATAGTTTTGGGCACATAGGTTTGGTGTTGAGGTAATCCATTAGTTCTTTTGATAATAGGAAGTGTTCCATTGAGGTTTCTCATCAAAGAAGTGGCAGTTAGAGTAATCGCACTGGAATGTCTTTTATATTCCATTAGTGAGGAAGGTGGGGTAATTAGAAACCTTAGTGTGATAAAAACCCAATGGAGTGTCATGATTTCATTCATATAGGGAATCTTCAAATATTCAGTCAGACTTTTCCATTTTCTTGGATTGGAAGAAGATCTACACTAACTCCATATTCAGGGGTGGTATCTTTTACGCCATATCAAGTGAGAATTTGGAGTAGTATCAGAAGGAATGGAGGATCTGGTGGTATTGGTTGTGGTATCCATAATTTTGATTATCAGCATCAACAGAGCGAACCCACTCAAGGTAGTCTAGCTATAGCATATGGCCATAGATCAGGTTAGTTTCATGCATTATAGCTTATACCTGATGATCATAGTGTAGGAACATATACAACATGAGGTACTATTCTAGTAGCCTCTACTATTATATCTAATTTATTAAATATAGTTCATTCACACTCCTTCATCTCCTTATCAATGATGGAAGGTATCAGTTTGGAAATTCATTATTATTGTAGTGTGATGACCTTGGATACATTGTTGGGAGTGATATTAGAGGGAATATGCCAATGAAGGTACTTCCCCCTTAAGGAAGGAAATTATCCCTTCTTATGGGAACTCTTCTTCCTCAAGATGATGGGATTCGATGTCATTCTTGGGATTGAATTGTTGGTTTCATACCATGCCTTTGCAGACTGTTATCGCAACAAGGTGACTTTTACATCACTAGAGGGTATCAATTACTTCCACAAGGGTGAGTGGGATTTACAAGTCGGTAGGAATGAACCCGATCATCATGGTCTTGGTAGATTGACAACCCAAATTTCTAGTGTCTTTATGGAGGAGTAGGGGTTACACCTGGTAGTATATACTCCTTTAGTATATTATTTTATGGATGGATCTCTCGATGATTTTTTTGGTTTAGCTCCTAAGAGAGATGTAGAGTTTGTGATCATTATCATTCTAGGAGTAGTTCCAGTGTCCATTCCTCCATACAAGATGGAACCTATTGATCTCTAAGAGCTTAATATATAGTTATAGGATTTAGATGATAAAAGTTTTATATGGACTAGCACTTCCTATTGGGGTTCACCCATGCTTTTCACCAATAAGGTGGATGGGAATATTCATTTATGTGTGGATTACTAATGGTTGAACTAGCTTATGGTTAAGAACTAGTATCCACTAACTTGAATAGATGATATCTTTGACCAGTTTTGAGGAGATGGGGTATTCTCAAATATTGACCGAAGATCAAACTATCATCATGTGTGAGTTAGACCTTCAGACATACCTCATATAGATTTTCGAAGCAGGTATGGTCTATGTGAGTATCTCATTATTCCATTAAGTATTACAAACATGCTTTACATTTTCATGGATATGATGAATAGGTTTTTTCACCCCTATCTAGATTCTTTTTTCATGGTCTTTGTGGGAGACATCTTGGTGTAGTCTCAGAATCATAGAGACCATACTCGAAATCTTGAGATCATTATGATTACGCTAAGAGAGAATAATCATTATGCCAAGATTGATAAGTAAAACTTTTTGATTGACAATTTTCACTTCTTGGGTCATATTATCTCCAAATCAGAAGTATCAATTAAACCAGAGAAGGTAAGTGCGGTAGTTTCCTAGGATCATCACAAGAATGTGTTTGATATACAGATTTTCTTGGGGATGGATGGATATTACAGGTGTTTTATATAGGACTTATAAAATCTTACTTAACCTCTTAAAATTCTAAAAAATACTGGTGTTAAGTTCCTTTGGTCATAAGCGTGCGATAAATCCTTTCATGAACTAAAAGGAAGGATTGTTTCAACACTAATTCTGATTTTTCCAGAGCCTATAAGAGGCTATATAGTGTTCTATGATGCATAAGGCATCAAACTGGGTGCATTTCTGATGTAGGAGGATAAATTCATTGTGTACAGATGTCAAAATTTGAAGCCTCACAAGATGAATTACCTGACACATGACCTTGATCTTGCAGTAGTTTTCCATGACTTATGTTTTTGGAGACACTATATGTTGGTTGAATGCTTTGTGGTGTATACGGACCACAAGATCCTAAAATATATCTTTACATAGTGTGAATTGAATCCCAAACAATGAATATGGGTTGAATACCTTTAGTCATTTGACTTTGATCTTGCTTATACACCCTGAAAGGTAAATTTGGCAGCTGATACGTTGAGTTGGAAAGCTCAGTCATAGGCCATACAGGAATCCAATGATGACTAGAAATTAAGAGACCAGTTTTTTGAGTTGCATATGGAGTTTCATAAGAGTCATGATTGGTATTCTCTTATAGCCTTGTCGGTTACCTCTTCCCTCCTTGACAGGGTAAAGAGAAGGCATTTTTCAGATTTTGAGGGGTTGGTTCTCTGAGAGATCATTGTTGGTGATGACCCGCCTCCAGATTGGTTTGTAGATGTAGATGATTTCCTCTATATACATGGATGTGTATGGGTTCCTACAGATGTGAGATAAGAACTGATGCATGATTCCCACAATTCTTATTTGGTATTTAATCTAGTCATATCCAAGATGTATCAATATATGTGATGCTAGTATTGGAGGCCTAGGATGAAAAGTCAGATAGAAAGTTTTATCACTAGGTGTTCCACCTATCATCAGATGAAGGCGGAGCACCAGTAACCTGAAGTCTTATTACTATCACTTCCAGTATCTAAATGTAAATGGGAAGATATTTCTATGTAATTTTTAGTTGACTTACTAAGTTTTCCTCGGGGTAGTTATATAGTTTGGGTAGTCATTGACAGACTAAAAAAAGTAGATCACTTCCTTTCTATCCAGAAGACTTTCTTAATTGATGACCTAGGAAGACTATATATTTGTGAAATTATATAGATAAATGAGATACCTTATACTATCATTTTAGATAGGTACATTTGTTTTACATCATGTTTATGGAAGGGGTTATAGAGAGCTATTGGTACACAATTTCTCTTAGGACAGCCTTTCACCCTCAAACCAATGGACAATCGGTATGGATGATACATGTGTTATAGGACATTATTCAACTATAAATCCTTGATTTTATAGGTTATTGGGATAATCATATCCCTCTTTTCAATTTCACCAATAATAAAATCTTTCAGGAGGAAATTTTAGTTAAAGGTGGGTGAGACAACACTAATGGGTCCTCATCTCATTCAGGAGACTTTGAAGAAGGTTCATCTGATCAGGAAGTGTATGTATACTACTTATTCTAGATATATTTCCTATGTCAATAATCATTTATTCTCTATGGATTTCATGGTCGGGGATTGTGTTTTATTATAGGTATTACGTAGACTTGGTCATAGATGGATATGGAGGCAAGGGAAGTTTCCGCCCCAATTTGTAGGGTCGTTTGAGATTCTTGAGAGAGATGGACTAGTAGCCTATTGGTTGGTACTACCTCATAGTTATTGTTCCATGCATGATGTATTCCAAATTTCACAACTTCATAATTATCATTCCAACTCATCTCATACTTTTTATCCCAAGGAGGCTGAGTTAGATTCTAATGCTTGTTTTGAGGAGTATCATATACACATCATTGACCATAGTAAAAAGGCTCTACAAGGCTAGTTTGTCCCCTTAGTATGGGTGTTATGGAATTGCAGTTGTGTATAGGGAAATACTTGGGAGTGTAAGGCTGATGTACGTGCCCAGTGGTGGGAGTTATTCTCATATGAAGTTTTTCTTCCCTTGGAAGGTGAACTCAGGGAAAAGTTCTTTTAAGTGGGAAATACTGTAAGAATAAAATTTTTATCTCAAGTAATAATCCTTTTAATTTAATTTTAATTCATTATTTGGACCTTATGTGAATTCCTAATGAGTTCACATGTGTTTCGAAGGTGTTTGGGGCTCGTTCAGAGCCCAGAGCCCAACTTTTTTTGGAGAAACAAACTAGTTGTATGGTTAGAAGAAACCATGTGGGGCAGGTCGCATGGTTTCCCATAACTGTGCGGAGCTGGATAGTGGAGAAAGCAAGGCACACGGTTTTACCTAACCATTCACCTGGGACCACACGCTTATGAAGATGGTCTGCATTTTTTAGTAGAGCCACTGCACATGGTTGGCGCATGGTTTCTCTAATTGTGTGGCCTAATCTTGTGGGTACCCTCATTAATAGTGATCCATTCATGGTTGGAACATGGTTTGGCCAACCTAACATCCAAAATGTGTACCCCTATTGTTTGGGTGAAATTACCAAATTTCCCTTAAATATAATTAAATTCACCCCTCATCATTATTTCCCTTATTTCTAGTGTGCAGCAGATTTATCCCCCATTAAAGGCTTTCAAGCTTCTTCATCCAAGGTTCTTCAATATATTCTTCATTCGATATCAGAATCAAGATTAATTTATATCATTATATTCCTCCTAGTAAGTGATTCATTCTTCTTGAGTTATTATTTATTTATCTTCTCCTAGACTAAGTTATTTAGATGTAGGCTCATATTCCCTATTTTTAGGGCATTGATATTTTCTTCAAATTTCTTTCAATCCAAGCCAAAATAAAGTCTGTTACTAGATGAAGATAGTGGTATAACTTCAAGTTAGGTGGTCTATGAGTTATCCCTCAAGTATCACCATTTTATAAACTTCCATCGTTGTGTGTGTGCCAATTTCATTGGGTGTTACTTATTAAATTCATACACCTTTATTATATTCATCATGATCGTATTCTAGATAACTTTATATATAGTATCACCACACCATTGAAGATTGATACCTAAACAATTTCCACCCCAAGTGGAGTGTTTCTTCAATTATTCATTTTTAGTTCATGTGGTTTTACCTTTGACACAGTTTGGGTGTATGTCTTGACCCTGATAATGGTAATCCCTATTAAATTAAATGGAGTATGAATTTTTAATGGATTTCCTGTGTAATTTTTACTTGACCCTTTTATGGTAAGTGTTTCAATATAATAAATGAATCTAAATTGTAATTTTCAAGTATAATATATGTATCATTTGGACTAATTGAACATAATTGAATGACTTGGTTGTATGTATGTAGCACACCTTTCCATGCTTAATTGAAGGTAATGGAGTGAACCTAATTAATGACTAAGTAATTAAAGCACTAAATGGTTTCATTCCCTTCTTATACTTTCCACTTATTATGGAAGGTAATGGAATGAACCTATTTAATTATTAAAAGACATTATTAATACAAGGATTTAATTAAATAATGAATTAAATATAAGGTGTCTATTGAATATAGACCTTTTTATCTTTATATGAGTGGCCAGACTTGAGATAGCCTTGGATTATTAAGAGAATACCTTGAGAAATCATAGTAAACCATTCCAATGCAAGGAGATGGTTTCCAAGGTAGATACCCACCTTGGAACATGGTCCTTGTATACTAGGGAATTCTTGGCTATCTTCTGAATATTAGGATGCCTTGTATACTCTCTATGGATCCAGACTGATGTCTTCGTACATGTGGCCCCATGGATACACCCAATTGGGCTCAGTCATTCTTAGCCCATTTTAGCTTGGAAAAGATCCTTAGACTTGGTTAGAACTCTTTATAGTGAAATTCCTTGGGTGATTCCCCTTAGATTACACTCAGACCCCTTATAGTTAGGCTTCATGTTATTACTAAGTTGGCTCAACCCCTAAGTTCAAGGATGCCTTGGTTATTACCTTGGATACTATTTACTATTATCATCATTACAAGATTCCTTGTTACACCTTGGATCCTTTATTATTATTATTATCATGATATATTGTCAATGTTAGCTATACCTCATGTGACTCATCTGTATAAGTTGAACCTAAATGAACTAATTAAATGATTACATGTTTAGAGACATACTATATGAGGTTGAAATAGGTATTGGGGTATTTAAATTATTGTATTGCTTTAAATTTATATACCTACACACTATATCATTTTATATTACATTGATTGGATGGTATATATTTAATTGTTGGTGGCTTACTGAGATTTATCTCACACCCTATCTAGGTCGTAGATGGTACCCAGGAATATTATATCATTAAAGGTATTGATAAGGGGAGGAATACTGCTTTGGACACCTGATCTTTCTTTCTTTAATTAGGTTAGAGCTTGGCAGCAGATGACCGAGCAGGTACTCAGGATGTTGGATAGTTTTTTTATCCTTTTTTATTCTTTTATATAGCATGTATTGTCTACTGTTATGTATACCTATTTTCCAGTTTTCTATATACATGACATATGTTATAATCAGATTTTTTATATGATTTAGTTTCCAACTTTTATTATTATTATCTATTGCTTGAGTTTTTATTCATTACTTTACTAATTCCGCTACAGCGAGTTACTGGTCCAGTTGTTATGGTGTCTATTTCTGTTGTTCCATCTATTTATGTATAATTCCTCTATTTTCCTATTATTACATATTTCCATTGTGTTTTAATCTATTAATGAGGGAATATTCTCTCCATGGACACACCCTAGGCCCTCACTGCTAGTCGGTAGACTTTGGCATACAGGGAGGCCTACGTGAGGCCATGTGGCTAACCAGGTTTAGGGCACCTTGAGTGGCATATAATTTGAGACGTCAAAATTTTTTTTTTCTGAAAAAAATGGAATATCTCCCAAAAGGTGTATCATATAAGAAATATGAGACCATAGTTAGGTCCGAAATATTAATTTTACCCTAGATGTGATATAAACTTTGTGTGCGCCAGGTGTTTAGATACTTCGTATGCATGAGTGATAATAATTATATTATTATTCTTATTTGTGTTGGAGAAATTAAAATGGAAATTACTTGTGAAATTTAATTTTCTTAAATAATGAGTGACGTTTCTCTAAGTGTGTATACTTATTGGTGATCAATGTAATAATGGTGAAATTATTACTTGTGATAAATAAATGGAATTATATGGTTAACAAAAAAATTTATTGACTATTTGGTTCTTAATGGAAGTTGTATTTAAATTTTTAATGGTGAAAATAATGTGTGATATTTAATAATAATAATATTTTTTGTTTATTATTATTATTATTATTAAATTGGAAAAAAAATTATATGATAATATAAAATATGTATATACATATATGGGTTGAAAATATATGTATATATATGTGGGTGGGTGGGTGGGTGTATATATATATGTGCGTGCAGGTGTGTGTGTGTGTGTTATGTATGTATGTATATATATCTAGGTTAACTATATATACACACACACACACATATATATATATATATATGGTTTTATATATATATAAAATGTGTATAAATATATATATACGAGTGTATATACGTATATTTGGATATGTATATACATAAAATGAATGTATATATATGTGTGTGTGGATAAATTTTTAATATATATATATATATATTAAATGGTTGATTTAATATGTTTAAAAAAGAGTTTTTTTATATTATTAAAAAAATAATGACATTTAAGGGGTGGTATTTATGATTAAATAGAAGTAAAAAATAGAGAAATATTGGTGGAGTTTAAATGTTCATGCGTGAAAGTATTTGGGTGAATAATGATGATTTGGATTTATTTAAAAAAAATGTTAAAAGGGGAAAGGGGGAGGCACTTAAGGAGGCTTACACCAATCTCCTCTCATCACCTATATTTCCTCCTCACATATGTCTCCCATATTTATCCCCCACTCTCTCATATTATTTTTTCTTTTATTTTATTATTTCTTCCTAACTTTTTTCTTCAATGTCATCTCTAATATTAATTAGATTAACATGTTGTTGATGTTGTTGGGTTTGTCTCAATGTGTAAAAATTTAAACCTATTTTTTTCTAAAGGTAATGAGGTTTTTCTAGTGAAATTAAACTCGTATATCAACTCTTATCATTGAGTATAAGGTAGGAAGTTCCTTACCATTTAGGGCTATATATATTATGTTATCATGATATTTAATTTATGATAGAAAAACCCATGCTTGTTATGTGATGCATGTGGGTGTGGGTGTGACCATGAGACCTGCTTCATCGACATATAATGATTATGCATGTTAATATGCTTAGACCATGTTGAGTTTATTGTAGGTGTGTGTTTATGGATTTTATCACCCTCATGATATGTTATGTATGGTGTCATTATTTCCTTGTGATATTCTTGGTATATGCTATGTTGTTGTGTTATGCATGGTACCAAAGTGACAGGTGGGCCTGTCGTGGCTCAGTAGCACTATAGGGGGAGTGTGTTCAGACTCTACATGTGACTTGATGATGAGACTAAGATAGACAATGGGGAATGATGGTCTAGTGTGGCCTAACCTAGGGGAATGAAAATTATGACTAATTAGAACCATATGTGATAACCATAGGTAATAATGATCATGACTGATCATACCAGCATGGAAACAGTGGGGCATGATATTTTATTGACCTGTCTTAAAGATAGCATTGAGACATGATGACCTAGTGTGGTTTGACCTAGAGTTATGGGGCCTATATAGATATTGAGAAGATTAAGGTCGACTCTGATGTTCAGATATTTCCATGATTGTTCTGATGTTATCTGATATGGTGTTGAAGCAAGTATACTGATTTTTGTGGCAGCTTGGTTAGTGCGTGAATGCTCGGAATGATTATTTTTTGTGTGCGCCTTTATATATTGTTATATTATACACTCCTATTCATGTGCACACTTGTTATGGACACATTAGTGGTTTCTTATTGAGTCTTTGTATTCACACCCTACTTGGGAATTTCAGGATGCTTGTAGATTTCATGAATTGAGATCCGACAAAGGGAAAGGGTCCTATGGTGGATAGTTGAACAGTGGAGCATGGAGAAGGAGTAGGCTGATATAGAATCTGAAGGACCCATAGATGTTTATTTATTTATTTATTATCTATTTATATATCTTATGCTTACATTCTGGACAGTCTTTCCACATTAGGTGTTGTTTATTTATATGACATCTTTAGTTCACTATTCTGTGTGATTACTCTGATTATTTATTTTTATTATTATTATTTATTTATGATTTTTTTATGACTCGATATAGATATTATAGTATCCCCCCTATCATAATTAGACCCTTGTTTCTAGTTAGTAACCAATTTCATAGGAGAGGCGCACATGAGGTCATGTAGAACCCGAATCAAACTTGGTGGTTTGGGTCTAGGGGTACTCGTAATGATCCTTGGTGGAATGTTATTCTAAAGGTCTTGAGTTCGAGTTATGGGGGAGGCAAAATTGAAAAAACCCTGGATATAAGGGGATAATACCTACCACATGGCACGTGGAGAGGCGTTTGGCTACTACTTGGCTAGTTAACATGGCCGATTGTGGTGTGGCATATGGCTTAGTGAGGATCGCTATATAAAAATAATTGTAACATCCTAATTTTTTTTAAGGATAATAAAAGCCTCTATAAATAATTAATGTGTATTTTTTCTGTGAAAAATGTAAATTTTAAATAAAAACCACTTAATAAATGGTTTAAAGGCTTTATGTATGGATAAAAACCTTTTTAACACTTTGGAGTACTCTATGGAATGTTTTTAAAGTCAGGGGTTAAGTTAGCATTGAATTTCAAGGCCTATAGAGCATTGGTATTTTTTAAATTAAAATATTAAATATACTATATTACATGCACATGATATTTAAAAAAATAAAAAATCTTCCAAATGGTGCCTCTTATGAGAAATATGAGACCATCGTTAGGTATAGAATTTGGGTTTTATCCTAAAAATGACATAACATTTATGCACATCGGGTGTTTGTTCAAATCGCAAGTAATGATAATTTAATTAATATTTTTAGTTTTTTTATAAAAAAATAATATATCCCAAATGGTGTATTGTATGAGAAATATGAGCCACTATTAGGTTCGTAATATGAGTTTTACCCTAGGCATGATATAAACTTTGTGTGCATCAGGTGTTTGGATACATCGTACGCAAGAGTAATAATAATTATATTATTATTATTATTTGTGTTGAAGAAATTAAAATGGAAATTACTTGTGTAATTAAATTCTCTTAAATTATGAGTGACATTTCTCCATGTGTGTATACTTATTGGTGATCCATGTAATTATGGTTAATTTATTACTTTTTATAAATAAAAGCAATTGTGTGGTTAATAAAAAAATTATTAACTACTTGATTTTTAATGGAAGTTGTATTTAAATTGTTAATGATGTAAATGATGTGAGATATTTAATAATAATTGTTATTTTGGTTGTTATTATTATTATTAAATTGGTAAAATAATATTTTTATGTGATAATTTAAAATATGTATATATATATATGGGTTGAAAATATATGTATATATATGTAGGTGTGTCTATATAAATAATGTATGTATGTATATATATATATATATGGGTTAAATATATATTCATATACATATATGTGGGTATATATATATAAATAATGTATATATATATACGAGTGTATGTATGTATATGTGGATATGTGTGTGTGTGTGTATATATATATATGGACGGATTTTTAATATATATATATATATATATGGTTTAATATGTTTAAAAATGAGTTTTTATTATTATTAAAAAATGCATGAGATTTAAGGGGTGGTATTTATGATGAAATAGAAGAAATAAATAGATAAATGATGGTAGAGTTTAAATGGAGAATACATGAAGGGTTTGGGTGAATAATGTTGATTTGAATTTTTTTTTAAATTTTTTAAAAGGGGGAGGGGTTCCTAAGGAGGTTTACGCCACTCTCCTCCCATTACCCATATTTACACCTCATGACTCTCTCTCATATCTCTCCCCCTCTCTCATATTATTTTTTTTTATTTTATTTTATTATTTCATCCAAACATCTTTCTTCAATATGTTCTACAATACTAATCGGATTGACATGTCATAGGTGTCGTTGTGTTTGAATTAACAAGAATAAATTTAAACATAATTTTTTTGAAGGTAATTACGTTTCAATGGTGCAATTAAACTTAGTTGACAATCCTTATCATTAAATCATCATTGAATATAAAGTAAGAAGTTCCTTACTATTTGGTTACATGTATATAATGTTATAATGATATGTGATTTATGTTGGACTAACTCATTCTTGTTATGTGATTCATGTGGGTGCATGAGTGGACATGAGACTTGCTTTATTGACAAATTATTATTATGTATGTTGATGTGCTTAGACCATGTTGAGTTGCTTACATGTGTGTATGTATAGATTTGATCACACTAATGATATGTTATGTATGATGCCATTTTTTCCTTGTAATATTCTTCGTATATGTTATGTTTTTGTATTATGCATAGTACCAAAGTGATTGGTGGGCCCTTCATGGCTTGGCGGCCCTAGAGGGGGAGCGTATTCAGACACTGCATGTGACTTGATGATGATACTGAGATGGATGATGGGGCATTATGGCATAGTGTGGCCTAACCTGGGGGCATGATGATCATGAGTGATCAGAGCCGTATGTGATGATCATGGGGCATGGCGATCATGAGTGATTAAACCTACATGGAAATAGTGGGTCATGATGGTCTATGTGACCTAGTGTGGTTTGAACTGGAGGCATGGGTAATGTAAGACTATTGAGCATCTTGAGCCTGGCTCTGATGTTGAGACATTTCCATGATTATTCTAATGTTTTTCGGTATGGCGCATAAGCTGTTATAACTAAGGTTTATAGTAGCTTTGTTATCATACTAATGCTTAACATAATTGTTTTTTGTGTGATAATTTATTTATTATTATGTTATACACTCTTTTTCATGTAAACACTTGTTAAGGACACATTGGTGGTATCATACTAAGTATTTGTACTCACACCCTGCTTGGGAATTTCTGTGTACTTGTAGATTTCATAACCCAGGATCTGGAAAAGGGAAAGGGACTTATGGTGAATGGTTGAGAAGTGGACCATGGAGTATGAGTGGGCCGAGACATAATCTTAAGGACCCACTTATGTTTTTTTAATCTATTTATTTATCTATTGCTTACTTTCTGGACATGTTTGATACATTGGGAAAATTTTATTTATATGACATGTTTAGTTCACTCTTCCACATGATTAATCTGATTATTTATTGTCATTATTTTTTTATATGACTCGATATGAAGGGTATAGTATCAATGCTATCAGAATTAGACCCATTCTGCTAGTCGACAGCCTATTTCATGCGGGGAGGCATGCATGAGGTCACGTACCACCTAAATAGGACTTAATGGTTTGGGTTGAGATGTTACAATCATACTATGATGTTTGGTTTTAGTCAATGGTTGTAACGAGGAGGAATCATGTTAACATTGAATTTCATGGACAATGTGGTGATTATGAGCAACCAAATTGGATGATAACTGGATTAAAAGATATTTTAATTATTCCTAATCAATTATCATGACATATAATCAACAACCAACACCTTAATAAACTCTCTAAATCACCAAATAAAAGAATAGTATAGTTTTCTGAGAGTTAGGGTGGTAGAGACCATGGAGGAAATAAATCTCAATTTATTTTATGTCAAAATTTTTGAAAGAGATACCCCATAGACTATCTCAAATTAATGGTAAAATATTTTATGTATGGAAAATAAGAGAATAGATCAATAAATTATTGAGTAAAAATGAATATTTTGATGGAGGTATATTAAGTTCATCCCAAGGTTCCATTTATAGTTCAATTTCTTATGTATGGGGAATATGGGAATTAACAATCCAATTACCCAATCCAAGTGATAACTCCTATACCAAGGAAGGACCTATTCTATGCCAATCATTTAAGTGTAAGGATTGAAGTGTTTATGTATTGGGATTTGAGAATTATTTTGTGTAAGTTTTAATTTTTATATTCTAGATATAATAATCATGAAACATTTAAGGATTGTTCTGTAGTAGTTTTTCTTTAAGGATTTGAAAACATATGTTAAATGGTACTGATAGGAAATAAAAGTGATTTAGTGGTAAGTTGATAATGTTTAGTTGAGATAAAGAGATTATTGACATAGATAAAGTGAATAGTATGGTATTGGTGGTCTTAAAAATTGGTTAGTGATTTGTTGAAAAAATTATTTAGGTAATCTTTGATGAATTTTATTGAATTTTTTTATTTATGAAATAGTTTGTGATTTTATTTTAAGAATAAGGATTATGTTAATTTTTAAAAGAAATATGTTTTCATTTGAGGTTAAATTAAGAGTTATGGATACCATTATGGGTTTATAAGTTTAAGGTTGATCATAAGTTCAAAAGCATAGATAAAACTTTGGAGGTTTTAAGTGATGGGATTTTAAGTTGATTTGAAACTTTTACTGGGTTTTAGGAATAGTAATATATTGAGTTTTGAATAACTATTTTGGTTAGTATTTGATTTTATATCGAGTTAATTATGGTCTATTTGATAGTGGGATATAGATAATCTTTAAAGTTAAAAAGTTATTTATTTATAAGGTGATATTTTCGAATATATTTATTTTCAAGCTACTGATTACCTTTTAGGTTAGTTTCTAAATTTGGTTCATGATATTTTGGTGAGAAGTTCACTACATTATAAGATTATATATTGATTTATGATATTTTGGGGATGATTCATTGGGTTGAGGTATATGTAACCTTTAGGTTTAACATGTGTTTTAATATTAAATATTATTTGGGAAGAATGGAATTAAAATTTTAAGGATGTAAGTTGAAGGGTATGAGATCACCATGGAGGTTAAGGCATTATTTAATGTTGAGGTTATTGATTTTAATTGGGATGTAGGGTTATTTATTTGTGGAATAATATAATTTTAACCTTTGGTGTTATTATGTAAATTTTGAAGTAAATTGTATTATTTATTTATATAAAGGTTTATACATTTTCCATATTATCTTACCTTGTGGTAACCATTTCAGTTTTGGTTAATATTTAAAGATAAGAGGAATATATTTTTATCCTTTTGTGAATTATGTGATCTATGAAAAGTTTATTTTGTTGATTAAGTCATGAAAAATTCATCTTGAATACACAACATTTGGAGCAAAATATGAGGTTGTGGTGAAAATCGATTAAAGGATGAAATTTAACTTTTCAAGTAAGTATATTTCTTTGTGTTTTCATTATAAATGGTAAAGGAATTCCTTAACTCTGGTAAAAAGATCTTGAAATAAAAATGTTGTTTTATTAAATTAATTCTTAATGAATCAATGGCCTTTTTCACACTTTATTGATTTATGGTTTTGTGGTTGTTAACTTTCTCATGATCATTCACTTTCTTGTGATCAATGTTCTTTGTCACTCTAAATTATTATTAGGATGTTTATTTTTCCTCTATGTCCATATATTCACTTCCCACTAATATTCTCCCATTTTTAATCCAAGTTAAGTGTTATTCCATATGACCTTCATATTTACCTTTCACTCTTTTAATAAAATGTTTTATTAACCCTTTTTACGCTGTGGGTTTTCAACAAATGTATTTTGAAATGTCAAAAACCTTTATTATTGGGAAAAAGT
The DNA here is from genome assembly GCA_963277665.1 of Viscum album. Lineage (NCBI taxonomy): Eukaryota > Viridiplantae > Streptophyta > Magnoliopsida > Santalales > Viscaceae > Viscum > Viscum album. The sequence goes on along the minus strand of OY728140.1, from coordinate 1,346,792,273 downwards.
TCAAAAAATTTGGGCATAATTTGTTAAATGGGTTAGAATGTGACACATTGAGATTTGAAAATAACACTATGTTTGATATTATATACAATACCTAACATCGAGATTAAACAAACCATGAAATATTATTATTTAAATATGATCATTATAACATAGTTGTAGAATTGATGGGTATGAATAAGATTAACCACATTATGAAATATATATAAAGGACCTACTTGATACAATTTTTTTGATTAATTATTAGGAAATAATCACTAATTATTTAGTAAAGACATTTTATTCTTCAAAATACGTTTTATTCAATAATGGGTTTTATTAATTTTTGTGAGTGAATATTATAATACTTTTGTTTGAAATTTTATAAAATTTATTTTATAAAAATGATATCATTTTTTTAGTAATAATTTCAAAATTATTTTAGAGTGAATTTTTGATATTTTTCTTAAATAATTGATTTTCTATCGAATAGTGAAAAAAGCTAATTTTTATTGAAATTTGTATTTTTGTTTCAAGTGTTTACAAAATTAAAATTTGAACTAAAATGGTTTCAAAATAAAATTAGTTCTATTATATTATTTTTAATCCAATTAAGTTCATTTTTACAGTGGCCATTTCTTAACATACATTAACATTACATCATTTTTTCAGATTACTTAATACATTACACAAACGGACGCCCAAAGACCGTATTAGTTTAGTGTCTTTGAAAAAATGGAAACATAAACACTGGTACATAAGTGAGCTACATTATATACAACTATTTTCTTCATAATCATAACCCTTCTTAGACACATCATACATAATGTGTATCTTCATAACTTGGGGAAAGGAAACATAAAAAGGGGTGAGCTCATATGCTCAGTAAGGGTAAATAAGGGATATATATAAGAAAAATCATGAACATAAGGGTATGAGAATGTGATAATCACATTATAAGATCATACCCGACATATTAAAGATTATAAAAATTAATCATGGCATAAATATTGGTAGTTCATAAGAAATTGATCTTAAGGGAATCAAGAGCATAATCCATGAAAGCATCACATAGGAGTAATACATAAATTATGGAAGACACATAAGCATAAAAAATGATATACATGGTAGTAAAGGAATTCCTTACAAGTCCATATTATTATTATGGTTTCACTCCCTATACTATATTGGTAGTCATGGTTCACTCCCATGACCATCTTAGTAGTTTAGGTTCACTCCCAAGACCATCTTAGCAGACAAATTTTTTATTGAACTGAGTGCACTCCCCATTTCAGCCATGTCTATCTCATGATATATAAATCTTTACTCAATACATTTGAGTGAGATATAGGTCTCTCCCATATCATAATGAAATCATACATATATGGGCCACAAGATCATAAATAATCATACTATAACCAATGAAATGAAGTGGGTATCATAAACATGTAATCATATCATAACCTATGGAAAATTGAAAGGTTTCATAATCATTTAATAAAATAATAACCCATTAATATAAGTGTATTTCATGATAATATAATGCATGAAATATAGATGGGTTTCATAAACATATAACTAGTGAAAGATAAATTTGTTTCATAAGCATCATGCCATCAAAACATAAACCATTCAGAGAAAGAATATGAATTGAAACCATGTATCATATTTTTAGTAAGGCATGAGTAACACAAAATGATATCATCTTGGATGGAAAATAATTTTCAAATATACTTTAAAAATATTTCTTGAGTAAAATATCTTTTCTTCTTTGAAATTTTATTTTTAAAACATAAAACATTTTGAAAACATTTTTATTTGAAAATAGATTTGAAAACTTATAAATGGATCTTTGCAAACCATAAAACATTTTTAAAATAATTTTTCATTAAAAAATTTCTTAAAATATAATTTTAAAAATATTTTTTGAAAACATTTTTTAAAAAATGATTTTTGAATAAATCATATTTCCGATCGAAGAGAGGAATGAGGTTATATTTTCTTAAAAATAATTAATTTTCTTAAGTACCAAAGAGTGAAAATGGTAATAATACATGAAGATATCATGAATAACCCTAGGATAAGAAAATTAATGAGTTTTCTTGAAAGATAGATCATAATATTTCATCAATGAAATCATAGTCATAAATAATCCCGATAAATGATGAGATTTTTGCAATAAACTCTTACCACTTGGTAACTTGGAATCAGATCCCCCATGTAAAAAAATTACATTAAATGAAGCTTAAAATATCATTAAAATTCGTATATTAATTATATAAAATTTAAAATGGCAGTATATACACATCGTAAAATGTAAAATGGTGGTATATACACATCGTAAAATAATATAGGTTCATAACAAAACATGTGTCTCAAAGAAGGCAAATTGAGACAAAATTACTTTATTGATTTCATAATTTTTGAAACATAAACCCCATGAAAGATAGATCATAAAATGGATATGTAAATACCAATAAATTTAAGTATAATAATCATAGAATATATTCATGGGTATTATATATACCACACAAGAGAAACAAGTGTTGAATAAGTCATAAATCTCACATAAATAAAAGTGAGACGAGAAAACTCTTACCTTATATCTTGACTCTCGTTGTACTCATTAAAAAATATTGTATAAAAAATATAAGTTTATTATAAATATACCAGATATCCATATTATTATATATCATAACATATATTATTTTATTATGACTTTATATTACCCATTTATTAACAATTTCATGTTAATGTTACGTTTTGGGTAATATCCTCTTTGTTTTTTGTATGTGTTTTGACTTGTTATTGTTGATTTATTTAGATAATCATTAAATTATTTATATAATTTAAAACATGATGTAAATATCATATATATTTGTTATATAAATATTTTTAATAATATATAAAATATAGAAATATGAAATGGAATACACTATTTGTGGAGACGGCATGCCATATGTACGCATAAATGTTGTTTTCATTTTACTGCGTATTGAAAGAAATAAAGTAAATGACATATATGTATACATATATATAATATCATTCCAGTATAATTATTATTTCATATATATTATATAAATTTACTAAGCTCATCCTTAATACAAATCATGTAAATTTTGAATGAATCACATCATTTTGAGGAGGCGGTAGTCCACACATCCACAAAGGAAGTTATCGTATTTACAAAAAATATAAAGTATAAAGGTATTTGTTATATAATAATTATAAAAGCATAAATAAACAATAAATATAATATATATCATGTAAAAATATAAATTACATCATCATTATCAACCTTGAAAGGTGGTAATGGAAGAACGAATGACATCGGTTCACGGGGTGGTAGTTTGTCGTACACACGAACGATGATTGTGTATCCCATTTGATTAAAGTGTTTGTAAGTGTAGGTATAAACCTTAATATAAAATCATATATGTATATTTATTATACTTATAATTTTATATAATCATGTAATAATAATATTTGAGGTGGTGGAGAAATAAAATAAAACAAAAGATCTTGTGGAAGGATGTTACCTCTTCTTTGGGTAACTCCTTTTGGTTTGTGCCAAAGGGTTTCCTTGGATGAATTTATGAAAGAAAAATAAGGATTCTAGGATGAATTTAGGAAATTTGGGGTGATATTTGGGTAGGTTTTGGCTGATTAAAAGGTCTTGAGAGGTGTGAATATATGGGTATTAGAGGAGGTCTTTTATAAGTGGGGAAAATGACTCATTGGGTATTCTTGAAAATATTTGAGTGCTCCCCATGTTTTACTTATCCCCAAAGGGTTAAAAATGGAACATTATAGATCCTTAAAGGTTTAATTACCAAAATATGTCTAGAATATAATTTTTATAAAAGTTTAGGGTCATTTTTACACCTGAATTTTTAAGTTTAGTCATTAATAAAACTCATTTGTACCTTAATCACTGTAATTAATTTTAATTACCAATATTTTTTATCAAAACTAATTTGAAATTATTAGAAATTATAAATTATTCTGATTAAAAATATTTAATCCATTTTTCCAAATTCTAAACACATAATTGGTAGAAATTAAATTAAAATTAATCCTGTGGATGGGATGAGACAAGGTGTTTTTTAAGAGAAAATGTTTAAAAGTTTGAAATATTTTTATATTAAATTTCAATGTGAATGTGGTTCCAATTAACTAAATTGGATTAATTGATGTAAAATTTATCTAATTAAAATTTAAATCCAATTTAAAATAAAATTTAACAATATAAATAAATTAGAATAAAAAGCAGTTTTGAATTAAAAATCAATATTTTCCACTATTCATCCAAAAATGATGTTTTTCAGAAAAATCCCTAAAATTAACCCTAAGATAATTTTTACATTATGAATTAAAAAATGAAATTTAATTTATAAAATTAAATTTATAAAATTTTCTTAAATTAATTTTAATATTGTTCATGGAAGAACATAAAAATAGTTTATTTGAGAAAATGGTATTTTCCAATATACAAAGACTTTAGCAAAAAATTTATTTTTTATTATCAATATGTTTTATTTTTATAAAACCATTATAAATAATATTTAAAATTTATTTATTAAAATTTATATTACTAATTTTAATGGTTATGTTATAACTATCTTGTTTAAATAATTATAATAATAAAATATTGTTTCATAGAAACTCAGTGTTGTGCGTAACACAAGACAAGTCAATGTTGTGTGTATTTAAAGATTATATTGGTGTAGAATATAATGTAATATTAATTTGGAATATCATTCAATAAAATTAATCAAATAAAATTAATTTATTTAGAAAAAAATGGTTTGTAAAAACTTGAGGCATTACATGCTACCCCCCTCCCCCTTAAAATGATTTTTCCCTAGAAATTTTTCATTATTATAAAAAAGGGGATAATTATGCCTAATAACATCCTAAAGTTCCTACACATATTACTCTAACTAGTGATTTATTCACAAAACTTTGACCAGGTGAGTGGTCTTGTTTCATATAGCTTTCTATGTGTGATCCATAATTTCAACTAGTTGTTCCACATAAGAAACATCCTTCTCCAACGGTATGATCTCTGATTTCAGTACATGTAAAGGATTAGTTATGTTCTTACTTTGGAGAGATACATGGAACACATCATGGACTTGAGATATATTTGTAGTAAGTGACAAGTGATAGGCTACCATACCAATATGAACAAGAATTTCAAAGGGAATGATATACCTAGGGCTTAGTTTCCCTTTATTCCTGAAACTCATAACCTTTTTCCAGGAAGATATTCATAGAAACAATTTCTCTCAAACATCAAGTTATAGATTATGATGAAGATTATTAGCATTAATTTTCTACTTAATCTAAGTTGCATTGATATGTTGCTGAATGGTTCTAACCTTATCAGCCATTTATTTAGCGATCTCAAGTCCCAATAGCTTTCTTTCTCCAACTTCATTCTAGAACATTGGATCTCTAAATTGATTCCAATATAGGGCTCCATAAGTATCCATATGAATACTTGAGTGAAAGATATTATTGTAATAAAACACGACTAGAGTAAGGTGTTGATCCCAACCACCTTTAAAATCCAAAGAAAAAGATCTCAACATATCCTCTAGGGTTTGAATTGTTCTTTCAGACTGACCATCCATATTAGGATGATAAGTAGTGCTAAAACTCAATTATTTATTACATTCTTTCTGAGTAATTCTCCATAACTTTGAGGTAAAACTCATATCCTAATTAGATACAATAGAATGCGGTACTCCATAAAACCTTACCACTTAATGTATATCTTGGAAATCTGATCCAGAGAGAAGTATTCTCTGATAGCAATGAAGTGTGCTAAATTAATAAGGTGATTGACTATCACCCACATAGTATTAATCCCTTTAGATTTTTTGGGGAGTCAAGTGAAAAAATCTAGATTTATTTTCTCCCATTTACATTTTGGTGAAGTTAATGGATGCAACATCCCTTTAGACTTTTTTCTTTCATCCTTAACATGCCGGAATACCAAGCAATGAGATACAAACTCGGTGATATACCTCTTCATGTCATCCCACCAGAAGTATTATTTCAAATATCTATAAATCTCCATACTTCCATGATGAATAGAGAATGAAGAGTTATGGGATTCCTATAACATCTCCTTCTTCAAATCTGGTATGAAAAGAACACATACATGGTTCCTGAACCTTTTCACTCCATCATGATCAAGGTTAAACTCAAGAACATTTCTAACCTCTTCTACAATTATACATCTTCCTTATATTCCTATTTAATCTTTACTTGGATAGAGGGTTGAACATTCAATTAAGAAATATAATATCATTCCCCTTTATTCAGTATTTCTATATCCATACTTTTCAAATCCATAAATATTATATCTTTTAATATTCTCATCATGGATAAGCTATCATGATCATTTTGACTCAAAGAATTAGCCACCTTGTTTGCTTTTCTATGGTGATAATGTATTGATCAGTCATAATACTTTATTATATCTAACCATATTCTATGGTTCATATTCAAATCCTTCTTTGTGAATATATATTTCAAACTTTTATGATTAGTATATATATCACACTTTTATCCATAAAGATAATGCCTCCATATCTTTAATGAAAAAATTACTACAACTAACTCCAAATCATGAGTTGGGTAATGTTTGTCAAAAGAAATAAATTTTCATGAGGCATTGGATATAACCATGTTATTATATATAATAAAACATCCAAATCCCTTCTTTTATGCATCACTATAGATTACAAACCCTTATCCACTACAGTGTAATGTAAGTATAGGTGCACTGATTAACCTTCTCTTCAGTTCCTTGAAATTTTTATCATATTAATCTTTCAAGAGGAACTTGGCACCCTTTCGTGTTAACTAGTCTTAGGATTAGATAGTCATGATAAATTCTTCACAAACCATCAATAATATCTAGCTAAACCAATAAAATTATAGATCCCAATCATCGTGTTTGGTCTAGGACAATATTCAATAGCCTCCATCTTTGATGGATCTTCTGTTATACCCTCTCTTGAGATTATATGAACCAAAAATGAAACCTTTCAAATCCAAAATTCACACTTTGTAAATTTGAATACATTTTCTCCTTCCTTAGGGTCTTTAGTACAATTCTCAAGTGGTCTCAATTTTCTTCCTTTCTCTTTGAATAGATAAGAATAAATATATAAAGACTACCACAAAATGATCAAAGTAATCTCTAAAGACTCTATTCATCAAATCCTTGAAGATAGTAGGGGTATTAGTAAGACCAAAAGGCATCACTATATATTCATAGTGTCCATACCTTGTATAGAATGTCATCTTGAGTATATAATCTTTATTGACCCTTAATTGATGATATCCATAATGAAGGTCAATCTTGGAAAAGTATTGAACTCCACATAGTTGATCAAATAAGTCATGAATATGAGGAAGAGGATACTTTTTCTTGATTATTATCTTATTAAACTATAGATAATCAATGAAGAGTTGAAATTATCCATATTTCTTTTTCACAAAAAAAATAGGTGAGCCCCAAGGTGACACACTTGGATGAATGAATCCCTTATCAAGGTTTTCTTGGAGTTCCTTCTTCAATTCCTACAACTCAATCAGGTCCATTATATAGAGAGTCTTTAAAATTGGTTTGGAACTAGGTATGAGTTCTATCAAGAACTCAAATTCACGTTTTAGTGGAAGTCTAAGCAACTCTTTCAGAAATACATCCACAAACTCTTGAACAATAATCATATCATCAACGTTGATTTTATCCCTAACCATTAGAGATAAACACACCTTCTGAATGGTAATTAAGACACATACACACGATGTAATCTCCATTGGAAGTTCACACTTATCATCACATTGATATACGATTATAGGTTGGTTTGAAATATCAAACATAACTTCCCTTCCTCGACAATTGATTTGGGATTTATGTAAAGAAAGATAATACATTCCTAATATGAAATCAAATTCAACCAGAGGAATTATAACAACATTTTTAGAAGTACATTCCCATAAACATCAATCATAGAGGAATCATAGAGTTGAGATGAAATCATTTCACCATTAGGGGGTTTCAATGCTAATTCCATATCTAATCATTTCGGTGGAATATTAATAAACTTAGAAAAATCTTTATATATGAAAGCATTGGTATATCCATAATCGAATAAGACATTATCATTTCTACAGTGGATGGTAAGTGTACCTTTCACCACATCATTATAGAACCCCTCATTAAAAATAGTGATCGCATGATATTTTCCCTTATCCCTTGGCTTAAAAGGTTGCTGATGTTGATCATCATAATTAACCTTCTGGTTTGGTCATTGGTTATCATAATTCCCATTCTCCTTACACTTGTAGCACTAAATCAGGGGAGGTTCATTTTGTGCATCTTTATCTCCATTCGCATTGTTAGATAACTTCTTCTAATAACTTCATCAATCAAATTCCTGATGACCTTCCCTTCAACACTTAAAAAATTTATTAGATCCCTTAATACAATTTCCTCCATGCTTCTTTCCACACTTAGAGTATAAAAGAAAGTACATATTCTATTCTTCATGGTTTTTAGATTTTATTTTGAACTCCATATTCCTTTTCTTGTCAAAACCATGAGATTGATACGTAAATCCAACCACCATTTCAATATTTATTGAACAACACACAATATATTCATAGCTACTAAAGTATCTTATAGATAATACCCTTATGAGACTTGGTTTTAAGCCACCAAAGAACCTATCAACCTTAATTTTGGGTTGGATGATAATTCCAGAAGCGTAACTCACAAGTCTTGTAAAATTAGCATCGTAGGTTGCAAAAAATTCATATTCCATTTTATTTAACTCAAGGAACTATTTCTCCATATTTGTCTAAAGAATATATGGAAAGTAATTATTAAAAAATAAGTTCTTTAACTTGTCCCAATCCATGTATTAAATTTCATCTTGCTTCCTTTTATTCTTGATTAGATTCCACCACTGGTCTGATTCACCTTCTAACTATTAAAAATAAAGAAAGAATTTTTCATGTTTCAAACACTGTAGAACAGATAATAACTTTTTAGTGGTACTAATACATTATTCAAAAACAAGTGTATTAGAAGACCCACTGAAAGAAGGTGTATGTTTCCACGTGAAAGACTTAATATAATTTTTTTCCCTTCTTTACTCATTTTTAATTCCAATGTGATTCATAGATTAAGAAATTTGGGTGATCATAGAAATGATATTTTTCATTCAAACTCCCATAGAATTAGGTTTATCTAGAGTAAATTTTTTTCATTGTCTATCATAATCACTATTAATTTGATTCCTTCATGTTCTATCCATTGACTAAAACCAAAAGGCATAGATTAAGAAAAAAATTTCATAGTGAGGAACCAAAAAATCATGAAAAAACACTTATAATATGTCTAAATTATGACACCTTCTTTAATATATGTAACCTTAAGTTTATCCTAGGTTATTAATATCCAACTTATATTTAAATCCTTCATGATGTTTCATGAAAAGTTTGTGAATTCCCAATAATATCCCCTAGGAGTGTCAAACCAAGTGTGCAGTAAGGCCGATTGTTGTGAACTAGTTCTCAATCGATTCTAGCTCAATACAATGTTTTTGGGGTTGTTAACCCTATGTACAATTTTTCCAGATCCACATCCACTTTTAGTATCTAGAAAAAGATGTATTTTTAGGAAAACACTCACTCTGTCCTTTAGCAAAATTCCAGGACATTTTCCTATACTTTTTTTATCCTTATACTTATCCTAAGATATATCCTTAGGGTTCTCACTAAGGTTTTCTCATCCTAGTTTCCAAAGGTTAGCTAAAAGTTTTCTCTAATACCAACTATAGCGACCCTTGATTAACATACATTAAAATTGCAACTTTTTTTCAGATTAATTAATACGTTACACAAATAGACACCTAAATACCATATTAGTTTAGTACCTTTGGAAATAGGGAAACATAAACAATGGTACATAAGTAAGCTACACTATCTACCACTAGTTTCTTCATGACAAACACCCTTCTTAGACACATAATACATAATATATATCTTCATAGCTTGGGGAAAGGAAAAATTAAAAGGGGTGAGCTCAGATACTCGTTAAGGGTAAGAAAGGGAGATATGGAAGTATGATAGTGAGAATAAGGGTTGAGAATGTGATCATCTATCACGAACCAACCTAGGTCGACCCTGAACCAGTCACCTGAACCGATCTGCGGTAAGGATTGAGAGTCATTCTTGATCCTCCCGAGCTAGAAAAAAGCACCAAGGGAATAATAAGACATAATGGTAATGGTTTCACCTAATAAAATAAACAAGTAAACTGAATAAATAAAAGAAAAAACCAAACTCGATATGATTTCCAAACTTTACATTCTTTACATTTAAAATTAAAGAAACAAATAACGATACCAGAACAACTAGAATGAACCTGACACCCAAGACACCTCCATGTGACCCTGAGGGTTACTCTCCAATCCACAACTAACTATCGCCTGAGGCGATCGAACTCGATACAAAACCTACATCATAAACTAAAAAGAAGATAAAACTGTAGGCGTGAGTATTAAAACACAATAGGTAAGCCTGAATAATTCTATTCCCAATGCACATTCTTTAAATAAAGAAACGTTGATTAATAGGTTTGAAATAAAATATATAAATATAGGTTTTTCCACACTTTTCATTTTAAAACAAACAATCATAATCCATTACCCTCATGATTTAAAACAGGGATCAAGGGGAGAAGGGAAAAGGGGACCAAATAGTAAATGTTCATTTTTCATAATGGAGAAAAAGGGGGAAATATTTTTTCTTTCAAAACACCTTCTTTGAAACATTTTTAACAAAACCAAACATTCACAATTTTCCAAGATAACACCAAAACCAATCATAAGGTTCATGATTCCACACAATAAAGGAAATGGCACTAATGGTACTAGTTTCATAGAAACATGGGAATACCTAGAAACTTAGAGGAGAACCAGAATATAATATACATGTGACTCATCCTGAAGGAATTCCCTACCTGATGACATTATAATACTCAAACGCCTGATCATTTCTCTACCTATCCTGACTGAGGGGCCCAATGACATAGAAATAATAACAAAATATTCCCCACGCTATGGGCCACTAGCTAGTGTATGACCTAGACTAGTACAACAATAATTCTCAAAATTCCTCTTTTTATGCTAGGTTCCCATGTTATGTTCAAAAATGGGTGTGCCAAAAAAATCAAGTAACAATCCATATACACATGTCGTCACTCATATCACACAAATTGGTACCACCTCAGCCACCTCGAGGAGTATCCCCTTAACTTAAAACAATTATCACAAAAGGGAGGTCCTATACCAAGGACACTCCCATATCATGGTCAACCAAAAAAGCAAGTGAATCACACCTAGAAGGGTTTTCCAAATAAAATCATTTAATAAAAATGCCAAACGGGCCTCATGTTATTTCCACACATCAAACCTTTTATAAATAACTTCACACAAGACATTTTCTATACCAAAACAACTTATAAATAAATTTTAGAAACACCAGTCACCATTTTGAATATCACACCATAATTTATAAAACCAAACCAGGTCTTTAATAATCACTAACTAGTTAGAAAATTCAACAGAGAAATTTAACAAACACATGGTGTGCAAACCATTCAAATTCACATCACACATTCAAGGAAATTAATCAAAACACTCCATTTCACAAGTAATAATAATTATAAGCATGAAACATCACTATTTAATAATTAATGGAGGTGAAAAAGTAAATCAATTAATGAAATATCAACTTTAAAGGAGAGGTGGAAATGGATCCTACCTCAAATGATGAAGAAACTTCCGGAAACCGATGTGAAGACCCAATCACACCTAAACCACACCTAAGGGAAGATAGATCCAACCTAAAGGAACCCTAAGATGGAAAACCCCCAAAAATTGAGCAACCCTAGTAAAGAAAATCAGCCAACATGGCCACTAGGATTAGGGAAGAAGATAAGAATGAATAGAAAGAAATAAGGGAGGATAAAGAATCCCTAAACTTTCGATTAGGGTAAAGAATCACCAATAAACCACCATGGATCCCTCTTGGAGGGGATTGAGTGTTCCAAAAAAAACCCTTGGAATACGCTTAGGTTAGAGGAGGCTGAATGGTGGGAAAAGAGGGGTTAGGGTATAAAAATCAGGGAGAGAGAAAGTGTTTTTAATGACCTGGATAGGCCGCATGGTTTGTCAAACCGTGCAGGGATCATGTGACTGCCATTGTCGAGAAGTAGACCTACCGCACGAGCAACCCGTATGGTATGACTAACCATGTGGTAGCTGTGTGGTAGCTACTACCTCAGCCTAGAGCTTCCATATGTTAACCTAGGTAGGGTTCATGGTTATCACTAACCATATGTTAACCATGCACCAGAGCCCTCCCAGCCCAAAAACACCCATTTTCACCAAAACTCAAATGGAAACCCAATGAGGAAATCTAGGACAAATATATAGGTTAAGAACACCCCAAAAAATCAACCTCGTCACACCTAGTCCCTAAGAAAAGAACCAAGGATCAAACCCAAACTGGAACCAAGGATGAATTTAAAAACCTGGGTGTGAAAATTATCCCCAACATAATGTTTTCCACCCCTAAAAAGAGAACCCAAGTCTTAAACCGAAAGAAAAAACCACCACTCCTTTACAACTCAAGGATATTCCCAATGAATGAAAATCTAAGAGATTAAAAAAACACCACCATCAAGAAAAAGGATAACAAGATGAACTTGGGAGACCAAAACAGAACCCCCCCTACTAAGTGTTACCCACCCCCAAAAGTTTAAACACCTTTGGTTGATCAATCCAAAAGACACGGAACTTTCACAATGCTAAATCCAGCCTTAAAACATGAACACCTTAGACATCACATAGCGGAACTCAAACAATTCACCCAAAACAACCAAATGAACAACTTCAAACCACACCTAATGAATACCTCTATACCCTTAATTCAACAAAACTATTGGGAACATACCCATAAAAAAAATTACTCAAATGAAGAAATTAGGATTTTGTGGCTCTACACAAGACCATCCACCACCAAACAAATACCAAGAATGAAACTAAGATACTGACATGGGGAGGCCCAAATAGACTCCCCCCTATAAATGAACCAAAACTCAACACAAAACTATAATACCAACATAGAGAGGCCCGAACAGACTCTTGATCATAAGAAATAGGCTAAAATTGAATTCAATGAGACTCGTGATGGGTCTCCCCACTATAATAACCAAAAAAATTAAACAAACTTGAAAACCTTCCTACACAGACCAAAAAACCCCACCTTAAGGAGAGGGGATGGAAGGGCCCAACTAAAAAAGAATCAAAACGACAACTGACAACCTACCAAAAACTTCACAACCCTGGAAGAACACAAACCAAACCACACTCAATTTACACCAAATGGGACCAACTAAAATAGAACAGCTACACTAGAGGCTTAAATTATCTCCATCTTCCATGCTAAGAATAGATCTTATACCAAGGCCTTACACACTACTAGGGATCTCATGACTATGTTCCAAATTCACTCCAAGACCTGTGGCTAGAGATCTAAGGACTAAAGTATCTCCTACCTCATATTCAGGCATTAGGAACCCCTGAACCAAAAACATGCATCAAAATATCACAAAACACACTTCCATTAAAATAGATGTTCAAAAAGGTCCAGAAACAAACATTATTACAATTGGGTGAGAAAGAAACACCACAAAATGCCACCAGATATGAATATTACACCCAAAGAATATTACAACAAGAAATACCCTGAACTGATTCCCAAACATTTCTTTACTCTTGCAAATGAGTTGGGTGCTCTTCGGAAGGATGGGTCTGGCTTCACGATGCTTCTTGGAAACACCCCAACAGAACCGCTACAAGTGACCCAAGCATCCATAGGTGTGGTAGATTTTTGGATCACATGGGAACAATGGCCTCCTATGACCACTCTTAACACACTGATTACACATCACAAAATTACACCCTGTATAGGTTGGTGAGAGGTTTAGAGGCCTCTTAACTCCCCTACCAATAGCGACCCTGCTTTTCTTACATTACTTTTAGATAATTTTAATGATAAAAAACATAAAAAAATTACAGAGTGAGGATCCAAATGTTTAGTGTCTTGGTAAAACTAGGACCATACATAACTTTAAAATTATAAAACATAAACATTTATTTACTTTATTCTTCTCTAGCTTCTTATTGGCCCTTGAGTTCTCCTTAGTACACGTAATCACCTGAGGATATACATAAAAAATGGGTGATCTAAAATCCCACTAAGTGGATAAGAATATTAGACAATAAAAAATGTGGTGAGCATAATCATTATCATCATAACATAGGCATAGAATCATAAACACGATAGGAATAATTAATAAAAGGCTTGAAATGTGGCAATGCATAAAAAAGAAACATCATGTCTTAGTGGTCAACTACCACACACGGTTATGAAAAAATATACCATCATGTTCATGCATATTTCACTTTAACTCATGAGATTAATAACATTACCCAATGCATTTGAGTGTTGTGTAATTCTAGGTGCACCCGTCACATCATAACATCAACATTCCGCTATATAATTCGGGTTGCACCTGTCATATCATAACGTTAACATTATCATGCATTCCACATAGAACATGTATAAATCTTATACATAAATAACCCATGGAAAGGAATGAGTTTCATTTTATAAATTAAACATTCATAAAATTTGCGTTCCCAAATTAAAGGAGGAATAATATACTTGATAAAAGAACCATCAACCTTCAGTGAGAAGTAAAAGGTGTGTTTTTTAAAGAAGAGTTCTTTTGGAAAACATTGTTTCTGACATAAACTCTAATGTAAAATATGTATAGCCAAAAAAATTAAGATAATTTTAAATAAATTATTTTTAAGGAATAACCATACTAAAAATTGAGTGAAAGAGGGAAACCCCGAAGAAAGAAAGTTGGGTTCGATAATTCCCCTTACCTTGTGTCCAAACACTTTCTTCACTTTTACTATCATATGTAATCACATTAGATTCAATAATTAACAATTAAAGAAAATTTTATACAATAATATAGTTAATTATAGTTTCATTAAGTCCTTTTATGTTTCTTTGGATGAGTTATAGAGTTTAACTTCATTGTTCGGGAGTGTTCTTTTTCTTAGTTTTCATGAATAGTTCACTTTTACACATGAATAGATGTTCGTGTAGAACATGGATAAACATAAAAATTTGATATTATATGATATTAATGATCTTCTAGGATTTTAAATGATCTTATAATGAATTTTTTTATATATCATGAGGATGAATCATTAGATAAAATTTTATGATGGTCGTTTTAGGTTAATTTGGGTGGTTTTTAGATCACAATGAACATGTTTTATTTTATCATTTAGTATTATGTATAAGATTTGTTTCCAGAACATAAAAGGGGTAAAAAATACACATTAAAATATTTTTTCAACCATTTAATGGTTTTATTGACAGACTTGAATGAATTGAAGGAAAATGGAAGTGTATCACCCATGATGTAGGTAAATTCACACATCACGGGCGACGATTTCATTTTTATAAATGAAGAGAGAGGGAGGAGTTTAATGAATAATATTATATTAACATGATAAAATACCATTATATAAATCATACTAGAGTTATCATGATATTTGGATAAGAGAATTTGAGGATAAGATAAGAAAAGAAATGAAATTTGAAAGGAAATTGAAAGAAAAGAGATATAAGAATCACCTCTTGAATTCTCATCTTGAGATCCTCCTCAAGGCTCCTAGTCTTGGTCTTTTGATGAGACCAAGAGATCATAGAAATGGGGGAGGGGATAGGGAAGATATTTGGGAAAAATTGGACAAGACTTGAAACTTGATATATGTGGGTAAATGAGGTTGTGAGGGTGGTATTTATAGTGTAGGGGAGAGGGGTTTTCTCAATAGTATAATCATTAATTTATTATTTCTCCACAAGATAATAAATAGTGATGATTACATGACTAAATATAGTAACTTGAGAATGTGAGTTTGAACCAATGGTGCTTACATTATTAGAACATCATCCATGACTCTATAATTCATGTATTTAGCATTTATCGTAAATTATCGTATTTTACTATTCACTAAAAATTCAAGTATTTTAGAAAAATCCCAAAAATTCACCCTAACCATTTTTTGATGCGTAGAATATAAAAATGAACTCCATTTTATGAAAATAAATTTATAAATAGAAATATTTTAATTTTTAATTAAAATCATAATTTACTTGAAAAATACAAATTTTAAAATCAAAATCGCTTACAAAAATACCTTTTTTGAAAATAAATTTTCTTTTAAATTATTAAATTAATCATTAAATATTCATGACTTACAAAAATACCAACAATGTAATATAATTATATCTTATTGTCACTTATAGGATGGATAAATTTTATTTATACTATCATTGGTAAGGTTCCTATTCTCTTGGTCGATTTACTATTCATAAGGGTTGTATTAATATTCATAAGGGTAAAATTACTATTCATAAGGGTATGTTACTATTCACCAAAAATTAAGTTTCTCTTATCAGACTCCAAAAATCTTACTAATCACAACCGTGAATGTCAGATTTTTGAAATTCAAATCATAGAAGTGGAAAAATTATGTTTAAAGGTCACATAGAATTTAGTAGTTCATTTAAACATTATATGGAATTGTGTTTCCTAATGTGATTTTATGTTATTATAATATATATAATAATTATAAGAAGGTAATTCCATTGATAAAACTTTGGTTCGTTACATTAATCCCTCCTTTTGAAATTTTTCCCTCAAAATTTTATTTTACATAAACAGGTGAGGGTATTTCTTTTTCATCACCTCCTCTGGTTCCCATGTTTCTTATTAATACTTATGGTTCATCCACAACACTTTGAAAAGGTGGGTTTTATTGTTTCATAGAACCTTATCTATCCAGTCCAGAATCTTTACAGGCTACTCCTCATAAGAGATATCATCTTCCAGTTGTACCACCTCTGAGTTCAGTACATGTGAGGGATGTGGTATGTACTTCCTTGGGAGTGATATGTGAAACACATCATGAACTTGAACCATATTTGGTGAAAGTGCAAGATGATAGTCCACAGCTCCTATGCAGTCAATAATCTCAAAGGGGTCAATGTACCTTGGGCATAGCTTCCCTTTCTTTCCAAATCACATGACTCTCTTACATGGTGATATTAGAAGGAAGACTTTATCTCCAATGGCGAACTCCAAGTCCCTTCGATGGTTGTAATCATAGCTCTTTTTCTGACTCTGAGCAGATTTGATATGTTTTTGGATGACTTTAACCTTCTCTGTCATCTCTTGAGCAAGATTAGGTCCAAGTAGCTTTGTTTCTCCAACTTCATCCTAATATGTTGGCGTTTTATATCACTTTCCATACATAGCTTCATATAGATCCATCTGAATACTCGAATGGAAGCTATTATTGTATGAGAACTCAACCAATGGGAGATGTTGATCCCATCTGTCCTTGAATTCTAGTGAGCAGGATCTTATCATATCTTCGAGCGTCTGAATAGTCTTTTCAAATTAGCCATCAGTTTGGGAGTGATAGGTTGTGCTGAAATTCAATTCAGTACTCAAGGAATGTTGAATACTCCTCCATAATTTAAATGTGAACCTAGGATCACAATCAGAGACAATCGAGAGTGGAACCCCATGGAGTCTCACCACTTCACATATATCATCACAAGTTTTTTAAGTGATAGATCTTCCCAAATAGCGATAAAGTGGGAAGTCTTGGTGAGTCTATCCACCACAACCCATAACGCATTATTTCCCTTGGATGTCTTCGGGAGACCCATGACAAAGTCCATAGTGACATTCTCCCATTTCCATATGGGTATAGGCAAGGGTTTAATCATCCCTTTAGACTTCTATTGCTCTACTTTAATTTTCTGACATATCAAGCACCTTGAGATATACTCAGTAATCTCCTTCTTTATATTTCCCCACCAAAAGTGTTCTCAGAGATCACGGTACATCTTGGTACTCTTAGGATGGATAGAAAAATTTGAGCTATGTGAATTATCAAATATATCATTATTTATATTAGGTTATAAAGTCACATAGAGACTTGTTCCAAATAGAATCACACTATCATCATTGATATGTAATTCTTGCAGCTTCCCTTTACTACATTCACCTTATTTTGTAAATTTGGATCATCCCTTTGTGCCTCCTTAATCTTATCTTGTATAGATGGTTGCACAATCATTTTGGAAATATAGGATGTATCCCTTGACATTATGATTTCCAAATCCATCATTTTTATATCTATGAATATAGGGTCTTTCTCAATCTGCAACATGGATAGAGCAGCAAGTTCTTTTCAGCTTAGAGCATTAAATACCTTTTTTCCTTGCCAGGATGATAGTTAATAGATAAATCGTAGTCTTTGATTATCTCTAACCATCTCCTTTGATGCATGTTGAGCTATTTTTGTGTGAATATATACTTTAGGCTCTTGTGATCAGTATATATATCACACTTCACACCATAGAGGTAATGTCGCCAGATTTTCAAGACAAAAATCATAGCTGCTAGCTCTAGATCATGTGTAGGGTTATTCTGCTCATGGATTTTCAATATACGTGAGGCATAGTCTATCACATTATCATTTTTCATGAGTACACAACCTAGTCCTTTCTTGGAAGAATCACTGTATATCATAGAACTTTCCCCACTTTTCGGTAATGTGAGTATAGGTGTAGTGATCAGCCTTCTCTTTAGCTCCTTAATGATTTCCTCGCATTCTTTAGTTCATACATACTTTACCCCTTTCCTTGTTAACTTAGTTATAGGGCTTGAAAATCATGAGAAATTTCTCAAAAAACATCAATAGTAACTTATTGATCCAAGAAAATTATATATTTCTATAACACTAGAGTATCTGGGCTATTCCTCAATCACCGTTGTTTTTTAAGGGTCTACATAAATTCCCTCATTTGTGATCACATGTCCCAAGAACATGACTTACTTCATTCAAAAGTCACACTTGATGAACTTATCATAAAAATTATCCTTTCTCAATGTCGCTAACACAATCCTTATATGTTCTTCATGTTCCTCCTTACTCATGGAGTAGATGAGAATATCATCGATAAACACTACCAAAAAATTTTTGAGGTAATGTCTAAAGACTCTATTCATCAAATCCATGAATATTTCAAGGGAATTAGTAATCCTAAAGGAAATAACCAGAAACTCATAGTTCCCATACCTTATACAGAAGGTAGTCTTCTAAATATTTTCCTTCTTCACCCCTAACTGATGATATCCATAACAAAGATCCACCTTTGAGAAGTATTAAGCTCCTCGCAGCTGATCAAACAAGTCTTCAATCCTTGGAATAGGATACTTGTTCTTTATGGTGATCTTTTTTATTTCCCAATAATTGATACACAACCACATTGATCCATCCTTCTTCTTCACAAAGTGCACTGGCTCACCTTAAGGTGATGCACCAGGGCATATGAACCCTTTGTCAAAATTCTCTTGTAGCTGCTTCTTTAACTCCTCCAGTTTGATAGGACCCATCCTATAGGGACACTTTGAGATAGGATTATCTTCTAGTATGAGTTCTATTGAGAAATATACCTCATGATCTAGGGGTAGTCTGGGTAACTCTTTAGGAAATACATCATTTTATTCCCTCATGACGGTCATTTTCCCAAGGTTGATAACTTCCTCTAACTTAACCATTTGAGCGAGGTGTGATTCTTCACAGGGAATCAACACCCACACCATAAAAGGATTTTTCAAAGGAGATTCATGATC
This sequence comes from Viscum album, assembly GCA_963277665.1. Taxonomy (NCBI): domain Eukaryota; kingdom Viridiplantae; phylum Streptophyta; class Magnoliopsida; order Santalales; family Viscaceae; genus Viscum; species Viscum album. The sequence continues at coordinate 1,346,772,397 of OY728140.1, read as the reverse complement.
TTCCTTGAATTTGTAGAGGATCATGGTATGGTTCAGAATATGAAAATATATTTCCTTTTCCCAACAGTTTATATGTGCTCTATATAATGAGATCCAATCCATTTCCATTATATCATTGAATTATACAAAGGGAAGTAACACGAGATTCGCTGGAATAATCTTCCCACATATGCCAATATGAGAAGAGTCCAACACTTGGGTTGCAATGATTGAACCACTTAGTGTTTTTATAGATATCCCTACTTCAATTTTTGGGGATTCAGTTCTATAGTTCTAATAAACTTTCAAAATATAAAGGAATGCATAGAATCAGAATCAAATAAGACTTTTTCCATTAATGAGTGAATAAGAAGTGTACTTTGTATGAATTCATTTTCTTGATCCACTTTTTCAGTTGTGATGTCATAAGCCTTCCTTTAATTCTTTGTATTTGGTGTCTAATGACACTGATTACCCTTAAGGGCTTGAGGTTTAGTGCACTATCTTGTATAGTTACCTTGCTCCCTACAGTTGTAGCATTGGACCATGGGTGATGCTATCCTTTCCTCCACCACATTCTCATACATTTTCATGTCTTTTTTACACTCTTTATCTTGGTGTCCTTCTCTCCCACACTTAAAGAATTTCCCCATCCATTTGAGGCAGTTCCCATGATGATTCTTCCCACATTTTTTACATGTGGGTGGTTGATTTTTCTTTCCAACTTTCTCATTATATCCTCCATCATGAAGCTCTATCTTTTTTTTCTTATCACCATAGCCATGGGACCATTCTCCAAACTCCATCTCCACTTTGGGAGCACATCTAAAAAAATCTTCATAACTCCCAAAGTCTCGAATTTCAAGATCATTTCGAAGGTGTGGTTTTAATCCACTAAGTAATATGTCAATTCTTTTGTCATTGTTGATAACAAAACCTAAAGCATACCTTGAAAGCCTTGTGAAATTTTCTTCATAGGTAGTGGAATATTCTCCTTCATTTTTTGAGATCTATGAATTCTCTGTCCAACTTTGTACAAATATTTTGTGGGAAATGCTTGTTAAGAAATATTATCTTAAATTATTCCCACTCCATCCCTTAAATTTTATCCCTTGGATTGGTGTTCTTAATCAATACCAACCATTGGTAAGACTCTCCATCTAGATGATAAACATATATAGTCACTTTATCTATCTTATAATAGTGAATCATAGAAAATATCTTCTCCATGGAGTTGACCCACTATTCCACAACTAGTGGATCAGATGATCCACTAAAGGTCAGTGATCATTTTCATATAAAACACTCGATAACCAATTTCTCCCTCTTAGGTAAAGGAGGATGTTTTACATTATTCAGGTTATTGTTCATAACCTGAAATAGTTTAGTAATAATTGCCGTGAATTTTTGAGATCCACCTCCCAAATCATTGGGGATGTCATTCGGAAAATCACTGCATTGTCCCTTGCATGGGTTGTTGGCATGGTTTCTCCTGGTTCCCACCATTTTCTAAAATATAAAAGGTTAGAAGAAAACATAAGTAAAAATGTCATGAATAATTTATTACTTTGTTAAATTAACACTAAAAATATATCTTATGGGATACCTATGTTTAGAAAATAGTCTTGTGTACTTTTATATACTTAGTCTCATACTAGGGTTTTCACTAAGGTTCTCTAATCCTAATTCCCAAATTAAATAAATCTTGCCTCTGATACCAACTATATCAACCGTGATTTTCTTACATTACTTTTACATCATTTTAATGATAAATAACATAAAAACATTACACCATGAGGATACAAAGGTTTAGTGTCTTGGGAAAACTAGGTCCATACATAACTTTTACAACATAAAACATAAACATTTATTTAATTTTTCTTCTTTATATTTTTATTGTCCCTTGAGTTCTCCTTAGTACACATAATCACCTGAGGATATACATAAAAAATGGGTGAGATAAAATCCCATTAAGATTATAATAACATGAGACAATACAACATGGGGTGAGAATAATCATTATCATCATAACATAGGCATAGGATCATAAACATGATAGTAATAATTAACAAAAGTCTTGAAATGTGGCAATGCATAAAAATGAAACATCATGTCTTATTGGTCAACTAACAAATATAGTTTTGAACAAAGATAGAATCATGTTCATGAATATTTCACTTTAAATCATGAGATTCATCACATTACCCAATTAATTGGAGCACTGTATAATTTCAGGCACACCCGTCACATCATTACATCAATATTGCGCTATATAATTATGGGTGCACCCGTCACATCATAATATTAACATTATCATGAATACCACATAGAATGTATATCAATATTGTACATAAATAAACCATGTAAAGTAATGGGTTTAATTTCATAAATCAAACATTCATAAACTCTGGGTTCCCAAATTAAAAAGGGAATAACATACTTGATACAATAACCATCAACCTTGAGTGAGAAGTAAAAGGTGTGTTTTTGAAAGAAGAGTTCTTTTGGAAAATATTGTGTTTGACATAAACTCCAATGTAAAAAATTTATATCCTATAAAAGGTAAGATAAAGTTGAAGAAATTATTTTTAAGGAATAAACATACTGAAAATGGAGTGAAAGAGGGAAACCCCGAAGAAAGAAAGTTGGGTTCGAGAATTCCCCTTACCTTGTGTCTGAACTCTTTCTTCACTTTAATGTATTATATAATCACATTAGATTCATTAATTAACAATTAAAAACCTTTTATACATGAATATGTTTCATTATGGTTTCATTAATTTCTTTTATGGGCCTTTATATGAGTTATAGAGTTTGAATTCATTGTTTGGGGGTGTTCTTTTTCTTAGTTTTCATGAGTGGTTCACTTGTACACATGAATGGACGTTCATGTAGAACATGGATAAAAATTAAGAATTTATATTACATGATATTAATTATATTACATTATTTTAAATGATCTTATAATTAATTTTTTTATATACCATGAGGATGAATCATTAGATAAAATTTAATGATGATCGTTTTAGGTTAATTTGGGAGGTTTTTGGACCACAATGAACATGTTCTGTTTTATCATTTAGTATTATGTATAAAATATGTTTCCCAAACATAAATGGGGTTAAAAAATACACATTAAAATATTTTTTCAACCATTTAATGGTTTTACTAATAGACTTGAAGACGTTGAAGGAAAATGGAAGTGTATCACCCACGATGTAGGTAAATTAACAAATCACAGACAATGATTTCATTTTTATAAAAAAAGAGATATAGGGAGGAGTTTAATGAATAATATTCCATTAAAATAATAGAATACCATTATATCAATAATAATGGAGTTATAATGACATTTTTATAAGATAATTTAAGGATAAGAGAAGAAAAGAAATGGAATTTGAAAGGAAATTGAAAGAAAAGAGATAGAGGAATTACCTCTTGAATTCTCCTCTTGAGATCCTCCTCAAGGATCTTAGGCTTGGTATTTTGATGATACAAAGAGCTAATGGACATGAGGGGGGGTCTAGGGAATATATTTGGTCATAATTTGGACAAGGATTAAAGCTTTAGATGTGTAAGGAAATGAGGTTGTGATGGGTGGTATTTATAGTGGAGGGGAGAGGGGTTTTCTCAATATTATTATCATTAATTTATTATTTCTCCACCAGACAAGAAATAGTTATGATTCCATGAATAAATACAATAAATTGAGCATGTTATTTCAAACCAATGGTTTTTTCATCATTATAACATCATCCATGACTCTATAATTTGTGTATTTAGCATTTATCGTAAATTATCGTATTTTACTATTCACCAAAAAAATCAAGTATTTTAGAAAAATCCCAAAAATTAACCCTGATAATTTTTTGAAATGTATAATAAAAAAATGAACTCCATTTTATAAAAATAATTTTCTAAATATTATTATTTTAATTTTTATTTAAAATCATAATTTACCTGAAAAATACAAATTTTAAAATTAAAACAGCTTTTCTAACACTTTAAAATTTTAATTAAGGTATCATAAAATTATCGTATAATCATAGGACATAAAAATACTAATTTATGAATAAATTTTATGAAAATAAATTTTCTTTTAAATTATTAAATTAATCATTAAATAATCATGACTTACAAAAATACCAACACTATAATATAATTATATCATATTGTCACTTATAGGATGGATAAATTTTATTTATACTATCATTGGTAAGGTTTATATTCTATTTTCTGATTTACTATTCATAAGGGTAACATTAATATTGATAAGGGTAACATTACTATTCATAAGGGTGTGTTACTATTCACCAAAAATTAAGTTTGTCCTATAGGACTCCAAACATCTTACTGATCACAATCGTGAATGTCAGATTTTTGAAATTTAAATCACAAAAGTGGAAAAATTATGTTTAAAGGTACCATAGAATTTATTATTTCATTTAATAATTATGTGGAATTGTGTTTCCAAATGATATTTTATGTGATTATAATATATGACATAATTATAAGAAGAAAATTCCATTGATAAAACTTTGGGTCGTTACACTACCAGCGCCATCAGCATTAGACCACTTCTCATTCTTCTTACTGACATCCTTTCACCACTTCCAAAAACCAAAGGAATATTCTACATCTCAATCCCTCCTACTAACTCATCTTTGGCATGAAAGGCTTGCCTCACCACATTGGAGAAATTGGTTAAGTTTAGCTCTGCCACCTTTGAATGCAACTCAGAATGGGGCCCAAACTCGAAATGTCAAGCTTCCATGGGATTTTTTTCATCATATCCTATATCATATGGAACTATGTCTAAGAAGCGATGATAGAACTCCAACACCAATCTAACACCTTATTGAAGGTCGTGAAACTCCATATTCCTCCTCACCTTCATCATCTCAGAAATATATTGTTGGATGAACGAAGACTTGAAAAACTCCTAGGTAAGATCTTCCCAAGAATTTCTTAAAGACGTGGACTTCCACCATTTAAAGGTTGGACCTTTGTGCATAAAGGTAGAAAACTTTACCTTTAATGACTTAGGAAACATAAGGAAACTTAAGTCCCTCTTAATCCTCTGCAACCACTCCTCCACCTTAAGAGGGTCTACTTGACCAAAAAAAGAGGAGGATTCAACTTCTGAAATTCAAGAATGTGGTCTATGGGTTGATCAACTAGAGTGTTTTCTAATGGTTCACCACCCGAAGCTGCACCCTGAGCATCCATCAAATATTTATGGGGGTAGATACTAAGAACAAGTAAACAAGGTAATATATCAAAACCAATCCAACAACATGGATCCTATAACTCAAACATCAAAAAGAAACATCATCCCAAAACACAAGGGACACACCACCCCACTAAAAGCTACCAAAACATCACATTTATCTTTAAAAACACTATTTAAAAAGGAAACAATATTAAAGGATTGATCTCACACCAATGGTGTCCCATGGAGCCTTACACATGCACATCATGATACCATACCTAGAACCCATCCACTTTTTCATACATATCCATGCATGTGGTCACTCACGGAGACACCAAAGGTAAAACAAATTTCAAGGAAAAATAGTTAATTCACACTTACCTATAAAATATTACAAAAGTTTTTCCAAAAAAAATCCAACCATCCAATTAAAACCCCATTTCCAAGATTTTCACATCAAATATAAGTCATTGCATTCATTTTCAAAATTTAGAAATCTTCCCAAAGGTTCACTAACCACCTAATAAAAACCATTTTTGAACTCCACACCTTTATTTTCAAAACATATAATTCCATTCAAAACCCATTTCCAAATACCAATTTATCTGTTTCAAAACATTTTTTATTATTTCAACACATCCCGTTAAACCATTTCTGTTTTACCCCAAAAAATTCATTTCATGATAACCCAATTTTCTAAGCCTTTCTTAAAATAAGTTATGAAAATAAATTTTTACCACTTTCCAAAACAAATTCATTACCATTTTAAATTTATCTTTTCACAATTCCAAAATATGACTTTTAAAACTATTTTCAGATTTAATGAAGACCCAAAATGGTTCACAAGGGCAAAATAGTGTCAATGTGTGACTTGTTCATATGGTTGGAAGCTATATGTCAATCACACCACTATTATGAGGAGTTATTTAGGACCATGTCCCCATATCCACATGTCTTTCCAGGCCCTATGAGCTCACAGAGTCTATTTTCCCAACTCTTTCTTCATTTCCCAATACCAAACAAACCACAAGAACCAAAGGACACCAACAAGCCCAGACATCCCCTGCTAACCTATGGTTCGGAATGAGCAAGGGTTCATGGAGTAATTCCCATTATTACTCATTGGTTCCTGAAAATACTACTCCTTCTACCTTGACATCCCCAAATATTGATGGGTTCTCTAAAAATAAAGGTCCTAAAAAGAGTTGACCTGCTCTGATACCATTTTTTTCACAAACCAACCTTGGTCAACAATGAACTAGTCACTTGAGCCGATCCATGGAAAGGCCCGAGAGGTGTTCCCAATCTTCCCAGGATGGTGACAAGTGCCAAGAGAATCATAAGACACAATGGTAATAGTTTTTCCTAATAAAATAAATAATCCAAATAAATAAATAAAAGAGAAAACCAAACTCAATATGATTTCCAAACTTTATATTCTTTAAATTTACAATTAAGGAAACAAAAAACTTAACAACAAACAATACCAGAAAAACCAGACTAAACCTGACACCCAAGACACCTCCATGTGATCTCGAGGGTCACTCTCCAATCCACAACTAACTATTGCCCGAGGTGATCGAACTCAAACTAAAACTTGCATCAGAAGCTAAAAACAAGATAAAACTAGATATGTGAGTATTAAAACTCAATAGGTGATCCCAAATAATTCTATTCCCAATTCATATTATTTAAATAAAGAAACATTGATTAATATATTTGAAATACAATATATAAATATGGGTTTTCCACACATTTTATTTTAAAACAAAAATCACAATCCACTGCCCTCATGATTTAAAACAAGACTCAAGGGGAGAAGGGAAAATGGGACCAAATAGGAAGTGCTAATTTTTTATAACAAAGAAAAATAAAGGGAAATATTTTCTATTTCAAATCATCTTCTTTGAAAGCTTTTCAACAAAACCACACATTCACAATTTTCCAGGATAATACCAAAACCAAGCATAAGGTTCATTATTCCACACAATGAGGAAAATGGTACTAATGGTACTAGTATCATAGAAACATGAGAATACTTAGGAACTCATAGGATAACTAGAAAATACTATACATGTGACTCATCCCAAATACATTCCCTACCCGATGACGTCATAATTCCCAAACACCCGATCATCGCCCTACCTGGCCTAACTAAAGGGCCCAATCCCATAGTAAAAATAACAAAATATTCCATGTGTTATGGGACACTAGATAGTGCATGACCTAGACTAGTGCATAAATCATTCTCAGAATTCCTCTTTTCTAGGATAGGTTCCCATGTTATGTTCACAAAGGGGTGTTCCAAACAAAATCAAGCACCAAGACATATACACATGCCATTATACATATCATAAAAACCAGCACCACCTCAACCACATCAAGGAGTAGCTGCTTGCCTTAAAATAATTATCACACAAGGGAGGTCCCATACCAAAGACACTCCCTTATCATGGACAACAAACAAGGTAAGTGACTCTCCCCTAGAAGGGTTTTCCAAATGAAACTATTTAATAAAAATTACAAATGGGCCTCATGTCATTTCCACACATAAAACATTTTATAAACAACTACACACAAGACATTTTCTATACCAAAACAACTTATAAATCCATTTTGGAAAAAACACAGACCATTTGGAATATCACACCATCATTTATAAAACCAAACCATGACTTTAAGAATCACAAACTACTTATAAAATCCAACTGGGCAATTTAAAAAACACATAGTGTGCGAACCCTTCAAATTCACATCACACATTCAAGGAAATTAAGAAAAACACTTCATTTCACAAGGAAAAATCATTCTAAGCATGAAAAATCACTATTTAATAATTGAGGGAAGTTTTAAAATCAAGAAATCAATGAAATCTCAACTTTAAAGGAGATGTGAAATGGGATCCTACCTCAAATGATGAAAAAACTACTAGAAATCGGTGCAAAGATCCAATCACACCTCAAATGCACCCAAGGGAGGTGAGATCCAACCTCAAGGAACCCTGAGAGGGAAAAACCCCTAAAAACCAAGCAACCCTATCCAAGAAAATTGGTCAATATGGCTACTAGGGTTAAGGAAGAAGAGAAAAATTAATAGAAAGCAATAAGGGATGAGAAAGAATCCCTAACCTTTCAATTCGGGTAAAGAATCACCAAGAAACCATAGTGGATCCCTCTTGGAGGGGATTAAGGGTGCCAAAAACCCCCTTAGGAGGTGTCTAGTTTAGAGGAGGCTGAATGGGAGAAAAAAGAGGGGTTAGGGTATAAAAATTGGGGAGAGAGAAGGTATTTTTAATGACCTAGACATGTTATATGGTTAGTCCGCATGGTTTTTCAAACCATGCGGTGACCGTGTGACCACCAATTTAGAGAAGAAAACCTACCGCATAGGTAACCCGCACGGTCTGAATAACTTTGCAGTAGCCATGTAGTAGCCACTACCTCAACCTACAGTTGTCACACGGTCACCTGGGCAGGGTGCATGGTTATCACTAATCATGTGCCAACTGTGTGCCAAAGTCTACCTACCCCAGAAACACCCATTTTCCCCAAAAATCAAAGGTAAACCCAAGGAGGAAATATAGGACAAAGATATAGGGGAATAACACCCCAAAAATTCAACCTTGTCACACCCAGTTCTCGAGAAAAGAACCAAGGATCAAACCTGAACCAGAAAAAATTATGAATTTAAAAACCTGGGTGTGACATCATCACCTTAGAAGATCATACCCTGTATATCAAAGATCATAAACATTAATCATGGCATAAAGATTGGTATTTTATAAGACATGAATCATAAGGTAAACAAGATCATAATGCATGAAATAAAAACATAGGAATAAGATATGGAATTGTAGCAGACACATAAGCATATAAAATAATTTATATAGTATTCAAGGAATCGCTTCCAAGGTCATATTATTAGTATGGGTTCACTACACATAACATATTGGTAGTCATGGTTCACTCCCATGACCATCTTAATAGTCAAGGTTCACTCCTAATACCATCTTATCGGATAAATTCCTTTACTAAACCGAGTTCACTCCCCATTCTAGCCATATCTAAATCATGAGATTTAAATCTTTACCCAATTAATTGGAGGGAGATATAGGTCTTACCCATCTCATAATTAAATCATATATACGTGTTCCACAAGATGATAAAAAATAATATCATAACCCAAAAAATTAAATGGGTGTCATAAACATGTAATCATATCATAACCTGTTGAAAAAAATAGGTTTTATAATCTTTTTATCAAACCATGACCCATGAAAAGAATTGTGTTTCATAATTATATAACCCAAGAAAGTGTAATGGGTTTCATAAATATATAACCCATGAAATAGAAATGTATTTCATAAGCATCATGCCATCAAAACATAAACCATTAATATAAAGAATATGAATGGAACTCTAGGATCATACACTAGTGAAAAAAACATTTTTTACGTCGGTTATTTTTCATTTTTTACGTCGGTTTTTAGCCGACGTTAATACAGACAACGTTATAAATATAGTTTTTTACATCGGTTATTTAAAAATCGTTGTAAAAAACATAACATCGAGGTGTTTTTCACGTCGGTTATTTAATAACTGATGTGAAAAACTAGTGGTGGAGTGTTTATCACGTCGGTTATTAAATAACCGACGTGATAAACCATTTCCCAGGGGTTATCACATCAGTTATTCAAATAACCGACGTTATAAACCCTTCCCAATCCTTTATCATGTCGGTTATTTTATAACTGATGTGAAAAAACAGTTGGGGGAGGGTTTATCACGTCGGTTATTTAATAACTGATGTGATAAACCAATGCGGGGGGTGTTTATCACGTCGGTTATTAAATAACCGACCTGATAAACTAGTGCGGGGGTGTTTAGTACATCGGTTATTAAATAACCGACGTGATAAAACCAGTGTGGGGGTTTTTATCATGTCGGTTATTAAATAACTGACGTGATAAAACCATTCCACAGGGTTTATCACGTCGGTTATTCAAATAACCGACGTGATAAACCCTTCCCCATTCCTTTATCACATCGGTTATAAAATAACCGACGTGGAAAACCATTTTTTTAAAAAAAATAGAAAGAATTCATCTGCTCTCCCTAGAAATAACGAGAAACCAAACCAAGAATTTGTACCAGAAAAACAGAAGTAGACCAAAAAAAGAACCAAATAAAAATTAATCATTTACATTGATAACATTTAAAACTTACAATGTCAACTAAAAAGAACTTAAATCCAACCAAAAAAATCACCAAATACACAATTACAATTACAATTTTCAAAATTACATTTTACATTATTAACAAAATAAATTCCAATCAAACCTGTAAAATAATTTTACCATTCCACTTGTAAGTTTTTGACCTCTTGAGCCCTATACGGATTAGGTTCATCAAATAGATACAAAGTTAAAGGAAAATAGTTTATATGTAAAATGAATAAATCAACTGAAATATTATGGCAATGTTCATAAGAAAATCTAACCTGGTCAAACTTCAAAAGTTTTCCCGTTGTAATTGTTACATACATAAATCTTAACATATAATATCCAAATTTTATGATGCCTTGTTGTTTATGAAATTTCTGTTTAAATGAGTGTAAATTAAATATAACTTGTTATGTAATACATCCAAAATTACAAATTATAAACGGATATTTACCTTCACTTGTACATATTTGATCTTGGCACCCCTTTTGTTTGTGTTTTTTCCAAAGTTGTTCCATCCCCTGTTAGAAAATAATATGAATGAGATAAATTTAAAATTCATTATAATATAAAAACTATTAGGAAATTAAAACATACTTCTCCAACGAATTCTTAAAACTTTTCCATGCATCACCATGGACAGAGCATATCCAATATAGTGTTTTCTCCCGTGGACAACAAACACCCAACATCCAATGATCACTGATATAAAGGAAAATTTTAGGTTAGTAGTTTTTTGTTAAAAGAGATAGAACACTATCATATATATGTTTCATACCTCTCAAAATAATGCATCATCCAACACTGTGTGATAATATTTTGTTGAAATCTTTCAGTAACATAAATTGTTCTTTCTCCCTCATCCAATGAATGTGCATTAGGGGAAAGAAAATGTGGGTCCATAAACCCATTTACATTTTTATGGTCATTCCTTTCACACATGTTATAAATATACCTAATAAAAAACAGAAATAAGTACTCGATTTTTATAAATTTAATGCAGGGAAAAAATTGTGTTAAGACTTACATGGAAAAAATCTGCACCACGTTGACGCCCAACTTGTCTCCAGTAACAAGCTCCATGATATCATTTTTTAAAATTCTCACATTTATTACACGTCCGAAAACACGACCTTCCAATAAAAATGAATAATGCTCCACTGATAAATTTGAATATCTTGAAAATCTGTCAAGACTACTAGAATATGTATCTGATGTCATATCCATTTGTCTTTGTTGTTGTCTATAAAGTATTTCTTTACCTTTAAAGTATTCCTGTAAATAAATTGATAAATATATTAGATTTAAAATGCTAAAAAAACTTTATTAATAAATAAAGTATAAGATATAATACACATACCTCTACGTTAATGACTCGCATAAGTCTAGATGGCCAAACTAAAAAGTGGTCGATACTATGTCCAATTATCGTCACCTCATCTGTAGGTACTAGAACTCGAGCTGATATATCTATAATATCATGTACAGTGACCCTATGCTGATCTACCTCTAACTGGTGATGATGAACCATATCTCCTATACAATATACCAGCCCATATACCACAATATGATGGTGAGGATCATCAACATACAACTCACAATAAGTAAGATGTTGTGGAGAAGGAGTAGGATAAAAAATTGGGTACGCAGGTTGAGGTGGAGCAATGGAGGCCTCAGGCTAAGGTGGAGGAGTGGGAGCTACTGCCGGAGGTGGGGGAGTGGGATCTGCTTCTGGAGGTGGAGGATAAAAAATGGGGTCTATAGGGGGAGCTGGAGGAGTGGGAGCTACAGTCTGAAATTGTCTTTGCATGTCTACAAACATAGACTGTACTGATGCTCTGATCTTTTCCTCCATCGTCAAATTAATATTTTGAACTTCAGCCTCCAAATAATATATTTTTTATACACACCCTCAATGGAAGACGTTGAATAGTGTGGAAACACTTTTCTTACCGATACACCCATCGGGTATCCTCGTACACGACCGGGGTGTTCGGGATTTCCCAATGCTTCAGATAAAATATCATGCCTCCCAGAAGCTGTAAATGCCCCTTGTGTGCTCTGCTCCTCAAGATAATCCTGTATTAATTAATTAAAAAAAATATTGATTCAAAGTATATAATTCATAGACAAAAATTTAAATAAATAAAATAAATATCTTAGAATCCTCTCATCTACGATCCTTGATTCATCTGAAAGATATTTCCCCTTTTTTCCCATCCGAGCCCTCTTCCATTTTTCATGTCTAGATGGAGGGGACGGAGGAACAACCTCTCCTGAGCTTGAAGACTCAGCTGTAAGTTTTGCTAATTTTTCGGCCATCATTTGTTCTTCCAATAATGTATACCCTCCCCGAGATAAGCTATGAGAGTATAAATTTTTATCTAGGATCTCCTGATGATATTTCCTTGTTTTCTGTAAATTGACAATAATAAATCATTAACAAATTATTAATAAGTTCATTTATATAAGAAAACTTATAAAAGGTTACATTTCACTTGTAACACCTGAGACTTTTATGAGAAATATTTTGTTTTTATGTTATATAAATCATCAAACAAATCTTTCACTACACACAACACTAGCTTGGCTTTCTTTACATGCAACCACGGCCTTCCTCGATAGTTTGTGTCGTACACAATACCGAGTTTCACTAAACAACGATATGCTAATAAAATATTATTAAAACTAACCGTTATGAATAGTAATAACCACTTTTTGAAATTTTGTAAATGTCATCTTTCAAAATGGACTTCATTTTTGGATTCAGAATATTGAAATTATCCTAGGGTGAAATTTTGGTATTTTTCTGAAAACTTTCAATTTTTGATGAATAGTGAAAACACTGGGTTACTATTTAAAAACCGACTTTTTATTTAAATAATTATTTATTTTATTTAAATTTATTTTAGGTCAAAATTGATACATAATACCTATATAAGTTCAATTCAATTCATTGGAGTCATTTTATAATAATTTTAGATATATAAAAATTTTATTGAACTTTTCACCGTCTTTTACCCACCTCCTAGAAGAATTTCCAAATTCACATAAAACTTAATTTTACCGCTTCTGTGAGTGGAATTTCGAAAATACGAGAGACACAGTTAATATCAAGTACTAAAATGTGGTTCAATGAGATGAAAATAATTTTTTTTGAATAGTAACTTTTTTTTTTACCACGGTTAAAAGTAAATAGAGTAATTAAGGGTAAAAATGTTATTATTATTACCCTAACACATGTCCTAATTCTATTGGATAGGTTTAATTCGACCAAAAACAACCTTAGGAATAAAATATGACCATTTAGGCCCACTTGGATTAGATTAGGACATTTATTATTAATTTATTTAAAGAAGGGTTAAAATAGTTAAAATCAAAGTTTAATAACTAAATAATTTTTAATATAGGGTTATACATAAGATAAATTCGACTATAAATATTCATTAGAAAGCTAAAAATATTTCCTACATAATGAAATTTTATTTATAATTTTTAGACATTAAATAATTTAATTTATTTATGACACAATGATGATACAGTAATTATCTTATTAATGAAATATTGACATAATTGATGTTATAAATACCCAAATAAATATAATTTGAGACTTTTTATGAATTACAATAACTTTATATGTTAATATGACATGTTAGTATTAATTTAATTAACTTTGTTCGAACTAATATTTCTGTTATTATTTTCACAAAAATCAATTATCAAATAGTGTCAAAATTGACATAAAATAGTTTTTAAAAAAATATTATATTATTAATTGTTATTTTATTCCTAAAAATCTAAGGTTCGGCCAAATGACTTAGATAAGGTTATATATATTAATAATAAACAACTTTGTGTTCGTTTGTCTTGTTATAGTAAGTTTATTAACCTTATATTGTAAGAAAACAAGAAGACACGGTAAAAGTTAAATTATCTAACTTAAAGTTAAATCTAAATGATAAGGTTAAAATAGATACCTAAACTTGTCTAAATTTTATTGGATGAGCGGATTTCGAACCATACCCACCTTAGCTTCTAAATAAATCAATTTGAAGCTATTTAAAACCTAATATGACTTTATAATAAAATAATATTTTTAGTTTTTCCAAAGGTGCCCCTCTCCTCCCTTATAAAAGGGAACCTCCTCCCTCTCTTCCTCACACCACTTTGAGCCTTCAAGATCGTTCAAACCCTGTCAAATTATCTTCTACACTTCACTAGAAACATCCTATAGGTCCTGGTCTTCTTCAAATACCAATTTTAGTGCCCTAAGAGGAGGTCTCAAAGAGGCGCTTCAAAGAAAAGGTAATGTCCGTTACCGATTCTTTCAACTTTATTTCTTATTCAACTTCTTCTTCTTTAGTTGTTTCATTATGAAGTAATAACATCAGTATCACTCATATACGGATATGTTATTATAAGTATGAAACAACCCTATTTCACAATCTATCCATCCTACAGAAAACTAAATCACCGCGCGTGCGTGCGTACGGAATACCGTCTTCACGTCGTGGTGTAATCTATTTTCCACCACCACCTTACTTGGATGGGTATAATGGTGTAAATAATAACTATATATTATTATTGTAAAGTTATATTGATTCTGAAATAGTATACATACACTCCAATACAATTCCACGATCATGGGAATGATATCATCGCTCGTGCGTACGTACGGAATACCGTCTCCACGATGTGATGCAACTCGTTCTACATGATCTTCATTGCATAATGATTATATAAATGAATTGAAAGAATTAATATGATATATATTACACAAATAACATTCTGGAAATGAGGTATCTATAACCTAAAAAGAAGAATAAGAATTTATTTGACAAAACACGCATAAGAACAAAAAGCAATAAACACTCGAATAACAAGTAACAATGAAATGTTACTAATAAGAAGCTAAGAATATGACCATATATGATATCATAAAAATAAGTATGATTCTGGAATAAGTCAATGACATTATTTAAATCATTATACAGGAGGTTCGGACACTTACGAAGCAAATCGGATCTAAGGTAAGGGAAAATCTCACAATCTCATTTTTATCCGAGATTGTTTATACTTCATAATTTACTGGGGAATATTTACATCCACATAAATGTTTCCTCAATATGTAATATTATTTCCATCCACCTACAATTGTTTAAATCCAATTTTACCCTTCGGTGAGTTTTTAGTAAAATATATGAAAGGAATCTTTTGTCGTTTTTTATACGAGGTACTTTTTGACTTTTCTGACATAAGTACGAGAAGAATGTTTTTTTTTAAGTTATACGGAATGAATGGATTTTTAAAACATTATTTCCAAGAATATTCCTTTACAAGTTTTCAAGTTTATTTTTAATCAACTTCTTTTAGTTTAAAATTGTATGATATGTTAAGAACGGAAAAATGTTTTTGAAGTAGAAAGGATATTTTCCTCAAGAATGAAGTTCAAGTATTTTATCAAAATTATTTTCCATCTTAGATAATATAGAGTTATGTTTCTATCCCTATTTTTTTACATTGATTTGATTATGTTATGATGGAATTATTTTTATGATTTCCTTTTATCTTATATGGATTGTGTTATGATGGCATGATGTTTAAGATTTCCATTTTTATTACATGGGTTATGCTATGATGTATGATTTATGATCTTGTGGAACACATAATAATGGTATCATTATGAGATGGGTGGGACCTATATCTCCCTCTAATTCATTGGGTAAAGATTTATATCTCATGAGATAGACATGGCCGGAATGGCAGGTTAAACCGGTTCAGTGAAACAGGACTGAAACGAGGAGTGAACTCGGTTCAGAAATGGACTTTGTCCGCTAAGATAGTCTTTTCTATGAGTCTTGACTACTAAGAAATGATTTTCTATGATTATGTGTGTATGCCACAAAGCTTCAT
This sequence comes from Viscum album, assembly GCA_963277665.1. Taxonomy (NCBI): domain Eukaryota; kingdom Viridiplantae; phylum Streptophyta; class Magnoliopsida; order Santalales; family Viscaceae; genus Viscum; species Viscum album. The sequence goes on along the minus strand of OY728140.1, from coordinate 1,346,756,072 downwards.
GTTTTAAGTTATGATTATTGGGATTACATTTCACTTCTATGATTTATCCCATGTTATGATATCTTTTGCAGGTTAAGATTTCCAAAATGTTATGTTCTTATGAATATGATGTGATTGATATTTCTTTTGTTTACCCTTACTGAGCATTTGAGCTCACCCTTTTTTTATTTTGTCTTTCCCCAGGTCAGGAAGAAGGTTATTAAGTAAGATATTCCAAGAAGGGACTCTAGATATGATGAAATAAATGGGAGGCAATGTAGATGCTTTATGAACCAGTTGTTTATGTTTCCCAGTTTCTAAAGACACTATACCTATACGGTCCTTTCATGGTTTTGTTATATGTTGTAATAAGTGTGCTTTCAATTTTTAAGCAATAACAATGTATGTAAAGTATGGGTCGTTAAAGTTGGTATCAGAGGAAAGGTATAGTCAACCTTTGGAAACTAGGATGTGAAAGCCTTAGTAAGAACCCTAAGGATAATTCTAAGCATAGAAAACAATCTTAGTGATTTAAAAATGGCCATGAACAACCTATGATAAGACCTTAAGTGTGAAATTTTATTCTTGATTATGTGGATTTCCTATTATAATTAGTGTTGCTCACACTATTCTTCTTGGTTTTAGTCAATGGCCGGAACCTTAAGGAACCGTGTTAATGCGGAATGTGATGGGCAATGCAATGATTTTCCTCCTGAGCAACCAAACGTTATGGGAGATGGAATGAAAAATCTTGTAGCCATGATCACACAACTTTCTCAATCTATGAATCATGCAGGACTTCCAAACGAGCAAAGGAAGGATCAACATTCTGTTGAATCCTTCATGAGGCAGCGTCCACCCTCATTCAGCAGGTCTACTGATCCATTAGTGGCTGAACAATGGATCAGTACCACTGAAAAGATATTTTCAATTCTTCAATGTTTTGAACATGATAAAGTCATCTTAGTAGTGTATCGTTTGGAAGGAGATGCTGATCAATGGTGGAATATTATTAAGAATACAAGGCAAAGGGATGAAATTGACTCCATGGAATGGGACAAGTTCAAGAACTTATTTTTCAATAAGTACTTCCCTCATATTCTTCGAACAAATATGGAGAAGGAGTTTCTTGAACTAAAGCAAAAGGATGATGAATCTGTTGGTACCTATGAAGAAAATTTTACAAGACTTGCAAGGTATGCTTCTGGTATTATTATCCAACCTGAGAGTAAGATCGATCGATTCTTTAGTGGCTTAAAACCAAGTCTTAGAAGGGAGTTAGCCATAAGGGACTTCAATAGCTATGAGGAAATCGTTCGATGTTCTCTCAAAGTTGAGATGGAGATTTGAGTAACCCATCAGTCATATGGGTTTGATAAGAAGAGGAAAATGGAATTCAAAGGAAAATCTAAAGAGCACACTAAAAATAAGATGAGTTTTACCTTATGCTCAAAGTGTGTAAGGAAACATGGAGGGATTTTTCTTAAAGGGGCAAGTAAATGTTTCAAATGTGGAAAGGAAGGTCATCGGGCATTTGAATTCTGCAATGATGGAAAGAAGATGTCTAGTGATGCGAACAAAGAAAAGGCTACACAAAGTGCACCTCATACACTTCAATGTTACAAGTGCAAGGAAATGGGGAATTATTCTAATCAATGCCCTAATCCAAGGGTTGTTGATGATGATCGACGTCAAAAAACTCTTAAGGCTAAAGACAAAGGAAAGTCACTTGCAATTTCTATCAGCGATGTGGAGTATGATAACGAAGTGGTGAAAGGTACACTTACCATCCACTCTAAAGTAGCAAATGTTTTATTTGATTCTGGATCCACCCACTCTTTTATTTCTGAATAATTTTCTAAGGGTATCATCGTATTACCTCAACAATTTGATGTTGAGTTATCTGTGACAACCCCTAATGGCACAACAGTCACATCAAAAGTTTATAATTATTCTCTAATTGAAGTTTGTGGGAAAGTGCTTCCTGAAAATCTTGTGATCCTTCCTATAGTGGAATTTGATGTGATTCTTGGCATGTATTGGCTTTCTCTATATGGAGCTCATATCAATTACCAAAGAAGGGAAGTCCCATTTCATATTCCAGATCAATCTATGATCGTCTTCGATGCAAGGATGAACATAACCTTCCAGTGGAAATTTATTCCATCTTATGGGTCTTGATTCCACTAAATGAGGGTTATTTATCTCAAATGGTTGGAGAGAAACTCACGATTAAGAATATTCCCATTGTATGGGAGTTTGATGATGTCTTTTTAGAGGAATTGTCGGGTCTTCCACCAAATTGTGAAGTTGAGTTTTTAATAGAACTTGTACCGGGTGATTTGCCTATTTCAAAGACACCTTATATAATGGACCCAATTGAGTTGCAGGAATTGAAGAAGAAACTCCAAGAGAATCTTGATAAGGGATTCATACGCCCTAGTGCGTCACCTTGGGGAGCACCTATTCTGTTTGTTAAGAATAAATATGGATCAATGATAATCTGCATTGATTATCAAGAACTTAACAAGATCACTATCAAGAACAAATATCCTCTCCCACGCATTGATGACTTATTTGACCAACTACGCGGAGCTCAATAATTTTCCAAGATTGATCTTCGTTCAGGGTATCATCAATTAAGGGTCAAAAGGGAGGATATACCAAATATGGCTTTCTGTAAAAGGTATGGACACTATGAATTTATAGTGATGCCATTTGGTCTTACTAATGCCCCTGTTATCTTCATGGATCTGGTGAATAGATTCTTTAGAGACTAGCTTGATCAGTTTGTGGTAGTCTTTATAGATGATATTCTTATCTATTCAAAGAGAAAGGAAGAACATGAAGATCACTTGAGAATTGTATTGAAGACCCTAATAAAGGAGAAGCTTTATGCCAAATTTAACAAGTGTGAATTTTGGCTTCAAAAAGTTGCATTTTTGGGTTACATAATCTCAAAAGATGGGATATCTGTGGATCCAGCTAAAACAGAGGTTATCGAAAGATGGTCGAGACCAACAACAGTAAATGAGATCTGAAGTTTTCTTGGTTTGGCTGGATATTATGGACGTTTTGTGAAATATTTTTCATGATTATCTAATCCACTCACCAAGTTGACTCGGAAAGGAGTTAAGTTTGTTTGGACGGAGGAATGTGAAGAGAATTTCAAGGAGTTAAAAAGAAGGTTATCTAGTGCACCTGTTCTCACACTGCCTTGTAGTGGAGAAAGGTTTGTGATCTACAGTGATGCATCCAAGAATGTATTGGGGTGTGTTCTCATGCAAAATGATATGGTGATAGCTTATTCCTTACGACAGTTGAAAATCCATGAGCAAATTTACCCAACTCATGATTTGGAGTTAGCTACGGTAATCTTTGCATTAAAGATTTGAAGGCATTCTCTTTATGGAGAAAGGTGTGATATTTATACTGATCATAAAATTTTAAAGTATATTTTCACACAAAATGAGCTGAATATGCGCCAAAGAAGATGGTTGGAGCTGATTAAGGATTACGACTGCTCAATTCATTACCACCCTGGGAAAGCAAACAAGGTGGCAGATGCATTAAGTCGACAAGACCATGATAGCTTATCCATGATGAGGATCACAAAAGATCCAATATTTATGGATTTACAAAGGATGGATCTTGGAATTATAATGGAAGGGGAAAAATCGTATCTTTCTCAAATGAATGTTCAACCATCTATACATGTGAAGATTAATGAGGCACAGAAAGAAGATGTAGAGTTACAAAAGAAGGTGAGAAATGTTCCTGAATTCAACCTTGATTGTGATGGGATAATAAAGTTCAGGAATCGGGTTTGTGTTCCTCCCATCCCAGAAATAAAGAAGGAGTTACTGGATGAGGCTCATAGTTCTTCATTCTCTATTCATCTTGGAATCACGAAGATGTATAGGGACCTGAAAGAGTACTTCTGGTGGGATGGCATGAAAAAGAGATGTTGCTGAATATGTCTCTCGATGCTTGGTTTTTCAGCAAGTTAAAGCTGAGAGACAGAAGTCTAAGGGGATGTTATAACCATTACCCATACCAGAATGGAAATGGGAAAATATCACTGTGGACTTTGTCACTGGAATTCCTAAAACATCCAAAGGAAATAATGCTATCTGGGTCATAGTTGATCATCTTAAAAAGTCGGCACACTTCATCGCTATTAGAGAGGATTTCTCTCTGGACCATCTTGCCAAGATATATGTGAAGGAATTGGTAAGATTGCATGGAGTACCACTTTCTATTATATCTGATTGGGATCCGAGATTTACCTCGAAGTTCTGGCGAAGTCTTCAGCATACTCTGGATACAGAGTTGAGTTTCAGTACTGCTTATCATCCTCAGATAGATGGTCAGTCTGAGAGAACAATTCAAACTCTAGAAGATATGTTAAGAGCTTGCTCTATGGATTTCAAAGGTGGTTGGGATCAACACCTGCCTTTGGTGGAATTTTCTTATAATAATAGTTTTTACTCCAGTATTCAGATGGATCCTTATAAATCTCTCTATGGAAAGAAATGCAGGACTCCAACTTGCTGGGATGAAGTTGGGTAAAGAAAGCTATTAGGACCTGATCTTGTTGATGAGATGGCAAAAAAGGTCAGATCTATTCAACAACACATAAGAGCAGCTCGGAGTCGACAAAAAAAGTTATGACGATAACCGAAGAAAAGACCTAGAGTTTTAAGTGGGTGATAAAGTGTTCTTACGAATATCTCCTTGGAAGAGAGTAATGAGATTTAGAAAGAAGGGAAAGCTGAGCCCTAGTTATATCAGTCCTTTTGAAATACTGGATCATGTTGGGAAGGTTGCTTACCGATTGGCGCTTCCACCGGATCTCTCTAAAGTTCACAATGTGTTCCATGTATCTCTCTTGAGAAAGTACATACCTGATCCTTCACATGTACTCAGCTCAGAAGTTGTACTGTTGGAACAAGATCTTTCTTATGAAGAACAACCGATAGAGATTCTCGATCATAGTGAAAAAGTCCTATGGAACAAGACCACTAGCTTGGTGAAAGTTTTATGGAGGAACCACCAATTAGAATAATCTACATGGGAGCTTGAGGATATGATGAGGTAGAGGTATCCTCGTCTGTTTGTTACAAAGTGATGAATTTCGAGGGCGAAATTCATTTTAAGGGGGGTAGAATGTAACACCCGAGACTTTTATGAGAAATATTTTGTTTTTATGTTATATAAATCATCAAAGGAATCTTTCACTACACACAAAACTATCTTGGCTTGCTTTACACACAACCGCGGCCTTCCTCGATAGCTTGTGTCATACGCAATACCGAGTTTCACTAAACAACGATAAGCTAATAAAATATTATTAAAACTAGCTGTTGTGAATAGTAATAACCACTTTTTTAAATTTTGTAAATTTCATCTTTCAAAATGGACTTCATTTTTGGATTCAAAATATCAAAATTATCCTAGGGTGAAATTTTGGTATTTTTCTGAAAACTTTCAATTTTTGATGAATAGTGAAAACACTGGGTTACTATTTAAAAACCGACTTTTTATTTAAATAATTATTTATTTTATTTAAATTTATTTTAGGTAAAAATTGATACATAATACCTATATAAGTTCAATTCAATTCATTGGAGTCATTTTATAATAATTTTAGATATATAAAAATTTTATTGAACTTTTCACCGTCTTTTACCCACCTCCTAGGAGAATTTCCAAATTCACATAAAACTTAATTTTACCGCTTCTGTGAGTGAAATTTAGAAAATAATAGAGACACGGTTAATATCAAGGACTAAAATGTGGTTCAATGAGATGAAAATAATTTTTGGTGAATAGTAACTCTTTACTTTTTTTTACCACGGTTAAAAGTAAATAGGGTAATTAAGGGTAAAAATGTTATTATTATTACCCTAACACATGTACTAATTCTATTGGATAAGTGTAATTAGACCAAAATAAACCTTAGGAATAAAATATTACCATTTAGGCCCACTTGGATTATATTAGGACATTTATTATTAATTTATTTAATGAAGGGTTAAAATAGTTAAAATCAAAGTTTAATAACTAAATCATTTTTAATATAGGTTTATACATAAGATAAATTTTACTATAAATATTAATTAGAAATATAAAAAGATTTCCTACATAATGGTATTTTATTTATAATTTTTAGACATTAAATAATTTAATTTATTTATGACACAATGATGATGCAGTAATTATATTATTAATGAAATATTGACATAATTGATGTTATCAATACCCAAATAAATGTAATTTGAGACTTTTTATGAATTACAATAATTTTATATGTTAATATGGCATGTTATTATTGATTTAATTAACTGTTTTCGAACTAATATTTCTGTTATGATTTTCACAGAAATAAATTACCAAATAGTGTCAAAATTGACATAAAATAGTTTTTAAAACAAATATTATATTATTAATTGTTATTTTATTCCTAAAAATATAAGGTTTGGCCAAATGACTTAGATAAGGTTATATATATTAATAATAAACAACTTGGGGTTCTTTTGTTTTGTTATAGTAAGTTTATTAACCATATAGTGTAAGAAAACAAGAAGACACCGTAAAAGTTAAATTATCTAACTTAAAGTTAAATCTAAATGATAAGGTTAAAATAGATACCTAAACTTGTCTAAATTATATTGGATGAGATTATTTCGACCCATCCCCACCTTATCTTCAAAATAAATCAATTTTTATCTATTTAAAACCGAATATGACTTTATAATAAAATAATATTTTTAGTTTTTCCAAAGGTGCCCCTCTCCTCCCTTATAAAAGGGCACCTCCTCCCTCTCTTCCTCACACCACTTTGAGCCTTCAAGCTCGTCCAACCCCTGAAAAATTCTCTTCTCCACTTCCCTAGAAACATCCTAGAGGTCCTGGTCTTCTTCAAAGACAAATTTTAGTTCCCTAAGAGGAGGTCTCAAAGAGGCACTTCAAAGAAGAGTTAATGTCCGTTACCGATTCTTTTAACTTTATTTCTTCTTCCACTTCTTCTTCTTTAGTTGTTTTATTATGAAGTAATAACATAAGTATCACTCATATACTGATATGTTATTATAAGTATTAAACAACCCTATTTCACCATCTATCCATCCTACGGAAAATGAAATCACCGCACGTGCGTACGTACGGAATATCGTCTCCACGCCGTGGTGTAATCTATTTTCCACCACCAACTTACTTGGATGGGTATAATGGTGTAAATAATAATTATATATTATTATTGTAAAGTGATATTGATTCTTAAATAGTATACATACACTCCAATACAATTCCACGATCATGGGAACGATATCATCGCTCGTGCGTACGTACGGAATACTGTCTCCACGATGTGATGCGACTCGTTCTACATGATCTTCATTGCATAATGATTATATAAATGAATTTAATGAATTAATATGATATATATTACACTAATAAAATTCTGTAAATGAGTTATCTATAACCTAAAAATAATAATAAGAATTTATTCGACAAAACACGCATAAGAACAAAAAGCAATAAACACCCGAATAACAAGTAACAATGAAATATTACTAATAAGAAGCTAAGAATATGACCATATATGATATCATAAAAATAAGTATGATTTTGGAATAAGTCAATGACATTATTTAAATCATTATACAGGAGGTTTGGACACTTACGAAGAAAATCGGACCTAAGGTAAGGGAAAATCTCACAATCTCATTTTTATCCGAGATTGTTTATACTTCATAATTTACTGGGGAATATTTACATCCACGTATATGTTTCCTCAATATATAATATTATTTCCATCCACCTAAAATTGTTTAAATCCAATTTTACCCTTCGGTGAGTTTTTAGTAAAAGATATGAAAGGAATCTTTTTTCGTTTTTTGTACGAGGTACTTTTTGACTTTTCCGACATAAGTACGAGAAGAATGTTTTTTTTAACTTATACGGTATGAATGGATTTTTAAAACATTATTTCCAAGAATATTCCTTTACAAGTTTTAAAGTTTATTTTTAATCAACTTCTTTTAGTTTAAAATTGTATGAAATGTTAAGAAAGGAAAAAAAATTGAAGTAGAAAGGATATTTTCCTCAAGAATGAAGTTCAAGTGTTTTATCAAAATTATTTTCCATATAAGATAATATAGGGTTCTGTTTCTATCCCTATTTTTTACATTGATTTGATTATGTTATGATGGAATTATTTTTATGATTTCCTTTTATCTTATATGGATTATGTTATGATGGCATGATGTTTAAGATTCCCATTTTTATTACATGGGTTATGATATGATGTATGATTTATGATCTTGTGGCACACATAAGAATGGTATAATTATGAGATGTGTGGGACTTATATCTACCTCCAATTCATTGGGTAAAGATTTATATCTCATGAGATAGACATGGCTGGAACGGCAGGTTAAACTGGTTCAGTGAAACAAGACTGAAACGAGGAGTGAACTCGGTTCAGAAATGGAATTTATCCACTAAGATAGTCTTGGCAATGAGTCTTGACTACTAAGAAATGATTTTCTATGATTATGTGTGTGTGCCAAAAAGCTTCATGTTTTAAGTTATTATTATTGGGATTACATTTCACTTCTATGATTTATCTCATGTTATGATATCTTTTGCAGGTTAAGATTTCCAAAATGTTATGTTCTTATGAATATGATGTGATTGATATTTCTTTTGTTTACCCTTACTGAGCATTTGATCTCACCCTTTTTTTATGTTTTCTTTCCCCAGGTCAGGAATAAGGTTATTGAGTAAGATATGCCAAGAAGGGACTCAAGATATGATGAAATAAATGGGAGGCAATATAGATGTTTTATGAACCAGTTTTTTATGTTTCCCAGTTTCTAAATACACTATACCTATACGGTCCTTTCATGGTTTTGTTATATGTTGTAATAAGTGTGCTTTCAATTTTGAAGCAATAAAAATGTATGTAAAGTATGGGTCGTTATAGAACTTACCAAAAATATTTATTGTCTTCTACTTTGAACAAATTTTCTCCCTGTGTCTTCATCTATGAAAGGATATATACGACATGGATTGTTATGATTTCTTTGACCATAAATGAAATCAGATGTGAGGGTTGATTTGAAATCCCTCCATCTTCTAGCTGTCATCGCTAAACATTTCTTCTTGATTCCTCTAGTTTCAGGAATATCAAATGTCATCGGATAAAGAAGAGAGTGTTTATATTATACTATATTTTTTTAAAGATAAGTCAAACAGTAGAAAAATATCTTACCAAAATAGTCTCCCACAATTGATCTTTTATCATTTTGTCCACACTTTTCCAATCATTGTACAAAATGATAACTTTTCTTTTTCCTTGAGTTGATACAAAACTCTTAAAATATTTTGCATTTGGACCTCTTAGAATATAATTTTCATCAAATTCAACTACTATCCTCTTGTCCTGGGCACGGGCAACTGATAATTTTGGTAAACGTGTGCTACCACGTTTACCAACTCTTGAACTCTTAGTTGTTATGGGATCACATGAAGACGATTGGGGAACATCAACAGTAGCATGTAAATGTTCCTCCCTAGAGGAATCATCATGTTTCTCACCTTCAGAATCATGTGGTTGATCAACTGATTGATCTGTTATTGTCCTTGAAATCAAAAAAGGAAACACTAATTCGCAAATAAACAAATTCAACTATCATAATGGTAAACATGGTAAATATGTTTTATCATGATAAATAATGGTAAACATGGTAAACATGGTAGTGTAATTGGAATTTCAACAAAATAAATAAATATATAACTTATGTAAAGGAAAACATGATAAACTATGATAAAATATGGTAAAATATGGTAAAATATGGTAAACATGTTAAACATGGTAAACTATGGTAAACTATGGTAAACATGCTAAACATGGTAAATATGGTTTATCATGATAAAAAATGGTAAAGATAATACATGGTAAACATGGTAGTGTAATTGGTATTTTAACAAAATCAATAAATATATAACTTACGTAAAGGAAAACATGATAAAATATGGTAAAATATGGTAAAATATGGTAAACATGTTAAACATGGTAAACTATGGTAAACTATGGTAAACATGGTAAACATGGTAAACATGGTAAACATGGTAAACATATGTTACCTGCAATATTAGGAATGTACAAATGGATTGTTTTCCCAAATTCCTTCATCTTGATCATTCCTTATGGCAAAAACCATGTCTACAGCATGCTCATCATTATTTTCTGCTAATATTTCCATAGAAGTAGGTATATCACATAAATCATCATCTACATCAAGTTGATCCTCACCAACATATTTTTTTTTCCTTGTAAAACAATAAACCACTGCATATCTGATTGATCAACAACATAGAAAATCTGTTTTGTATGTGTTGTGAGTATAAAAGAATCTATTGTGTCTTCCAATCTATTCAGATTAACAATTTTCATTCCAAATTCATCGTGTCTCACACTGTTGTTACTGACAAACCATTTTCAGTTAAAAACAAGAACTTTAATTTTAAAATAATCAACCTCCCATATTTCTTCAATGACTCCATAATATGCACTTAATGCAGAAATTGGACTTCTGTCCTTAGAAGTCAAAAAATGCATTGCTTCTACAAACACCAATACCCCACTATTCTAAACTGCACTTCTGTTTTACAAAGATTTCGTATGAAATGTATAGTCGTTAATGTCATACCTAGACCATGTTATCAAATTTAAACTTGGAACACCCATTAACAATCTTAACGTCTCTGAGATATCTTATCTACCAAGTAGGGTCTTTTTAAACCATGTCAAAAATGTTTTGTTGTGCTCATTCAAAATCCACATTTCATTATTTATTGGATGACATTGTTTCAACTCATTAATATGCAATGTGATATACAGTTGAGCATCATCTATGTTATTCAAGATGTATAAATGTAGCTTATCCGTCTGTTCAGCTGACAACGATTTGACTTTCAAGCCACGAATCCCCTTTTCCTCAGTATTAACTTGTTGATGACGAGATATAGGAAAACCTATGTGCTCCACTGTAGACAAGTATCTCATACAAAACTCTGCAACCTTCTCAGAAATATACTTTTCAATAATGGAGGCTTCAGGTTGATAAGGATTTTTAACATACCCCTACAATATTTTCATATACCTTTCAAAAGGATACATCCAACAAAGATATAAAGGTCCAAAAATCCTTATTTCTTAAACCATATTAACCAATAAATGCACCATTATATCAAAAAAAAATATGGAGGGAAATACATTTCCAATTGAAAAAGTATAGATATTGCATCTGTTTCCAAAATGTTCAAATCATTCACATCAATCACCTTATTACAAATTGAATTGAAAAATAACACACCTTTGTTATAGTCTTTCTAACACGGATGGGCAATATTCCATGCAATGCAACTGGTAGAAGTTGTTGCATCATGATGTGAAAATCATGAGATTTTATACCTATCAACTTCAAATCCTTCAGAGAGACAAAGTTTTTTAAATTTAATAATAACTTTGAGGCACTTTGATATCATGAAGACACTGAAAAAACTAATTTTCTCCCTCTTAGATAATATATAAAAAGCTGGAAGAAGAAATGTTCGTCTTCCATAAGAATTCAGAGCTAACTCCAAACGTATTCCCATTGATAGTAACTCTAATCTTGCATTCAATACATATTTATTCATTCCTTTAATATTTAACAATGTTCCAATAAAACTATCATATATATTCTTCTCCATGTGCATGACATCAATATTATGCTTCACTTCATGATATCTCCAATATGGTAGCTCAAAAAATATTGACCTTTTATTCTAAACATGTGTATCATTACCATATTTATGTGTCTTTACCAATGTCACATCAAGGTTTTTCACCCTCTCAAAATACTCATCATGGGATAAAGGTTTCGAAGCAATATCTAATTCTTGTGACCCATTGTATGCCTTTCTTAGTCTTCTATACGAGTGATCTATAGGTAAAAACTTTCGATGACCCATGTAGACTGTTTTCCTCCCATGATGCAATTGACAATACGAAGTCTATTGTTCGAAAATTGGATATGATTTATGCCCCTTAACACTGTATCCAGACAAATCTCCATATGCTGGGAAGTCATTTATAGTGAACATAAGCACTGCATGTAGTTGAAAATAATTCAATTTAAAAGAATCATAAACTCTCATACCATCCTCCCATAAAAGTTTCAAATCATCAATCAATGGTGACAAGAAAACATCAATATCATTTCTAGGTTGCTTTGGACCATAGATCATTATACTCAACATGAAATATTTGCGCTTCATACAAACTTCAGGAGAGAGGTTGTAAATTACCAATAAAATAGGCCATAAACTATGTGTGCTTCTGAGACTTCGATATGGATTCATTCTATCTGAGCACAATCCAAGTCTAGGATTTCTAATTTCATTTCCGAATTTCGGATACAGCTCATCAATTTTCTTCCATTGTGGACAATCACCTGGATGACGAATTTTTCCATCACATATCCGCTCATCATCATTCCATCTTAATCTTTTTGCATCATGTGAGTTAGAAAATAAACATTTCAAACGATGAATTATAGGAAGATACCAAAATACTTTGGCATGGATCTTTGTAATCACTACATCAGCTTGTACTTTTTATTTCAACTTATACCGTGATGTCCCACATTTAGGAAACTCTGATATAAATTCGTATTCCTTCCAATATATTATATAGTCATTCGAACATGCATGTATTTTCTTGTATCCCATTCCCATCGGGTATAATATTTTTTTTGCCTTATAATGTGATTATGGAATATTGTTGTCTTTTGGAAGAATGTTTTTCAACAATTTTAGCAGCTCCATAGAACTTTTGTCACTCCATCCATGTTTCACCTTCAGGATAATAAATCCTAACACTCCTGAAAAAACCGTAAAATTAGTACAACCATGATACAATGGTTTTTCAGCATCACCATATAGATGTGCAATTGTCGGTTCTATCTCAATTTGTTCTACTGCAATATCACAAATCATTTCTTCAATTTCATCTAAGTTATCATCTTGCAAATCATCATCATCATCAATAGATCTGACATTCTGTCCAGTTTCACCATGCCAAATCCAAGGGCTGTAACTTGGATTAAAACCATGACAAATCAGATGATCTTTGATCTCTCTACTTTTCAACTTCTTCATATTCAAACATTTCAGGCATGGACAGAAAAAAATGTCGTTGCTTGGAACATTTCATTTAACAAATTCCAAAAAAGCATCAACACCTTCCTCATATTCACTACTCATTCGATGTGTCTTAATCCAACTTCGACTCATTATTACCTATAAAAAATATCAAAATTAGACATCTTGTAAAGAAAAGAAAATTTTATATTTATATGAAAAATATCATAATTTGAATGCAAAACAATTTCGAAATATAAAAAAATGAAATCAAACATGTGTAAAATTTATTATTTATAATAACAAGAAAAACTATTAAGAAGACAAAAAAGAAAAACCATAAACATGGAATTATACAAAACCCTTTTTGCCTAAACCCACAATGACAAAATGATGATACAAAACCCTCAATGGCTCAACCCATAATGACAAAATGATGTAAAATCTAGAATTTATTCACCACAATTTTCATAATATAAAACCCTTGTTCATTTGAAAAAAATCAATTTGATTCTATCATCATATTAACTATCAAGATGCATTGAAAACATACATAAATAGGTGATAAATTAGATTATAAACTTGAACATTATAATCAAAGTAAAAGAAATCAAAAAAAATGAATTTAGGGCATCCCAAAAAAATAAGAAATGAAATCGGGGCGGGTTGAAAGTCTTACTTAGGGATTGAGAGTCGATCTGATAGATTTGCTAATAATAAATATGATTAAGGATCTAGACAAACCGATGTTGAGGGAATGAGTTCTCAGTGGGTTTCTAGGTTTTCCGCACGAGAGAGACGAGCTGCAGATCGAAGAAAACAGATAAGCATACGGGTCCTGATAAATCATTTAAAGGGTTTATCACGTCGATTATTTTATAACTGACATGATAAACCACTGAGACTTGATTTATCACATTCGTTATTTTATAACCGACGTGATAAACTGATTTTTTTTTAAGTTTATCATGTCGGTTAATAAAATAACCAACGTGATAAATCATTTTTTTCAGTTTATCCCGTCGGTTATTTATAACTGAAGTGATAAACCCCCGAGCCTCGGTTTATCAAGTTGGTTATAAAACAAACGACGTGATAAACCGCTTTTTTTTAAGTTTATCACGTCGATTATAAAATAACCGACGTGATAAATCGTTTTTTTTTTGTTTATCACATTGGTTATAAAATAACTGATGTGATAAACCACTTTTTTATGTTTATCATGTCGGTTATAATATAACCGACGTGATAAATCGGGGCTCATCGGTTTATCACGTTAGTTATTTTATAAATGATGTGATAAACCTTCGTTATTCCGTTTATCATGTCGGTTATAAAATAACCGACCTGATAAATCCAATTTAGGAGATTTATCACGTCAGTTAAAAAATAACCATCATGATAAATGTCCATTATAGATTTATCACATCGGTTATAAAATAAACGACGTGAAAAATTTAGTATCACGGTTTTCCTAGTTGGTTATATATAACTGACGTAAAAAATGTCATTGTGATAAATGTTTTCTGCACTAGTGATATACTCACTAAGACATGAGTGACACCAATTTATATCATCTTGTATGAAAAATAATTTTGAAAAATCTTTTTAAAACATTTCTTTATGAAAATATCCTTTCTTCTTTGAAAATTTCTGTTTAAAACATAAAACCTTTTTGAAAACATTTTTCTTTGAAAATATATTTGAAAAAATATAAAGGGATATTTGAAAACTATAAAAAAAATTAAAATAATTTTTACTTGAAAGTGAGATAAAAATATCATCTTAAAAACATTTTTTGAAAACATTATTGAAAACATGGTTTTTGAATAAAGCAGATTTCCAACGGAAGAGAGGAATAAGGTTATATTTTCTTAAAAACATTTTCTTAATTATCTTAAGTAATAAAGAGTGTGAAAATGATAGTAATACATGAAGATATACTGAATATCCATAGGATAAGAAAATTCATGAGTTTTCTTGAAAAATGTATCATAATATTTTATCAATGAAATCATAATCATAAACAATCCTGATAAATGATAGGATTGTTGCAATAAACTCTTACCACTTGGTAACTTTGAATCATACTCCCCGTTTGAGAAAATGAAATTAAATTAATCTTAAAATATCATGAAAATAATTAAATTCATGATTTAACATGTTGAATTTCAGTATATACACCTCGTTAAATAATATATGTGCATAACAAAACATGTGTCTCGAAGAAGGAAAATTGAGACAAAATTACTTTACCAATTTGGTAACTTTTGAAATATAAGCCCCATAAAAGAGAGATCATCAAATTGATATGTAAATACCTATAAATTTAATGATAATAATAATATAATATATTCATGGTTAATATATACACCATAAAAAATAAATGAGTGGTGAATAAGGCATAAATATCACATATTTAAAAGTGATATGAGAAAACCCTTACCTTATGTCTTGACTCTCGTCGTACTCATTCAAATATATTTTATAATAAATATAAGTTTATTATACATATAATAAAGAAACATATTATTATATATCATAACATATATTATTTTATTATGACTTTATATTACCCATTTATTAACAATTTCATGTTAATGTTATGTTTCAGATAATATCTGCTTTGTTTTTCGTATGTGTTTTGACTTGTTATTTTTGATCCTCTTACTTAGATAATTATTTAATTATTTTCAGAATGTAAAACATTATGTAAATATAATACATATTCATTATATAAATATTTATAATAATCTATAAAATATATAAATATGAAATGAAATACACCATTCATAGAGACAGTAGGTCGTACGTATGCATGAACGTTGTTTCTGTTTTATTGTGTTTTGCAAGAAATAAAGTAAATAAAATATATTTATACATATATATAATATAATTAAAGTAGACTTATTATTTAATATATATCATATATATTTACTAAACCCATCCTTAATACATTTCATGTAAAGTGTGAACGAATCACATCGCTTTGATGAGGCGGTAGTCCACACATCCACAAACAAAGTTATCATATTTACACAAAATAGAAAGTATGAAGGCATGTGTTATATAATAATTATATAAGAATAAATACACCATAAATATCATTTATATCATATAAAATCATAAATTATATCATTATTACCAACTTTGAAATTTGGAAATGGAAGAATAAACGGCATCGGTTCACGAGGCGGTAGTCCATCGTACACACGAACAATGATTGTGTATCACATTTGATGGAAGTGTGTGCGAGTGTTGGTAGAAAAATTAATTTAAAAACATATAAGTATATTTATTATAATTATTTTATTATTTAACCATGGAATAATAATATTTTAGGGGGTGGAAAAGAAAATAAAACAAAAGAGCTTGTGGAAGGATGTTTCCTCTTCTTTAAGTAACTGCTTTTGGTTTGCACCAAAGGGATTCCTTGGATAGATTTATGCACAAAGTAGGCATTATATGATTAAGGGAGGGAATTTTGGAGGATATTTAGGTAGGTTTTGGCTGATAAAAATTGTTGAGATGTGTGAAGCGAGGGAGAGGAGAGGAGGCCTTTTATGAGTGGGGAAAAGGACTTATTGGGTATTCTTGAAAATATTTGAGTGTTCCCTATGTTTTAATTGTACCCCAAGGGTTCAAAATGGACCATTTTAAATCCTTATAGGTTTAATTGATTAAATATGTCCAAAAAATAATTTTTATACAAGTTAAGGATCATTTTTACACCTTATTTGCTAAGTTTAGTCATTAATTAAACTCATTTTTACCTTAATCACAGTAATTAATTTTAATTACCTTTAGTAATGTTTTTGGTCCAAAATAAGTTTAAATTATTAGAAATTATAAATTATGATGATTTAAAATATTTAATCCATTTTTAAAAAATCTAACCACATAATTGGTGGAAATTAAATTGAAATTTATCCCACAGACGGGACTAGACAATGAGTTTTTTAAGCGAAAATTTTTAAAAGTTTGAAATGTTCTTACATTCAATTTCAATGTGAAATTGTTAAAAATGACCTAAATTTTATTAATTAATGTAAAATTTAACAAATTAAACTTTAAAAAAATTAAAATATAATTTAACAATATAAATAAATTAGATGAAAAAACATTTTTGAATTAAAATTCAGTATTTTTCACTATTCATGCAAAAAATTAAGTTTTTTAGAAAAATCCCTAAAATTAACCCTAAGATAATTTTGACAATATGAATTCAAAAAATAATTTTATTTTATAAAATTTAATTTCTAAAAGTTTCTAAAATTAATTTTATTATTGTTCATAGAAGGATATAAAAAGCAATTCATTTGAGAAAATAGTATTTTCAAACGTACAAAAACTTCACCAAAAATTATATGTTTTATTATAAATATGTTTTATTTTTATAAAACCATTATAAATAATATTTAAAAATTAGTTATTAATATTCATATTACTAAGTTTAATGGCTATGTTATAACTATCTTGTTTAAATAATTATAATAATAAAATGTTGTTTTGTAAAAACTTGGTGTTACGTGTAATGTAAGCCAAATCGATGTTGTGTGTAGTTAAATATTATCTTAATTTAGCGTATAATGAAATATTAACTTGGTGTAGTGTGAAATGAAATACATCAAAGAAAATTAATTTATTCAGAAAAAAAAAGTTCGTAAAAACTCAATGTGTTACAGTTATAATCAATTTTATGGTTGAATTTGGTATAAAAACATTTTTATACTTAAAAAGAAATTTTTTATGGAAGAAATGTTTTTCATTGCATTTTTCATTTTTTATATTAAGTTAATTTATACCACTTATATAAATTTAATATTGAAAAATTGATTCTATATTTGGAATTATGAGGTTAAATTTGGTAAGTTGATCCCTTTTATTTTTTCTTATTATGAATAGTAACCATGGTAAATATTTGTCACCTCAGTAAGGGTAAAATGGGTAAAACAGGATTAAAACTCCAAGACTCGAATATATGGCCACTTGGTTGCATTTTTCTTTAATTATTACCTTTATATTAATTTAAGGAATAAATAAAAATTGTCACTCTCTTGAATTTAATATATCTAAAATGTTTACATAAGGACAAAAAGAGTATAATTTTGGTATTAAATGTTTATTTCCAATATAAATTGATTTTTTTTATCCTGGTAATTTATTTCTAATTTTTAGTGATTAAATAATTACTTTAAATGCTTATGCAACACTGATATAGTATTTATTCAATTAATTGAAAAATAAAATAAATTATTTTAAAAATATTAATAGTAATACAATTTGGGTGAATTATTATGTTCTATAAATTTTTTAGATAAAAAATATATTAGAGATGTTTTAAAGGTTTATATTTTAATTCCATTATTGTCATGTTGTTTTCAAAGTCAAATTACGTGAATAGTTCTTAAAATGGCATTAATAGTATTTTATGGTAATTTTTTTTATTAAATTATTTAAAAATCATAAAAAAACTTTAAATAGTACAATTAGGATGATAAATGGTCTAAAAATTTATCCCTTGGTCATTTATGAGCCAATTGTTACCTTATAAGTAAAATTATAACCCTTTAAGTTTGAAAAAGTTGTAACTACAGTTAAGATTAAAATTGGTTAACCAAGGGGTTAAACAAAAAGATATGGTTTAAAATGATACCAAAACCTATCTAAATTTAATTTTATGAGAATATTTCAATATTATAATATTTTTTTTGAATATCTGTATATTTAGAATCATTTATTTTGAGAATTACTTGATTATAATTTAATATTTTTAGAAATTTCAAGTTTATCATTTCCCTCCCTTATAAAAGGACACCCATTTCTATTAATTATTCACTCCACATTGAGCCATCTATCTGGACCAAACTCTTCCCATTTATATTATAAAATTCTCTATATACTAATTAGAGGTTTTTTTATTCTTAAAATATCATTCCAAGGGTCCTTAATAAGGAATCTAAATGAAGTCTACCAAAGAAGAGGTAATCATCTTTACCAAATATTTCAAATTTATTTCTTATTATACTTACACTAAATTTGTTGTAAACATCCTAAAATAATAACTCCAATATCATGAATATACTTATATGTTATTTTTATTATTATACAACCATTTTTCACCTCTTTTCCATCCTATGAAAAGAGAAAACATCCCTCGTGCATAAATATGGCTTACCGTCTCCACATAGTGGTGTAATTCATCTTTCATAACTACCTTACTTATATGGTTATAATGATGGAAATAATGAATATATATTATATTTATGAAATAATTATGCATCTATAATTATAATATCATCTACCTTCTTACCTTAAAATCTATTGGAAAATGATAATGTTGCTCATGCGTACATGTGGACTACCACTTCCACGAAGCGATGTGATCCATTTTTCATTTCCTCTTTACATGAATGTTAATAAGGATATATTTAAGGAATATATATGATATTTATATCATGATTATAATTCTGAATATTATGGAACCATGATCAAATTACAATGACTAGAACTACTGAATTGAAACTTCAATAAAAAACAAAATAGTTAACACCTAGAAACAAAAATTTTAAAAGAATTGTTAATAAAGGGGTGTTGAAATATTATAAGTGTCTCAAATATGATATTATAAGTATGAACATTATTCTGTTATATAATTATAATAAATTTTAATTAATTATACATAAGGTTAAAAGAACTTAAAAACCAAGTTTAACCTGAGGTAAGGGGTTTTTTAACTCAATTTCCATCCATTGGGTTACAATTCTCCTTCATTGAATATGTTATTCCATGATTATGTGTGAAATTAAATATAATTGTATTATGTTTTATTTACACTTGTTTTATATGGATTTAAATCTTTCACACATAATCACTTCATTGATTAATTCTCAATTCAATTATATGACCTTTGTAAGGGTTTTCTCATCTCATTTCTGCATCCATGAGACATATGTCATATTAACCACTTATTCCTTTCATGTGGTGTATATACTACCCATTTGATATGTTATATCATGAATCCATTTATATTCATGGTATTTAAAGTTTAATTTTAATTTATTTCTTTCATAAGGTTTATTATTCAAAAGTTACTAAAGCGGTAGGGTTTATTTCAAAATCTCATCATTATTCAGGATTGTTGATGTTTAAGTATTCATTTAGTGAATTATATTATATTTTTATCTTAATCGTGATATAATTTATTCTACTCTAGTTATTTTTTATAATTATAATTTTTCATTTCATTTTCCTCTTTTAAGTAATCAAGATATTGAAATAATTTTTTTAAGAAAAATTGACTTATTTCCTATTCTATTTGGAATATTTTTCTTCCATGTCCATATTTTCATTAAAATGTTTTCAAGAAAGTTTTTACTATTCCACTTTGATTTTTTAAATTCATTTTTACCCATGTTTTATTTTTATAAAAATGGTTCAAAATAATCTTCTTGTTATTCACTGAATGAGGTCCTTTTTACTTTTTATGAAAAATGTGAAATGAATATTTTTTTAACATACTCAACATGAACGGAATGTCCCACAGAAATTACCACCCAATGATTTGAAGAAACCTTTAAAAGTTTCCATGATTATTTTTAAAGAAAATATTTTTCCTAATATTCTAGAAATTTTTATTTTTTAAAAGTAAATTTCAAATTAAAATGGGTATTTTTCTCAAGAATTTTTTAATGGTCCTTTTATGGTATTTCTATTCATTAATGACAACGACCCTTTATTTTAAGTATTATCTAATAGGGATATATTGTAATGATACCAACCTCATTTTCTCCATGGAGAGCTTATGATCAGTTTGACTAGGGAAAGTATTGGCATTCGGTATTTAGTTTTTTTCAATATGGATAGTTGATGATTATAGGAAAATTTGATTAAGTTTTATTGTTTATTAATATAATTTATTCATTAGATTAATTAAGTGATGATTGGGTCCTAGGATTATATAACCCCTCAATGCATCAGTAAGTCTCGTGAGATAAAACAGGTAGGGTATCTGACCGAGCCCTTACCCATTGATGTAGATGTCTTGGCACAGGGTCACAATGGTATATTTAATATGTCCGACATTATGTATTCCCTAATTATGAAATTAGTTATTGATGTCTATGTAATTATTTTAATAGTTATGATATCTATAGATAAGTTTCAAGATCATGTGATTATTTATATGACATTATTTGGTCATCATTTATTCTTTACATATTATTTATTTTTTATTAGATTTTATTATACACATACCCTTATTGAGAATTTGATCACACCCATTTATTATGTTTAATTTCACTAAGATTTCAGGATGTTTATTATGATTGATATTCAGGGATATTCTAGAGGGAATAATGATGTTATCAAATAAAATATTATGTTGTATTTTATTATATCAAATGTAATTTTAGATTTAAGTGTGTATCAAGTTTTTTGAGACTATTAAACTATTAATTCCTTTGGGATGTGATCTCTTTTATCTAGTACCAATGTAATAAATTTAAAACTGGCTTTGGGCTACTAGAGTTGAGGTTTTTACATGTAAAAATTCATACTCCTTGGGGGTACACTACAAATGTTTATACTAAGGAATGAAATATGATTAAAACAATAGAAAAATTCCTCATTCAAAATGACTAGGCTCCATATATATATGGGTGAATCCCACAACATCTGTCTAGTCAACCAATTTCATCACCTTCTAATATCCATGGAGAATAAACCCTTTATAACCAATATTCGTGGGCATCTCTACACTTGATCAAAGGCATCCACCAACTTGAATCTTTCTTTCAGTGAATAATATGAGCTACTGAATCCTCAGTGTCAGATTAATATTATATGGATTTTCATATTAATCTCATGCATCCTTTAAACCTCTAGGGTAATTCATACAAATACTTCACCCCTTCCAAAGTCTGGTACTAAATGATGCTTTTATCCTACCTAATTATGATTTCTATGCTCCCAAACATCCAGACCTTATTCGTGTCACTCATCTATCTTCAACCAGTTTCGTAAATTGGACTTCTAGATTCACCCCTTCCAGGAGTTCCAAAACTTATCTATAAAATGGGTTTCACATGAATATACCTAATAGAAGAAAATAGAGAATGGTGACTATTGGGAAATCCAACCACACTGAAATGTTTTCACATTCACGTTATGTAAATAACATGGGTGATGGAATTTTATTTTAATAAAAATTAAATGATGGATGTCAGGTTGATGTCCATGGAAAGTTTATGTGATAATAATTTTTTAGGAGATTAAAATAAATCATTTCAACATTATTCCCCCATAAACCACTAAAAGGGATATAATCCATTAGCTCAAATAAGAAAATATTTTTCAAATAAATAAGAATTATCATAAATAAATTATCAAATAATGATAATCTCATGTTAATGAAATCCAATCATTCATGAATAATGTTTATCAATAAATCCACAATATAATAATACATTATAAAAAACAATAATAAAATATTTATTGATTATTAAAATTATTTATCTTTCTAAAATTATGATTTTATCATGTTAATTTCATGGGGAAAAGTTATTTTAATATTGGGAGAAAGAATCTATCACATGAAGAATGAGGCGAACATAGATAATGAAATGTCATTCTATCTTAAATAATATAACAACCCATATTTATAATACATTTTATTTCAATATTTTTAACATAAATATCCATATAATACAATACTATAAATGTATAGGTATAGTGTCTTTTGTAAATTAGATACATAATAAATTAATTTAAATAAAAAAATACAACATTATTTCAAATCTCCATAATGTGCTCCTAGTTTCCTTTGAACTCTTAGTACTGCAAATGATAACCAAAGGACATCATAAAAAAGTGATGAGATATAAATCCCAGTAAGGGAATAATAAATCATAAAAATATATAAGTAAATACATGTGAGTAAATAGGAATATAATTATAACATTACAAGTTGATAATCATATATATAAACATTGAATCATTACATTAAAGGATAATATCATAAGATCAAGGCATCTTGGGAATGTGGAAACAACCTAAAACATGGAATCATAAGAATAAATCAAGGTTATACACAAAAACATCATAAAATAGTGTTCTTAAAATAAAATATCATTCACCATACATGGTATCTCATGATATTAAAGAATCAACCAATTAATTGGAGTGCTTTCAGGGTGCACCATTCATATGTCTAACTTTATGTGTGCCACGTTGATCATATAACATAAGAACATATATCATAATTTCAATCACATGATTATGGAATGTGGTTTTCATAAATATAAATACTAAATATATAAATGATATCTATATCTAGATTAATACCCTTGAATGAAAATAGGGTTGGGTATTCACAACAAAAGGGTATGACAATAAAAATCAAGGGATAATTTCAGCAACATAACGGGTGTGTATAAAAAAATATGTAAGGGATTAATAAGAGAATAAGGTATTATATAATTATTAGGGAATTAATTGGATATTAAAGTAATTATTATAAACAAGTGGAAACATAATAAAATTAAAATTAAAAGTCTTGTTATAATGGAAGTGCTTGAATAAAATTGGAGAGGAAGAGGATTCCTTAACTTTAGAGGTTGCTTCTTAAAGCTTGGGAGGATCTCCTTAGAACCTTAGAAACTCTTTAAGAAGACTATAGAGAGGTAAAATGATATAAAATTTATTATAAAGGGATTTTTAGTGAATAGTAATGGGATAATGTGTGGGTATTTATAGAAAAATAGGAGTAATTTTCTATTAATTTCCAATCTTAGGCCTTGAACATCTTGTTTATAAAAAAATTCAAAACCATCAGTCTTCTCATGGTTTTAAACCATGGTATTTTCAAATGTGGATTAGTTTTTAGTATTTTGATATTATATGATCTGAAAACCTTAAAATAATATAATTTATGATGTGGAAGTGAGTCATTTTTATAAATAATTATTTTTTAAATATCAAAATATCCTTTAGGATTTTGAGGGTTCTTTACAGGTTTGTAAAATTTATCTTCTCAAGTTAAAATATATAATTTAAAATTATAAAACAAATTTTTGGTCAATAAATCCTTTATAGTATTTATTACATCACTTTTCTATCATTATGATGTTATAATATTAACCATATATTTATACGATATTTTACTTTTTACCAAAAATTAAATTAACTCATAAATTTATAAAAAAATAACTGTTAGATAATTTTGACATGATGAATTCAAAAATAAAATATATTTTATAAAAATAATTTTATAAATATGAGAAATTAAATATTTAAATAAAATACTTATTTATTGAAAAATACTGATTTTTATAACATGATTAAGTTTATAATCCTTAGAAAAACTACATATGATTGCATGAAATTATTTTATTATTTATATAAGAATAAATATTATTGTTTACAACCTTTTTATGAAAATTAACTTTTAGTTAAAATTTATAAACTTATCATAAGAATGTATTTTAATAAAAATTAGACATATATATATATTCCAAAAATACAATTATGGTTCCTTTGTATCAAAAATAAATTTTATTTTATTCATCCTCTAATCATGTGAATTTTATATAAGATTGAAAAATTAAATAAAAATGCGGGATCAGTGTAAATACTTCTTTATTTTATAAAATAATTTACACCTTAATATTATTTATGGTCTAGATACATGACCTATTATCACACCAGTATAATTCCTAAGGGTAAGGTGTGTTATGATGGTGATTTCATGGGGTGTCTCAATTAACATTAATTTAGTGGTGATCTCTACTAACTTGAACTTCTCTCATGGACAGTTTTTCTCAATCCTCCATTATTTAAGCTTTTCTTGGTCTTAGTTATGAATAAACCCTAGAGATTCTATCTCTCTCCCAAGATCTAATAAATGATCTTCATAAGTCATTATTCTACTAGTTGAGGAAATCGTTTATCCCCTATGCCTTAATTAGTACTCTTAATTACACTTAATGTACACTGATTCTAATAGTCACATTATAACGGCAATATTATCAACAGTCATAATTCCCAATGGTCATAATGGTTTTCTACTTCCTATAAATACTTATTTTTTTATTCATTCATCTATTACTTCAATTTTTATCAACTTCAATATTATTCCTTTTTAATATTATTATTATATTTCTAATATTCTATTTCCTTTTTATAGTATTTTTTTGTGAGTGAGATAATCCTAAGAGATTAATATGATCCAAAATTTCCTATTCTAGAAATTTTATTTTTTATATTTACTGTCCCATTGTAATGTTGTGAATTTTATTGGGTTTAATGGTTGAATACATGTAATGTTTCCAATTAATTAAATAAAGCATCATCATTGTATTTTATACTATAGTGTATTACTAAATATGTCACACATGCATATATCAAAGGGAAATTCTATATATAAATTTGTATATCATTAAATTCTTCCTCCTTAAGAAATTTCATTTTATACATTAAGGTGAAAACAAATGAGTGTAATTTTATTTCATAACTTTCATTGGTTATCTTATTGAATCTTTGAATTTATGGTTCTACCAAATAACATTGATAAGGTAAGTTGTATTGTTTTGAAAAAAATTGTATTTGTGGTCCAAGAACTTCACAGTATTCTCCTTATAAGAGAGATCATTATCCAACTATACCACCTCTTGATTCATTACATGTGAGGGATCTGGTATGTACCTATTCAAGAGGGATACATGAAATACATCATGTAATTGAGATAGGTTAGGTGGTATTTCTATTCAATGGTCTAAAACTATGATACAATAAATAATCTCAAATGGGTTGATATATCTAATCTTATATTTCCATTCTTTCCAAACCTCATGAAATTCTTCCATGGTGATATGTGAAGGAACACTTTATCTCTGTCCTTGAACTCTAGGTTTCATCAATGATTGTCAGTGTATCTTTTCTAAAACAATTACTGATTTAATATGAAACTGTATGGTTTGAACCTTCTCTATCATCTGTTGGACAATATCGTGTCACATCATCTTCCTTTCTCTAACTTCATCCTATAATGTTGGAGTCATGCACCTCTTCCCATATAGATCTTCATAAGGTGTTATTTGAATGCTAGAGTGTAAACTATTATTATATGAGAATTATACTATGGGAAAGTGTTGATCCTAATATCCTTAGAAATATATTAAACATGATCTCAATATATCCTCGAGATTTAGAATGGTTCTTTAATAATGATCATCTATATAAGGGTGATAAGAAATTATAAAACTCAAATTTGTATCCAATTCTTGTTGAATAATTATCTAAAACCTCAAGTTAAACCTTGGATCTTAATCAGATATAATAGAGAGGGGTAGTCCATGAAACCTTACCACTTATCTTCTGTATATCCTATTTATGGTTAAGAGAGAAATCATCTTTGATGGTAATGAAATGTTCTGAATTAGTAAGGTTATTGACTATAACCCAAATGGTGTTATTTCCTTTAGATATCCTAGAGAGTCCTAAGATGAAATCTATAATGATGTTTTCCCATTTCTATAATGGTATGGGTATCCATTTCATAAAATAATTTACACATTAATACTACTTATAGTCTAGATACATAACCCCTTATCACATCAACATAATCCCTAAGGTTAAGGTGTGTGATGGTGGTACTTTCATGGGGTGGATTAGCTAACATCGATCTAGTGGATATTTCTACTAATTTAAACTTATTCCATAAATAGTTTTCTCAAGCCTCTCTTATCGAAGCTCCACTTGGTCTTGGTCAAGTGTGAACCCTAGAGATTCTACCTCCCCTCCCAAGCTCTAATAAATAAGCTTTATATGGCATGATTCTATTGGTTTAGGCCATCATTTATCCCTTATATATCGATTAGTTCTCTTAATTTACCTGTAATATACACTTATTATAATGGTCACATTATAATAGATACATTACCAATAGTCATAATTCCAAATGATCATAATTTCCATTGGTCATAATACCCAATAATCATAATGGTTTTATACTTCCTATGAATACCTCCTATTTTATTCCTTCATCTATTACTTCAATTTCTATAAATGTTCAATATTATTCATTTTCAACATGAATATTACATTATTAACATGTTTTTCCTCTTTAAAATCTTTTTCATGAGTGTAATAATCCTAGTAGATCAATATGATCACAATTTTTTTATTCTAGTTATTTTATTTTATTTTCTATGTATTGTCCCATTATAATGTTGTTCATTTTACTCTCTTTAATTGCTGACAAAATGTAATGTTCCCAATTAACGAAATAAATTTTAATCATTGTGTATTATACTATAATAAATTACTGAATATGTCACACATACATATATAGAATGTAAATTCTATATATAAATTTTTTGGTCATTACATAGAATCACAAACGCTTTAATATTCTTTCACTATCAATTCATGGTTCTTCGTCATCATCTCATGAATTCACCACCACCTTTATGATCTGATATTGAATTTGAAACCACCAAATGACAAATCCCATCTAATAATTCTCTCAATATAACCCCAAGATTCATGGAGAGGAATATTGATAACCCATGATGAGATAACTAAGGATATATTTATAATCTTCCACTAGGTCAACCAGTGAGCCTATATTAAAATCCTAAAATAGCTCGGCTCGAACTTGAAACATTAGAATATAACTTATAAATCACCTAGGAAAAATAATGCATTCTAAACACAAATGAAGTTTCATAATTTTTATTAGAGCCTCTATTTAGGAGATATTAACATTCACATTCATGGGATAAATATCAATTTATTTAATATATATTAATTATCCATAAAAATCAACTAGATTGGGAAATTACCAAAATTCAACCCAAGGGTAAATTACACAACCATAAATCAATAGAACAATCATAAAAAATATATAAGGTCATTATCTAGGGTAAATTTAGTGTTTTATCCCCTTCTAGGACCTAGGGATTAAAATCCAAAAATGAGTTATTTCTTGACCAAGGAAAAAATTATTATCACTATATTATCACCATATTTAAACTATTTCATCCCTTAAAAGTAAAATTACTAGAGATATTATTAAAGAATATCAAAATATAACCTTGAGGTTAAAATAACCCATATCCACTCATACTTATTCTTCTTATAGGGGTATAGTTTCTATGTGAACCTGGGACACAACCACACTGAAGAACGTTCTCTTCCCAAATCACTCACATACAAATTTTCATATTACTTCACAGGAATACTTCAAATAAATATCACTATAAATAAAATCCTTGAACAATTAATAACCACACATTTTGTGAATCTTTTTGATACCCCCTTTCAAAAACCATTCCACCCTCAGGTCACTCATATGAAGTAAAATTACACACCATCAATACTTTCCTATGAAAGGTAATTATTAGGGGCTTCACATAAGTGAGTGTTATTCTAGCCAAATTAAAGAATTGACCTATGAAACTACAAATTAGAATCATTGATTCACATCTAATTCTACCACTAGGTGAGTCAAATGGAAATTTTATACTAGATTTTACAGAAGTTTTATGAATATCTCCTCAAATTATACTCCAACTACCCAACTTCACCAGATTAGGAGCATAAATATACATTTCCAACACCGAGCATAAGGAATTTCCTAGACCAAGGATTAATAATTTATTTTCTGTCAGTGAAATCTAAAAAATCATGCCTCTAAATCTAAACAATCTTTTATACATTGTTGAGGATAACTCAATAGGTTTATTTTCTCTCTTCATTAAATTAAATGAATAGAATATAAAAGATGAAACCAAACTCCTCAAACCATCATAAATACAAAATTTAACTCATAGGTGGACCATTATAATATAATCCAAAGTAAGTATTGATAAGACCTAACTCATTGATACCCAAACTGGGTCAAAAGTGGGTTGAGTGTTTCACCTTAATTCCGCCTCCAATAGGTCAAGGATAGGCAACTAGAACTAAGAAGTAAAAAAACATATATGGGAGATATTAACCTATAACAACCTATAATGGAAATGAATCACCAATACACAATGATATCCAATAATACTAGAAATGTATATATGATCAATTATACTATGTAAAAATCATGGGTGAGACATAAATGACATGTACATTCCATGGAGGAAAACCCCAAAAAATAAATAAAAAATGAATTAAATAAAATCATTGAGTGTATTTGACTCTAGAAATGAAGTATTCCTCCTCACCACATGGATTCATGAAACTAAAACTATTAGTAACTATCTCTCACCATGTACCAGTGTCAACTACTATGAATCAATGCCACCAACTCCACTAGCTCCATACCTACCACAGTTATCTATAAAATGTGAAACATTTTCACCAACACAACACATGAGGACATAAAGAGCATTTAAGAATAAGTATAAACATACCTAATAGGATTCCCTAGAACACAAAGTAATTATAAAACAATAGGTCAGATCATTACCCAAGTCTATTAGAAACAAGAAATATAATACAAAAGGGAAATAGATATTCTCAAAGTTCAAGACAACCATGGTAAATGGAGATTCACATTCTTCACAAATTATCTTCATGAAGGGTCATATCACTAAAAAATGAGTTTCTTGGGGTATCAAAATACCCCAAAAACCTAAATTTTATAGACAAGTTGTATGTTGAATCTAGAAGGCAGAATAAAATGTCCAATATGTCATTAATACCTCAAAGATATTTGCATATGTTGATACTTAGTAAGATCTGTGATAAATGAACCACTAAAATTTAATAAATTTCATGCTAACTCCTTAAAATTTTAGTGAGGGATTATGATTCATTGAGGTTTGTACATATTTATTGAGATTACCTATCCCTTATAGAGAAACATACCCCAACACATAAAGGAGTGTTAACTCAATAGATGGTGGATAGAATCCCAATACATAAAGTATATTGACTCCAACAATCATATGAGGGATAATTCCCTAAAATTGGAATGTCAATAAGGGAATACTTGAACCCCATGTGTGGAGGATTGTAGCCTAACAGATGGAGGGAGTACCTAAACTCCATGTCTACTAAAAACACCTTTCACAACCCTATCATCATCTCTGGAGAGCTAAGACTATTGAACTTACAAAATTGTATTATAGATGAACTCCAATGGCCAAATGGATCATATTATCATGCTCTATATAGAGAAATAATATGAATAAAATACTCATATATCCAAAACTAGCACCCAGGAGAGAAATCATTAATAATACTTAAAATTTTATAGTACATAGTGTATCCAGTAGACTGTGTGATGTGTTGATCTCTTGGGAAAGGTTTTTTGTGTACCATATCCGCTAAATCCATGTAAAATTGATTTAAATAGTGTGTCTAATGAGATACATGGTGTGTAGGACCTCTCTAGTTGTACACATCTCTATCGAATAATCAGCACGTAAGTCCACACAACCTCCTGGCATATACAGTCTATACACATCGAGTTGTTTGACCAAAAAATACATGGTGTGTGTAAAGATGGTACATTTTTTGTGGGTCTGGATTGCAGACTTGGAATGTACACTATTACAAGCCAAAGTAAGTGGTCCCATGATAGACGATATGTGACTTGATGTTATACAATGAGTGATATTCAAAATCCTATGAAACCCTAGCATCGTCAAGTCTGAGTCCCAAAATAATATTTATAGGGGAATATTTCATGTGGAATTAATGAAAACATAGAAACTATGTATGGTGAATTACTCGATGTGGGACTGAAAACTACACACTGTGTAATCATGAAAATTACAAAATCCTAAAAAATTCATCTTCACACTGGGAGTTCCATCGTCACTTCTATTACCATCCATGACTCCACTTTCAGCTAAAACATATTCTCTCATAGCCTCTAACACACCTTAATGGAATGATTTTCAGCCATTCATTATCATCTGTTCCATTTTCATCCAAAAGTTCATAGAATCATGCCCAAACCCCATCATGTCATCATTGTTATATACTCAAGCCCAAGATTCTCTATTTTTCCTCTATTATATCATCATGAAACCATAATTGAACTCAAGCAATAAGAACGTGATAACAATATTTAACAAGGTGGTGGTTGAAGGAATAAATAATCACCCAAGAAAAAAAATTCATTTCAGTTCATCGAATAATTAATGTTTGAGAGGATAATAAAGTTGATATTAACAGTGAAAAATCTCTCAACAAGGTATAAATTTTTTTTATAACATTTTATTTATTAAATAAATAATATATCAGGGATAAATAATAATTTTAATATTCAACATCATGAACAAACTCTATTAGGAAAATAAACCAAGGATTATACAAAAAATAAAATTATATATAAATATGGAGGCTCCATCCCCATGTTTATTCTATGTTATAGAATAAATAATCAAATATTCAGCCTTCTATGATCGGAGAAGAAAATGTCGTCCAAGTATAAAAATATTTCTTCTTGTAATGAGAAAATAATCTAATTCAATTATTTAATCGAATATTCTTCAATTCCTTTTCATTTTAATATTTTAATAAATTATCAAATAATCAAAGTCTTGTAAGGAATACATTCAAAACAAGATTTTCATTTTCATTACACATTCCATAAGATAAAAAGAATAACATATTCAAATATTATTTTTTTTAATATCCAATTATTTTCCATATATAATTTTTAATCATGTTCATCATTAGAAAAAATATTTCAAGAATAAATAATTTAAAAAGATGGATAATTTTCTTTAATTTCCACCAAAAACTATTATCTAAGGAAAAACGATTAAATCAAACATCCACCATTTATAAATTCTTAGGAGTTTTTTATGATGATTCTTGAATAAATTAACATAAAATATATGGAATTTAGTCATATTTTTAAATATTGATAATTTCTTCATTTTATTGACATGTAAATTTAAGTAATTTGATCCTGAGAAGACGAAGATGGAATTAAAAAATAAAATAAAGGCATGAGGTTTTAGAAAAATGGACTAACATCGATAACAAATAGCCATCATTTTGTGATCGCATCACCTTCCTCAATCAACATTATCACCACCACCATGAGAAATGAAAAGAATAAAAATAACCATTCTTCATTGTGTGGAGAGGAAGAGATGAATTTCTTAGGTTTTGTATGAATCTAACAAGACTTTTTATAAATATCAAAATAAATTAGAAACCAAATCTAAGGATATCCATGAAATAAATATGAAATCTATGAAAAATAATAAAATGAAGAACATTGTTGTAAATGAGTGTACCATAAACCAAAGATAATCTATAATATCCACAAACTCTATTGCATGGGTTTGATAAATATCACTGAGTATAAAAAGAATCATACCCCATGGTGTATCCACAGGATAAACTAAATCTCTCAACACATGAGAGGGTCCATGATTCCATTAATGATGTTCTAGAACCTTATATGAAAAGAAATAAGATGAAGAGATATATGGGTCTCGGAGAGTTTTGTCCAAGAATGAGGTTCTCAATTTTCACACTACCATCCTATAGTAATAGATTATATAGGAAATCAAGGATTCTCCTTGATTTTTTTCTCATTTATTCATGCATTGGAACACATGAATAAATATCATGGTCATTTCATGAATATATAAATTCATTGTATGCATTTACTCCCTAAATATTTCATCTTATAAAATGGTTTTCTGTAAATGATAGCTTAGTTGGAGAATGGTTCAGGTGTCCAGCACACATGGAATTGTATACTTAGTTGTTCATCTAGTGCACACAAAGAATCAAATTCTTTATT
The DNA here is from genome assembly GCA_963277665.1 of Viscum album. Lineage (NCBI taxonomy): Eukaryota > Viridiplantae > Streptophyta > Magnoliopsida > Santalales > Viscaceae > Viscum > Viscum album. Next base: position 1,346,723,125 of record OY728140.1, on the reverse strand, counting down.
TTGTTCCTTATGATCATATTATTTATCTCTATACAAAAATCCTACTCATTCTAACCATAACATTTCTCCAAAACCTATAATGCTCTATGATGAACATCGGTTAGGGATGAACTTAAATCCATACTTGTATAAGTTTATTATCATTACTCTTTATGAAATTTATATCTATATACACATTTATGAAATCAATGTGATAAAATGATAAAGTGGATATTTCCTCTAATATGATACATTTTAATATTCTTAAACTCTTTAAGAATGTTTTAAAACCCAACATAAGAATTGGTTTATCATATCATGTATGATAAACTGCCAAATCATCCTTATATTCGCTATACTTTCTAGGTTTTGTTAACACATTACATTTCATGTAATCCATGGCACATCTCTATGTGACCATATGATAAAACCTTCTCATTAAACCATTTAGTGAGAAACATATATGTAGTAATCTAGTTTGAATAATGGTGTGAATTAATAATCATATTCCTAATTATTCAACTTTTGAACATATTCAAACTTCTTAACATCACAACATCAAATGTTATGATGTTAACTTTTGTTGTCTACTTAGAACACTTTCTAAGTTCATCATCATCATCCTTGGAACCTTATTCGATCAAAAAAATTATAAAAATAATGTAACTAATTATATTATTTTTTACTAATAAATACTAACTATCTTATGATATTTATTAAGATTCACTTTAAACATAGATTGGTGTAATTATTTATTTGTTAAATTTGAACTTATTTAAGTCTAAACATACTCCCACTGGCCTCTTTGACATTATATTTTTTTCATAATATATTTATAAGATACAAAAACCCTTTTGTGTTAGTAAATAACATTTATTTCCTTTTAATAAGAATATTTAACAAATAAACTATTATTTCCATATCACATATGGAATTGTATGTGTTTGGAACATTTTTATTTGAAAAATAAGAAATTATATACCACTGATGGGTGGTGGGAACTCATTACTTCATATTTTAATAAACATTTGGATAAAAAATTTATCCTAGATAAAAAAAATATCCAAATATTCTTATTAAAACATGTTATATAAATTTTTGAATCATAAATCATGTGTATAAAATTAATCATCTCATATTTTTTCATAAAAACTCTTTGTGATTGAAAAACTTATCTTATCACATAATATAAATGAGACAAAGATACACATATTTTATTTAGATTCATTTGATCTTTTACATTCAAATACTTTATGTAGTAACTATTTACTACATCTCATGAATATAAATAATAAGTTCAATCAATTATTAATTTTATTTTGAACTTTTATATATTTACAGCACTTTGTAAAATATATATTCAATATCAAATACCTTTCAAAATAAAATAATTAATTTTTATAACATCTATACTTGACATGTAAATTCCATGGAGTTTCAAAAACTCCTTTAGATATATCTTGGATAATAAAATCATATTGAAATATTACTATTCCTTCTTGATAAACCTATATTTGAAAGACCTTGATTTTCTTCTTGAAGAAACATTGTTAAACTTTTCAACCAACTTTGCTCCTTCTAGTTTTAACTTTAACTAACTTGTACTGTATATATACTACTTTAGAACCTAGACATTATATTCCTAGTTCATATATATTCTTAACACTTTGAGAATATTAGGTAAAATTTCTTTTAATTCAATAATATTGTTGGAGAATTTACATTAATGGTAATAGGATAAATTCCCTAACCAGATCAATCCATTTTAGTCTCCCCTCAATGCATATTATAGAACTGAACAAATCATAACTATATGTATCAAAAACACATCATATCATTTTATTAAACATTAATTGTTTTTATTCTCTTATAAATAGATAAATGAGATAAAATACACATATTATTATAAGTTTATACAAGATTGAAGTATACAATTTATCGATGAAGAAACTCTTTTACTCCATTACTTGAAAAAAAATCAAGCTTCAATTATTTTCTCTTTATGACCTTTTATATATTTAGAACACTTGTAAATCATACAATCGGTATCATATATATATGTCATAATATAGAATTTATTTTTATAACCTTTAAATATTTAAGGAAACCTTTATTCTTACCTAGTCATTTATCATATTCAATCATATTGAATATCATTTGACATACCCAATCATGTTGAGTACATGAGACTAAAATCATTAATATACCTAATTTTATTGATTACATGAGTGGAGACTAAGATTCCTTTAGTAATTTTTCATATAATGCATATGAAAACTTAAATTAATCCCTATATTCTTCCATAAGTATCTATATTACCTTGTTGAATAAATTCAACACTTGGTTATGGAGGAAGGATCTATTTCGACACATAGAATTTTCTTTAATAACTTTTCTTAAATTACTAATCTTGCTTAATAACCTTTCTTAATTTATCATTATTAGAAGTAGCTTACATTAAATTTATCCTTATCAAGGATTGATCATAAATTTTTGATTGATAATGATGATGATATTATCTACAACAGAATCTTTTATTAGATGAGTATCATGTATTATCAACCATTTAATAAGAAATTGTATTAAATGGGCTCCTACTAAAATGATGATCCCTTTTAAAATTCATTATATCCATTAGTGATCCAATATCTATATTTCACTAAGAAATTAGTATTTTAGGGTGTTCCTATAATCACTTAATTATTTAAGTAGGGAATCATCCCAATTATATCATATATGATTCTTGGATAGCTGAGAAAAAAACCCTTTTTCTAATCCATTATATAGATAAACTCAACTTTATTCCTCTCATATCCTTCCCAACGGTTTACCAGCTAAGTGTGACCCAAAAAAGAACCAAGAATAGACTAGAAAAATACTATAACACCCCGACCTTTTTATGTGTAATAATAATAATTTTATGTTTTAATTATCATATTAACTAGTGCGGTTGTCAAAGTAAATATTATCGCACCCTGTTTAAAGAATAGAAAAATAACTATTATTATCATTCATAATTGATTCTTATCTAATAATTATTTAATAGAATATTTTAAATAATAACTATAATAACATAATTAATTTGTTTGTTTTCCCAAATGTGAAATATATATATATATATATAGATATATTTGTATAATGGATTTGAATGAAAATACTATTATAAAATTATAATTGTGGTTGTACATAACATTGAAAACTATTGTTTTAAATATTTTAATGACGTCATTTTGTGCTATTTTAACTAAGAAGATAGTTACTTAAACTATTATATGAATAATTATTTGGGTTTTATATATATACTAAAATATGAAAATTATTAGATTATAAATTGGATTAATGTTTCGTAATATTATTAACACTTTGAATATATAATAAAATTATTTTAATAGAATGGTTAAAATTGTACATATATGGATGATCTTTTGATAAAAATTATTGTTATCTTGAATCATATATATATATGTGTGTGTAATATTGACATTTTTTCTAAAGTTTCAAATTACAAATTATGATTATTATAATACATTTTCAATTATAAATTTATTTTATAACATTATAAGTATGTAATATGAAATATATATAAATATATGTTTTATAAAAAGATTTAATAATAATAATTACTTTTACTTTTAAAAATATTGATAAAATAACTTTAAAATATTATTAGTTGTGTTTAAACTTTGACTTTTTTTTAAAGTTATTAATAACATAATATATAAGGTAGTGATATAATAAATTAAGAATAAAAATATAATAATGGAAATATAATAATAATAATAGACCAGGAAATCAGATAAAAGAAATAAAAAAAATGAATCTCGTAAGGGGAATTGGGGTCTGTGATTAGGGTTTTTGCAGAGGGGGGAATCACGCCATCACGAGTTAGGCTAGGGAGGGTCTGGCATTTCAGTCATCGATCAGGAGGCCAGTAGGGTTTCAGCAGGCCACGGGTTCATGGGGTGTTGTCCAGGTCGAGCGGAGGTCTGCGGGAGACCATGTCGTCGCTGGAGTCAAGGGCATCAGGGTCGTGCTACCCGGGTTTCGAGTTTCAATCTAGCGAGGGAGGTTCGACCGTGGTCCGAGCATCGTCTTGAAGTCTTAGTTTCAGTTAGGGTTCCTATTTCTTTTTTCTGGTTGATGTTTCCATCTAAAAATGAGCCTGCGATGATGGCTAAACACAAGTCAGGGTTTCCAAAGCACATGGAGGGTTTTTATTCTTCTCCAACCTACCAAGGTAGGTTTACTTATTTTTTATTTTAGGTGTTTTTGTCTGATTTCCATTATCGGATCTCCTGAAATTTTCTCCAAGTGTTTTTTTTTTCTATTGTTTGAATTTTTTGGTCTAAAGTATGCTACAAACATTTCACTATCCCGAGCATTGTTTTTATCTGATTAATTATTGAATTCTTAAACTTGCATATTCTATCAAGTTTTTAGGTTTGTCTTATTTCTGTATTTTATTTTCAATTGAATCTTTTATTAATTTCTACCCGCCTGTTAACATCTGCGGACTAGTACTGGTCTTTTTCGGGTGGTGTTTGGGAATGATTCAATGTATTAATTTCATTAATTGAATAGAGGTCCACTTACCACTGCTCATCTTTTGGAAATTTGAGCATCAGGATTTTTTTTTGGTCTACTTTTGTCAGTCTCATAATAATTTAATATTGAATTTGTTCCTGTATAGGTTCATTTTATATTGTTTATGTTCCTTTTTGGTTGTCCTCACCTCAAATCCCATCTTTTCCAGCAATCTGAGTCATGCTCGGCTCTTTTTATATAATAATTTTGTGGCTATAAAATCTTTGTTTTGGTGTGCAGGTGAGAAGGTAAAAATCCCATTTTCACTCCACATCCTAAGCTTTTTCAGATGGTATTCTTGCAGTCATCTCATCAAGTAAGGGGAAATTAATTTATTTCTTTATATTCACTATTTTCTGGTCTGTGTAAGGGATTAGACTTTGTCTTGCTTTGGTTTTAAGTTGTATGAATATATATATATATATATATATATATATATATATATATACTTGTAAAACAATATACATCATCATATGGTTTGAAATTAATTCTTTAAAGTTGCGGGATCTTGAGTTACAATGTATTAATAACCCTAAGCATGGACATTCCATGAAAAATTATATTTTTTCCTTAAATAATAATTGGTCATATATATATACATATGTTTAAGAAAATATATAGGTATAATATACATAGCCCCCATATTTGCATAAAGTTCATATGACCAAGTTAAAGATTTCTAAATTTGAGTTTCAAGTTAATGAAGGACTAAAATGTATGGAGTCACTTTGTGTAGGAAGATTTTATATCTAATCAAGTATGTTCTTATACATGAATACACATAATATTAATGCGTTTTTTTAGAACAATTCGATAATTTTACCCTAATAATTAAATCCACGCTTTTGATAAATTTACAAGTGTCATCTAACTTAGAATGAGAACCTTGCATATATTTGTTATGTACAATCGGGCATGTGGGTATGTGATTATATATGTCATCTTTGATCCCTGATTTAATTTATAAATTACCAAGATTTGCGAGAAATATGCAAAACTTTTATTTTCAAATATTTTCTTTTGGCTTCGACTAAACACTACTTCTCAAGCATACCCCTTTTAATGAATTATTTACACAACATGAAACCCTAAGTGTAGCTATTTTAAATGATTTTATTTCAATGTTCATAGTTTACGAGTAAATTTATTAAAGGAATGGCCATTTAATAAGACATGACTATTTATCAGCACATGCTTTGTGTACAAATGACTTCTGTCTTAATTCAAACAGTCATTTTTAAAATTTAAATGTTCATTACCACGAACAAGGATTTTGAAAATTAAAGAACTATCTTTTCATGTGGTAACCCCATCCAATCATTACTTGTGTTCTTTAAATCAGTATCACATGCACAATGAATGTATACTAATTTATGCATGTCATTGAGAAACTAGTTGTCAAACTAATAATTGGCATATTATGATTTAGTCAGTTTCCAATACCTTTTATCAGTGCATGAATTGAGCGTGAACAATGAACATGTATTTTAACGCATTAAAAGTTTATTACTATGGAAGAGTTGTAAAGTTATTATTTTATGTGATAATCAAACAGTTTATTGTTATTAATAATTTATGAGATAAGCATTTAATTATTCAAGGTGGTATGGGACACTTTGAATAATGTGAATTAAGAAACCAATTAATATGTGTAGTGGGAATGATAATTGATTTAATAAATCAAAGTGGTATGTGCACTTTGATTTAGAGATATGAGGAATGCATTGGACTAGTATGTTCCAGGTTGGGGACTGGTAAAAGTAATCTCTCTGGGTTGGGGTCCGGTTACAGCAGACCCTCCGGTTTGGTGTCCGGTTATAGAGGCACTCCGAGTTGGTGTCTGATTACAGAGGCACTCCGGGTTGGAGTCCGGTTACAGAGGATCTCAGGGTTTGGTTCTGGTTACAGTTAGCCCCTAAGTCTTGGTTGAGGCCTTGACACAGTCCGGTATATGAACTTTCCTCATTAAGACTACGTAAACTAATTAACCATAGGATTATTCGACTATTATAATATTTCTAGTTAAAGAGCTTATGATTATGAGAATCATAAGAAGTTTAAGTATGGCATATTTATGCAATATTCATAAATTTAATGTCCAATAGTAAATGTTGATATTGAAGTTATTATTTTTAAGCACAGATCTGATCATGCATTATACTTAGTTATTAATTTTTTACTTTCCTTTTAACCATGGTTAAGAGCCAGTAACTTATGAGTATTAAAAAAATAAAATCTTGTGGCGTGACTTTTGTATAGCATTCGGTGATTTAGTATTCGATGAATGAAATTTAATTTATTACCTTTATGTGAAACTCTGATTATTCACTACTCTTGACTATTTAATTTGTGCTCTCATATGCATATGTCATACATTTTTAGAACATCTTTTACTTATTACTCCAAATAAGAATGCCTATAGTTGAATCATGCATCCTTATAATTCTCTTAGCATGTATTAATTGAGCACTTTTAAAATATGTTACATGTGTTATAACTTTTCTTAAAGAGAAATTTTTATGGAAGGTTTTAAAGAATGTTTTCAGAAGTTATATTTTGGTATAGTATGTTATTTTAAAACCCCTTACTGGGCATTCTCATGCTCACCCTACGTTTTTTATTAAACAAAATTCAGGTATCAACTTTTAGAAGATGAGACATTTCAGCAGTAGCTGGTTTCCTAGAGCCTAAACCAAATTCGATCCTCTATATGGCACTGACTCCAGGTACTCGGGATCTGGGGTGTGACAGTTGGTATCAGAGGATTCAGTTCAGATAACTCTGAAAAACTATAACTAAACAATTAAAACCTACTTAAGCAATACTAAGAACGATGTTTTCTTAATTTTCAGATGGAAAACAAAAGTGATAGTATTTTGTCTCTTCCAACAGAAGTATTAGAGACCATAGTGGGAAAATCATGTGTAGAAAACTATGAGACTTTTTAAAATATTCGTTTATTATTAAAAACCCTCTATTGAGTATCCAACTCTCCTCATGTACTCCAACTTCACCATGGAGCAGGTTTCATCTATTACCTCATGATGGACGCTCAATTCCAGTTCTGTGTACGATAAGGGAAATACTTTGAGGGTATCTTTAAATGTTTTACCCTAGCCAATAATTTCTTTTCTCTAGAGGACTTTGAGGAGGTTGCACAAGGGGGAGACCTCCAAGCCGTGTATCTATGTAAAATTTTGACCTATGGTCTCCGTGGTCGAGTTATGGACTTTGAAGCCCTTGAGAATAAGAATACTCATTTTCATTATCGGCATCAAGTTCATGCCGATGTCACTCAACTTGATACCTGACATGCTTCTCTCAATCTGAATTCTATATGTCCACACGCGGCTGATCCTGGTTGCACACGTTGCATCTGGACCAAGAAGATAGAAGAATTTAGAACTGCGTTGGGGATCTGTTTGTCTGAGAACTGGGGAAATACCCAACATTGGTTGAATCTATGAGGAGTCATCTTGGAGGACGTTGGGAAATCCATACTAGTGCTTTGTGAGAGGGAGTAAGAGATTACATAATTTCTTGAGTTTTATAAATCATTTCTAAATGAATGATGTTGTATACTCTGTTTTAATATGATTTTATATTAAACAATGACTCTAATTAAACTAGAATTTCCATACTGATGGATGAATTATTAAACAATTTCAGAGAGAAGATATGAGTTCACAAACCAATATTTCATCACTACCTACCGAGTTGTTAGAGACTATAATTGTTAGGACATGCTCCGAAGAGGACCATCCCTATGCCAACTTACGTCTGACTTGTAAACTACTCCATCGGGTATCAAATCGTCCGAACATTATCCATATTTACCAAGGAAGCAATCTGGTCCAGATGGTGACCATCAGGTGGCCTACCTATTCTAGGTCCTGAGTTTTATTATGTACAGAGAACTTTAAGACATCAAAATTTTCAATAATGACATGGTGCGTGGGATTTATAGGGATTTAGTTCACTCCGAACTTTCCAACCTCCACACTTCTCGTGCCTCTTTATGGAAGGTTGAGTGCTTTAGGCACAGATTCGACCCTAGATGTTCGAAGTGTGTCTGGGCCAAGGAAATTGAGCAGCTGAATACTACCTTAGGGATCCACCTGAGGTCATCGGCACCCTACCATTGGTGGTGTTCTCGATAAAGGGACTTCGGGAGTGACGTGTGTCTGGTGTTGTTGCGGTTTGTGTACGATCATTTTAGAATTGCGAGGACGCAATTCTTTTTAGGGGGAAATAATGTAATGCCCTGACCCTTTTATGTGTAATAATAATAATTTTATGTTTTAATAATAATATTAACTAGTGCGGTTGTCAAAGTAAATATTATCTCACCCTGTTTAAAGAATATAAAAATAACTATTATTGTCAAACATAATTTATTCTTATTGAATAATTATTTAATAGAATATTTTAAATAATAACTATAATAACCTAATTAATTTGTTTGTTTTCCCAAATATGAAATATATATATATATAGATATATTTTTATATTGGATCTGAATGAAAATACTATTATAAAATTATAATTGCGGTTGTACATAACATTGAAAAGTGTTGTTTTAAATATTTTAATGACATCATTTTGTGCTATTTTAACTAATAGGATAGTTACTTAAACTATTATATGAATAATTATATGGGTTTTATATATATATGAAAATATGACAATTATTAGATTATAAATTGGATTAATGTTTCATAATATTATTAACATTTTGAATATATAATAAAATTATTTTAATAGAATGATTAAAATTGTACATATATGGATGATATTTTGATAAAAAATAGTATTATCTTAAATCATATATATATATATATGTGTGTGTGTGTGTGTGTGTGTAATATTGACATTTTTTTCTAAAGTTTCAAATTACAAATTATGATTATTATAATACATTTTCAATTAAAAATTTAGTTTATAACATTATAAGTATGTAATATGAAATATCTATAAATATATTTTTTATAAAAGGATTTAATAATAATAATAACTTTTACTTTTAAAAATATTGATAAAATAAGTTTAAAATATTATTAGTTATGTTTAACTTTTGACTTTTTTTTAAAAGTTATTAATAACATAATATATAAGGTAATGATATAATGAAGTAAGAATAAAAATATTATAATGGAAATATTATAATAATAATAGAGCAGGAAATCAGATAAAATAAATAAAAAAAAGAAAAGAAAATGAATCTCGTAAGGGGAATTGTGGTCCGTGATTAGGGTTTTTGTATAGGGGGTATCGCACCATCACGAGTTAGGCTAGGGAGGTTCTGGCATTGCAGTCGTCGAGCAAGAGTTCGGTAGGGTTTCAGTAGGCCGTGGGTTCATGGGACGTTGTCCAGGTCGAGAGGAGGTCTGCGGGAGACCATGTCGTCATCGGAGTCAAGGGCGTCAGGGTCGTGCTTCCCAGGTTTTGAGTTTCAATCCTGCGAGGGAGGTTCGATCGGGGTCCGAGCGTCGTCTTGAAGTCTCGGTTTCAGTTAGGGTTCCTATTTCTTCCACCTGGTTGATGTTCCCATCTAAAACCAAGCCTGCGATGATGGCTAAACACGAGTCAAGGTTTACGAAGCACATGGAGGGTTTTGATTATTCTCCAACCTACCGAGGTAGGTTTACTTCTTTTTCATTTTAGGTGTTTTTGTCTGATTTCCATTGTCAGATCTCCTAAAATTTTCTCCAAGTGTTTTGTTTGTTATTGTTTGAATTTTCTGGTCTAAAGTATACTGCAAACGTTTCACTGTCCCAAGTATTGTTTTTTCTGTTTAATTATCGAATTCTTCATCTTGAGTATTCTATCAAGTTTTTCGGTTTGTCTTATTTCTGGATTTTATTTTCAATTGAATATTTTATTCATTTTCACTCACCTGTTAACATCTGCGGACTAGTAGTGGTCTTTTTCAGGTGGTGTTTGGGAATGATTCAATGTATTAATTTCATTAATTGAATTGAGGTCCACTTACCAATGCTCATCTTTTAGAAATTTAAACATCAGGATTTTTTTTAGTCTAATTTTGCCAGTCTCATTATAATTTAATATTGAATTGGTTCTTGTATAGGTTCATTTTATATTTGTTGTGTTCCTTTTTGGTTTTCCTCACCTCAAATCCCAGCTTGTCCAGCAATATGAATCATGCTCAGCTCTTTTTCCACAATAATTTTGTGGCTATAAAAGCCTTTTTTTGGTGTGCAAGTGAGAAGGTAAAAATCCCAATTTCACTCCATGTCCTAAGATTTTTCATATGGTCTTCTTATAGTCTTCTCATCAAGTAAGGCGAAATTAATTTATTTATTTATATTCACTATTTTTTGGTCTGTGTAAGGGATTAGACTTTGTCTTTCTTTGGTTTTAAGTTGTATGAATATATATATATATATATGTATGTATGTATGTATACTTGTAAAACAATATACATCATCATATGGTTTGAAATTAATTCTTTAAAGTTGCGTTATCTTGAGTTACAATGTATTAATAACCCTAAGCATGGACATTCCATGAAAACTTATATTTTTGCCTTAAATACTAATTGGTCATATACATATACGTATGTTTAAGAAAATATATAGGTATAATATACAGAGCCCCCAAATTTTCATAAAGTTCATATAACCAGGTTAAAGATTTCTAAATTTAAGTTTCAAGTTAATGAAGGACTAAAATGCATGGAGTCACTTTGTGTAGAAAAATTTTATATCTAATCAAGTATGTTCTTATACATGAATACACATAATATTAATGCGTTTTTTTAGAACAATTCAATAATTGTACCCTAATAATTAAATCCACACTTTTGATAAATTTACAAGTGTCGTCTAACTTAGAATGAGAACCTTGTGTATATTTGTTATGTACAATCAGGCGTGTGGGTATGTGAGTATATATTTCATCTTTGATCCCTGATTTAATTTATAAATTACAAAGATTTGCGAGAAAGATGCAAAAATTTTATTTTCAAATATTTTCTTTTTGCTTTGACTTAACACTACTTCTCAAGCACACCCCATTGAATTAATGCTTTACACAACATGAAACCCTAAGTGTAGCTATTTTAAATGATTTTATTTCAATGTTCATAGTTCACAAGTAAAGTTATTAAAGGCATGGACATTTAATAAGACATGACTATTTATCAGTGCATGCTTTGTGTGAAAATGAATTCTGTCTTAATTCAAACAGTCATTTTTAAACATTAAATTTTCATTACCACGAACAAGGATTTTGAAAATTAAGGAACTATATTTTTATGTGGTAACCCCATATAATCATTACTTGTGTGATTTAAATCAGTACACTACTAGAATGTGGGTTTTTCCCAACACTTCCATACCAATGGTTTCATAAAACTGTTGGTAAAGAAGAGTTTTACCAACGGTTTCCTAAAACCATTGGTAAATCACCTCCTAAGAAACCTTTACCAATGGTTTAAATAGAATCGTTGGTAAAAGGATGGCTTAGAAGACCTTTTACCAACGGTTCTAAGGAACTGTTGGTATAAATGTGGCCCGAAAATTTTTACCAATGGTTTTTAAAAACCGTTGGTAAAATTTTCCCCAAATTAATAGAATCCCCTCCTCTCCCCAATTTTCAATACAGAACCCTAAACCAGATAACTTCCCCCAAATTCCCCCTCTCTCTCGGTGATCTATGAGATCCTTCGGCTTCCTCTTCCTCCATCCCATCCAAGCTTCTGAATCTCCATCCAACCCATCCCAAATTAGGTATTTTCTTAATTGGTACCTTATTTTTATTGAAATTTATCTAATATTTCAGTTTTTAGTTTTTATTTTGATTTGTATATGTTTTTGTTTCTGTTTTGATTTAACCTAGAATTTATTCATTTGATTCCATTTAATTAATTAAATCTTTAACCCTCTATCGAAGATGAAGGGATTTTTTCTCTGGAACCATAGAAAACCCTTTTAGATTTTTTAGTTGTCTCTTTAATTTATCATATCATTATATTAAAATGTTATATAAATAGACTTGATAGTTATAGACCTCTCAGTGGTCACCTACATGAATTGTATCTCACACATTGTTCGAGATGCCATTGGGTACCCGGATAAACTACATGATTATATGTTTAGATAAGGGGAATCACCATCTTAAAGATGCATGACTACTCACATGACATAGGATGGAGGATAAGAGGGTTATGTGCACAATATTCAACTCAACTAATGTAGCATAGGTGCATATTCAATGGCTAAGTTTACTAGTATGGTGTTTCCAACAACGTGCTATATAAAGAACATAATGAAAAATGAAGAGATTATTAAATGGAACTGTTTTCCCCTTGCTTGTAGGAACATGATTTGACCCATGGGGTAGTTTGGTTCTTATATATTGGGTGGTGACATGTATAGTCACAGGATACAGTTATGTTTTTGTTTATTTTTTATTTTATTTTCTTTATCTCATTGGCCACTTAGGTATTTTACTTCTTTCTACGGATGGAGGGTAATGATGTTATCCTAACTAGTTGATGTAGATCACTTGTATACTGTAATGCCATGAGGTGTGAGTGTGAGGAAACATTGGAAGATAGAGGAGCATTGGGGTCTTCCATGAGATGGAATTGTTTTTCTAAAACATTGTGTGGGAACATTTATGGAGTATGTTGGAGTCATGAAATAACCCCAAGTGTCTCCATGAGATAGCATAAATAACCCCAAGTGTCTCCAAGTGTCTCCATACATCGTATCATCCTCGAATGGGTTGGACACTCACCCAATCCTATCAAACCTATCCTAGTTTGTCCTCTCATTCACATAGTCTAGACTCATCTCTCGAGGATTATCCCATGCCTCAATGCACATATCATCATCCAACTAGAAAAAGATAATTATTCACCTTATGATTGTCCTAGTCACAAAAGCACACCATGTCGAACCCATCTACATTATATTCTCAATAATCCGGTCAAGAACCTCATCAAAATCATGTATTATAACCTAGCCCCACTAACCAGGTTCCATCTTAAGCTAAATCACACCAAGACTCTCAGCATTATAATTCCAATCTGTCCGAAAATACCCAATACCCACACTAGCATCGTATCCTTCATCTCTTTAGTTGAACTCTTGAATCATTAAATGGATTAAAACCTTTCATAATGCATTTTATATACTCAGAGGGACCATCCCAATCTAATAACCTACCAAGATTACAATCCATCCTCATAAGTATTTTCTCATCAAATTCTAGATGTACAATTTCCACACCTATCACTACAAGTTCCAGTCCTCTTAGGAATATTTTACTTGATCTAAATCCTCATCGTTAGTGACATAAATCACATTAAATCCCATAAATGTCAAATGAACCCTACATTCCAAGAATTATTCATGTGGACAGGCCCCATAGAAACAGGCTAAGAACTAAAACCATAAATAATAATGCCAAATACATGCATCATTTTTAAATAAATATCTCAAGTGTAAACATAAAAAACAAGAATAATAAGACCTCATCCCTTATATCGAACAAAACTAAACTAAGTTGAAACTCGGGCCAAATTGATTATATACCATTAATAGGAAGAGTAATTTTTAATTAATAGGAATGTACTATCTGATAGTATCATTTTAAAACATTGATATGTTTTCCCTTTTCTTGCAGGAACATGATTTGACCCATGGGGTGCTGTGTTACTTATATTTTGGGCGGTGACAGGTATAGTCACAGGAGACAGGTATGTTTTAGTTTAGTTTTTATTTTATTTTCTTTATCGCATTGGTCACTTAGATCTTTGATTGCTTTCTATGGACAGAGGGTAGTTATATTCTGCGAAGGGTTCCAGAAGGAGTTCAGATTGATTCAGTCCACCGGCTTTGATCCGAGGTAAGATTCTATGGTTACTACTTGTCTTGAACCTCATGTATTTGTGGATTTAGTGTTTTTTACTCTATATTATGTTTTCAGTAGGGCTTTGGATCGTTTCATGTTGGTTCAGGTGGATTTGGTTCTCCGATTCCAATCTAGGTAAGTCTTTAATGCCATTGGTTGGTTTCTCACTGGTTATATAGCGTCCTTCATGTGTTTTAATGTTCTTAATATCCTTTTTATAGTGCATTTATCCCTTCTCATTGGTTTCGAGTTTCCAAGCCAAGGGAGACTCGCCTGCGTGTGCATAGGTAAGTAAGTATATGTATGTGGGTTCCCCCGTTACGTGTATAGTCACTCATGGCAGTGATTATGCACATATGGGGCTAGGTGTTCCCATTTATATATATATAAATGAAAACGCAGGTGAGTGGAGACTGATATATTCATATAAGCATATGTGCAAGGATCCCCTTGCACATGCTCATGGCCATGCAGGTGTGTGCATAGGGGCTAGGTGTCCTTACATGTGTGTGAAGGTGCATATACTCAGTGGAGGAGCAGCTTTTAGTTAGAAAGCTCCAAGAGCCGAAGTGGATGGCTTGGTTCCACCTTGAGGTAGAGTCCCTCTCGTAGCCTCTTTAATTTAAGAATGCTTTAAATTGAATTTAGGTTCTTTATTAATTCTGCTTAATTATATTGAATTGCATATCTTGAATAAGTGTTATTTAATATAATTGTTTCATTTGATAAATAAATTCATGTTTTTATAATAAAACCCCTCTAATGGAGGTGCGCTATCTTCGAAAACTCACAGTGATAGTTTAGGTTGTATGATTTTTTTCTGTCGTTTTGTTTCTCTTTAGACGTTGCTTCATTGTACCACTCACTACAACCTTTCGACGATCCCTTGTTATAACATATTAAATAGTTGATTTGTTCTATCATGTCTGTTGTGACCTTATCTTATGGCGAAACCTGTTTCGGGTGTTTTCCTGGCCTCTTGGCCACCCCTTATGGTGTTTACCAGAGCCTATATATCTAAAAACACTGATAGTGTCATTGTTTAACACCTATCTGGCTTATGGTGCTCCCCACTATAAGCTTCATCTTAACATTGTTTGGGGTATTTGCCTGGCCTCGATGCACATCTAATTTTTTATATATATGAATTCTCCCATAAGATTTGTGTTGTATCCTGAGATGTTAAAACATACTCAAATTATATTGTTCTCAAGGTGACTGAATTTTTATTATTAGAGTTCCAAGAAATGCATATACCATTGATAAGTAATAAACCTGCATAATTTGACTCTCAATCAGTAGTTTCAACTATCTAGTACCACTTTTAGAAACAAAAAATATATAATATATATCTTTATCAGACCACAATCTCGAATCAAGAGTCTGTTTTTTATAACATAAGATCAGTTTCTATAATGTGAAGGACAACTACATAGGATTTATTTGGAATTCTGGCCAGAAGATGCTACCCCGTGGATGTCACTGGACCGGGCCAACATGCCACAGTCACTCTGCGGTCACGCCATGGTCACACCGCAGTAATGTCGTGATTTGGCCCAGCTCCAGGAAGAAACCCTGTGGCGTTTCGCAGTCCTGTCGTAATTCGATGTATGATACCTAGATAGAGTTTTAGATAGATTGCATATCCATAGTTAATGGGGAGGGAGGCGACGGCTGGAATGTTTCCCTACTTCCTCCTACTCCCTTTGCTTCTAGTCGGAAGATGTTGCCCCATGGATGTCATTGAACATGTCATGGTCACGATGCGGTCACGCCGCGGTCATGTCGCGGTCACGCCGCAGTCACGCCGCGGTCACGCCGCAGTAATGTCGTAATTTGGCCCTACTTCAGGACAACACCTCGCGGTGGTTTGAATTCCTATCGGAATTTGATGTATGATACCTAGATAGAGTTTTAGATACATTACCCACCCATAGTTAATGGGGAGGGAGGCAACGGCCGGAATGTTTCCCCGCTTCCTCCCACTCCCTTCGCTCTTGGCTGGAAGATGCTGCCCCGCGGATATCGCTGGACTGGGCCAACAAGTCGCAATCATGACGCGTTCACACCATTGTCATGTCGTGGTCACGCCGCAGTCAATCTGAGGTGCGGTGTGGCTGGCACCACTCAAACTGTCTCGCTTTTCTTTAAAATGGACAACATTTTAAGTGAAAACAACAACTGGCATACAGAAAACTGACCAAACGCATTTGGATTATGTTTATACTTTAGGAAAAGGATCCATGGGTCATTTGTGATGTGTAAGAGTCAACCTTGTCTCAATCTGAGGCACGGTGTGGTCGGTACCACTCAAAGTGTCTTTCTTTTGTTTAAAATGGATATGCTTTTAAGTAAAAACAACTGGCATACATAAAACTGAACAAAAGCATTCGGATTGTGTTTATAATTTAGGAAAATGATACATGGGTCATTTTTGACATGTATGAGTCATCCCTTCCTCAATACAAGGTGCGGTGTGGCCGGCACCACTCAAAGTGTATCTCTTTTGTTTCAAAAGGACATCATTTTAAGTTAATACAACAACTGACATATGGAAAATCGACCAAAAGCATCCAGATTCTATTGAAACTTTATGAAAACAATACATGGGTCATATTTGATGTGTAATATTCAACCCCACCTCAATCCGAGGACCGGTGTGGCTGACACCACTCAAACTATCTCACTTTTATTTGAAATGGACAGGATTTTAAGTGAAAACAACAACTGGCATACGAAAAACTGACCAAATGCATTCGGATTGTGTTAATACTTTAATAAAATTATTCATGGGTAATTTTTGACGTTTAAGAGTCAACCTCACCTCAATACGAGGTGTGGTGTGGCCGACACCACTCAAAGTGTCTCTCTTTTGTTTAAAACGGACATCATTTTAAGTGAAAACAACAACTGACATATGGAAAACCGATCAAACGCATTCGGATTCAGTTGAAACTTTAGGAAAATGATCCACGGGTCATTTTTGATGTGTAAGAGTTAACCCCACCTCAATATGATGTGTGGTGTGGCCGGAACCACTCAAAGTGTCTAACTTTTCTTTGAAATGGACAACATTTTAAGTGAAAACGACAACTGACATACAGAAAACCGACCAAATGCATTCGGATTCTATTGATACTTTAGGAAAAGGATTAGTGGTAAATTTTTGACATGTATGAGTAAACCCCTCCTCAATACAAGGCGCGGTGTGGCCGGTACCACTCAAAGTGTCTTTCTTTTGTTTAAAATGGATACGCTTTTAAGTAAAAACAACTGGCATACGGAAAATGACCAAATGCATTCATATTGTGTTGATACTTTATGAAAAAGATCCATGGGTCATTTGGGATGTGTAAGAGTCAACCCCTCCTCAATAAGAGGCACGGTGTGGCCGAAACAACTCAAAGTGTCTCTCTTTTATTTCACAAGGACATCATTTTAAGTGAATACAACAACTAACATACAGAAAACTGACCAAAGGCATTCTGATTCTTTTGAAACTTCAATAAAATGATCCATGGGTAATATGTGATGTTTAAGAATCAAAATTGACTCAATCTGAGGACTGGTGTGGCTGGAACCACTCAAAATGTCTCATTTTTATTTGAAATGGACAGGATTTTAAGTGAAAACAACAAATGGCATACGGAAAACTGACCAAACGCATTCATATTATGTTGATGCTTTATTAAAACGATCCATGGGTCATTTGTAATGTGTAATAGTCAACACCTCCTTAATCCGAGGTGTATATTGGCCGACACCACTCAAAATTTCTCTCTTTTGTTTAAAATGGACATCATTTTAAGTGAAAACAACAACTGACATACAGAAAACTGACCAAACACATTCAGATTCTGTTTAAACTTTAGAAAAACAATACATGACTCATATGTGACGTTTAAAAGTCAACCCCTCCTCAATTTGAATTGCGATGTGGCCGGTACCACTCAAAGTGTATCTCTTTTTTTTTAATGAACATCATTTTAAGTGAAAAAAATAATTGACATACATAAAACTAACCAAATGCATTCAGATTCTATTAAAAATTTAGGAAAACAATCCATGAGGTCATATGTGATGTGTATGACTCAAACCCGCCTCAATACAAGGCACAGTGTGGCCGACACCACTCAAAGTGTCTCTCTTTTTTTTTAAATGGACATCATTTTAAGTGAAAACAACAATTGACATATGGAAAACTGACCAAACGCATTCGGGTCCTGTTGAAACTTTAGGAAAACTATCCATGGGTCATATTTGACATGTATGATTCATCCCAACCTCAATCTGAGGCATGGTGTGGCCATTATCACTCTAAATGTCTTTCTTTTTTTAAAATAGACATCATTTTAAGTAAAAACAACTGGCATACGGAAAACCAACCAAACGTATTCGGATTGTGTTGATACTTTATAAAAACAATCCATGGGTCATATTTGATGTGTATGAGTTAACCCGACTCAATCCGAGGTGTGGTGTGGCCGAAACCACTCAAAGTGTCTCACCTTTATTTGAAATGTAAAACATTTTAAGTGAAAACAAAAACTAGCATATGAAAAACTGACCAAACGCATTCAGATTCTATTTATACTTTATGAAAACAATTAATGAGTCATCTGTGACATTTATGAGTCAACCCTGCCTCAATCTAAGGCACGTTGTGGCTGGTATCACTCAAAGTGTCTCTCTTTTATTTGAAATGGACATAATTTTAAGTGAAAACAACAACTTGCATACAGAAAACTGACCAAACGCTTTCAGATTGTATTAATACTTTATGACAATGATAAATATGTCATTTTTGATGTGTATGAGTCAACCCCGCCTCCATCGGAGGAATGGTGTGGCCGGTATCACCCTAAGTGTCTCACTTTTTTTAAAATGAACAACATTTTAAGTGAAAACAACAACTGACATATGAAAAACTGACCAAATGTATTTGGATTGTGTTGATACTTTAGGAAAATGATACATTGGTCATTTTTTATGTTTACGAGTCAACCCCGCCCCAATTTGAGGCGTGATGTGGTGGAATACAACTCTGATCAATAGATCGCACCATACTTGATCCAATTTCAAACTCTTATTCAACTCTAATAAGTATTTTTGAGAATATTCTGCCTATTAGAATTTGATGGGTAGGTGGGGGTTGTGCTAGTTGGGGGGGTTGTGAAGGGGTGAGGTGAATTACTACTAGAAGAGTGGTTGTCATATGAAGATTTAAATGGGTGTAAATAATGTTTGAGTTATTGAAACCGTTATTCAACTCTTCTGAAATATTGTTGTCATGTGAAGACTGAAATAGGGAATTGTAGTACACGACATGGTTGGAAGAGTTTGATGGTTTTATGTGTTTTTTTGTCCTATTGTATGTGTTTTTTATGCTATTTTAAGTCTGTTTGTATGTGTTTTTTGTGCTATTTTTTATGCAGGTGTATACTGGAGGGGCTACTGGAGGGGTTATTGTGCAATAGTTCTGGAAATACACAATATCAACGGTTTTAAACCATTGGTATACTTTGATAGAAATTTAAAAACTATCCCAATGGTTTTAAAACCATTGGTATAGTGTTTAGTCTTCAATATATACCAACGGTTTCAATGAAACCATTGGTAAAAATTCTATACAAACATATACCAATGTTTAGCCTACAACAGTTGGTAAATCAATACATATAGTGGCCTATACCAATGGTTTAGATCAAACCATTGGTATAGGGTTTTCCTCATGGCTTATTGCCCTAAGGTTTGGAAAACTGTTGGTATAGGCTATACCAACGATTTTCTAGCCTATACCAATGGTTTAAAACCATTGGTATAACTTTCATTTCCAGTAGTGGTATCACATGAACAATGAATATATACTGATTTACGCATGTCATTGAGAAACTAGTTGTCGAACTAATAATTAGAATATTATGATTTAGTCTGTTTCCAATAACTTTTATCAATGCATGAATTGAGCGTGAACAATGAACATGTATTTTAACGCATTAAAATTTTATTACTATGGAAGAGTTGTAAAGTTATTATTTTATGTGATAATCAAACAATTTATTATTATTATTAATTTATGAGATAAGCATTTAATTATTCAAGGTGGTATGGGACACTTTGAATAATGTGAATTAATAAACCAAGTAATATGTGTACTGGGAATGATAAGTGATTTAATAAATCAAAGTGGTATGTGCACTTTGATTTAGAGATATGAGGAATGCATTCTACTAGTATGTTCTGGGTTGGAGACCAGTAAAAGTAAGCCCTCCGGGTTGGGGTCCGGTTACAGAAAACCCTCCAGGTTGGTGTCCGGTTACAGAGGCACTTCGGGTTGGTGTCCGGTTACAGAGGCACTCCGGGTTGGAGTCTGGTTACAGAGGCTCTATGGGTTTGGGTCCAGTTACAGTTAGCCCCTAGTTCTTGGCCGAGGCCTTAACACAATCCGAAATATGCACTTTACTCATTAAGACTATGTAAAATAATTAACCAAAGTATTATTTGACTAATAGAATATTTCTGGTTAAAGAGCTTAGGATTATGAGAATCAGAAGAAGTTTAAGTGTGGCATATTTATGCAATATTCAGAAATTTAATGGCCAATAGTAAATGTTGATATTGAAGTTATTATTTTTAAGCATAGCTCTGATCATGCATTACACTTAGTTATTAATTTTGTACTTACCTTTTAACCATGGTTAAGAGCCAGTAACTTATGAGTATTATAAAAATAAAATCTTGTGGCCTGACTTTTGTATAGCATTCGGTGATTTAGTATTCGATGTATTAAATTGAAGTTATTACCTTTATGCGCAACTCTAATTATTCACTACTCTTGACTATTTAATTTGTGATCTCATATGCATATGTCATACATGTTTATAATTTATTTTACTTATTACTCCAAATAAGCATGCCTATAGTTGAATTATGCATCCTTATAATTCTGTTAGCATGTATTAATTGAGCACTTTTATAATATGTTACATGTGTTATAACTTTTCTTAAAGAGAAATGTTTTGTGGAAGGTTTTAAAGAATGTTTTCAAAAGTTATATTTTTATATAGTATGTTATTTTAAAACCCCTTACTAGGAATTCTCATTCTCACCCTACATTTTTTATTAAAAAAATTCAGGTATCATCTTTTAGCATATGAGACATTTCAGCAGTAGCTGGTTTCTCAGAGCCTGAACCGAATTAGATCCTCTATATGGCACTGGCTCCGGGTACTCGGAAGCTGGGGCGTGACAAATATAGTCCAAGGGAATCCTTCTAGGGAATAACCAGCCCAAGGATGATCCAGTGTTATCTATCAATTTTTTTATTTACACAAAATAATTCAGGGGCACCCTGCTAAGGCAGAACATTCCTAGTTGAATGATTGAGTTCTTAATAAGTTCCACTTTAGAAGGAATCTTACACTTAGTATTTGAATAGGATTTTAATCTCACCATATTATCTCACGTTATTACCTTTTATATATACATGATTATAGTAATTTATTTTGGAATCTTATTCCCTCCACCAAACCAATATGTTCAAACCATATTGACGTACAACTCTTTACGCAACCCACAAGTTTGTGTTACACACCCAAAATTACAAGTCAGGTATATTTAGGCATATATAAATGCATCATATGCATAAAGTATATGAACACTTCATGTAAAATTTTAGAGTTATATAATATTGAAAATATCCACATGAGTAAGCCTCGAGTGATAGATAGCTAACCCCATTCACCATCTTAGCCAAGTCACAAGCCTCCACATAGGTAGGTAGTCTAACCCCAATTCCCTCTACTCAGGGATAATTTACTCAATATAGAATCCAATTCATCATAACTCTAAGAATTAATATGTACAAACTATATTCAACAAATAAATTCAAGTTCATAACTTCAATTACAAACTAAGTTCAAGGTGGATGAAAAACTAAATTCATTATAGAGTCAATACCAGCATGTAATGAAAGGCTCTATCCTATAAGTAGTTTAAAAAATAAACTAAAGTATAAAAAATATTCACATTTCTTAAACAATTTACTAAACAATAATATTTTGGGGAATAGCCTTTAAATAAATGAATAGTTCAAATATTTAAAAACTTTCCATAAATAAAAGTTAATTATAAACACTTTATAATTTTAGCTTTAACATTATGGACATTCTATAATTATGAATATAAACATTTTATATTCATTACAAAATGAAAACTTTCATATTTATCATTATATGGTATTTCTATTTTAAATATATGATATTATATGAATTATAAACTATTTATAATCCAATTTTTATTATGTAAATATTTTACATAATTTAAATATCATATACTTATTCATTATTTAAACCTTGATCATATCAATCATTAAACCACTTTTGATGTGGCTTAAATAATATCCAAATAAGGCCCCTTTTATTTTAAAATTTTCAAAATAATTAATTATAAAAAAATCATAATTTAAAAATAAATATTTTATATTTTGGCCTTTTGTCATAGTTTCTAACCCTTTATAAATTATTTCTTATGATTTATAAATAAACACTTTTATTTATATATCATAATACATTCCATATAATTTTGTTAAAAGGTATTTCAAATATTAACATTTAATATTTAGGGATAAAATTTCGTAAACATTTATTTAATTATAAAAAATTTATAATTAATTAATCTATAAACCTTTAATTGATTAAATATTCCCAAAATACCTTTTATAATGATTTATAAATATTTTATAAATCATTAAAACCATTTTATATGTTAGAAATAATTTTTAACAATTTTTCTATTTATCATTATGTAAGAAATCATTCCTGCATAAGGGTATCCTCCCTTTAACCTTACATAGACACTCTATGAAAGGGTAATTATCCTCAACCTTTATTAAAACACTTTATAGAATGGTAATTCCCTTGTGTAGTTCCAACTAAAAGTTCTTGCATAAAGGTAAGTTATTGCTTTCCCTTACGTAGCTCAAATAAAACATGTTGTGTAAGGTTTCTGAGGATATTACCTTTACATGAATGCTTCACATAAGGTTTTTATTTATATACCTTTATGTGGACTTTAGTAATCATTTTGTAAGGGTATTACCTTCACATAGTAACCTCACACAAGGGTGTGACCTTTACATAGCCCTGATAAAACCTCTACTGCATTTAGGTAGCCTTTCACATAAGGGTAATAAGCTGATTACTTTTACATAACCCTTTTAAAAAATTGCATAATGTTTATGCATAAACCATTTACCTTTATATTAGATTTTAAAACTTTTCACTACCTTTGCGTGTAAGGGTAAGAGATTTCATACCCTTACATAACACCTTTACGCAAACCATTTTCATAAAGGTTACAATAGATACTACCTTTACATGAACCCTTCACATAAAGGTAAGTCTCGTGTATCCTTTCTTACATAAGGGTAATGCCTCAGTTACCCTTATGTATCTCAGTTGTGTAAGGGTAAGTTGTTGGTTACCTTTACATAGCCTAGCTATATAAGGGTAAACCCTTTTATAAAATCAAAATTTTATAAACATGAAACTGCTCTCATTTTTTATGCTTATTCATTTAATTTAAATATTTAATTGATCTAAATCATGGAACTTATCTAATACCACAGTTAGATTTCATATGAATCTAATAACACTTATTATACACAAAAAAAGTAATTAGAAACCAAATTTGAGGATATCTATGCAAGAAATGTGAAACCTATGCAAAATAATAAAATAAAGAACATTTTTTTAAATGAGAATACCATATACCAAATATCATATGCAACATTAAAAAACTCCATTTCATGGGTTTGATAAAGATTAATGAGTATAAAGGGCATCCTACCTCCATGGTGTGTCCATAGGATGGACTAAATCCCTCATCACATGAGAGGGATACATCCTTCCATTCACGATGTGTTAGAATATCATATGAAAAGAAGGAATATAAATAGATTTATGGGTATCGAGGAGTTTTTTTCAAGCATGAGGATCTCAATATGAACACTATCATCATATGGTAGTAGATTATATAGGTAATAAAGGATTATCCTTGATTTTTATCTTATTTATTCATGTGTTGAAATGTGTGAATAAATATCATGGTCATTTCATGAATATATAATTCATTGTATGCATTTACTCTCTTACTATTTCATCTTATAAATGGTTTGTGTAAGTGATAGCCTAGGTGGAGAATATTTCAGGTGTCCGACACACAGAGAATAATATACCCAATGCATGCAAATCATAATTTACATGTAAGCCGATATACATCCTATAAATATATCATATATAAATATTGATTTAGGTAATATCTCCTTCATAATTATCTATAGGGTTTCTTATACTAATAAAAAAATATAGAGATGGAGGGTATATTTCTAAAGGGAAGATAAAAATAAATTAGTGGGAATAAATAATTTCTTCCCATAAACTCTCTCTATAAATCCACAATTAATTCTCTATAATAACACCCCTCATAATGTCTGATACAGCCCAAAAATATCCACTTATAGAACCCTTTAAGCCACATCATCTCCACCATATAATGTTAAAACAACATCACTATTCCCTAATAAAAATAATAAATTATCTTTATTAGAAAAATTGGTGTTTTTAAATAACCAAAAAAATGCTCCGTTTTGGACCTCATGCTTGACCATATAACTTATGCCTCACCTAGTAAAAACACCACATTTCAAAAACAACCATAGTTTCATAATTTTCATTCAAGGACCATTTTATAAGATTTAAATGCTTACAATCATGGGATAAATATTTATTTATTTTATAAATATGAAATATCCCTTAAAATTCAACTAGTTTGTAATTTTCATAAAATAGAGCCTAAGAGTAAATATTGTATTCTGAGTCAAACAGAACCATTAGGGAAAAAATTGAGGTTAACCACTAGGGTGAATTTACCATTTACCCTCTTTAAAGGACCTGACCTGTGAAACTCAAAAATCAATTAATTTTTTCTTATGAAAAATTCATGTCGCTACATCCTCCCCACCTTTAAACCTATTCATCCTCAAAAATAAAACAACATGATCTATTAAAAAAATTGTTAAGCAACGTCTCATGGAATGAAACCCATCATCACCTATACATAATTCATCTCTAGAGGCCTAGGCCCTAAGCGGACTCAGAACACATCAAATCTGGGAAGAATGCTTTATTTTATTCTAGGAAGTCCTTATAAAAGTATTGTAAGATAAAATTAGGATCCCAACTTTAATGATGAATAAATTAGGCACCGCATGAAAAACATTTATCCACATCAAAACCTATCAAAATGTGATTCAATTAAATATTTTACACTAAAAACTCAAGATCACACAGGGTGGAACTCCCTAAGTTTAGCTTCAACTTTCATCACCACCTCAGGAGATTCACATAAAATCATTGCCAACATCAAGCAGTATGGAGTCACTAGGTCCAAAATTTATTCATTTTTATATAACCAAGGATAACTCACAATTTTACCTCTAATTCCATACAATCTTTTATCCACTACTGAATATCACCTAGATAGGTTTTGATCACTCTGTGTGAAAGCGACTAATAAGCATGCCAAGACACAACATCAACCTTTGAAAACCACCGTGAAAAAAACCCAAAGCTCATTGTTGACCCATTCCACCATATTTTAAAGTGTATTCTCGTGACTTTTCAAATAACCATGCTCTATCAACTCTATACCATAGGATAACACCACCCAAACTTGAGTGATTATAACTACAAACCACAGATCAACTTCCTTTAATGCATAACTAAAATCAACACACAATGAACACCAATGGTTCATTAAACTTACACAAAAAAGGTTTTTGAATCACTAGTAAACCTTATTTCACAACTACTCATCACATCACCTGAGATGATTCTTTACAATACAACACTATTCAATCATGAAGCAAGATGGTGTAATCCTCACCATTGAGGGAATGCGTCAGGTAAACTATCCACTAATTCTAGAACCCAAATGATCCTAAAATCGATGATACAATAATTTTTTTCTCACATTTATAGATATGTGAGGGACATTGGAAATATAAAAATACATACCACCTCTTCCATAAAAACTAACCACACTAATACAAGTTACTTTGGTCTCAACAACATCCATTGATCATAAAAACTCTTTCTAGGGGTGTCAGCAACTGCCACGTCACTATGGCACTATGATCGCATAAGTAATTATGACCTCAAGATTAATGTAGATGAGTCACTACACCACCATCTTGAATATTTTTCTTAAAAGGATGGGTTTATCAATCCTAAAACTCACACCATGAGGGTTTTCTATACTATTGGTGTTCTTGAAGTGCGTCAAATACAACCTCCAAATTCCAAAGATGCTCACCCTTTATTCTAGTTCAGATGAGGGTGTCATTTATAAAGACTACCAAAAAATACAATTATTACAAAATCATATCATGAAATTCCTTACTATCAATAACATATTTAGGATTTTTTGAAATTTCCTTGATAATGCTCAAATGCTACCCATATAGTTTCATCCTTACAAAACCAAAGATTTTAACATCTAAACCCAAGATAAACCTCAAAGAAACATTATAAAAATAGGTTACATTGATCCAAATACAAACCTTCATCCAAGAAGTCTAATAATTACACATCAGTTATTTATGATTATCCAGAATATTCAATAAATAATAGGAGATATCGATACATCCCTTGAAGAAAACCAATACAAAGGCCAATCCCTAATGAGTGAACCCTTAATAAACTACATATTTTGTGAAAAGATAATATAATATCCATTCCGAACTAGGTATGATAAATCCTAACATGTTGGAATCAAACAAAAGATTATCCTAACTTAATGTAAAACACACTCTTTCAATCATTGTGAGCAAAAGATGGTCACCATAAGTAAGATTCATTGGTCGTAAAGGTCTGGTTATGATCTTCATTGAGAGAACCAACCCTAGAATAACAATATTGGAATAAAAAAATGAACCTATTCATAACTAATGATCAATATTTTCAATTAGAAAGTCATGATTCACAAATTCAAATCTCACTTTGTATCACCTACTTTGATCCATTCATCATGTTCAATCATCCAAAGTCTGAATATTAGTTATTTGAGTCAAATGAGGATTATATGAAGATGGTAAATAGAGATGGTCCAAATCATTATCTATATCTATCTATTTATATTCCACCAACTGCCCTATTTTTACTATTTCTTGGAAAGATTTAAATCCTTAAACATGGAATTTTATAATCTCAAAGTTTTCTTTAACATATAGTTCTATCCATATATCCACACATCTATCCATAGTAAAGCATTTTCCTATTCCAAAAACTAGGGTACATTATATCTTGGAAAATTTCAACCATAGAAACTCACTTCTATAACCCAACATAGGTAGGGAATGAAAAAAGGAACAATACCAAACTTGAAAATCACACCAAAGACCTTGTTCAAACTCTTGATCTCATAGGAATCAATTTCAAACTATGAATAAGAAGTGACTCGTTCACAAAACTAAGTAAAATACTAAACCCCAATCATGGTATGGTAGTACTATCATGAGTTGGAATAAACATCAAGCAGTGATTTAGTCCACTGTGAAGGGTAAATAAAATTTAAGAATAATTTTTTTATTGGATGTATGAACTAGACAAGAAGCCTAAATCTCATATTACAACCAACCCCCTACCATTTAAGGATCATGATCTCCTAAAAACCCCATATAAAATTCATTACTGAGACACAAATAGGGAATTAAAACTATAGGAAGTCCTATCCAACTTAACAAGAATTATCATCCACTCTATAAGTAAGATCTGTACTAAGAACAACTGGTAAATAATATACCCTCTACTCATGGAGAAATGATGCCTAACAATCAATCTCTAAATTGATGCTGCATTGTTCTAATAATTAGTAGTGAGAGGCTCATGTATAGGTATAGGTACATCATAACCCTACCTTTGAATATAATCTAGTTTTCTATAGGTATAATCCCCTATTATATGGGATAAATTCACAATCATTAGAGAATATTTTTTAAAGAGTTAACAAAAAAAAGAGTATAAATGATCATGATGGAACACTATATGATACATGTATCAACTTATACCATGGAAATAATTATTTAGAGTTCTGGGTTGACTAAAAGGTTATTGGAGTCTTAGAAAAAGGATATATCAGTCATCGTACCTATGTTGGTCTCTCTGGTCTTATAACTAAACTCAAGACCGCCTTAGCATCATTAACCTAAGTTCACAAAACAAACCTCGCAATAAATATAACTCTAAACATCATCCCTAAGACCCAAACTACTCCGATACTATTTTGACACAACCAAACCCACTAAGACCACACATGGGTCGTTAGTATGATGATTATGCCACCCCAAGACCACCTCTAATATCCCAAGGGATAAAAACTATCACCAAGAAGGCATAAACATGCATGGTTATCCTTATCTAGTAATAACTTGTAAAAGAAATGAATTTCCAACACATGATGATATCCAAAAACACCAGCAATGTATATATGATTAATTTTATTGTGTATTAATAATTCATGAGACACTAAATTATGTGTATAATTCTATAGAGGTAAAATCCAAAAAAATACAAAATGTAGTAAATAAAATCATCTGGTGCATATGAATCTAAGTAAGGAATACCCCTCCTTGCCACATATACTCTTAGAAAAAAACTATCATCTCCCACCATGTATTACCATTATCTATTATGCATCGGCTCTACCAGCTCTACTAGCTCCATACCCACCAAGTTTATCTTTAAACTTTGAAACCTTTTCATATACATAACATGTGTGGACACAAATCACATGTAGGGGTGAGTATAAACATACCGAGTAAAACACCCCAAAACAAAAATTAAAGATAAAACAATAGGTAAGTTCAAAACCGATGTCCATGAGAAATAGGAAATATAATCTCAAATGGAAATAGATATGTTCAAATTTTAAGACAAACATAGGAAAGGGATATTTCTATTCTTTATCCATGAATAATTGTCTCACTAAAAACTAGAGTTACCCATGGTATCAAAAGTATCAAAAAACCTAAAGTTGATAACCCACCTATATGCTAGATATATAAGGAATCCTCAAAGACCAATATGTCATCAGTATCTTGAAGAAATCTTCATATTTCATTACATTCCAAGACCCTCAACACTAAGACCACTAAACATTCATAACTTCCATTCTGCCTCCTTGAAATTATACTGGGGTTAGTTCCTCATCGAGGCAAGTGTGTATCGGTTGAGGGAGTACATAACCCCTATAGAGGACCATTCCCCAACACATGTGGGTGCTAACTCTACAAATAGAGGATCATACCCCAACACCCAGGGGAGTACTAACTTTATCAGTAATGTGGGGAACAACACCCTATCATGAGTATGCCACCAGGGGAGTACATGAACCCTATGCATGGAGGATTGTACTATAATGCTTTAGGTTTTTAGGAAGAATATTCTTTAAACAAACTATATTTTAAAAATTATACACTATTTTTTCTATTTTTTTAAATGAATTGAAATATATTAAGTAACAAGTCATACAAGATATGGATTAAACTAAAAACACTTTAATATTTCATAGTAAAAAGTTACAAAAAAATCACATGAAATTAATTATTACACACCGCGGATGATTACATCCATCAAAATTGAAAAAATTAAAAGGATATAATAAATGGAAAATAATAATATCATTAGAACTAGAAACTCCCATAGACACTATTGCCTTTAAGAATAACCATTAGTATAACAAAACCTAAAATTAAAAATAATACCATGAAAGAATAAATCATGTTATGAGATATAAAATGTAAATTATGGAAATGGAAAGTGTGAATAGAATAAAATTAGTAAGGTTATATATATAGGAATTAAATCTGGTCATTGCAAATATATTCATTTCAAATATGGTCATTGAAAATATGTCCGTTACAAATATAGTCATTACATATATTATAATTGGCCGTATATCCAATCAGTATACTGAAGTCTTGTATTGTTAAGTAGTAAATTTAAAATAATATAACTCATAATGAAATAAAAATATGATATTAAAATATTATAAATATATGTGTGTGTGTTATGTATAAATATTAATATTATTATTAAAACATGATATGGTGTATATATAAAATTCAAATAAATATTTTTATATAAATGAAGTAATAAAATTAAATTTTAGAACATAAATAATTGATTTTAATGGTATTTTTTAAAGAGTATTTATTATAAAAGTAATATTTATTTTTCAAATAACTATTTTGTTAAGTATTTTATATTTTATCCTAATAGATTAAATTGAAAAATGTTAAAATATTATTATATATGAACTAATATATTAACATCTTTTAAATTATAAATTTATATGAAATAATATTAAGAACACTTAATGTTTAAAAGAATCATTGTTTCGATAAAATCAGTTGTTATTTATATTTAGTATTTTCATTTTAAAATTAAATTTATAAATTTTATAATATGAATTAGATAAAAAAAATAACTAAATTTTTTTATTTATAGTTTCAAAATTAGTTTAGCATTAATTTTTTATATTTTTCTAAAAAAATATTTTTAGGTGAATAGCGTAATATACTAATACTACGGCTTTTATGTCATTATTAGTATATAAGTATGAATTATAAATTTATTAAACTTTTATTGAAAAAATATGTATTTTTTTAGTTGAAATTATATATTTTAAAATATTTATTATAATTTAAAAACCTGTATTTTATATTTTAAAATTCAAGTAATATTTTTCTCAAAAAAAACTTAATGCATTATATATTTATTATATTAAAATTAATTTTTAACACTTTTAGAAATTGAATCAGAAGAAATTGATTTAAAATTTAGAATTAGTGTGTATAAATTATCTAATAATGACCACTTTATTTTTAGTCATAAAGATTAAGTTACCTTAGGTAAAAACTAGTTACCACTATAAAATCTTAAATGGAAAAAGTAATAATTCATGGGATAAAGAGAATAAAACATGTTAAAAACATGTTTATAATTGGTTTTTTGAGATATTAAAGACCTTATATCACTCTAAAGTAAATTATTTTATATTTTTGGAGCCACTTGGCATGTTTAACATGTGATCTCTTTATATTAAATTGAAATATTTACAAACAATTGGCATTCTCACCACTTATAAAAGGGGCCTCTCACCACCCCTACAATACCACCCTAAAAATTAGATTTCCTCATAAAAATATACCGAATTTAATTCCCCTATAATCCTATTTCACTCTCATAATATTATTTTCATGTTAAATTATCCTAAGACCTTCATTTCCAAGGAATTCTCTAAGACAAACCCAAATTTCTCAACGTAAGTTAAATATTTTTGCTAACATATTTTCTTTTGTAATTCCATTTAAAATTTATTTTTAAAAATATTATATGATTAATTAATTATTTATAGTATAATTAATGTTCTTATATTATGGTAATAAACATTAAACACATCTCCCCTTCCTCTTATGAAAATTGAAAGCATCAATCGTGTTTATGTGCGGACTACTGCCACCATGACATAACATGTTTTGTTTTCTTTCACCACCTTACAAGGATGGTAATAATAAGGAATTTAATATATAATTATTATATTTATAACATTTTTTAGGTTCTAAAAATAATAAGTCATGTTACTCCTTTCTCCTGTTCTATGGGAAACAAAATCATTATCCATGCATATGTGTAGACTACCGCCTCTATGGAATGGTATATTCTGTTTCTCACTACCACCTTCATGGATGGATATAAATTATGATTTATGGTATATATGATATATATAAGTAATAAATATCATGAAAATTATTACTGATGGATAAACAAAAATTAATTATCATTATTAAGTAATCTATCAATATCAATAAATAACCTGAAACTAATTCATCACTGATTTCGTCTTCACAAAATGTGACAAGACTCTCATATAATGGTATTATAACATTATATGTCATTATAAAATATCAATTCAAGTATATTATATTTCCTAGGAATTATAAACTCAGTATTAAATAAGGGGTACCAAAATCGATATCATAAAGCATGCGCGAAACAATTAAAGTTACAAACACTTGATGGTAAAAATAAGAGATAACTAACTAATATATTCATAATAAATGATCATAAATAAAGTATATAAAAGGTTAATGTATATTATTAAGTTTTTTAAATATATTATTAAGATGGTTATGTTTTTTTATAGGAGGCTAGAGCATAATAGACTAAGTTGGAATAATGGTAAGTGGTTTTCTTGACTCGAATGTCTCTCTTTAGTCATAATCACTCCACTTAAATTTAATATTTTAAGATTTAATTATCCTAACTTAAGATTATTTTTTGTTTTATTTAAATATTATTTTCTAGTTAAATCATTTTTCACACCAAATTATTCTTCCTTGATGAATCTAATGTTTCACAAAAAATGTAATTTTGTTAAGAATAATTCTCATATCTTTTAATGGGTTTTTTCTCAATATCCATGTTTTTACTTCCTACCAATGTTCTCCATTCATGATTAGAAACTCAAATTTATTTTATCTCTAATGATCCTTATTCCCCCCTTTATCATTTTTAAACCAATGATTTTTTTAACCTTTTTAATTATGTGTGTTTTCAATAAATGTGTTTTAAAATATTTAAAATGTTTATCTTTTCCATGAACTTATATTCTTCCCATGTCACTTCACATTTTGACATATGTTTTATTTTTTTATAATATATATTTATTGGAAATTATTTTTAATTAATTTTTTAATAAGTTTTATCTTCATCTTAAAAAATTGGTTTTTGGAAGGTGACTTGAAAATCATGTCTTTTTAAGATGATATTAAGAAATGATTTTTAAGAAAAATCCTTTTTTTGATTTATCTTTCATTTTTAAAGGATTCTTCTCCAATGGGGTAATGGTTCATAAATCACCCTATATGTTCTATTTATAAATACTCCTTTTTGGAGATTATATTTTTGGTATCAAATGATCATGTTTTTATGTGATTTCATTTGGAAAATTTTTGAAACCTATTTCCTTCTCATGGTTCATTTATAATAAGATGAATGATTTAATTTTAAGTGGAACTCATATATATGGATGATGATGGGTGGGGTCTTATATCACCCTCCAATGTATTGGTTAAGGCTTTATATCTCATGAGATGATTGTTTTTAGTGTGGGTATAATTTTGGTTTATCTATGCTCACAAGGTTGTGTGTTGGTATTATTGAGGTTTATCTATTCTCATAAGGTTGTGCATGGGTATAATTGTGTTTTATATATTCTTACAAGGTTGTGTGTAGATATATTTATGGTTTATCTATGATCGCAAGGTTTTTTGTGGGTATAATTGTGGTTTATCTATGCTTACAAGGTTGTTTGTGGGTATAATTATGGTTAATTTATGCTCACAAGGTTGTGTGTAGGTATAAACAAGTTTGTGCTTGAGTATAATTATATTTAAGATATGCTCACAAGGTTTTGAATGAGTATAATTTTGTTTAATCTATGCTCACATGTTTGTGTGTTGACATGGTTGTGGTTAAGTTATGGTCAAAATGATATATTTTCTTATGGATATGTTTATGTCACACTCTTATGCATATTCTTATATGTGTGTGTGTGTGTGTTATGCTTTCATGGATTATGTTCATCGATGAATGTTTCCATATTATTTTGATTCATGCATTATTTTATTCTAATCCTTATTCCATGACTCGTTATTTATGTTTTATGCTTTGTTGGGTATGATTTTCTTATGTATATTGGTCATACCCATATGCTCATCTTATGATCACTTATAAAATTTGATTTTTATCGCTTATGTTTACCCTTACTGATCATCTGATCTCACCCCTTTCTAATTTTTTCATCCCCAGGGTTATGAATATGAGTGTGACTTATGAGTAGTCTAGTAAGGATCTAGTTTGGATCAATTATAGAGAAATGTTCACAAGGGTTGTAAAATAATATTTTTTTGTGGTTAGTATCCAAGACACTAAACTTTTAAGTCCTTGGGTTGTGTAACTATTTATGAGATGTATTAATTAAACTATGGTATTAATGTATTATTTATGTATGTTTGTCTTGGGTCCCCAAATGTTCTTTATTATATTGGGAGTTCTTGAACTCCACGATTTCTCTAAATACCTTTCTTGAACCCTTTCATGATCTATATAGAGTTAAGACCCTATAACTACCCAAAATGTCATTTAAATGGACTATAATGGAAAAAAAGTATCATACCATCACGTTATATGAGGATAAATACTCAAAATATAATAATCGTACATCTAAAACCAACACCCGTGTGAGAAATCATGAATAATATTGTAAATTTTCCATCACACGGTGTGTCTGGTATGATGCACAACATGTTGATCTCTTGGTAAAGGATGATTATGGACTGATGCCACCCAATACATGTGAATTCAATATACATGATGTGTCTATTGAAATACATGGTGTGTAAGACCTCTCTAGTTTTACATGATGTCTCAATAAAATACTCGATGTGTAAGTATATGTGGCTTCCTTGTGTGTAAAACATGTACATGTTAAGCCATTAGGCTAGTAAATACACTATGTGTTTAAATATGGCATGAGTCATGTAGGTTTGTCTTATTGACTTGGAATGTATACAGTTATACGCCAAAGTGGTCTCGTGATATATGGTGTGTGACCCAAAGTCACACATCGTGTGATATTTAAAACCATGTGAAACCCTAGAACTATGTAGTCAAAGTCTTGTAGTGAGATTTTCAATGACACGTGTCATATGGAATTAATGTAAATACAAAATCTATATATGTATAAATTCATAAAGTGTGACTGGATACTACACATCATGTAATCATGAAAATATCAAAATCCCAAAAAATTAATCTTCACACTACAAATGTTTACATCACCTCCATTACTGATAACACCTCTATTGTTCAAAAATTACACCCTTGAATCCTCCAACACACCTTTCTAGGATAATTCTGAACCTTCCATTGTTGTCTGGTCCATTATCGTCTAACTGTTAATTGAACTATGCCTAAAACCTATCCCACTATCACTTCCATGTGCCTAAACCCATTATTCTTTGGTCTTACTCTATTTTATCATTATGAAACCATAATTGAACTCAAATTAGAAGAATATGAAATAAATATTCAAGAAGGTAATAGTTGAAGAAATACCTGACCACCCAAGAATAGGATTTCATTTAGGTTTATCAAATAATTTTTTTATGATAGGATAATAAAGTTGATATTAAAAGAGGAAAACCACCTTTGAATATCCCCACACCCTATTGGGTGACCTTAGCTAAAAATAACCCTTTTTAGAACCCAATATGAGTCTCATGATATTTCCATTATCTAACCCTAGAAGCAGGATGATGCACTCCCAACATTTAGGGGAATATGTCAAGAGCACTACTTGTAAATACCTAATCACTCATAATCCCACAATCAATGCTTTCACATTGGGCCTCCCTCACACATTGAGGTGTTAGGGTATCGTAATTTATGGAAGACATATCATGTCTCTATCCACTATAAAAACCTTACCATATGAAGGATGTCTTCTTAGACATCTCCTCCATCTATTGAGCATGAAATTATCATTAGGGACATCATCCACCATTCCATCGCTGCACCACTCTAATTACACAAGCCCCTGTGGCTCTAAAATCCATGGATACCAACCATTATACCTATATTCTATGTAAAAATGTCCTTAATGGGATGGAATTATTTATTCCAAGGCTCTCACCTTGAGAGACTATTTTACTATTGGTTTTATTGAAGTAATAAAAGAAAAAAACCATAATATCTAGGATGATCTCCCTATGATTTATCTTAGTGAGGGAATTATAAAAAAAACTACTACCAACAATACAATGGTTTCTCAATAATAGCAAAGCATTCATTACTCCTAATTACACCACTAAATTCTTAGGATATCTACAAATATGTTCAAAAAAATTCTATGGAACAGCCTTCTTCTAATACCATAGATAAAATCAAATAGACCCAAATTCAACCAAGATCCACCTTCTCTTTTCCACTTGTCATCAAGGTCTCATTAATCCAAATTAAAATTTTATCCAACAAGTATCCCAATTACTCCATCATCTTCCTGGGATCGATCGTGTTATCTAATAAATGGTTAAATATATCAGTATAGTCCTGGTAGAAAATTGATATGAATACCAATTTCTTAATGAGAAAAATCCAAGAAATTTCTCATATTATGCTCTAATACTATAGTAATTTGATCCTATACAACATTAATATCCACTAAGATAAACTAATGAATCAGTGGGAAACTAGTTGTTGACATCTGAGGGCTAGCTCACCTGCTCGGCCTGAGGGGTCCTGCTCACCACTAATAGGAGTCTCCTTCCATCCAATCCATGAATAACCACATGGGGAGAAAGTAGTGGATCATTTAAACATCATTGAGGATGAGTTTCATTGAATAAGACAAAAATCATATCTCAATCTCTACCAAACACTACCTAGTTAGATCCATTCATCATGTGATACT
Source organism: Viscum album (assembly GCA_963277665.1). NCBI lineage: Eukaryota > Viridiplantae > Streptophyta > Magnoliopsida > Santalales > Viscaceae > Viscum > Viscum album. The sequence continues at coordinate 1,346,686,084 of OY728140.1, read as the reverse complement.
ATCTACATTTCTAATCGCCATCACTCTATACTAGATGAGGACTACTATAAGGTGGTGGTGAATATGTTTTAAGAAAAACTTATCTCTAATTACACCTAGAACCATTATCTATTTTATAGATACTTTCTCTTGAAAGGGTATTGATCCTACAACAAGAAGGCGTATTCTCAAATACACCTTCAATCATGAAGGTATTTTCATGGAACCACTCTGGTTATCATTAAGAAAAAACTAGAATATTCCATACCAGGGTGCATCGCTACTAATAAATTCTCAAATTTCAAGTCTCATTCAAGGACTTAGACGTAGCTGTGGGATACAATAAGTCATAACTCAGCTCAAATATCACTCTGGAGACCACACCCAAACTCCCAATCTTGCATAAATCAATTTTGAATAAAGCCCAAGGAGTACCTAATCCATAAAACTCAACACATACTCAATCACATTCATGCTACCCTAAATAGGGTTCAATATCTTCTAGACTCAAACCATCCTTGGAATCACAAGATCAAACTATCAAATTAAAAATCTCAAGGGTGACCCCGTCATGAGTTCAAGTGAATTTCAACCAACAGATCACTATATTGAAAAGATAAATCAATGAAATAACCCCTATTTGTTCAGTGAGTATCTGAACCAAATAATAAACATGAGTCCCAAAATATAACTAAGCCTATACCATATGAGAATTAGGCTTTCCTAAAAACATGAATGATGGGGTATCTTATCTTTGAATGTAGGGATAAGATACCACCCACTCATGTCTCTAGATTTATTCCTCATCGTTCAACCCATTAGTGGTGAGAGGCTCAATAACTAGCACAGGCATGTTATGACTCTTCCATGGAATTCAGGGTAGTTATTCGTGGGTGTCATCCTATATTTAATAGGATAAAATAATGATTTCTAGAGCATATCTGGGTGACCTAACACAATAAGGACATGAAAGATCATAACTAACCATTATATTATGCATATATCATCATGACCATACCCTACAACCAGTTCCTTAGAGACTCAAGTCAATCAACAAATTATAAAATTCTTGATGAATGGATATGTCAACCACCACACAAGCATCGGGTTCCCTGGTATGAAAATCAAACTAAAAACCCATTAGCATTGTTTCCCTAAATTCTTATACCAATAATCATAAGGAAATTAACTCCAAACATTGTCTCTGGGACTTTAATATCCCCGATACCATTCTGACACTACCCGACCCATCAGGACCCCGCCTAGGTCACTGGTAAGTCAATTGTGCCACACCAATCCAACCTATAATAGGTCAAGGGTTGGAGACTAGCACTAGGAATTCATAACATACATGGTAGGTCATAACCTATATAGACCTAAAATAGAAATGAAACCCCAATAAACTATATATATTCAATAACCACTAGCAATGTGTATAAATAACCAACTATATAACAAGTTTGTGTGTAAGACACTAGTTTTCTAATACAATGTCATAAGGGAAATACTGAGGAAAACATATACATAATACAACATCCCTAGGAAAAACTAACTTCGGGTAAGGGAATACACATCCTCACTAAAAGGACTCTTGTAATGAACTTTAATAGACATCTTCTCCACCATGTACCATTTTATGCTATTATACATCAACTCTATCATCTCCACCACCTCTATTATAACACCCCGCCCCTACCTCATTGGATTGAGGAGGTGGTGAGGGTTACATGGCCTTAAGCGACGTTCTCAAGGCCCCAAAGGCTGGAAATAAATGCTGAGGACTTCAAGGAATAGTGGGGAACAATTTTCCATTAAGAAGATAACCCAACTCAACCATCCAACAATTAAAGATGCATGCACTTTCAAACCCAACCATGTGATACTAACAATTCCATCACAAAATCCAAAACCATTCAACTATATATGTCCACAAAACATCATAGTACAAAGTGGAAACTAAACAAGAAAACACCATGAGTCATGACACCACCACAGCTCCACACCAAGCTCCAAGCTCCAAGCTTCACCAAAACATCATAGTGCACCACTAAAGGAGGGTGATTCCTTACCTTTTCCCACGTCACAGTACATGACATCTGCAAAGACACCAAAGTACCAAAGTAGGGGGTGAGTACAACTACTCAGTAGGATTTCCCCAACTAACTTCCCTACACACGCCACTAGGATAAAACTATTATCACATTTATATAAAACATTTTATATAAAGCAAAAACAAGCTACCAATTGTTTATAATCCAAACATACCATAAGCCAAAAATGCCACACAAGGAATCAAAATCAACTATGCCATGCAAGGAAACCAATTCAACCATGCCACAAGCCGATTACCATTTTCATATTTCACTCACAATCCCCATCTACAAACATCACCAACAAAGCACACAACACACCATGGTGGCACTTCCCATCCAACCCATTCATTACCAATCCACTCAAGTGGTACTTCCCACCCACTTTCTATTGATGGTGGCCCTTTCGTCCATTATCCATCCCATTTTTATAGTGGAAGTTCCTCGTCCACACCATTCATTACCAATCCACTCAAGTGGTACTTCCCGCCCACTTACTATTGATGGTGGCCCTTTCGTCCACTATCCATCCCATTTTTATAGTGGCACTTCCTCATCCAACACATTCATTACCAATCCACTCAAGTGGTACTTCCTGCCCACTTACTATTGATGGTGGCCCTTCTGTCCATTATCCATCCCCTTTTTATAGGGGCACTTCCTCGTCCACTCCACCACGTCCCAACATCATCCAACCAATGATATCACCCATTTCCACACAAGCCACAAAAATAATCATGCATTATTGTCAATACAAAAAAATACCATTTCCATGCCAAACACATTTCAATATCACCCATTTATTGAAATCAATACTCATGCTCACAATCATTAGCATTTTAAAATCACCAATTTAAAATTAACCAATTGATCCCATTTCAAAAAAACCCATATTTCATGCCAAAACCCCCAAATCATCACCCATTTGATTTTCCAACAAAATTAACACAACATGATTACAATTAAATTAAAGCAACCAATTTAATTGTAAATGAACTTCACATTTAAACCTAGTGGAGTTGAGAGAGAATACACCTACCTCTTAGGGTTTGGTAAAATCGACCCTTCACCCAAACGCACTCCAAACCGGGTGAACACCTCCTCGAAACCACCTCAAAAACCCTTCCCTAACATCAAAAAGCTCAACCTTTAACACACAAAGTAAACACAACCCTAGATATACATGTAACCCTTGTAGATCTAGGAAACTAAGAGAGGGAGAGGGCTAACCCTAACCAAAACCTCAAATAACCAAAAGAGGGACTTACCCGAGGAGAACTGCCTTCGATCCACCAAGAAACCCCTTTGATTTGCCTCCAAAATGAGCTAAAGAGCTCCCCCAACCTCTGAAAACTGGAACTCCCACGTGAGCCACGAGTGGGAGGAAGAATGAGGGGAAAATGAGAAATCCCAAGTGGCCTAGGACTTAAAAACCCAAACTTTAAGTGGCCGCATGGTTACCTCACACGGTTTGGAAAACCGTGCGGTTTCCATTGTCTCACCCAGGGACTTCGCACGGCTTTCCCGCATGGTCTGACAAACCTTATGCCGCCTGTGCCGAGCCCACTGTTAAGGGTGCACGGTTTCCTGGGTTGTCTATATGGTTTTTTCATACCGTGTGCCACCTGTGGGCCCTTGCACAACCTCCACAAATTTAAAAGTTTTTCCCAGAATTGTCCAAACTTCAACCAACCACTTCAAAAAGCACTAACTAACCGAAACAAGGATCACATACCTCAAACTGGGGGTACTACATTTTCCCCACCATTGGAATTTCCGTCCTTGGAAAGTAGTGAACCCACCCTTTGTTTAAAGATATCAAGCCATTGCTCGACCATCACTTTCTCCCGCTCCCAAGTCTCCTCTTGGATCTGGCCATGCTGCCACAAAACCCGAACCAGACTGATGCTTTTACCCCGCAAGACTTTCTCTTGCCTATCCAAAACCCGCACTGGAACATGCACCAGCGAAGCATCTAGCTCTAGATCAACATGATCCCATCGAATAACATGGCCTGGATCCGGCTGATACCATTTTCAACTACGACACATAAAACACATTGTGCACCGCATTGAACCTAGGTGGAAAATACAAATGATAATCCACCTCACCAACCCGCTCAAGAATCTCAAAATGTCCAATATAACTTGGAGATAACTTTCCCTGATTCCCAAACCGACGATGTCCCAACCTAGGATAGATCCTCAAGAAAACATGATCACTCACCTCAAACGACAACCGCCGTCGATGATGATCTGCATACGATTTCTGACAAATCTGAGTCGTCTCTATTCTCTTCCTGATTAACTTGATCTTCTCCGTAGTCTCCTAGACAACGCTCAGTCCAACCATCAAGTACTCACCCATTTCCACCCAACATAGTGGAGAACGACACGGCCGCCCATATAACGCTTCAAACAGATCCATTTGTATGGATGACTGATAACTATTATTGTATGAGAACTTAACCAACAACAAGTGATCCTCCCATGAGCCACCAAAATCCATGACACAAGCTTGTAACATATCCTCCAAAGTTTGTATCATCCTCTCAGATTGACCATCCATCTGAGGGTGATACGCCGTACTCAAGGTCAACTTAGTTCCAAGGGTTTTCTGTAAGTATTCCCAGAAATGAGATGTAAACCTCGGATATCGATCGGATATGATCAGAACTAGAACACCATGCCTCTTTACCACCTCCCTGATATATATTTTGGATATATCCTTCGTTGTATGAGATTCACGAATTGGAATGAAATGGGACGAATTCATTAGCTGATCCACTATCACCCAAATGGCATTGTGCTTTCTGACTGCTCTTGGGAGACCTGTGACAAAATCCATCGCTATTTTATCCCACTTCCAAACAGGGATTGGTGAAGACCGCAACATTTCTGCTAGCCTCTGATGCTCTGCCTTGACCTGCTGGCAAGTCAAGCATCTCGAAACAAACTCAGCCACTCTTATTTTCATACCATCCCACCAGAACTACGCTTTCAACGTTTTATACATTTTATGAATTCCAGGATGAACAGCCCACCTGGAATGATGATAATCCCTGAGAAGATCCTCCTGACAAGCAACTGGTACAACCATCCGATTCTGAAAACACAAAACTGGATCTCCATTCAGTTTCCAACCCTCAATGGTCTCCCCACCATTGATTTTTGACATCATGGTCACAAACTCAGAATCAGATATATTTTCCTCTTTAACCAGTCCAACTAAGTCAGGAATCAAAAAAATCGGAAAGAAGATCGCTCTATCTCCCTAGTCCTCACATTCCAACCGCATGTCAGTTATAACTGACATCAACTACCACTATTCTGATGCCTGTTTCACCACCTGAGCATATGATTTTCTACTTAATGCATCTGCCACCTAATTTCCCTTACCTGGTGTGTACATAAATTCAAAATCATACATCTAGAGATATTACATCCATCTCCTTTGCCTCGTGTTCAAATATTTTTGTGAGAAGATATGATTTAATTTCTTGTGATCGGTAAACACTATAAATTTATCATCGAATAGATAATGATGCCATATTTTTTAAATCATGAACCACTACTGCTAACTCCAAATCATGTGTTGGGTAGTAAGTGTTTCTCATGCTCTACCTTTGTTCTCGAATACACCAGAATATTATCTACAAACACCACCACAAATGAATCTAGATATCTCTGAAATATCTGATTCATCAATTCCATGAACACCACTAGTGAATTCGTTAGACCAAAGGGCATAACCACATATTTATAATGGTCATATCTAGTTCTGAAAGTTTTTTTAGGAATATCATCCTTCCTCACCCGCAATTAATGATATCCCAACCTCAGGTCGATCTTGGAGAACCACTGGGCTCCCCTCAACTGGTCAAACAAATCATTAATTTGTGGAATTGGATATTTGTTCTTTATTGTAACTTGGTCAATTCTATGATAATAAACACAAAGCCTCAAAGTTCCATCCACCTTTTTCAAAAACAACAACAGCACTGCCCACAGAGATGTTCTAGGCCAGATAAACCCTTTGTTTTCTAACTCTTCCAACTGTACTTTCAATTCTCGTAATTCATTAGGTGTCATTCGGTAAGACAGAAGTGAGATAGTACTGGTCCCCGAAAGAAGATCAATCATAAACTCCACTTCTCTTACGGGAGGTAACCTAGAGAATTATTTGGGAAAAACATCCATGAACTGATCCACCACTGCCGGAAGAACACTCTGCTCAACACCCTCTACTGATTCCAATGACAGCACTGCCAACTGATACGATAACATTCTCACTGCCGGTGCTAACAAACCCATTGCACCCTACCTTTCATGCCTCTATCCTCTAAAGAGATGTTTAATTCCATCATGTGTCGTAAAATCCATTGTTTTTGCATTACAGTCGATTTGGGCCTTAAATTCCACCAACCAATCCATTACCAGGATTACATCATACCCATCCATCTCAAGCACTGATAAATTCCACATTAGATCAACCTCACCCACAATGATACAACATGCTCTACACAAGAAAGCTTGACACTCTATTTGACCCAAAGGAGTTTGAAGTTTCAAAACCAGAGGCATCATTTCTACCCTTAAACCCAGCAACTCAACCACACATGCAGTAATAAAAAAGTGTGAAGCACCCATATCAAACAACACTTGCATCAACATAGAATTTAAAATAATAGTACCTCGCACCGTGGATGGTACCAACTGATCATCCACCACAACCTTCTCGGCTCCGAACAACGCCTTGGTTGCCACACTCTGCTCTTTATTGCCCTACTGAGGAGTTGTGGTGTTCTGAGAATCACCATGACTGACTTTGCTCTGCTGACGAGGGGTATGATGTTTTCCCTGTCCCATCGAAGCATACGACGTCTTTGATCCCTAGGGAGTTTCACGCGCACCCGACCTTTGAGCATTCCTACAATAGCACTGAAGATGACCCATCTACTTGCAATTGTGACATGATTGAGGTTGTGTCATACATTCTCGCTTGATGTGTGTCGTAGATCCACACTAAAAACATCATGGTTTTCTCTGGGGATTTGGAGGAAGATTTACTAATTCTATCGTCAGATTATGTGTCATACTCCCACCCTGGGAATAAGTGTCCCTCCTCCGCTTGAACCCAGCATTAGAGTTCCCACTATTACCCATGGGTACCACCATGCTTCCTCCGCCTGGAGCTCCCAACAGATCATTCTTAGCCACCGATGCTCGATTCACACTTCCCACATCTTGGAAAGTTTGCACTATGATCTGGACTAACTTCTGGTTCACCTAGAGCTCAAGTGAAACCACGTTCTCATCAGCCACTTTCGGTTGGTCTCTACGACGCCTACCCAGTGCCATTTCTATAAACAAAAAACAAACAACCATGAGTCTCACTTCTGTAGACATCAATAATTCCCATTTCAAATCGCATTACACAACACTACCGCAATGAGGCTTTCCACCTTTTCACATTTTCAACCTTTCACCATTTTTGAAAACCAAACCATTTTCAAAATACCAAATTTATTCACATTAAAATTTCACACATTTGAAAAACCATTTCTCAATTCAGCCCATAAATCATTATGCCCAATGAAATATGCATCCTAGAGGGAAGTCATTTCTATCATATATGCCACGCACATCTCATTGGCTACACCCACGATAATGATATTTCCAATGCCTATAAGTGTCTCCAAAACACTTATGTACCCAACCCCCTGGTAACTTGAATTTCAGCATAAAAGGGTTAGCTACATCCTTTTATGCTATACATTCCAAGTTCTGAAATTTCTACGCCTTGCTACCATCCCGACACAAGGAATATACCACAACGAATGTCAACTCCAAATATGAGAATCAACTCCAAAGGACCGAACAAGCTGATACCACTTGTAACACCCTGCCCCTACCTCATTGGATTGAGGAGGCGGTGAGGGTTACTTAGCCTTAAGCGATGTTCCTAAGGTGCCAAAGGCTGGAAATAAATGTCGAGGGATTCAAGGAATAGTGGGGAATGATTTTCCCTTAATAAGATAACCCAACTCAACCAACCAAAAACTAAAGATGCAAGCACTTTCAAACCCAACCATGTGATACTAACAATTCCATCACAAACCCCAAAACCATTAGACTAGACATGTCCACAAAACATTAGAGTACAAAGCGGAAACTAAATAACAAAACACCATGAGCCATGACACCACCATAGCTCCACACCAAGCTCCAAGCTCCAAGATCCTCCAAAACATCACAGTGCACCACTAAAGGAGGGTGATGCCTTACCTTTGCCCATGTCACAGTACACGACATCTGTAAAGACACCAAAGTGCCAAAGCAAGGGTTGAGTACAACTAATCAGTAGGATTTCCCCAACTGACTTCCCTACACACTCCACTAGGATAAAACCATTAGCAAATTTATATAAAATATTTTATATAAAGCAAAACCAAGCTACCAATTGTTTATAAGCCAAACATGCCACATAAGGAATCCAAATCAATCATGCCACGTAAGGAATCCAATTCAACCATGCCACAAGCCAATTACCATTTTCATATTTCACTCACAATCCCCATCTACAAACATCACCAACAAAGAACATAACACACCATGGTGGCACTTCCCGTCCAACCCATTCATTACCAATCCACTCAAGTGGTACTTCCCGCCCACTTGTTATTGATGGTGTCCCTTCCGTCCACTATCCATCCCCTTTTTATAGTGGAACTTCCTCTTACACCCCATTCATTACCAATCCACTCAAGTGGTACTTCCTACCCACTTTCTATTGATGGTTTCCCTTCCGTCCACTATCCATTCCCTTTTTATAGTACCACTTCCTCATCCAACCCATTCATTACCAATCCACTCAAGTGGTAATTACCGCCCACTTGCTATTGATGGTGGCCCTTTCATCCACTATCCATCCCATTTTATAGTGGCACTTCCTCATCCACTCCACCACATCCCAACATCAACCACCCAATGATATCACCCATTTCCACACAAGCCACAACAATAATCATGCATTATTGTCAATACCAAAAAATACCATTTCCATGCCAAACACATTTCAATATCACTCATTTATTAAAATCAATAATCATTATCACAATCATTACCATTTTAAAATCACCAATTTAAAATTAACCAATTGAGCCCATTTCAACAAAACCCCAATTTCATGCCAAAACCCCCAAATCATCACCCATTTGATTTTCCAACAAAATTCACATGACATGCTTAAAATTAAATTAAAGCAACCAATTTAATTGTAAATTAACTTCACATTTAAACCTAGTGTAGTTGAGAGAGAATTCACCTACCTCTTAGGGTTTGGAGAAATCGACCCTTCACCTAAACGCACTCTAAACCGGGTGAACGCCTCCTTGAAACCACCTAAAAACCCTTCCCTAACATCAACAAGATCAACCTTTAACACACAATGGAAACACAACCCTAGATCTACATGAAACCCTTGTAGATCTAGGGAACTAAGAGAGGGAGAGGTATAACCCTAACCAAAACCTCAAAGAACCAAAAGAGGGACTTACCTGAGGAGAACCGCCTTTGATCCACCAAGAAACCCCTTCGATTTTCCTCCAAAATGAGTTAAGGAGATCCCCTAACCTCTGAAAACTTGAACTCCCACGTGAGCCACGAGTGAGAGGAAGAATGAGAGAAAATGGAAAATCCTGAGTGGTCTGGGACTTAAAAACCCAAACTTTAAGTGGTTGCACGGTTACCTCGCATGGTTTGGAAAAATTTGCACCAACCGTGTGGTTGCCACTGTCTCACCCAGGGACTTCGCACGGCTTGCCCGCATGGTTTGACAAACCATGCAGAGCCCACTATCAAGGGTGCACGGTTTCCTAGGCTGGCCGCACAGTTTTTTCAGACTGTGCGCCCCTGCACAACCTCCACAACTTTAAAAGTTTTTCCCAGAATTGTCCAAACTTTAACCAACCACTTCAAAAAGCACAAACGAACCGAAACAAGGGTCACATACCTCAAACTGGGGGTACTACATCTATGTCCATCAAATTCACCACAAAAACTATGTTGAACATAAACATACACAACATGTGTGGGCACAAGGACCATTTAGAAGTAAGTATAAACATACTTAATAGGATGCCTCAAAAAAACAAAGTAAAGGTGTAACATAAGTCAACTCAAACCCATGACTAGTGGAATGAGAAAACCCACAAGGTACCATATATATTATAAGGTCATGATAATCATAGATAATGTAATAATTCTCAATCATCGTTATCCATCTCCATCAAGGCTCATATCTCACATGTAACTAGAGACACATATAATATCAAAAGACCCAAAAGTTTGAAGTCAACATCCTAGTTGTAAGTCATATCTAGAAGGAATATTCTAAGGTTGATGCATCGCAAGACTAAAAAACCTAAGATACTCAACTACATTAACATACATGCTACCTCACTAAGTCTATAATAGGGGACCCCTTCATCACTGTGGCATGCACATTAGTTGAGGGAGTATCAAACCCCCATTGAAGATGGACCTACACTCTACCTCATGGGGATGATATTGATTTCCATATGTGGAGGTCTAATGACCCAAAAAAATTATAAATGGAATTTTCCTTTTAAATAAACATGTGTATCATATTTATGAATATAGTATAGTATAATAAACATGTAGTACATAATTAAAACCAACAAAACTTTATTTCATTAATTCAGAATATTACTTTTTGAGAATAAATGTCCCTAATAAAACTAAAAATATTAAAATGGTATATTAAATAGAAAAGAAAATAATAATTATAATAGGAAAATTTGGATCATTTTTATCCCCTAGAATTATCACACCCTCAAACAACATAATAAAAAAGAAACAAAATTAATGATGCAATCAGTACTTTGAAAATGAAACAAAAAATATATCCTTGAGAGTAATTGAAGTTAATGATAAATGTATTAAATAAGAGGTGTTTATAGGATGTATAAAACCAATATAACCATTGGAATAGTAAAACTGGCCATTATGAATAGTAACATAACCATTAAGTATAGTAATATAACCTTTAGAATAGTGACTTAACCAATAAAATATTATAATTACATGTAAATAATATTTACAATAAATAAATTAAGTAAATATAAATATTAAAATTCCCTAAAATAAGTATTCATATTAGAAAATAAAATAAATAATAAGTACATTTTTGATAAATTGTATTTTAACGTATTTTATAAAAACAATATTTTTTATTTAAATAATTAAAATTACCTAAGTAATAAAATTATTTAGATAAAATTAATTTCATTTTTTGAATCACCACATTGAAATTATCTATGGGTGAATTTTTTATAATTTTCTAAGAAACTTCAATTTTTAGGTGAATTGTAAAAATATAGTTTTTCAAATATAGCATATTTTATGGCATGGTAATGATGTAATAATGACATAATAAATCTTAAATTGGTAATATAGAACAAAAATTAATTTAATAAGATAAATTGGTCATTTAAAAACAATAAACTTAATTTCAAAACCAAAAAATCAATTTCCAAAGTCTAAAAATGTAAAGTATTCCGTTAAAAAATAGTTTTTCATTTTTTTTCTTCTTCCTTTTAAATAAATTAATAAATTCAGAGTTTTAATGGTTTAAAATTCATAAAAATATATTATTTTATTAATATATGATTTATAATATAAAAAATATCACTATTAAAAGATTTTATTTGGAAAAATTAATTTATTCAATATTTTAACCCAAAAATAACCCCTCCTAATGTATAAATACCCTCTCTCCCTTCCCTTGAAAACCACTTATCATACACTTATCAAAGATAAATATCTAAAAAAATTACCATTTATTAATTTTTTTAGTACCCTTATATATATTCTAGATTTATACAATTCTAAGCTTTCAAATTGTTAAGATCTTAGCAAAGAAGTGACTTCATAACAAGGCAATCTCCTATTTTTCATCTGTCTCAATTTTCTCCTTCTATTTTATAATTCTACCATTCCAATATATACCAACTCTTCCATAATTTTTTATCAGTATATAATCACCATATTAATGATATTAATCTACTATTAAAATGAAATTTTTAATATATACATTATATATCACCCTCTCTCCCTCTTTTCAACACGTCCAATTAATGGTTGGTTTTACCCACTTAGGAAGATGTTGTCAATTATTTAATTATAACAGACTTTGTGGATGGTTAGTGTGGATAATATTTAATATATAAAAATTAAAATTTATGTATTTTTAATATTTTTGAGTTAATTTTTCTAATTGATAAATAGTAAATAATCAAAACCAAGATATTGAATCGTAAATGGGAAAATTAAAATTAAAATGTCTTTGATCCATTCCTTCTTCAAATGAAATAGTAATAAATAAATTATAATTATTTTAATTGATAAATAATAATAAAATTAATACAATATACTTTTGGGTTCATTTTTTAATAAACATAAGTTTTTTATACAGGATTTGTAAACTTGAGGAAACAAAATGGGGCCTAAGGTAAGGGGAATCCTGAACTCAACTCTTCTTTTGGGTTTTTATTCTCTTATTTTATCCTTTCAATTTGATTATTATAAAAATTCCTTCTAAATTTATTTAAATTTCCTTTACCTTTTTTTATTCTGGGTATATGCAGACTTCAACTTTATTGATATGATTTCTAATCCACCAATAAGGATTTTTCAAAAAGGCTTTATTTTTTAAAACATTTCATTTTTCCTCTTGAGTTATTTCTTTCTATATCCATGAACTATGATATATTTATGAAAATATTTAATGTAAAAAATATTTTTCCCTTATTCATTTTATAACCTCTAAGGTTATTCATTTAAATATGATTTACAACATCTTTGTGAAACTCATACTTTTCTATGGGTATATTTCATGTCTATGATTATTATATGTTTCCTTTATTTGGGATATGCATGATTATGAACATATTATGATGTAATAGGTGGACCAAAAATTATATATCCCTCTAATGAATTAGATAATATGATATATCTCATTACATTATGTGTATTATGGGTGAACATGATGTTATATTTGTGCACAATTTACGAAGCGATGATTTGTACAAATTTTTTATGTGTGAACATGATGCTGGATTTATTCAAAACTTATGTGTTGAATCTAACCACAATGTTATGATGTTTCATTATAATGATTATTCTTCATTCCATAACTATTTTAAATTATCCCCTTGTTCTTATAATGATGATCATTTTCTTATGATATGATGACGATGATTACACTTACTCATGTATTATTGATTCATGTCTCTTGTTACTTATATATTATTCCTCATATTACTGGGATTTTATCTCACCCTTTCATTGATGTATATACTCATTAGATAACATGTAATAAATATATCATGAAATTATTTTAGGAGGACTATGAAGGAGGATTTAAATAATGTTTAAATTTTATTATGTGCTCATGATGTATGGACTTAATTTTATGAAGATACAAAATATTTTGATTCTAGATTGTATTATTATTATTATATTAAAAATTGTAACACCCTAAGATTTTATGTTATGTATATTTTTTAATAAATTTAATTCCTTTAAAAGTTTACATTGCATGGAACACCGAGTTTAAACGAACTCCAAAATATTATTATTTTAACACGACTATTGTAAACTAGTCATTAAATTGGTGGGTGTGAATAGGATTAACTATATTATGAAATATATATAAATTTAATGTTTAATACAAATTTATTTATTCATAGTAAATAAACACATAATTTTTAGTAAAGTTATTTTATTCTTCAAATATATTTTTTCTTCAAAAAGTATTTTTTATTATTTTCTATGAGAAAATAAATGTAATTAATTTTTAAAAATTTTACAAAATTTATTTGATAAAATGAACATAATTTTTGGATTCATCATGTCAAAATTATCTTAGGATGAATTTTTGATAATTTCATGAAAAGTTTAATTTTCCAGTGAATAGTAAAAAATGCAAATTTTTATAAAAATATCATTTTATTTATATTTAAAATTCATTTTATGATTTTAAAATGATAAAAAATAAACTTAATTAATTTTTAGTTATATAAAATCAAATTAATTACATTAAAATAATATTTATACCTTATTTTGTTAGTACATGTTTTTTCTAAAAAACACATTTTTTCCAAAAACTGTTTTCCATTACGTTATAACGGTTTAATTTTAAATGTAATTTTGAAACTTATGTGTTTTCTATTTTTTAAAATGGATTCCATATTTATAATTAGGAGTTCTAATAAGGTTATAAGGTCATTTTCATTTTTAATCATAAACAATTTATCATTGTAAAAAAAAGATTTACCACAGTATAGGTAAAATGATATAATTGGTTAAAGTTCACAGGTAAAAGCTTAAAATGCCTAAAAATACAAAATTAAATGGGTATTTTATGTGTTTATTGACCTTAAAATACTTTAAAACATTAATTATCAACCAAATTATTTGGAATTATTTCCACCCAAATTTGGTTGGCTTTAAATTAAAATAATAATTATTTAATCACTTAAAACCACCCCTCCTCAAGTATAAATACCACTCCTGACCACCCCGTTTCTCCTCAAAAGCCTTTAATTTATTAAAATCTCTAAAAAACCCTATAATCACCACTCTACCTACATCTAAGTGCTTCTTGTCTCACCCAAAGATCAATTCCAAGTTCCTTAATGGGTTCTTCAAGGAGGTCATATTAAAAAGGTATCTTTCTCAAACAACCTCTCTTGATTTCTTTTCTTCTTCTACCTTATCTTCACCTCCTTCACCCATAAAATCGTAATTACAATAGTATCATGTATATACTATAATTTTATATTTCTAATGGAATATATTATATCCATCCCTTTTCTTATAACCTATCATTCAAAGAAACGAAACCATTTTCCAAATTATGGCGGTTAACCATCTCTGTGAATAATGATTTTGTTCATTTTTCATTATCGCGTTCAAGGATGGTCATAAAAGTATTATCATAGTTAAATAAGATTTTAATAGGTATATTATAACCTATTTAATTTTCTATAAATAATATATAGACATAATATTAAATAAAATAAAATAAAACTAGTTTGTGATGGTCGGAAAAACCACCAAAATAAACTAAACATTTATCATTAACATTTTATCAAATAAATCATCCTCATACCAGAAACAAAAATGATATATTATACCATTAAAACTTATATAATGGAATGAATACCATTTCATTTCAATTCTATATTTTTATTTCCATTTGAAAAGAAAACACATAATTATACACAAGTGAATCGACCATGAAGCCATGAAATGAACGCACATGAAACAATTAAAATAATGAAATATTATTAATGAACGGGTGGTATGGTGTTATAAAAGTATCATATAAGGTATTATAATGTAAGAAACCAGTTTTTCACTCAGGTATGGATCCTTTAATTTTCAGTCTAAATATTTACTTCAGACCTAATATGGATGCCTAATGAGTTAGTAAAGGTTCCAAGGGTGTCTAGGACTTGTTTGGAGCCCGGAACCCATCTTTTTTGGAGAAAACAGGACTTGTTCATGGTTTAGAGAAAACCGTGAAGGAATTCCACATGGTTTAGAAAACTGTTTGGACCATGTTTTTTCAAATAGATCTACCTTGCATGGTTGGTGCACAGCTGTACGGTCTAACCGTGCGAGTTCCCCTTTTCCCTAGGTATCCATGCAAGGGTTGCGCACAATTTGACAAATCATGTGGACAAAACCATTCAGGTAGATTCATCCCACACGGTTTATGCACGGTTTGACAAATCGTGTGGACAGACCATGCATGGGCTATTTTTCTAGGTAATTTTCCATTTTTTCCCTTAATGATCTAATTAAGTCACCTCTTATTCACTAATCTAAGTTTATGTAGGATTGACCTATTTCTATCACAATTTGGGGCTTTTTGAAGATCTAAACTTGGAATCAAGAGATCTCCTTCATCTGATATCTGATTGAGCTTCTATTTGTCATGTTGGATGTGCAACGGTAAGTACTCGAGTCCTCTTTGGCTGTTCTTCTTCTCTTTTTCTCTCGACCTAGATATCACCATGCGAGTGTTTTTCACCTTTTCTTAGATCTACTCTGATCTAAGGAAAATCAATAACTGATACTGGAGGAGAAGGATCATACAACCCTAAGGTGGGTGGTCTATAACTTATCCCTAAATTTCATTGATTTTGGAATGTTTGTGTGGGGCCCACCAGTTTCATTGGAAGTTGTTTATTGAATTTACATGCCATGATTATACTTGATATAATTGTATGGTTATTCTCTTTCCAAATATGTGATTAGTTGTTAGTGGTTACACCCACAACTCAATCCACCTCATGTCGAAGGTTATGCCATAATTGGGTTTTAGTGTTTCGGCATGTTTGAGCCACCATTCAGGTGTTCCTTTGCTTGACCTTTCTAAAGTTGGGTCTTCTTATAATAAATTTATTTTTATTAAGGATAATTTCATAATGGTATATACCATGTATTATCACTACTTGACCCTCCTAAGGTAAGTGCTTCCAAATGATTAGTAAATATAAAATGTGGAATGGAAAGTATACTAAGTTTATAACTTGGCCTTATTAAAAGAGATTGAATAAAGGTTACATGTCCGTAGAACCACTTTCCATGTTGATGGAAGGTAGTGAAGTGAACCTAAATAATTAAATATGCCTTAATGGTTAACTAAGACTTGATTAAATGGTTTCAACACTACTTGGACTATCCAAACTAATGAAAGACAAGGCTTGGAACAATAAATAAATGGTTTCAACTCTACTTGACCTATCCACACTAATGGAAGGAAATAATTGAACCAAATTAATTATTAAATGATTACAATATCAAATAGAAATGAACTGACTCAAGCTCACCTTAGATTATAAGAAGATAATACCTTGGGTCTTAGGAACCCCATTCTGATTCAAGGATGCAGTTTTCTTAGGTTGATACCCACCTAGACTCTGATTCGTTTCCATTCCTTGTATGCCCATTATACTACTATAGGGTCCCTTTTTTATTACAAGATACCTCAGATACACTCCTTGGATCCAGTATTGACTAGTAGGTGCCATGGTGAAAGCCCATAGGGCCCTGTCTTTGCTTAGCCCCATTTTACCTTGGTCGATCACCTTAGACTCGATAGGTGCTTTATTGTGGAATTCCTTGGATTATGCTCATTGGATTACTGTCTTAATCCTTATCTAGACTCAGATACTACTAAATTATCATTTCGTGAGATTTACGTTACCTTAGTTATTACCCTGGAACTCCCTCACTAGATATCATTTTCAGGTTGCCTTGTTTCATCTTGGGACCTTCACTACTTATACTATCACGAGGTGATGTCAGTGTTGGCTATGCCTCATGTGACCTATTAACATTAAATGGTAATTTCTTAATTAAAATGAACTAGTTACATGTTCAGACACTAGCCTATTTCTAAAGTAGGTACTTGGGTATTTAGTTATATTGTACTCGTTGCTTTACTTATTTATGCATGCCTTCACAATGCTATATTCCATTATATGGGATGGATTTTATAGACAATGTTGGTGGTGGCCCACTGAGATTTATCGCATACCCTCTCCAGGCACTATTTTGTACCCAGAGTAGATTACATGGTTGCAGGTATTGAAAAAGGGAAGAATATGGATACCAACACTTGATTGCTTGTTGTTTAGGATGGATGTTGATAGCAGATGACCGAGTTGGATCTCAGGATTCTTGGAGTGGTCTTTGTTTTTCTTTTACCTTGTGAAAAATGTTATGCCTATTGTCTTGTATCCATGTTTTCCAGTTTTCTAGTGACATGACATTACATCATCATTGTTCCAATTGATATAGTTATTGTTATTCTCGTTTATTTATTTAATCAATTTGCTTTCATTGTTTAATTATATTGTTTCCATTGTTTACTATTCATTATATTCTTTCTGCTATGATACACTCTGATAATGAGAGAATAGTCTTCCCATGGACACACCCTAGTCCCTCACTTCTAATCGGCAGCCTCTGGTGTTCGAGAAGATGCACTTGAGGCTAATTGGTCCACCAGGCTCAGGGAACCCATTAAGTGGAATCTGGGTCTGGTTCATCACAAAGTGGTATCAGAGGGTGGTTTCTTTTCTTGATTTACTATTTAGAGACAATATATTGGAGAATAGTAACACTTGCGACTTGTTCATAAGCCGTTCTTGGGCATCATGAACCCATGTTTGGGGTAAAATCCAAGTTACCCAAAATGTAATTGTTGTTCAATTTTTCCTATTATAGTTGATATAATTTCACCATTGGATGGTGCACATGTTTTGTGGTGTTGTTGATTATTACTCTTTTGAGAATTTATTTCATCCTTATCCCAAAGATATGAGGGTAAGTAGCATTGTTATATGCATCATTATAGGCACATATATTTCACATGTCATTTATATTTCCATTCCATGTAGGTGCATTCCACTACTTTGCATTGCTTGATATGCTTGTAATTATTGAGTGATGTTGTGATAGTTTCTTGTACTTGTATTACTTTGGATTTGATTGAGTGATTTCCTATCTCAATTCATGAGGTGTATGGGCACTCATGGGTTGGGATGTGTAATTTACTGAGACAAGCCATTATACTATAAAGAAATGGGTGTCGTTTCTAGTGATAGGTGTATGGGCACTAATTCATCGGAAATGAATATCCATTATAAATTGAATCCTGAAATATAAAATGAATTGTTTTCACATCCTTATCATACCTTTTCATGTTTATTAAAGGTTAAGTAGTGAACCTGGAAATTAAATACAAAATGACATGAAACTTATACTTGAAAGCTCATCGATACCTAGCCTTCTAAGCAGGTAGTTTGGGGTAGTATGCCTTGGGTAGTTAGTTTTCTTACATTTAGTTTTTACTAGTGATACTATCTTATGATCCTAAATTTTTTCTAAGGTGTGTGATTGGAATTTATATACCAATGTTTCCATGATGTCCTCATGTCATTTTCCAGGAGGGTGGTGACGATCATGCTCCAGACAGGGTGGGCCCTGAGCTGCCAATCTTACTTCTAAGAGTGACACTTGAGGCACCGCCTACTGTACCTGATCCAGGAACTAATGCCAAATTCCACGATAGTTTCTTACGTCTGATGCAGTCCATTCAAGGTGCTCCATGGGTTTCACCAACGATGGCTGATCTGACCCACAAATTCCAATAGCAATGTCCTCCTAATTTTTCAGGTTATGTAAATTCTCAGGCTGCTGAGTCTTGGATAGAGGCCATGTTGTCTATCTTTGAGCATCTAGAAACACCTCTGGAGTGGAGAGTCAATCTTTCTACGTACATGCTTTGGGATTCGGACAATAGTTGGTGGGATGTGTTTACCCAGGCTGGTCCTCATCATGGCATGTTATGGGATAACTTCCAAAATACATTCTATGATAAGTTCTTTCCTCAGGCACTGAGAGATGACAGAGCTAGAGAGTTCATGCATCTCGAGTAGGGTTCTATGTCAGTTATGGAATATTCAGCACTTTTCACTGATTTGCAATGTTTTTCACCACTTCTAGCTGGTGATGAACTTTCACATGCTATACGTTTTGAGTATGGGCTCTAGTACACCATCCAAACTCAGGTGAATGTATTTCACCTTCCTACCTTTTCTACAATAGTTGATCAGGACCTTATCACTGAGCATAACCTGAGGGATGGAACAAGTATCGGATTTAAAGGATTAGTGTCATGACAGGCTAGTAGTTGTTATAGTGGCAAGAAATGTTCCCTTGAGGTTTTTTTCAGGGCAGTGGAAGCTAGAGTATCTAGTTTGATAGCTCTTTAGTGTGTCATCGGTGTGGAAGATTGGGTCATAAGAAGACTCAATGTGATAGAGACCTTATGGAGTGTTGATATTGCAACTGTATAGGTTATCTTTAGTGATTTTGTAGGACCTTTCCACCAGCTTCGAGTGGAAAAGGATCAACTTCATCTCTACCTTCAGGAGCGAGTTCTTTTTCACTGCGTCAGGTGAGAAGTTAGAGTAGCACTGGTAGGTTTGGATGAGGATGAGGTCATAGTTGCGGTAGTTTGATCCCTAATCACCAGAAACACTAGCAGAGCAGTCATGATTGTGGTAGTCTATCTATTGTACATGGTTGTGTATCAGGTTAGTTGCATGATTTATAGCCGATACCCGAGGATCAGGTTGCAGGACCATCTACAGTACGAGGTACTATTCTAGTATCCTCTATTATTGTCTCTTCTTTTTTTAATATAGGTGCTTAAAACTCTTCCATTTCTATATCTATAATGGAAAATCTTGGACTATAGATACAGTATTACTATGGTGTAATGACCCTCGATACATCATTAGGAATACGGACGGAAGGCATATGCCAGTGTAGGGACTATCCCCTTGAGGTTGGTAGTTACCCTTTCTTGTGGAATATTTTTTTTCTTGAGATGACAGGCTTCGATGTCATTATTGAGATGGATTGGTTAGTCCACTATCATGACTTTGTAGACTGCTATCACCATAGGGCTTCTTTTACATCACCAAAAGGTGGAAGTTGTCTTTTCAAAGGTGAGTGGGATGTCTAGGATGGGAGAGCTAGACCAAAGAATCATGGGATATGTGAAGTGACTACTCAAATTGAAAATATTTTCATGGAGGATTAGGTTTTTCTTAAAACTAATTTCCCTCCAGTGTTTGATTGTTTTAGGGGGAAGTATTTCTTGATGAATTTTCTATCTTAACTCCTAAGAGAGAAGTAGAGTTTACAATAGAGATTGTTCCTGGAGTATCTCCAGTGTCCATTCCTCTATATAGGATGGAACCTACTAAGCTTCAGGAGCTCAAGTAACAGATAGAGGATCTAGAGGCCAAGGGCTTTATTCAGCATAGTACATCCTCTTGGGGTTCACCCATGCTTTCTGCTAAGAAGGCGGATGGAAATATTCATCTATGCATGGATTATAGAAGGTTAAACCAGCTTATGGTCAAGAACCAATATCCACTTACTTGAATAGATGATCTATTTGACTAAATCTGAGGAGAAAAGGTGTTTTCTAAGAGAGGCCTGAGATTGGGTTATCATCAAGTGTGATTTAGACCATAAAATATACCTTGTACAGCTTTCTGTAGCAGGTATGGTCTGTATGTGTATCTTGTTATTTAATTTGATCTTATGAACGCACCTGCTATTTTTGTGGCTTTGATGAATATGGTTTTACACCCCTATTTTTATTTTTTGTTGTGGTCTTTGTGGATGACATTTTGGTGTATTCTCTCACTCATAACAACCATTCCAAACATCTTGAGATCATTCTGAGTACACTGAGAGAGCATCATATTTATGCCAAGATTTCTAAGTGTGACTTCTAGATTGACAAGGTACATTTCTTGGGTCATATTATTTCAGAATCAGGAGTATATGTTGACCCTGAAAAGGATAGTGTTGTAGTTTCCTAGGAGCAGCTCAAGAATGTGTTTGATATAAGAAGTTTCTTAGGGTTTTCTGGGTATTACAAGCATTTCATACTAGACTTATCACATATTTATTCACCTATTACTAAACTTACAAAGAAGGGTGTTAAGTTCCTGTGGTCAGAATCATGTGAGAAATCCTTTTAGGAGCTAAAAGGGAGGCTTGTCTCGGCATCGATTCTGATTCTTCCAGAACCTGTTGAAGGTTATATCATATTCTATGATGCATTAGGCATTGGCCTAGGAGCAGTGTTGATCTAGGAAGACAAATTTATTGCATACAAATCTTGGCAGTTGAGGCCTCATGAGAGAAATTACCCAATGCATGACCTCGAGCTAGTAGCAATTTTGCATGCCTTAAATTGTTGGAGACATTATCTATTGGGTGAGCACTTTGTGGTGTATACAAATCACAAGAGCCTCAAGTATATCTTTTATCAGCATGACTTGAACCTTAGACGGTGGAGATGGGTCGAATATCTACAATCATTTGATTTTGAGCTTGCCTATATTCCTGAAAAGGGCAACGTGGTCACTGAAGAACTGAGTTGGAAAAATCAAACACATACCGTATAGGAATCCAGTGATGAATGGAAGTTAATGGCTCTATTTTCTGAACTTCATCTAGAGTTTCATGACAGTCACAATAAGTCTTACCTATTAGCCTTAACAGTTACAAATTCCTTCCTTGAGAAGGTGAAGAGTAGGTAGTTTTCAAGTCCTAGAGGTTTGGTTCTCCATGATAGTATAGTAGGAGATAACCCACCTTTGGATTGGTCTGTGGAAAGAGATGAAGTCCTGCATTAATGTGGACATATCTGGTTTTCTGCAGATATGAGAGAGGAGTTGATGAAAGAGTTCCATGCTTCTCAGTGGTCATTTCATCCAGGAATCTTGAAGATGTATAGGGATATGTGATACCAGTATTGGTGTCCTGGAATGAAACATCATATTTCATACTTCATCACAAAGTATTCCACCTGTCAGCAGGTGAAGGTGGAGCACTAGAGACCTTCAGGCTTGTTACAGCCACTTTTAGTCCTAGAACAAAAATGGGAGGATATTGCTATGGATTTTATAGTTAGATTACCTAGGTCACTGAAGGGTAGCGATGCTATCTAGGTAGTCATTGACCAACTAAAAAAATCATCCCACTTAATTTCTATATGGGATACTTTCTCAATTGATGAGTTGGGAAGACTGTATGTCTGTGAGATCATATGACTACATAGGGTTCCACGTACTATCATTTCAGATAGGTACCTTCATTTCACTTCACAGTTCTAGTAGGGTTTGTAGAAATCTACAAGGACTCAGGTGCTTCTAAGCACATATTTTCACTCTTAGATTGATGGACAATTGGAAAGGACAATATAGGTTCTAGAGAATATTCTCTGAGAATTTGTCCTTGATTTTGGAGGTTCTTGGGAGAAGAATATTCCTCTCATTGAGTTTTCTTATAATAACAATTTTTAGGTGATGATTCAGATAGATTATTTTGAGGTCTTATATGGTAGGCCATTCTGTTCACCCTTGTGTTGGTTATAGGCAGGTGAGGCAGCCCTACTAGGTCCTCATCTCGTTCAGGAGACTTCAGAATAGGTTCAGCTGATCAGGAAGCGTATGACTACTGCTCAGTCTAGATAGAAATCTTATGCCAATCACCGTTGAATAACTCTTGAGTTTGAGTTTGGGGATTGTGTTTTACTTTGGGTATCACCTAGGCTAGGGCATATATGGTTAAGAAAACATGGAAATTTGTCACCTCGTTACATCGGGCCATTTGAAATTCTAGAATGAGTCGGTCCGGTAGCCTATCGGGGTCTACTACCTCAGAGGTACCATTCCATGCATAATGTCTTTCATACCTCATAGATTTTCCAATATCATACTGACCCATATCATACCTTTGATCCCGAGTAAGTTCAGTTATATGTCGATGCTACCTTTGAGGAGTATCTAGTATGCATCGTTAACCGAAGCACGGTGGCTCTCTAAGGCAAGTTGGTCCCTCTCATACGGGTGATATGGCAGCATGGATGATTATAGGATAAGACTTGGGAGAGGGAAGCTAATGTATGTGATAAGTGGCTAGAGTTGTTCTCATACATTGTTTCTTTACCATTGGAAGTAGAACTCAGTGGTGAGTTATTTTAAGGGGGAAGACTGTAAGAACCCAGTTTTTCACACAGGTATAGATCCTTTAATTTTCAGTCTAAATCTTTACTTCAGACCTAATATGGATGCCTAATGAGTTAGTAAAGGTTCCAAGGGTGTATGGGGCTTGTTCGGAGCCTGGAACCCATCTTTTTGGAGAAAAAATTCCTTGCACACTGTTTAGATAAAACTGTGCAGGAATTCCACACGGTTTGGAAAACTGTGTGGACTATGTTTTTTCAGATAGATCCACCTTGCACGGTTGGTACATGGCCATATGGCCTAACTGTGCAAGCTCCCATTTTCCCTAGGTATTCGTGCAAGGGTTGCGTACAGTTTGAAAAATCGTACAGACCAAACCATTCGGGAAGAGCCATCCCACGTGGTTTACGCACGGTTTGACAAATCGTGCGGACAAACCAAGCATGGGCTGTTTTTATAGGTAATTTTCTAATTTTTTCCTTAATGATCTAATTAAGTCGCCTCTTCTTCCCTGATCCAATTTTATGCAATATTGAACTATTTATCTCTCAATTTGGGGCTTTTTTAATATCAAAACTTTGAATCAAGATATATCCTTCATCCGACATCTGATCGAGCTTCCATTTGTCACGTTGGATATGCAATGGTAAGTACTCAAGTCCTCTTTATTCGTTATTCTTCTCTTTTTCCCTTGACCTATATATCTTCATGTGATCATTTTTCACCTTTTCTTATATCTAATCTGATCTGAGGCAAATCAAGCACCGATACTGGAGGAGAAGGATCATACAACCCTAAGGTGGGTGGTCTATAACTTATCCCTAAAGTTCGTTGATTTTGGAATGTTTTTGTGAGGCACACCAGTTTTGTTGGAAGCTTTCTTGAATTTACATTCCATGATTATACTTTATAGAATCTTATGGTTATGCTATTTCCAAGTATGTGATTAGTTTTTAGTGGTTACACCCACAACTCAATCCACCTCATGTCGAAGGTTATTCCATAATTGGGTTTTAGTGTTTCGGCATATTTGAGCCATTGTTCGGGTGTGCCTTTGCTTGGCCTTTCTAAAGGTGAGTCTTATTATAATAAATGGATTTTTATTAAGAATAATTTCATAATGTAATGTACCATATATGCTCACCACTTGACCCTCCTAAGGTAAGTGCTTCCAAATGATTAAGAAATATGAAATGTGGAATGGAAAGTATACTATGTTTATAACTTGGCCTTATTAAAATAGATTGAATAAAGGTTACATGCTTGTCAAACCCCTTTCCATGTTGATGGAAGGTAACAAAGTGAACCTCAATAATTGAATATGCTTTAATGGTTAACTAATACTTGATTAAATGGTTGCAACACTACTTGGCCTATCCACACTAGTGGAAGACAAGGCTTGGAACAATAAATAAATGTTTTCAACTCTACTTGACCTATCCACACTAATGGAAGGAAAGACTTGAACCAAATGAATTATTACATGATTACAATATCAAATAAGAATGGAGTGACTCGAGCTTGCCTTGGAATCTGATAGGAGAATACCTTGGGTCTCAAGAACCCCATTCTGATTCAAGGATTCGGTTTTCTTAGGTTGATACCCACCTAGACTCTAGTTCTTGTCTATTCCTTGGATGCCCAGTATACTACCATAGGGTCCCTTTATTTATTATAGGATACCTCTAATACACTCCTTGGATCCAACATTGACTAGTAAGTGACATGGTGAAAGCCCATAGGGACCTGTCTTTGCTTAGCCCTGTTTTACCTTGGTTGATCACCTTGGACTCAATAGGCACTTTATTGTGGAATACCTTAGATTATGCTCCTTGTATTACACTCTTACCCCTTTGATATACTTAGATACTATTGAGTTGGCGTTCTATGAGATTTATGTTACCTTGGTTATTACCCTGGAACTCTTTTACTGGATATCATTTTCAGGTTTCCTTGTTACGTCTTGGGACCTTCACTACTTATACTATCATGATGTGATGTTAGTGTTGGCTATGTATCACGTGACCTATTAACATTAAATGGTAATTGCTTAATTAAAATTAATTGGTTACATGTTCATACACCAGCCGAGGGATGAAGCGGGTACTTGGGTATTTAGTTATATTGTACTGCTTTCTTTACTTATTTATGAATGCTTGCACACTACTATATTCCATTGCATAGGCAGTATATTATAGAAAATATTGGTGGTGGTCCACTGAGATTTATCTCACACCCTCTTCGGGTGCCATTTGGTACCTAGAGTATATTACATGGTTGTAGGTATTTATAAAGGTAATCATATGACTACTAACACTTGATTTCTTGTTGTTTAGGAAGGAGCTTGATAGCAGATGACCGAGTTGGATCTCAGGATTCTTGGAGTAGTCTTTGTTTTTATTTTACCTTGTGGAACATGTTATTCTTATTGTCTTGTATCTATGTTTTCCAGTTTTCTAGTGACATGACATTACATCATCATTATTCCAGTTGATATAGTTATTATTATTCTCATTTATCTTTTGAGTCAATTTTCTTACACTGTTTAACTATATTGCTTTCGTTATTTAATATTCATTATATTCCTTCCATTGTACTAAACTCTGCTAATGAGGGCATAGTTTTCCCGCGGACACACCCTAGGCCCTCACTGCTAGTCAGCAACCACTGGTGTTCAGGAAGATGCGCTTGAGGCCATGTGGCCCACCGGGCTCGGGGCACCCGTTAAGTGGCATCTGGGTCTGGGTCATCACATATAAATATGTATATGGTTCTTGAATGAATTAATAACATTCTTTAAACCTTTATATATGAGTTTAAATTACACAAAACTAAAGGGAAGCGTGAGGTAAGGGTTTCTCGTCTCACATTTACTTTTGTGAGGTATATGCCTTATTCACCACTTATTTCTTGTGAATGGTATATAAACTACCCTTTGATATATAGTATCATGAATCAAATTAAATTAATTTTATTCGAAATTTAATTTGATAATTATTAATTTTATGGAGAATATTATTTGACTGATTACAAAGTGGAGAAGGATTTCTTAACTCAATCTCTATTCATTGGGTTAAACTTCTACTTCATTAATTATATCATGCTAAGATTATGTGTGGGATGACTTTTGATTATCTTATGTTGTATTTACACTTGTTTTATTTTGATTTATAGTTTATACACATAATCTATTGATTTTATTAATGATCAATTCAATGATATGATATTTATATGGGACTTCCTTTTAAAAATTATCTTTTAAATGTTTCCCTTAAAAATATCTTTTTCTTCCATGTATGTTTTTTCTAAAATTGTTTCCAATAATATTTTTAATGTTATATTATGATTGTTTAAATTCATTTTTACTCATTTTTTACTTTTTACAAAATGGTTTGAAATGATTCTTTTTTTTCGTTTTCTAAATGAGGTTTTTTGTGACTTTTCAGACAAGAATATGAAAGGAATGTTTTTTTTAAACCTATACGGCATGAGTGGAATTTTTTGTCATCATAAAGCCTTAATTATTTGGGTTTTCCTTTAAAATATTACAATATTATTTTCAAATAAAATGTTTTCTTTTATAATTTCAAATCTCCTTAAAAGTAAATTATTTAAAAACGGAAATGTTATTTTTCAAGAATTATTTCAAGTGATCTTTCAAAAATATTTTCCATATAATATATCATTATTTGATGTTACATGTTATTTATTATGGATATTATTCAAGGATAATATATTTATTATTTTTATGGTTGGTTTATTTTTATGACGAAATTATGTTTATGAAACCCATTTATTTTCCATGAGATATGTAATAATGAAATGTTTATGAAACTCATTTATTTACATGGGTTATGTTATGATGAATGATTTGTGTTCTTGTGGAACACATATATATGGTTTCCATTATTTGATAGTGGTTATTTTATAACCAAGGATGGTGGTTATGTTATAACCAATGACGGTGGTTACATTATAACCAATGATGGGTGGATCATATATCTCCCTCCAATGTATTGGTTAATGATTTTTATCTCATGAGATAGACAAGACTAAAATAGGAAGTAGAATCAGTTTAGTAATATAGGACTAGAATGGGAAGTGAACTTAGTTCAGTAAGACAGGACTGGAATAGGGAGTAAAATCAGTTCAGTAAGGGACTTTATCTGCTATGATGGTCTTGGGAGTGAACCTTGACTACTATGATGGTTTGGGGAGTGAAATCATTTCTCTATAAGGAAAGAGATAACACTGGGGATGGTGGTGTGTCCTACCTAGGAGGTGTAGTCTCCCATAGACTACCCTTATATGTTTTGGTAATGTGCCTTGACAAATAAGGGAATGATTTTATATGATTATGTGTATGATTCATTCCATGTATTATTATAAAGTTATTCTATCATGGATATTGTTCTTTTATGATTCATGTCTTATGAACTTATATGATTTATTCTATGACTCCATAGTATGATCTTTGATATTTAGGGTATAATTTTCAAATTTTATGCTCATGTTCTTATTCTCTTATTCTTATGTTATGATTGATGTCTCACTTGTCTTCCCTTACTGATCATCTAAGATCACCCTTTTCTTATGTTTCTTTCCCCCAGGATATGAAGAAAGGTATTAAGTATGATATGTCAAAAAGGGATCTAGTTATGAAGGAATAAGTGGGATACTATGTATATATTTTATTAACTATTTGTTTATGTTTTCAAGTTTCTAAATACACTAAACTTATACGAATCTATTTTGGTTTTGTTATGTTATTTTATGTTATAAATATTCATCTATTTAGATGTAATATCTATGTATGAAAAGAATGGGTCATTATATTTGGTATCAGAGAAAGGTGTAGTTAACCTTTGGAAACTTTAATGAGAAAAGATACCTAAGGATAAGTCTAATTATAGGTTACAATACTAGAATTTTGGTAAAGGTCATGAATAACCTAGTATTAAACCTAAGGTGTCATGGATTGAAATTTTATAATAAATTTCTCTTGATTATTTGGTTTCAAACTATGATTGTTGTTGCTCACACTATTCTTTTTGGGTTTTATATAATGTATGGAACCAACAGGATTCATGTTAATGGTGAATGTTATGAACAATGTAATGATCTTCCTTATGAGAAACCAAAATAAAAGGGATTTGGAAAAAGAAGCCTTGTTTTATGCCTGATCATAAATCTCATAATATGATCAATAATCTCAACTTTAGTGAGTTTCCTGGCCCATCTAATAAGAGAAAGATGAAGTTTAATGGTGGCCATATAGGAAAGAAAGTTCGATTCTCCTCATGTAAAGAATGATGGAAGAGGCATCAAGGATGATGTTTTAAAGGAACTAGAAGATGATTTGGGTGTGGAAAATAAGAACACAAAAAAAATAATTGCAGAGTAAAAGTGAAAGGTTTGTTTAATAAAATGGATGAGAATAATGGTATTCATATGTAATTATCAACAGTTAAATGTTTGAAATGTGTAATGTATGGGCATTATGTAAATTGATGTGCTGGGGGGAAATCTCATGAAGAGAAACAGAAGGTTATATGAGTAATGGTTATATTTATGATAATTAAGAGACTATGAATGAAATATGATATGGAATAAGTGTTAAGTAATAAAATGATTAATATTAGTTAATGGTTTAATAAGTAAGTGTAATTATTGAGTTTTTATGTATTGGAATTCAATAATAATGTTGTATATGTAATTTTATGGTATTATGGAATAATGAAACATCTAAGGATTGTTCCATTTTAGTTTTTTCTTAAGTATTTGAAATTATATGTTTAATGTTACTAGTAACCATGAAAAGTGATTGATGTGGTGAGATGATATTTTTTAGAACACATGATTAAGCGAAAGATAACTCTTAATATGTGCTTGATGTTGGGATAATAATTAGATAAAGAGATGTTTGATTGCAATAAAATAACTGAGATGGTGTTGATGAACTTGGAAATTATTATTAATATGATGGAAATATGGTTTATGGATTTAGTTTGTAGAATTTTTGGATTTATGGTATGAGGAAAGAGTTAATTTTTTAAATCATGCATGTTTTCACTAAGGTTTTATGGTAAAATGGGTTATTATCATGTTTCAAGATAATATATAATAATGATCTTCACATGTTTGGTGTGTGACAATTAAGAGTTGCATCAAGCTCTTTGAGGGATTAATGATAAGTTTATTTTCAAAATTTAGGGACCTTCTTTTGAAAATTTTGGATTTTAATCTTTTAAAAGGTTCATAAGGGTAACCATTTATGAAATTTTTTACATTGAACTTTGGATGAAGTTTTAAATATTAATTTATTACTTAAAATATAAATATGTATGTGTATTGGGTATCCTATGTTAACCATTTTTCTATAATGATAACTAGAGATAGAAGGAATGACATGTCATCCCATTATGGATCTTATTATCCACTAGTTCTTTAGGCATTACAATTTAAAATTGATTTCTTAGATTAATAAATGAAGTAAAAATTGATCAAGTCACAACCAAAGAGTGATATTTTACTTATGAAATGAAATCAAGTAAGTATATCTTCTTAAAGTATTTTTAAATAAAATGTTATCCTATTATCATCATTTTTTATGATATCAATGAGCTCTTTCAAACCTATTTGGTGTATGGTTTTGTGGCCATTAACCTTATATTGACCATGTTCTCTATAATTCTCTATTATAACTTGATAGTTTTAATTATCTTCCATGTCCATATTTTCACTTTCTATTAATGTTCTCCTAATTGGAATCCCAATTCTGTGGTTACCTTCTCTTTTTACATTCCCTGTTTTTAAGAGGATGTTTTATTATCCCTTTTTATGGTGTAGGTTTCCCATAAATAAATTTTCAAATATCCACCTTTTATTTTCAAAATGCAATTTCAAATTGTGAGTACGTAATTTCTTGAAATTCTTGATCGTATCCGGGTGGTGACTTATCGATTGCTGCTTCCACCAAACCTCTCTTAAGTCCACGATGTGTTCCATGTATCTCTCTTGAGGAACTACATACCTGATTCTTCACATATTCTAAACTCACTGTTCACACTACTAGAGTAAGATATTTCTTATGAGGAACAACTGGTAGAGATTCTAAATCAAATAGAGAAATTTCTATGAAACAAGACCACTCACCTAGTCAGTTTTTTCTGGTGAAACCTCTAACTTGAGGAAGCTATGTGGGAACTGAGGATGTGATGAGGCAGAGGTATCCAAATCTATCTGTATTTGAGTGATGAATTTTTTGGGGAAAATTCATTTTAAGGGGGTTATAATGTAACACCCTAATATTTTATGGCATGTATCTTTTTGAATAAATTTAATTTCTTTGATAGTTTACATTGCACAAAACTCTAAGCTTAAATGAACTCTAAAATATTATTATTTTAACATGACTGTTATAAACTAGATTTTAAATTAGTGGGTGTGAATAGTATTAACTATATTATGAAATATATATGAATTTCATGTTTAATAAAAATTTATTTATTCTTAGTAAATAAACACATAATTTTTAGAAAAGTCATTTTGTTCTTTAAATATATGTTTTCTTCAAAAAGTGATTTTTATTGCCTTCTATGAGAAAATAAATATAATTAATATTTTACACTTTTATAAAATTTATTTTATAAAATTAAAATAATTTTTGGATTCATCATTTCAAAATTATCTTAGGATTAATTTTTTATAATTTTATGAAAAGTTAAATTTTTCAGTATAGTAAAAAATAACGATTTTTATAAAACTCTCATTTTCTTTATATTTAAAAATAATTTTATGATTTTAAACTGATATCAAAGTAAATTAAGTAATTTTTAGTTATATATAATCTAATTAATTAAATTTAAAAAATATTTACACCTTATTTTTCTATAAGTGCAATTTTTGGGCTTAAAACACATTTTCCCAAAAAAAACTATTTTTCATTGCGTTTTGACGGTTGAATTTTAAATGTAATTTTGAAAATTATATGTTTTGAATTTTTAAAAATGGATTAAATATTTTTAATTAGGAGGTCCAAATTATTTTATAAGGTCATTTTCATTTTTAGGCATAAAAATTTTTCCATGGTAAAAAAAAGATTTAACGCAGTATACGTAAAATAATGCAGTGGGGTAAAGTTAAAAGGTAAAATCTTAAAATACCTAAAAACCAAAACATTAAATGGGTGGTTTATGTGTTTCTTGACCTTAACCAGAATTAAAAATATTAATTATCAACAAAATTATTTTTAGTTAATTCCACCCAAATGTGGTTGTCTTTAAATATAAAATAATCATTATTTAATCACTTAAAATCACTCCTCCTCAAGTATAAATACCACTCCTCACCACCCCATTTCTCCTCAAAATCCTTGAATATCTTAAAATATATTCCAAAACCTCTAATACCCACTCTCCTCATGGTCAAATTCTTCTTGTCTCACCGAATGACCAATTCCAAGTTCCTTAAGGGGTCCTTCAAGGAGGTGATATTCAAGAGGTAACTTTCTCAAACAACCTCTCTTAATTTCTTTTCTTCTTCTACATTATCTTCACCTCCATAACCCATAAAAGTATAATAAATCCAGTATAATTTATATACTGTAATGTTATATTTATAATGCAATATCTTATATTCATCTCTTTTATTATCTCCTCTTATTCAAAGAAACAAAACCATTGTCCAAATTATAGTGGTTAACCATCTCTGTGAATAATGATTTTGTTCTTTTTTACATTACCAACTTTAATTCTAGTAATAAAAGTATTATTCTGGTTAAATAAGATTATAATAGGTATATTATAACCTATTTAATGTTATATAACTAATATATATACATAATATTAAATAAAACGAAACTAGTTTGTGATGGTTGGAAAAACAGCCAAAATAAACTAAACATTTATCATTAACGCTTTATCAAATGAATAATACTCATACCAAAAATAAAAATGATATATAGGAACATTTAAAATTTTATAAGTTAATTAATACCATTTAATTTATCTTCTATAGTTTTATTTCCATTTTATATGAAAATCCATAATTATACATAAGTGAATCAGCCATGAAACCATGAAACGAACGCACCCAAAACAATGAAAATAATGAAATGTTATTAATGAAAGGATGGTATGATGTTATAAAATTATCATATAAGGTATTTTAAATATTAATATAGTTCTTTAATTAATTAATAACATTCTTTAAACCTTTATAAAGGAGGTTAAAGTATTCAAAACTAAAGGGAAGCGTGAGGTAAGGGTTTCTCATCTCACTTTTCTTTTATGATATATATGCCTTATTCACTGCTTATTTCTTGTGTGTGGTGTATATAATTACCTTTGATATATAATATCATGAATCTCATTATCTTAATTTTATTCAATTTTTCATTTTATAATTATTACTTTTATAGGGCATACGATTTGACTATTTACAAAGTCGAAAAAGATTTATTAACTCAATTTCCATTCATTGGGTAAAACTTCTACTTCATTGATTATGCCATGTTAAGATTATGTGTGGGATGAATTTTGATTATATTGGGTTTTATTTTCACTTTTTTTATGTGTTTTTAAATCTAATATACATAATCGAATCATTTGATTATTTTTTACTTCACTGATATGATATTTATAATGGACTTTCTTTTAAAAATTATATTTTAAAAGTTTTCCTTAAAACTCTATTTTTCTTCCATGTACGTGTTTTCTAAAAAAATTTATAGAAATGTTTTTACTATTATATTATTATTTTTTAAATTCATTTTTACTCATGTTTTACTTTTTAAAAAAAATTAAAGGATTCTTTTTTTCATTTTCAAAATGAGGTTTTTTGTGACTTTTCTGACAAAAATACAAAAAGGAATATTTTTTTAACTTATACAACATGAGATAAATTTCCCAATTTCATAGAATTAATTATTTAATATTTTCTTTACAATATTACAAGATTATTTTCAAATAAAATTTTTTATTTTATAATTTCATGGCTCTTTAAAAAGAAATGATTTGAAAATGGAAATTTTATTTTTTAAGAATTATTTCAAGTGATATTTCAAAATTATTTTCCATCTAAGATAAAATTATTTAATGTTAATTATGCTTTACTAGGAATATTATTCAAATATATTATCCTTATTTTTTATGGTTGGTTTATATTTATGATAGCATGATCTTTATGAAACATTTTTTTTATGAGATGTGTTCTGATGAAATGCTTATGAAACTCATTTATTTTCATGGGTTCAAATATGTTATTATGGAACATATATGTATTATTTTAATTATGTTATGGTTCTTAAATTATAACCAAGTATAGTGGTTATGTTATAACCAATAACGGGTGGGGCATATATCTCCCTCCAATGAATTGGGTAATGATTTATATCTCATGAGATAGACATGACTGAAATGGGAAGTGAACTCGTTTTTGTAAGACAGGACTAGAATGGGAAGTGAACTTGGTTTAGTAAGACGAGACTGGAATGGGGAGTGAACTCAGTTTAGTAAGGTACTTTTTCTGCTATGATGGTCTTGGGAGTGAACCTTGAATACTATGATAGTTTGGGGAGTGAACACATTCCACTATGAGGAAAGGGATATCATTGGGAATAGTGATGTGTCCTTCCCAAGAGGTTTAGTCTCCCATAGAGTGCCCTTATATGTTTTGGCAATGAGTCTTGACTACTAAGGGAATGATTTTCTGTTCTTATGTGTATTCCACAGTCCATGTCTTATGCCAATGTTATTATCTCATGGCTGATGTTCTTTTATGATTCATGACTTATAAAATTATATGATTTATTCCATAAATCAATATTGTTATCTTTGATATGGAGGGTATAATTTTCAAATGTTATGCTCATGTTCTTATTCCCTTAATCTTATGTTATGATTGATATCTCCCTTGTTTACCATTACTGGTCATATGAACTCAACATTTTCTTATGTTTATTTTCCCCGGGATATAAAGAAAGGTATTAAGTGTGATGTGTCAAAAATGGTTCTAATTATAAATGAATAAGCGGGAGATGATGTAGATGTTTTATGAAATAGTTTTTTATATTTCCAAATTTCTAAAGTCATTAAACCCATATGGTTCTGGAATGGTTTTTTATGTTATGTAATGAATATTCATCTATTTAGATGTAATATCTATGTATGAAAAGAATGGTTTGTTATAAAAATAATTTAATAATCATGTATGAAATAGGTGGGTTGATATAGGAGAACCCTCTCCCCATCACATGGGGGAGTACCAACTCTAAGTGTAATATGGGAGACTTATACCTTATTGAGGTCAAAGGAGAACCAACCCCATGCCCGGATATGGATGGATCACACATCAAACCCATAGGGGAGTACCTAAACTCCATATACTATATGTGGGACCCACTACCTATCGTAAGTATGGCGTTATGGGAGTACATTAACCCCATGCATGGAAGAATGTTCCCTGACACATGATGAAGTACCTAAACTCCATGTCTGCTCCCAACATCTCGCCTAAACCCTAATGTCATCTTTATGGGGCTAAGATCCTTGAACTACAAAATGAATCTCATAAATGGATTATGATGTTTAAAAATATCATACCATCTTGTTCTATATAGAAAAAATCTTAGATTTTACTATTTACTTATCTGATTCTAACACATGGGAAAGTAGATACAAAAAACACCATAGGAAACATAGTACATGACATGTACTTTTATATATATAGTATGTATTCCCTTTAAGAATGTACCACTGCCATCATTCTATGTGGGTTAAAACTATATGGCATGTAGGTATCATGGGATAACTATTTTTTTACTCTAACACACACCATGTCATGTGACCTAGCACTCACTGCATATGCTTTTAGACTACACACCATGTAATATTTAAGTCACCAACCAGTGACTATACACAACATGTACTTCAATGTTACATGCCATGTGATATTTTCCTACTAAAGAAACCCTAAATGTCACAAGGAAAATAATACATGGAATGTAGTTCTATCCTAAACACAATTTAGTTTGTAAATTTCTATAATATTTGGATTACAAGTTTATAGTCACCGTGACTGTAATTCTCATTGCCTCAATTTTGATTTATTCTTCCTCACCATGAATTATGTTTGATGGACACCATGGATTTCATACTCACTTCATTGGATACCCTTTATAATTTATCCAACCATCATCTCTCCATTCATAAATTTATAATTGATCTCATGACCAATACCTCACTGGAGCATCATCCAAGTCACCGTCAGGTCATTGTATAATGACCACTATCACACCACTAAGTCATCTTGAAAACATTTCCACCTCTCAATGTCCATGAAAATTTGAACCACCTCTCAGTCTCCCATTTTCCAACCAATTTTTAAATCCTCCTTAGAGTTGGTAAAAAATACAAAAAACCTTTAACAATTCATTGAGTTTTTTATTATTATTATTTTTTGAATCACGTACGTATTGACCAGTGTGTTGATTGTTTTTTATTATGCATTGTGATGTATATTTATATATTATTTATAAATATTATTTGATGCATCATGTAGAGTATTTTAATATCTGGGATTATAGGAAACCCTTTGGAATATCTATTTTATGTCTATAGGTTTTGGGTATGTCTATTATACAAATGATTCATGGAGGTATTTCAATAGATTTGATTATGACCCTTATGCTTTATATTAGAGAGAATAGTCTCATCATGAATATTCCAAGGCCCTATCTCAAGTCGATAGAATCTAGCATACAGGGAGGAACACTAAAATGAATACTATTCAGGTAGGCCAACTCATGGCATTATAGTGCTCAACTACTTGGATGAATGATATGTGATTCATTCATTCAAATTGATCAGTCTATTACAGTGCACATTGAAATGATTATTGTTTGGGTAGGTCGTTTTGGGGCATTACAATACTCAAATACTTAGATTAATGATATGTGATTTATTCAATCAAATTGAACAGTCTATTTCATAGAATCATGAATTTATGAGATGACTTATACTATATTTTCATGTTCTATAGCTAATGGTCACTCTATGTCTTAGAAAAATTGATTATATAAATATGAATATGTTTTATAGACATAAATCTTATGGTGGAGATATTAATATGGAGATATGAGTATGTTTGATTGAGATCACACCAAACCCCTTTATTGCTTGAGTGGAAATGACGTTTTTCTATAGGATAATCTTTACTTACCATTATGGATTGGGGAATTCATAATTGTTTTCAATGCTACAAATTACAATAGGATCACATAGTGGGATTTGTAATTGGAATATATATTCCCTAAAGTCCATACATATTTGATGTACATTTGGACTTATCATATTATGTGATATGTTCATGTCATATAGTATGATATGCATGAAAACCTAAGCATATTGTATGCCTTGTATTAAGGGATGTCGTAAGGCGTGATATACAATAGAATGACACTACCTATGATTAACAAGGAAACCAAACATTAAATGTTAACATATAGAAATATTCCACATATTTTTATCATTGATAAATGTTCTATAAGATGAAACATTGGGAAAGTTGATGCATCCATGCGATGAATGCATAAACAGCCGAATGACATTTACTGATGTGTTGTAACACATGAGTAAATGTATGGAACTCAATGAGCATACTAGATATATTATAAAAGTTCCACTACCATCGAGATGGGGGTATATGAATTCACTTAAGACTTGGTTGATTCTCCATGCTTCTCTCTTTCTTCTTCTCCCTTAGACTTTGTGAGATGATATCATATCATGGGAAATGTGGAGGTCATGACCATGTGATGGGTGATTCAACTTCAAACCATGGATACATCATGGAAGAAGGATTCATTATACAAATTATAAGGTGGATTCATCGAACACTTGTATAGATGAAGGAGCAGTGACCATAAACTAGTGAAAGGTACATGAATTATTTATTTTATAATTGTATGGTTTCAGTTTGAATGCACATTAGATCTTGGGATTGGATTTTATATAGTTTTCACTACCTAGATTAAGTGTTAATCAATACTATAAAACCCATTAGTGGTATTAGATTATCGTCATGCCTTTTGATTCATGAAATCATGTTTAAAATAAATTTTATGGATATATTTTTTACGTCATATGGCCTGTTGTAAAAATACGGCTGATATTTTGTTATGTGGGTTGATATATGATATTGGATATCATAAACAGCATTTGAGTTATGGAATATGATATGGGATATCATAGGTAATGACTCAATTAAACTCCTTCATATTTCAATGCATCATAATGTATGATATGGGATATCACATGGGGTGATAGCACTAATGAAGTGCCACAAAACAAAGTATTAAATCATTAATACCATATACATGACATCAAAATGATTATCAACATGGAGTTGATATTATGGTGTGATGACTATGAACTACCATATTAATCTTACATAGATACCACATCACGAGGGTTAATCCAACACAAGGCTAGATCATAAAGCTATAATGATGAGTTTATTCTTACATGGGTCAATGTAGAGTTACTCTTATATAGATGCTTATCATGATATTTGGTTTCCAAGCACTGGTTAATCCTATACTGGTCCCTAGGCATGTTTTTTAATATTACATAAGGACTTATATCATAGGATACAATTGGAAACTATGTAAGTAATTCCCACATAGGTTGTGTGTGTCGAGTTTTTCCTTATATAAGCCACAATCTAACTATCATAATGTACAATAGATAGTGTCTTCTCCACCTATCGCACATAGTATATCATGCCTAAAGATGTAGGTATATCATTAAAAATGATATAAAATGAATATTATATATTATATATTTTAGGTATGAATTGAAATCTATAATTTATAAAATATTTATAAATTATAGAAAAAGGGTATTTGGGGATATTTAATTAATTTATAAAATTTTTATAAATTAATTAATTTTAATATGTTTATAATTAATTATTAAATGTGTTTAAAACATTTAATAAATAAATTATTGGGATCCATAAAAGCACTGATTCAAAATCAAACCATCATAACTTCAACACATGGAACAAAGTTTGGAACTCCCGTAATTGGACAATCCCACAAAATGATGTTATTAAACTGAGAAGATGAATGTACCCCAGTAATCATGCTAAATTGATCATGTTCACACACTCATAACTTTCAGAACAAACACACAAATGAAAAATAAAGAACTAAAGTAGACAACAATAAGATATTTATGTGGTTCGTACTTTAGTCCTACATCCAT
This sequence comes from Viscum album, assembly GCA_963277665.1. Lineage (NCBI taxonomy): Eukaryota > Viridiplantae > Streptophyta > Magnoliopsida > Santalales > Viscaceae > Viscum > Viscum album. The sequence continues at coordinate 1,346,647,085 of OY728140.1, read as the reverse complement.
GGGAGAACATTGTTGCTTTCTTTTATACTAACGGAAGAAGAATAAGATTATAACCATAATAAACTAAGTCATTTGATGTTATATCTCATCATTCCAAGTACAAGTGGTCCCACCCCATTTATTTATAGTGGTTCATAATCAATCATTTGGTTCCACTGCCTTCTGAGCTTTTTGGAGAGCCCGCCATTGGACATGGTCACCTATGATTATTGGTAGAAAACACCGCCTCAACCACTGTCCTTTGATGAACAATGAAATTCATTCTCACAAAACCCTATGATTATTCATATGTAGACTTTTCAAACCACTAGGAACACCTTACATAACTCCATAAATGTGATTATTATGCAATTCAGAGCTTACATACTCTATCATCTGAACACTGCCACTTTTCCACTTGGTTCTAGAACATCACCTTATGGACCACCCTACCTCCACTAGAATTTAATTATTGAAAGCCTCCCTCATTCTTGATGATCAAGTTTTGGGCATTCACCTTCTGGGTGTAAATAATCAAAACATGAAAGGATTCTTCACATTTCCTAACAATATCCCACTTGAAGATTGCCTTCAAGGAATTAAGGTAGCCACTGACACTTAGGAAAATTTTGAACATCTTAACTTTCACAAAAATAGTCAGTGTATTTATCCCTCCTTCTGGTAACCCAAGAAAAAATTAGGCACATTATTTCCTTAGACTCTCTAGGACTGAGATTTTAGTGAACAGTCAGCTATATTTTGACTTTCATTAATCTTTTATAGCCCTAGTACTATTTCCTATAACATATTCTAAATGAAATGATACTCTAGTTCGATTTTCTTTTTCCATGACTGAAACACCATATTTTTTTTCTAAGTTGATTTCACTTTAACTATCACATAATAACGCACTATTTTACTGACTCCTTAGTTTCTCTAATAAGCACTTTAGCTAAATCAATTCTTTCCATGCTTCTTTGATGGCCACATACTTGCTTCTATTGAGGATGGTGCAACTATTGACTGCAATCTCGATATCCAACTTATGGTTATCCCTCCAAATGTAAACACAAATTTTGTGGTACTCTTTCATGTATCTATATCTTTTACAAAGCCTGTATCAACATATCCCTATAATGGATGATTCATTATAAAAAAATGTTGCATCTTATGGACCTTTGAGATATTGAAGAATCCACTTCACAACTTCTTAGTGTACCATTCCTAGATTCATCAAAAATTGGATAACAACTCCCATTGCATGTGTAATTCATGGACTTATATAAACCATGGAATACATCAAGATTTTGACCGCTGATGAAAATGGAACTTTTTCATGTACTTAACCTCATCTTCTATTTTTGGTGATTTTTATTTGGATAACTTGAAGTGTTACTCCAATGGGGTAGATACAGTTTTACATTCATACATTCCAAATCTTTCAATGGACTTCATAATGTATTACTTCTGAGATAAAACCAAATATATGGTCTTATTGCCCCTCTTAATCTATATCCCAAAAATCTTCTTAGCTTCCCTAAGATCTTTCATCTCAAACATTCCAAACAAATCAATATTCACCTCCTAAATTCATTTCATGTTCAAACCCTCCAGAAGTATGTTATCTACGTACAAGTGAAGGATGATGTAAACTCCCATCCTTGACCACTTTCTTATAGAAACAATGGTTTGAGTTTCTCTAGAAAAACCCATTATCAATCATAAAGGCATTGAACTTATAATTCCACTGTATTAGAACTTACTTCAAACCATAAAGAATCTGCTTTAACTTTCTCATCGATCCCTCATTCCATTTTTCCATGAAATCCTCTATCTACTTTATATATATTTCATCATAAAAATCTCCATAAAGGAACATCAAATTCACATACATCTATTTTATATGAAAATTTTCAAAAGAAACCATACTTAACAATGTCTGAATGATTTTATGCTTGACAGAAAAAGAATATTTCAGAGAAATCCTTCCCTTTCTTCTATTGAAACCCCTTCAAAACTAACCTATCCTTGCACTAATTTCTACCATATTCTTCTTCCTTCAACTGGAAAACTCGCTTTTTCAGTAATGATATCTTCCCTTGTGGCTATTATGTTAACTCCTAGGTTTCATTTTCATGTAACGAACCTGTTTCATCTTTCATATCTGACTCACACTTTCCAAAATCACTAAGACTTTCCACTTTTTTTGAGAGTTCAGAATCCCCTATATCTATAAATATAAAGTAGCGAAGATCATTTATGAACCTTTTAATTAGTCATATGATCTCTATAGACCTCCAAAACTTAACATATGGTTCTTCTCTTTCCATAATTGCAACTTCTATAATTTTTTCCCAAACTTCTAATGTCCTTGAGTATTCCAATACTTCTTCTATACTTTCTGTATCTTTTATATTTTCCATGATACTTGAGATTTCTATAATTTTAGAACTTCTGAAACTTTTGTTCAGAACAACTTGGATATGGGTAGTTGATTTTTTTTCTCAACTCAATCTTCCACCAAGTTTTGATCTTTCTACAAGATATTTTTGTCACGACCCACCCTCGGGTCCCGTGCCGTGACTACCCCAAACCCGCCTTCCATAGGCCAGGGGCTGGCGACTAGCACCAAGGCGTAATTCCCAGTAAAAAGGGAAGGCATTGCCTTTGAAAAGTAAACAAGCACCACAGAGTAAGCAAGCGGAAAGTAAACACTAAGTGAAAACAGAGTACAACTGAAAGTGCGGAAAAGTAAATGGGCCAGTATACAAACCCAAACTGAAAGTAAAGTACAACTCGAAAGGGAAAACAGCAACTGTAAAGTAAAAGCCGCTACTCCGAGCTGTCCACTGGAAATCCCACCTGAAGGGTGGGTACAGATAGCTCCACTGCTCCTCGGGTCCCGCCGTCCGCTCCGAACACGTCCCGCCCAGTGGTCCACCTCCAGGTACCGTCCTGCTCTGCAAGCCTCATCCAAGATCAACGCTGTCCGTCATCTGCAACCAACACAACGTAGTCCGGGCATAGCCCGTGCAGGGGTGAGTATAAGCTACTCAGTAGGGACCCCGAGACCCCTGAAGGTCTCCCAAAATCCACAAAGGATAAACCACAAAGGTGAGATACAAACACTAAGTAACAACCGATACTGCTTAGGTATATGCCCATACATATACCTAAGTCATCAATCCCAATACGCCCCAACCTCCGAGCCCAAGTACATCTCAGTCCACACAGGAAAGTAAACGTATTCCACACAGGAAAGCAAAACGAAATCCACACAGGATAGCACAACACAATCCACACAGGAAAACAACAGGATTCAGCTCACACAGGTATACTTCTTCGAAAGACGATAAAGATGATCACTGATCCATCTAAGTCATCGGACCCACGAAGGATCGATAGGTAACTAACCCCCGCAAAAGACCCACACAGGATCGGGCCCACATAGGACCTGTAGGCGCTGGTTCACACAGGACCGCTGAGCGCAAAGACCCACACAGGATCGGACCCACACAGGATCGGGCCCACACAGGACCTCTAGCACTGATCCACGTAGGATCGTTGAGTGTTGTAGTCATCGTCGTCGAATCCACTAAGGATCGTTGTACTGTCGTCGTCGCAGTCACAGTAGTAGTAGTAGTAGTAGCAGTAGTAGTCACAGTCACAGCCAGCACTAGGGTTCCCACACACAGCAAGCTCGTTCGGGAGGGTCCGCTCCAAGAGCCGAGAGGCTGATACATCAAATGATACTAAGTCCAGAGTTGATGTATCCAAAAGTTCTGTATCGTCAATAGGAACTCAACGCAACAGACGGCGCGTCGATCGGACGCCCGGTCTGAGTGTTATTGGCTTTTTCGTCCCAGGGGCCCGGTTGGTTTTTAAGTCAAAATCAACCCGACCATACTCCACATGCGTCCAAACCTCGGGCGGAGTATTCCAAAAGATCCGTCTCACTAATAGGAACACAACAAAGCTGACGGCACGTCAATCGGACGTCCGTAGCTCAAGATATGAGCGTTTCCGCTCCGAAGGCCCGGTTGGTTTCGTGAACGAACCAACCCGGCCGAACTCAAAGTATTACGAAACTTTGAGTGAGATATACCGAATCTACCGTCTCGATCCAAGGATCGCATCGCCACTGAGAGTTCGTCAATCGGAGGTTCGTGGCTCAAGTTATGGCCAAAAGACCGAAGTTGATTCGAAAACGGGGGGTCCGGGTCCGGGCCGACCCGGCCCAACCCCCCCCCCCCCCTGGGTCGGCCCGAACCGGGTTGACCCAACCCAGGTCGACCCGGCCCGGCCGGCGGCGTGGCCTGGGCGCCGTTCGGGTGCCACGCGCGGAGGGCAAAGCCCCCGCTTCCCTGCTGGCGGCGCGGCTGAAGCCGCGCCTTTGAGAAACCGGCCCCCCTCGTGGGGGCCTGCCTTTGAGAAAAACGGGGGGGCGCTGCCCCCCCTTGGTGTAACCGTGCCCCCCCCCCCTTTATGGGGGGCCGGTTTTGGCCAGCCGGGGGAATTAATTCCCCCGGTTCTTCTCCCTTCCGCCCGGCCCGACATGGCCGGCCGGTCCTTCCTCAACGGGACCGGAAAGGCTGGTCCCCTTTCCGGCTTCCGACACCGGCGGCCCGGCTAGCCGCCGGTCTTCCCGTTCCGCCGCGGCCCGGAACCGGCCGCGGCCTTCGTCATCCGGCGCGGTGCGACGGCATCGCGCCCCTCCGCCGCGGCCCCGCTCCGGCCGCGGCGCCTTCGGTTCCCTTCGACGCGGTGCGACGGCGTCGCGTTCTTGATAAACTTCTGCGGCGCAGCGCGATGGCGCCGCGCAACTATAGCCGTGCGATTCCCGCGTGGTGCGACGGCACCACGCCATCTCGTTCATCCACAAGAAAATAATAATAATCAAGAACAAAGGAGGGAAGGATTCGGCCGTGTTTGTGTGGTCCAACCCCCCTCTCGTTAGATGATAACCCTTAAATAAAAATCCACAAGATTATCATGCTAGAACCAAGAACGAGAGTAAATAAATAATCAACAACAAACCCCTACCTCGGTTTCAAGATCGATGGTCGTCAACGACCCGCGGAAGATGCGTCGCGGTGGTCGGCGTCACGGAAGAAGGACGTCGATGTCGTGAAGTGAGGATTCGAAGTTCTTTGACGAAGATCTCGTCGCGGAAAATCGTCGCAGAAGAGTTGACGTGGAAGGAGGCGTTGTCGGTGTCGCGGGTAAGGTGTCGCGGAAGACGATTCCCGAGAACGTGGCGTTCTTCGTCGATGCTCGAAGGTTCTTCGCGTTCTTCGTCAAAGCTTGAAGAAGAAGAAGAAGAAGAAGAAGGCTTCAAAATCTCTCAAGGAGGCTAGAGAATTCTAACCAAATAAAATAATCTAAGGGCTTATTTTATTTACTCAACCAAACCATTTGAAATTCAAAGGTTTGAATTAAGACAACTCAGCCCATTTAATAACCCAACTTTTCAAGTTAATTAAAGGAGAAGGTTAAGGGAGTTTTAAAAGAGAAGAAGAAGAGTTATGCTTCGGGTGGGCCCCACCACACTTAATCCTCCCAAGGGAGGTTAAGTGGATGTGGGTCCCACCACTAAATCCCTTTCGGAGAAGTTAACCAATAAGTTAAAATAAAAATTTGTATTCCACAATTTTTATTTAACTTATTCTAAACTCCCAAAAACTAACTCTCAGCCCGAAATAAACGCAACCTCGGAAAAGGTCTCCTTAAGCGAATATCGGTGCTGCGAGTTCATCGGTGTCCTTGGATTTCAATTCCGAGCACCGGATCAAAAGTTAGAAATTCTCGCTCGTTCGTTCATTGAACGTACCCGAGCCGAACTTCGGAAATTAATTTCGGGCACTCCGGGCCTCGGAATCAGGTGCTGTCAGAAACTGCGTTCTTGTAAAATTCCAAAGTAAATTAAGAAAAAATTTCCCTTGAATTTTACGGGTCTTTAAATTACTCCCACCTCAGGGATTTACGTCCCCGTAAAGATACATCAAAAACTAGGGAACACAAATGAGGGTACTGAGCACGCATCTGAGCCTCCCGCTCCCATGTGCTCTCCTGGAGGTTCCCGTGCTGCCATCTGATGCACACAAGAGGAATCGATCGCCCACGTAGGACCCGCTCCTGTCGATCCTCTATCTCCATTGGGACCTCCGTAAAAGTCGCCCCATCGTCAACGTCAAGCTCCACATGGTCAATGATGTGCGTTGGGTCGTGCACGTATCTCCTCAGCTGAGATACGTGGAAGACGTCGTGCACCCGGTGCAACTGAGGTGGTAGAGCCAGGCGATAAGCCACCTCACCAATCCTACTGAGGACCTGGAAGGGTCTGATGAAGCGCGGAGATAACTTACCGCCTCGGCCAAATCTCCGTATACCTCGTCGAGGTGAGACCCACAAGAAGACGTGGTCGCCATCCTTGAACTCTAGTGGCCTCCGCCTCCTGTCAGCGTTTGACTTATGCCGGCTCTGAGCTGTCCTCATCCGCTCCTGGATGACCTGGACCTTCTCTGTCGTGGCCTGGACCATCTTCGGTCCCACAAGTGCTGACTCCCCAGGGTCTGTCCAGCACAAAGAAGATCTACAAGGTCGGCCGTACAACGCCTCGTACGGTGTCATCCCCATGGTGGAGTGGTAGCTGTTGTTGTACGCAAACTCCACCAAGGGTAGGTGGTCCTCCCAGCTATGACCAAAGTCGGGGACACATGCGCGGAGCATGTCCTCGAGAGTCTAAATGGTCCTCTCCGTCTGACCATCCGTCTGAGGGTGAAAGGCTGTGCTCAGACGTAGCTGTGTCCCGAACACCTCCTGTAACCCCTTCCAAAGCCGGGAAGTAAAGCGAGCATCTCGATCGGAGACGATAGATGATGGCACGCCGTGGAGCCGCACAATCTCCTGAACGTAGAGACGTCCCAAGCTCTCCACTGAGCCCTGCTCTCTGATGGGTAAGAAGTGCGTCGACTTGGTGAGTCGGTCAACAATCACCCAAATAGAGTCATGACCTCTGGAAGTGCGTGGAAGTCTAGTCACGAAGTCCATAGATATCCCGTCCCACTTCCACTCCGGGACCTCCAAGGGCTGTACCAAGCCTGCTGGTACCTGATGCTCTGCCTTCACCTGCTGGCAGGTGAGGCATCGAGAAACGAACTCTGCTACAGCCTTCTTCATGCCCGGCCACTAGTGCTATCGTCTGAGATCCTGGTACATCTTCTCCACTCCAGGATGTACCGCCAAAGGAGAAGTGTGAAACTCTCTTAGCACCTCCTCTCGCAAAGCGACTGGTACCATGGTACATCCTCTGAAAAGGATGTTGTGCTCTGCTCCAAGGGAGAAACCATCAGGTGCCTGTCCCGAGGATATCTATGCACGTCGTGTCTCACAGTCAGCGTCCTCACACTGTTCCTCTCTGACCCGCTGCAGTAGTGGAGGGGTGAATGTGAGAGACTAGAGGAAGGCTGCTCCATCTCTATCCACGAAGGATATCTGAAAAGAGGCTAGCTGTTCTGTCGCCTCCTCAAGTAGCTGAATGTCCGTCCTCCTGCTGAGGGCATCGGCTACTACGTTCCCCTTCCCATGAGTATAGACTATATCAAAGTCATAGTCCTGGAGGAACTCGAGCCATCGCCGCTATCTCAGGTTCAGGTCCTTCTGTGAGAAGATATACCTGAGACTCTGATGATCAGAAAAGACTGTAAAGCGCTCACCCATCAAATAGTGCCGCCATGTCTTCAGAGCGAAGACCACCGCTGCCAACTCCAGGTCATGGGTAGCGTAGTTCTGCTCATGTGGCATCAACTGTCGTGATCCATAGGCGATCATTGCCTGCTCCTGCATCAGGATGCAACTGAGTCCAGTCCCTGATGCATCGCAGTAAACTACGTACCCTACTCCCTCCTTAGGCAACCTCAAGATAGGTGCGCTAGTCAATCTCTGTCTCAACTCCTGGAAGCTCTGCTGACATCTGTCTGACCACACGAAGGGTTTCCCCTTATTCGTCAAAGTTGTGAGAGGTTCCGCAACTCTAGAGAAGTCTGGCACGAATCTCCGATAGTATCCAGCTAGTCCCAAGAAATTCCGAACCTCAGTCACGCTCCTGGGTGGCTCCCATGCTAACACAGCCTCGATCTTCGCAGGATCCACTTCAACTCCCGCCTTAGAGATAACGTGTCCCAAGAAGTGGACCTCATGTATCCAGAACTGGCACTTCGAGAGCTTACCATAAAGCTGGTGCTCTCGGAGTGTGTCTAGTACAACTCGCAAGTGATAGGCGTGCTCCTCCTCAGTCGTAGAGTAAATCAGAATGTCGTCAATGAAGACCACGACAAATTGATCAAGGTATGGCTGAAAGACCCTGTTCATGAGGGCCATGAACACTGCTGGAGCATTGGTTACGCCGAAAGGCATAACCAAGAACTCATAGTGTCCATACCGACATCTGAAGGTCGTCTTCTGCACGTCCTCGTCTCTGACTCTGAGCTGATGATAGCCTGACTTGAGGTTTATCTTCGAGAACCACCGTGCTCCCTTGAGCTGATAAAAGAGGTCATCAATCCTCGGTAGCAGATACTTTTTCCTCACTGTCACCTGGTTCAGGCGACGATAGTCAACACAAAGTCGCAAGCTCCCGTCCGCCTTCTTGGCGAACAATATCGGGGAAGCCCAGGGTGAAACACTGGGTCGGATGAACCCCTTGCCCTGCAAGTCCTCCAACTGTACCCGTAGCTCTCGAAGCTCGGCGGGGGACATCTGATATGCTGGAGTGGATATCGGGGTTGTCCCGGGGTACAAGTCAATATAAAAGTCTACCTCTCTGCGAGGAGGTAGCCCTGGAACGTCGTCGGGAAAAACGTCCGCAAACTGATCCACCACTTCAGGAAAACCAGGACTCTGCACGTCAACTGCTCCAAGGATGAGGCTAGCCAACTGATGAGTTATGGGTTGTCCTCTCCTCCGTAGAAGTCCATCCTGTGCTGCAAAGGCTCCCTTCTCGCCGGTGAAGGTGAACCTGCTCCCGTCGGTGCGTACACATCGCACCTTGCGCCTAAAACAGTCAATCTGTGCATGGACCGTAGATAGCCAATCCATGCCCAAGATGACGTTGTAAGGCATCGACGCTGCTACAAGAAGATCTCAGCCGAAGCTCTCACCTCCTAGAGTAAGCTCACACTGCCGGCACCAGTGCGTAATTGTCGAGTCTGCTCCCGTAGGAGTCTCTAGCCGTAAGGATCGAGCCAACGGATCTGTCGGAATCTCCGAGCTCCGAACAAGGGTAACGGCTATGAAAGAGTGACTCGCTCCTGTGTCTATAAGTACTGCAGCAAGGTTGGAATAGACACAGATAGTACCTCAAATCATCTCGGGTGCGCCGTGGTCGTAGGCCTCTGCTGCCTGGAGTTGTGCCTGTCTCTGCCCGCCTGCTCCCTATGGTCGGGGTGGACCTCATGGTGGTGGTGGTGGCAGAGCCTCAAAGCGTCGGCCACCACCTGCTGCTCGGCTAGCTTCTCTGCCTCGTCCGCCTCCTCCCTGCGGACCGCCACGGTCGACCCTCTGCCTCTGCCTCGGTGGTCCCTCAACCGTCTGCTGCTCCTCGGCACGGCGGGTCAGGAAGTCACGAGCCATGTGGCCCTGCCCACCGCATGAGTAGCACTGTCTGCCTCTCGAAAGACTGGCTCCTCGCTGTGTGCCCCGCACTGCTGAGCCAGTGTCCTGAGGTCATCTGCCTGAAGGTCTGGTCTGCCTGAACCCCTGAGTCATCTGTCGACTGCCTGCTGCAGATGACTCTGCCACGTGCCGCCCTGCGGTGGGTCTCGGTGCTGGTGTAGACTCAGCAAAGAAGCTCTCGATCAAAAGGGCCCGCTCCAGTACTCCTGTCTGAGTCGGTATGCTGAGGGAGATTAGCGATGCCCTGATCTCGTGTCTCAATCCCTGCTCGAAGGTCCGGGCCCGGAAGAATGGGTCTCGTACCATGTCGGTCGAGTAGCGCGAGAGATCAGTAAATCTCACCGAGTACTGAGCGACCATCATGCTGCCCTGCCGCAGATGAAGAAGCTCCTGGATACGCACCGCACGAAGGGTGGCTGGGACGAACTCCGAGCGGAAGAGGCTCTCAAAGTCCGTCCAAAGTAGAGATGCCTCATAGTGCACCTGGAGCATCAAGATCCACCATCGGCCCGCTTCTGCGTGCAGTAGACTCGCAGCGAGGATCACCATGAGGTCTGCACGTGTCCTCACTAGCCTAAAAACTCGTACCACTGCCTCCAGCCAGTCCTCTGCTGCCTGGGGGTCCGTCTCCCCACGAAACCTGGGTGGTCGCTGGCGCTGAAACTCATGCAGTGCGCTGAGGCGATGTGCATCGTCAGCGTCTGGTACTGGAAGTATCGGTGGCTCGACGGGTAGAGCTACCGCTGGTGCCACTGCTGACAGAGGGCCCTGCACCGAGGCCTCGTCGCTCGGTGGGCTGTCGTCACACTCGACTCTCGGAACCCTAGCTGGTTGTCGTCGTGGGGCCATCCTGAAAAGGAAACAGGTGCGCCACGGTCAGAACAGTATACCTGGTGAGCTGATTTAAAGTAATCACAAAGAAAACTTTGAAACACACACGCAATCAATGTTTTTGTGCATTAAGTCGGAAATCAGAAGTCAGGGTCCTGGTGTACGGATACGTCGGCCGCCGCACCAACACTGGACTCCCTAGACTAATAACCACACTCAATATGCTAAACATTATTGCTTCACATAGAAAAGATCAGAGTTCGCGGTAGAACCGAACTCCTCTGATACCAATTTGCCACGACCCGCCCTCGGGTCCCGTGCCGTGACTACCCCAAGCCCGCCTTCCATAGGCCAGGGGCTGGCGACTAGCACCAAGGCGTAATTCCCGGTAAAAAGGGAAGGCATTGCCTTTGAAAAGTAAACAAGCACCACAGAGTAAGCAAGCGAAAAGTAAACACTAAGTGAAAACAGAGTACAATTGAAAGTGCGGAAAAGTAAATGGGCCAGTATACAAACCCAAACTGAAAGTAAAGTATAACTCGAAAGGGAAAATAGCAACTGTAAAGTAAAAGCCGCTACTCCGAGCTGTCCACTGGAAATCTCACCTGAAGGGTGGGTACAGATAGCTCCACTGCTCCTCGGGTCCCGTCGTCCGCTCCGAACACATCCCGCCCAGTGGTCCACCTCCAGGTACCGTCCTGCTCTGCAAGCCTCAGCCAAGATCAACGATTTCCATCGTCTGCAACCAACACAACGTAGTGCGGGCATAGCCCGTGCAGGGGTGAGTATAAGCTACTCAGTAGGGACCCCGAGACCCCTGAAGGTCTCCCAAAATCCACAAAGGATAAACCACAAAGGTGAGATACAAACACGAAGTAACAACCGATACTGCTTAGGTATATGCCCATACATATACCTAAGTCATCAATCCCAATACACTCCAACCTCCGAGCCCAAGTACATCTCAATCCACACAGAAAAGTAAACGTATTCCACACAGGAAAGCAAAACGAAATCCACACAGGATAGCACAACACAATCCACACAGGAAAACAACAGGATTCAGCTCACACAGGTATACTTCTTCGAAAGACGATAAAGATGATCTCTGGTCCATCTAAGTCATTGGACCCACGAAGGATCAATAGGTAACTAACCCCCGCAAAAGACCCACACAGGATCGGGTCCACATAGGACCTGTAGGCGCTGGTTCACACAGGACCGCTGAGCGCAAAGACCCACACAGGATCGGACCCACACAGGATCGGGCCCACACATGACCTGTAGCACTGATCCACGTAGGATCGCTGAGTGCTGTAGTCGTCGTCGTCGAATCCACTAAGGATCATTGTACTGTCGTCGTCGCAGTCATAGTAGTAGTAGTAGTAGCAGTAGCAGTCACAGTCGCAGCCAGCACTAGGGTTCTCGCACACAGCAAGCTCGTTCGGGAGGGTCCGCTCCACGAGCCGAGAGGCTGATACATCAACTGTCACTAAGTCCAGAGTTGATGTATCCAAAAGTTCCGTATCGTCAACAGGAACTCAACGCAACAGACGGCGCGTCGATCGGACGCCCGGTCTGAGAGTTATTGGTTTTTTCGTCCCAGGGGCCCGGTTGGTTTTTAAGGCAAAACCAATCCGACCGTACTCCACCTGCGTCAAAACCTCGGGCGGAGTATGCCAAAAGATCCATCTCACTAAGAGGAACACAACAAAGCTGACGGCACGTCAATCGGACGTCCGTAGCTCAAGATATGAGCGTTTCCGCTCCGAAGGCCCGGTTGGTTTCGTGAACGAACCAACCCGGCCGAACTCAAAGTATTCCAAAAATTTGAGTGCGATATACCGAATCGACCGTCTCGATCCAAGGATCGCATCGCCGCTGACGGTTCGTCAATCGGAGGTCCGTGACTCAAGTTATGGCTAAAAGACCGAAGTCGATTCGAAAACGGGGGGTCCGGGTCCGGGCCGACCCGGCCCGACCCCCCCCCCCCCCCTGGGTCGGCCCGAACCGGGTCCGACCTAGCCCGGCCGGTGGCGCGGCCCGACCGGCGGCGGTGCGGCCTGGGCGCCGCTCGGGTGCCACGCGCGGGGGGCAATGCCCTCGCTTCCCTGCTGGCGGCGCGGCTGAAGCCGCGCCTTTGAGAAACCGGCCCCCCTCGTGGGGGCCTGCCTTTGAGAAAAATGGGGGGGCGCTGCCCCCCCTTGGTGTAACCGCGGCCCCCCCTTTATGGGGGGCCGGTTTTGGCCAGCCGGGGGAATTAATTCCCCCGGTTCGTCTCCCTTCCGGCCGGCCCGACATGGCCGGCCGGTCCTTCCTCAACGGGACCGGCAAGGCCGGTCCCCTTTCCGGCTTCCGACACCGGAGGCCCGGCTAGCCGCCGGTCTTCCCGTTCCGCCGCGGCCCGGAACCGGCCGCGGCCTTCGTCATCCGGCGCGGTGCGACGGCATCGCGCCCCTCCGCCGTGGCCCCGCTCCGACTGCGGCGCCTTCAGTTCCCTTCGACGCGGCGCGACGGCGTCGCGTTCTTGATAAACTTCTGCGGCGCAGCGCGACGGCGCCGCGCAACTATAGCCGTGCGATTCCCGCGTCGTGCGATGGCACCACGCCATCTCGTTCATCCACAAGAAAATAATAATAATCAAGAACAAAGGAGGTGGGGATTCGGCCGTGTTTGTGCGGTCCGACCCCCCTCTCGTTAGATGATAACCCTTAAATAAAAATCCACAATATTATCATGCTAGAACCAAGAACGAGAGTAAATAAATAATCAACAACAAACCCCTACCTCGGTTTCAAGATTGATGATCGTCAACGACCCGCGGAAGACGCGTCGCGGTGGTCGGCGTCACGGAAGAAGGACGTTGATGTCGTGAAGCGAGGATTCGAAGTTCTTTGACGATGATCTCATCGCGGAAAATCGTCGCGGAAGAGTTGACGCAGAAGGAGGCGTTGTCGGTGTCGCGGGTAAGGCGTCGCGGAAGACGATTCCCGAGAATGTGGCGTTCTTCGTCGATGCTCGAAGGTTCTTCGCGTTCTTCGTCAAAGCTTGAAGAAGAAGAAGAAGAAGGAGGCTTCAAAATCTCTCAATGAGGCTAGAGAATTCTAACCAAATAAAATAAGCTAAGGGCTTATTTTATTTACTCAACCAAACCATTTGAAATTCAAAGGTTTGAATTAAGACAACTCAACCCATTTAATAACCCAACTTGTCAAGTTAATTAAAGGAGAAGGTTAAGGGAGTTTTAAAAGAGAAGAAGAAGAGTTATGCTTCGGGTGGGCCCCACCACACTTAATCCTCCCAAGGGAGGTTAAGTGGATGTGGGTCCCACCACTAACTCCCTTTGGGAGAAGTTAACCAATAAGTTAAAATAAAAATTTGTATTCCACAATTTTTATTTAACTTATTCTAAACTCCCAAAAACTAACTCTCAACCCGAAATAAACGCAACCTCGGAAAAGGTCTCCTTAAGCGAATATCGGCGCTGCGAGTTCATCGGTGTCCTCGGATTTCAATTCCGAGCACCGGATCAAAAGTTAGAAATTCCCGCTCGTTCGTTCACTGAACGTACCCGAGCCGAACTTCGGAAATTAATTCTGGGCACTCCGGGCCTCGGAATCAAGTGCCGTTAGAAACCGCGTTCTTGTAAAATTCCAAAGTAAATTAAGAAAAAATTTCCCTTGAATTTTACGGGTCTTTACAATTTTCATTGAAGAGAAAATTTTGGATTCTAATGATCGTTTTATTATCATTGTCCCAAAGCTGAAACCCAAAATTTTCATCACCATACCCAAAAAATAAACATTCTTGGGGATTTGATTCAAGTTTTACCATATCCTTTCCATCAACATGGACATAGGTGAGACATAAAAAAACTTTAAACATTTGATTCATCCATTATATTCTAGTTTTCTAGGAATATTCTTCTCAAACCTGATTTCCTTTCCATAATAAAACCTCTAAAACTACATTTTATCGTATTCTCCACTATTATTGGAAATTGATCACTTAATATTATTTTTCAGTATCTTTCTCCACCATGTCCCTCCATCAAAAAAACACTCCATAGACCTTGTATTTGTTTTTAAGGAAGTAAACTCATACTTTCCTTATTGAATCATCGATGAATATAAAAAAAGTGAAATGATTCACTATGAGAATATACTGGAACAAATTTTTTTATACATGAGATCTAACTTCTGAGACTTGGGTGACCTTTCATTTTTGATAAAGGAAACCTTTCTCTACTTTCTAAATATACAACTCTCACAAGTTTCAAAGCCCATGTGGTCAAGATTTAGTATACCCTTAACTACCAAGATGCACATATACTTCTCACTCATGTTCCCAAGATAGAAATTACACAACTTTATACCTCTATAAGTTTTCATTCTAATAATTTTTATTCCATATAATATTCCTATCAGATACAACATACCATCTTTAACACCTCTGGCCAAAACCATAGAACCTCAAGTAATCTTTCACACTCTATCTAGGAAAATTGTTCTGAAATATGCTTCATCCATCTGACCAAAAGAAATAAGATTCTTATGTAACCTTGGTATATAAAAAACACCCAATAACTCTAGGAATATTATGTTTGACATTCATAATTTAATGTTACGTTTCACTAAGATCACGAGAGCTTCATCATCAGCTAGATGGGCCCGGTCAAACCTTTCAGACACATAATTTACCATGCCTCTCAACTATAAAACGGAATGAAACCCCAAAATCAATGATCCATGATTCCAATAGAATAATAACTCTTAGAAGCAAGTTAATATTACCCTCATATTTGATTTTTTTGGAACTTGAACTTCTGGATGATCCCATTCTGAAATTCACCTTACGATTCCTGCAATACTTTTTTGGATACCTATTCTTCCTGCAATTCCAACATACATGTCTGAGCCCCATCAATTTACCTCAAATCATCTCCCTTAATTTATATTCTATTTTCCTCCAAGATTTCCATTTAATGGAATTACCTCTTCATTTTCTATTTATTGATGTTCCATAAAGTTCTTGGACTTACCTCTACCTAATCTCTTCATTTAAAATAAGATCGTGAATGTCTTTAAACACTAGGTTTATCTTTCCACAATAATTTCTTACTACAATAACTATTATATGCTATGATTCCAAAAGTGATTAAAGTTACAACAAAGTCTGCACATCATACATGAATTACACTTTAACTTATTCAAGCTAACTCATAAATGTGTTGATGTTATTGAAATGATCATTCGATGATCTTCCTTTTAATATTTTCATATCGAATAACCTTTTCATCGTGAAACCTTTTTCATTACTATTGGATTATTATACATATACATTAAGGTCTTCATCAACTCCACTATGGTTTTAACCTCTTGTATTTTATAGGAATTTTACTTTTCCAATGATATTTGTATCACTCCAAGTGCCTTCCTATCAAGTTTTTTCCATTCCTCTTTATCCATTTTTTCAGTTTTAATCTATTCAAAGGAACCTAAAGGTATTTATAAAATTAATAATCCTCCATTTTCATACTCTAGAAACTAAATTTCATCTCATTGAACTTATCTATCTAGACCTTTCCTTCTTATGATGCCATACCTTTTGAAACAATTGACTCCCACTGAAATGAAAAAAATATAGAGATAAGAACATTACTAGAAGATTTTGATGCTAAGAGAACTAATACTTGATGAATAATAAGCTTTGATAACAATTATTGGGATCCACAAAACCATATATCCAGAAGAAAACCACTAAAACTTCAACACATAGAATAAAGTATGGAACTCCTATAATCAGACAATCCCTAGAAAATATGTTCTAGAGCTGAGAAGACAAATATACCCCATCCACTACATTGAATAGTTCTCTCTCACACACTCAAAACTCATGAAACAAACACAAAAACAAAAACAAAGAAATGAGGAGATGAAACAAGAGATTTATGTAGTTTATACTTTATTCATATATCTATGAGAGAATATATTGTTTTCTTTTATACTAATGGAAGAATAAAAATATTACAATCACATTCAACTAACTCAGTCGATATTAGATCTCACTATTCCAAGTACAAGTGGTCCCACCCCATATATTTATATTGGGTCCCATCTGACCAATTAGTCCCCCTACCTTTCAATATTTTTAGAGAGCCCGACATTAAACACGATCACCTTTGGTTGCCTATAAACAACACTGCCTCAACCGCTATCTTATGGTGAACAGTGAAAATCATTCTCACACAGACCTCTGATTATTCATATATATCCTTTAAAAACTATCATGGACACCATACATAACTCCATCATAGTGGTTCTTATATGGGATAGAGCTTATTCACTCCATCATCTGAACATGGCCACTTGCCCATCTGATTTTGGAACACCTTCTAGATCATCCTGCCTCTGTTTGACTTTTGTTGGCACAAACCTCTCTCAAGATCAAGACCCAATTTCCAAAAATTATCTTTTTGGATGAAAATAATCAGATCATTAAATAATTATTCACATTTAATAACATAAATATCCTATAAAATTAAAAACTAATATAAAAATTCATTTATAATTACATGATGTAACTTATAATATAGATATATATGGTTTATATGGAAATTATAAGTGTAATATATGAATTATTTATAAATTAAAAAATTAGGACAAAATATAAAAAATATTTTCTATTTATAGTTATGAATTGTTCATAATTAATTAATTTAAATTGTTCAAATTCAAGGCTTTATTTAAGAAATTATTTAAATCACTTTAAAGGGAATTTTAATGATTGATATTATAATGGTTTAGATAATGAAAAATATGTGATATTTAGATTATCTAAATAGTTTATATAATAGATTTGGAATATAAAATATTTATATTTTATTTAATATCATATATTTAAAGTAAATTTCATATAATAAATAATTTGAAAGAGATGTATTGGAAAATAAATATAAAATTTTATGTTTATTTAATTATAGAATGTTCATAATGCATGGTTAAATTATAGTGTTTATAATTTTATTATTTATTAATTGTTCATAAATTTTTTATCTCATGTTTAAATTTATGAATTGTTTGTTTATTTAATTTATTCCCTATTTTATTCATAATTATAATTTTTATATTATGAGTATATGTATGCTTTAGTTTAAAGTGTTAAATAAATTCTATAAATTAGCATATATGCATATAAAGAGTTACATGCTAGGTATGTCACAAGATTTAGTTTTCTTCTACCATGACTTTGGATTGCACTGGGTGATGAGCTTGAATTTAAACGTTAATTATATTTTATTTAGGTTCATGAAAAAGTAGGGTGTCCTTGGATTATCTTGTATAAGGTAAGCAATTAATGAGGTGACTCTAAGAATTAGGTGCCTCATTATTGGTGCTTACTTTGGGTTATAATTAGCTAGGAAACCCTAAGAGTTAGGATACCATAGGAATGGTGTTGAGTTTATCCATATAATGTACTAGATAAAGAGTGTTCCACTCAACTATCCAAGATTTATATATGATATAATTAGCATAAAGGCCTCCTTAAATAGCTAAGCGATGAAGTTCACATCAAATTAAAGTCATTTTTTAGTGAAATGTGGATCTTGGATCACTAATGGATATAGTGGATTTTAAAAATGGATCTTAGTTTTAGTGGGATCATAATTAATAATGTACTCAACACTAAACAGTAAGGGTGCTCTAGTATTCACTGAAATCTTCTTAATCTTCCTCATAGTGTGGCCTTCCTCTTTGCAACACGTAATATGTAACTCCAAGGCCATTGAAAAATCACCTAACAACCTTCACAATGTGACTATATATATCTCTATATGACCAACTCTTTCCAGTAGCACAACTCATTCCAATAGCACTGGAAAAAATCACCTATCTAACTTTATGGCGTGGTATTTCTTCCATGGTGTGAGAACAAAATGTCTTTATACCGCAATGAATAGTTTCATAGCTTGATCTATTTATTTCCTACTATAACCAAAATCTTCTCCAAATTCTTCAAGCTTCATTGCAATATTTCTAAACAATCTTTTAATTGACAAAAAAATCCAACCATTGCAACCTGGTGGTTGTAATATTCTCCCCCTTTGGATTTTATTTTCAAAACTCCTTTTCTTATATAAACGCTACTTATATTCTTTCACTTTTTCCCCCTTTGAGTAATTTCCATTTATCTAGGGAATAATCCCCCTAAATTATGAATCCATTCTCTTTTTTTAGTTATTATCTCCCTAAAATTTATACTTTTGGTATTCTTTTTCTAGGAATCTTCCCCTCTGACAATAAAATTTAAAGGGTCCTACTCTCATGATCTGAATAGTAAAAATATTCATTATTTCATAAAAATAAAAGATCAGTCAAAAAATTATCTAAGAATACATGATTCAAATATCCCTATATGAAACAAAATAAAATTTCAACTACTTCTATGTTGTTATTAATAAACCACCTAATTTATCCTACAAACTTCTTCCAAGTCTTCATGGATAGTGTCTCCCCCTATCTTGGTGCTTATAATAAAAGTAATTTCCTACATACACAAACAATAATCATATATAGAATTATGTTCAATGGGGGTAGGGGAACTCAAACCTCCTTAGTTTGTGGAGAGTGGTTGAACTCCAAGGTTCAACCTATGCCTCTCAAACACATGAGCTACCAATGGTTTGGTGAAGATATCTGCCACCTGATTCTGAGTTCTAACAAAATGTAGTTCCATAATGTTATTCTCTACCTTTTTTATGAAATGATATAAGATCTCAATATTCTGTGTGTGAGAGTTTTTCACTAGATTTTTAGTCAATTCAATATCACTTTTATTATTACAATGAATCATCATAGGTTGTTGCAACACTTCGCTGATGTCACCCAACTATTACTTCCTCCATGTGAGATGTGTACAAGCTTTAGTAAATAATATATACTCTGCATCTGTTATGATAAATGAAACACAATCTTATTTATTACTTAACCATCCAACACAATTTCTTCTAATTTAGAATGCTCCACCACTTGTGGATTTTCAATCCATGATGTCACTAACCCAATCTATATATGAATGTTCTGAAAATTCCAAAAATGTTTCATCCTTAAACACCAAAACATAATTTTGTGCTCCCTATATATACCTAATAATTCTCATCACTTCTTAGAGGTTCTATTTTTTGGGACTAATAGATACTCTACCTCTGTTATGCTCAATAAAACATAATCTCATTTCTTACTTAACCATCCAAAACAATTTCATACAATGTAGAATGATCCACCGCTTGTGTATTTTCAATCCATGATGTCACTAGACCTATCTATATCTGAATAAGCTAGAAGTTCAAAATTTATTTCATCCTTAAGCACCAAAATATAATTTTATGTTTCATATATATACCTCATAATTCTCATCACTTCTTGGAGGCTCTCTTTCTGACATGGTCACAATAAGATAGAGTATACTCCTAATGATTCTTCTATAGAAAGTTGAATCTACCTCGTTGTATTCCTCATGCTAACTAAGTATTATTCCAAATGATATTAGAGTTGAAATATGATTTCACTCTTTCATTTTTAATTTCTTTAATTCTTACTTTGCATACTTCACTTATGAGATGTATAAACTGCCTTCCTTTTGATGTATTTTTATCCCTATAAAGTAATTCAACTATCAAATCAATGACATATCAAATTTTGAAATCATTAATTGAGCAAAAATATCAACTTATTTTTGTTTTTTACCTCCAAATATGATTTAATATTCATATATCATAACCATAAATTGATCCACTTAATAAATTTTTACATATATATTGTGACTGACCCCTCCTCTCTTGAACTCCATCTTTACTTAGAAAAGTATCCAACTATAGCATAGGGTTCTTGCTTTATTCCATACAAATCCTTTCTTAGCCTACACACTTTTGAATCATCATTTCCAATAACAAATCCAATTGGTTTCTCAATATAAACCTCTTCATTCAAGACTCCATTTAAAAATACTATCTTCACATCCATTTGAAATACTCTAAAGTATCTTTGGATAACTAATTATAAGAAGAGTCTAATAAAATCCATTATTTCCATTAGTGAAAATGTATTTTCAATATCAATGCCTTTAACCTGATCATATCCCTTATATACCATCCTTTCCTCATTCTAGATAACTTTTCCATTTTCATTCATCTTGTTCTTAAATACCCACTTAGTACCAATCACATTATGATTATTTGTTCTATCCACTAGCTCCCAAGTCTGATTTTTATCAATCAGATCTAATTCTTCATTCATGGATTTCACTCATGATTCCTCCTTTGCAGCTTCTTCAAATGAAGTGGTTTCAATATCAGATAATAACACAATATTTTCTATTCTCCTCATTCTTTTGGTTAGTGTTGGAAAAAATGTATCTCCAATTATATTGCTCGAATTAACTTGATTTTTTTTTATTTTTAACTGCATTATAGGTTTACTTTCTTATTATCCTTGTTCTTTAACTAATTTATCTTCGGAACCGTTGTCAAATCTGAGAATTTTAAAAATTCTTACTGATTTATTTTATACTCTTCTTCAAAAACTTTTTATGCAATCGGGAATTTCACTGTCTGGTCACATAAACATGGCACATTTCATTACACTATAATCATCAATAAATAAGATGAATTACTTCTCACCATATGTGCCAACCTGGTTAATTGGGCCACAAATATCAAAGTAGACCAAATTCAGTGAACCTAAATTTCCTTTCCTCTTTAGTGGATAAGAATTTATTACTATCATAAAATATATCTATATTTCTCTTTGACAAGGGAACATCAATAATATCCTTCAAAATTGATAAATTTTCCATGCTCTACTAATGAATTTGGAAAATTATTTGGTTCCATAAACTATTTTCTTCTTTCATTGCTGGAAAACATGAATTCACTTTGCTATCTACCTGATAAATATTTTTGTTTTTCCTTTACCAATTTATAAGAGAATCTTAGGCTTTTCCTTTGATGCACACTCAACAAATTATGACTTACAAACTCAATCCACGAATTTGATGCACACTCAACAAATTATGACATATTCTACCCCTCTAATAATAATATTATTGACTTTGGCTCACTGCCTCATGGTTTTGTTTCCCTTGGAGCTCACTACCCATCACTTTAAAAGGACCATGATACAGGAGAGTTTCCTTATTATTTATATTTTACACATGAAATTCTCCCTCACCCCATGTGGGACTCAAGGTGTTAGTGTCACATCATAACCTCACTGGTCATGCCAAAACATCTGAAAACCAAATTCTCCCTCACCCCATGTGGGACTCAAGGTGTTAGTGTCACATCGTAACCTCACTGGTCATGCCAAAACATCTGAAAACCAAACAGTAGGATGGTTAGTCCCATGTCACAAATCTCGGGGAGCATTGGACAACCCCAGATCTAACAATCTACCCCTAGGTGTTACATGAGTCATTTGAAGTTTCCCCATATGCTTTGATACTAGTTAATGAGATCTTTTCACCCCTCCAATTACAATATTATCTAATTTGGATCATTGCATTGTAGTTTTGTTTCCCTTAGGGATCACCACACATCACTGGAAAAAGCCTTGTGATGGGGGAGAGTTCCCTTATAATTATATTCTACACATAAAATTCCCCCTCACCCCATGTGGGACTCAAGGTGTTAACATCATGACATGACCTCACTAGTCATGTCGTGACACGTGGAAACCATACAATGAGTCAATTGGTCTCATGTCATGAACCTCAGGGAGCGCTGGAAAACCCTAGATCCAACAATCTCCCCCTAGATGTTACTCGATTGGTTTAAATATGCCCCCTATGCTCTAATACTAGCTAACAGGATCTTTCCATCCCTCTAATCATGATATTTCTCACTTTATCTCATTGCCTCCTAGTTTTGTTTCCCCTGAGGCTCACTACCCATCACTAGAAAATGCTTTGTGATTGGGGATAATTCCCTTATGATTTATATTCTACACATGAAACTCCCCCTCAACCCATGTATAAATTTAGGTTTAGCATCGTAGTGTGACCTCACTGGCCATGTTGTGACACCCTAAAACTATACAGTAAGGTGGTTAGTCCCATGTCATGAACCTTAAGGAGCATTGGATAAATCTGGATCCAACATATATGTATAGTAATCTCATTTCACTTATATTATCAGAGAAGTTGTTTGTTAACAAAGTTTTTTTATAGATAATATGATAATATGTTACAATATGCATGGTTTATAATTCTTCAGATTCTATAACATGATTGATAATGGGATAAAGAAGATAAAGGAGTTTATATAGATGTTTGTTAAAATATCAGAGATATGGTCTCACCACCATTCGTGGAATATTTTAAAGAATAAAATCTTTTTTCATAATAATTATCCAATCACAAGGAATACCATATATGATATGGATACAATGGTTTTTTTGTTAAATATTCCCACTAAATAAAATGAATTTTATTTCATAAACACAAAAGAGTTTGTGTATCTTAGTAAGGCATTTTGAAGAGGATATGTTATCTAAGATGCTAATGGGAGTATGGTTGGACTTAGGGAAGTTCAAAATTAACAAATAAAATATTATTTCAGTAAAAATACAAATTGAATATTACTTTCAAGGAAAAAATTTTATGGGATTGGTTCCAAGGATGATAATGATGATAAACTTAGAAAAAATGCTAAGTATATAATATAATTTATTGACATCATAACATTGGATATTGTGGAGTTAAGGTGTTTGAATATGTTCAAGGAGTTAAACATTAGGATATGATTCCTAAGTATAATCATTTTTCAAACTTTATTTCTTCATAGATGTTTCTCACTAGATAGTTTAGTGGAAGGGTTTTATCATATGGCCACTTAGTAATGTGGTAGGAGTTTCATAGAGACGTAATGAGTTTAGAAAAACCCCTAAAACTATAGGAAACATAAGTTCGATCTAGAAATCTATCATATGTTTTATGTTAGATAGGATTTTATGTATATTTTTGTTAAGTATTATTAAATAAGTTTAAGTATATAAAATTTATCATGTTATATAAAAGGCAATATCCTCTTTATCATTCTTTCACGCTGACTGCATGTGTGTGTGTGTGTGTGTTTCATGAAGTGAAATGATAATTGATCTCTTAAAGTATGACTTTAAGTTATCCCTAAATGATGTTCATCATAGATTACGATAGTTTGTGACAAAATATCAAGGTTAACATGAGTAGGATTCTTGTATTGAGATACAAAATATGCTCATGAGGCACAAAATAGGTTTTTTGCATTGGATGACTCACAAAGTATACAGCATGGAGTGGCATGCATTATTTATTTAGTATACTAAGGGTGCATGGTTTATATGTGGAGTCCCCAATACTTGATTTTGGTGAGATCTTCCTCAATCTGATCTTCCTTAGTCCGATCCTCCTCAGTTTGATCGACTTAATACAATGTTGCTCGGTTCGGTAAACAAAACAACAGATATCCGACCTTCTAAAGAGATCTATGTCTAGAAAGAACTTTGACTCAAATTTTGACTCAACCTTTGCAGTGCTCCTCCTTTTCTGCATGTGAAAAATATTACAAAATAAAAATGTATTTTTCTCTATTTATAGGCAGCCCAAAATGGAAAAGCCGTGAAACTTGAAAACTTTCCCCGCTTTCTCAAATTCAAAAACTCTGAGATCTATCCATATTTAAATTTCATGTTTCATCACTTCAACTCTTCACAAATCCTCTATAATCTTATTGAATCTTATTTGTAATCAGCCTTCTCAGACTTCCTAACCTTTCTTCAGCCCGATGGAACCTCCTCATCTCATTGCGATGAAACTTCCTCAGCTCATTTCGATTGAATTTCTTGTAAAAACTACATCTGATGTATCGGTGTCTACCCTTGGTTAGATATATCTTCCTCAAATTAGTCTGATTGACCTTCTTCATTAAGACAAATTTCTCCTTACAATGGAAAACTCATTATGATGTTCATCATCTAATGATAAGTCCACTCAACAACTTTGAAATTCTTCAAACTTCATCAGCATTACACATTCAAACTTCTGAAAACTTTTGTGTCTGGTACTTCTGAATCTTATCTTTTGTGTCCTAGTTTCTAGAACTGATACAAACTATTCAAAGGCATTAAATAGCCTCTATTTTTCAAAATATTTTATCATGAGACTTTATAATGATTTATGAGAAATCCATGACCAGCAAAGCATCGTCTGATTTAAGGTTAAAAATTTTAAGAACTTGCTAACTCCTGGCATCATTGTCTTCATACAACCTCTTTAGTAACATTCTGACTTTCTAACTCAGAAAATTCTTTCTTTCTCTGATTATGGTAAAGAAAAACTTACAGAAATTAAAAATTTCTACCTCCGATTCTTTTGGATCCGATGATCTGTATATTTGTTTTATCGGTCTGACTAAAAAACAGCATCTTCAACTTCTCACGTTTCTTCACACCGATGAATTCATAACTCTTCAAACACAAACTCCTACTTTTATCATGACTCTCTCATGATTTTGAGAACTTTTGAGATTAGAATAGCATTTTATGACTTAAATTATAAATTTTAATAACTCTCTAACTCCTAATATCAATGTATTCTTTTACTCTCTTCAGCATCATTTTGAATTCCTCGCTCCACAACTTCTAAATTTCTAACCAACGTCAAGTCTGGTGAATATTGAACTTCATATCAATGGATCTGAGTCCTATAGTTCATCCTATCAACAACTCTATAGAACTTAAAAATTCCATCTTTCTTAAACTTTTTGTGTCTGGTATTTCTCATCCTGAAAACCTATGTCCGAAAACGTATGTCTATAAAACAACTTTATTAAAAATAAAAACTTTTCTCCCCCTTTATGTTTGGGTTCAAAAATTACAGCAACTTTCACCTATTTTTCAAAAACATTATTTTAAAAAAGATTAGTTTTCAATAAATACAAAACTTTATTAAAAATAAATCATCACAAAGGTTCTTCAATAATATCCATACTTTGATAACTTTCTTACACAAGCCTTTAGGCTTAGCTAATTAGGGGGTGTTTGGGTATGTTGTTAATCATTTCATTGGTTAAATATTAACCAATATAGGATTTGTCCTCTCATGTAGTGAGTATGACATTTGGGCCCTAGATTGAGATAAAATGAAGAATTGTATGGACATACCTAGATAAGACGTATGATGTCCTAAACTATCAAGTGAGGGTAATGTGATATGTCTATCCATAAAGGTGAATGATATGTGATGTATTCAAAAACATGGTTGGTCTATAATTGAAGAATCAAGAACATGTGAGTTTGTTATATGGGATTGGCATACTTCATGTCTCATAGTCACTCGATGTATTAAATAAAGGTATCATATGAAAATGAATGCTTTTATATGATACATCTAGTGAACACGGGTATAGAGATACATGTGTTTGATAGAGATCACACCAGATCCTTTAGTAGCTTGAGTAGCACCAATGCTTTTCTAGAGGCCTCTCTTTTCTTACATTTATTAATTCGAGCATTCATATTTTTTTCAATTCTATAAAGGATCATGGGGTCATGCTAAGTGGTCGACTTAATGGGGATTTATTTTTGCTCATAAAGCTACTCTAAAAGTGTTTTATAGTTAATCCAAAAGGATTTTTGGATGGATATTCATAAGGTATTGCATATGATGTGATACAAGGTGAAGTTAATGATATCTTTCCAAAAGTGTTTTGAAAGATAATCAAAAGGGTTTTTGGATGTGATATCATAACTTATATATGATATAGTAATGGGGTGAAATGGAACAAATTCTATTAGGCTTTAGTACAAGTGGGTGATTAAAGGAGATATTCCTTAAAACCCATGCATATTTGATGTGTAATGGTCCATATCATATTATATGATATGTGCATATCGTGTGGTACAACATGCATAAAAACCCCGGTATATCATGTGCTTTGTATTAAGGGATGTCATAAGGTATGATATACAATATCATGCCACTTTCTATGATTAAAAAGGAAACTAAATATTAAAGGTTAAGATACTGGAATCTTCCACATATGGTTATCATTGATAAACATTTCATAAATGAAATGTTAGGGATGTTGATACATTCATGTGATGAATAAATGAATGGCTGAATGAAATTCACTAATGCATTGTAATGCATGAGTAAATTCAGAGAACTCGGGGAGTGTCTATATAAAAGGGGTCACTGCCATCGAGACAGGGGCATCTGAACTGGACCAAGACTTGGGAGATTCACCTTGTTTCTCTCTTACTTCTTCTCCCTTATCCTTCAAGATGTGAGGGTCTTTCCCATGTGATGGGTGATTTATTTTCAACCCATGGATACATCACAAAAGGATTCATTAGGTTTCTTTTAAAGGATCTTCATCAAACAGTTGGATGAATGAAGGAGAAGTAGTCATTGACTGGTGAAAGGTACATGAGTTCTTCATTTTATATTTGCATGGTTTCGGTTTCAATTCATGGAAAATCTTGGGTTTGGGTTTCATATCGTTTACACTACCTAGATTAAGTCTTAATCAATCCTATAAACCCTGTCAGGAATGACAATTAATTTTTTTACAAAGTGTCCAAATTTTGAGAGATTTTTGTATGATAAACATGTTCAAAGTAGTTTAGATGGATTTACAAAGAGTTGTGAATTTTTTTCATAAAGACTGTAAGGATTTAGTTCAAGTGGAAGATTGTTATATTTTTACACTAAATCATAAACCATGATGTGGTGAGAGTTACCATGTCATGGAATGTGGTTTCGGTTTCAATTCATGGCAGATCTTGGGTTTGGGTTTCATGTTGTTTCCACTACCTAGATTAAGTGTTGATTAATCCTATAAACCCCATCAGGAATGACAATTAATTTTTTTACGAAGTGTCCAAAATTTGAGAGATTTTTGTATGATAAACATGTTTAAAGGAGTTTAAATGGATTTACTAAGAGTTGTGAATTTTTTCATAAAGACTGTAAGGATTTAGTGAAAGTGGAAGATTGTTATATTTTTACACTAAATCATAAACCATATCATGGTGAGAGTTACCACGTCATGGAATGGTATGGGATATCATTCTATTATAATTCCTACAATGATTACCATGCTTATTCAACTTATTGGAACATCGCATAATGATGTGTAGATAGAGTATTTATTGTCAAAAGAGTTTAATAAATTGCATCATTAATGAAGAGTGCTTATAAGAGTTATAATGATGTGTAAATCATTTATCATTTTATAAATGTATGTAAAATTAGACTCCAACAAGCTCTTTAATTCAATGAATGAGTTTTATAAATTATATTTTGTTAACCTCATTCATGTACAATATTGATTATTCACATAGTTGAAGATCTCTCAATTCATTTCTCTCCATCTACCTTTGAGGAGGAGGTACTAGAACACCCTTGACGAAGAAATGGCACTACCAAAATATTTGGTGATTCAAGTGGTTGGTGGATACTATTGGAGGAAAAAACTTATTGGTTGTAGCTAAGGTAACCCAATCAAACTCATTAGTGTATAGAATTATTCATGGACTTTGAGGTATAATTTTTTCATGTTTGTTCATTTCAACTTGTTTATTTCACTCCTGGTTGATCTTGTATGAGAGTTTTGTTTTTTCTTATGGTTCCTTTAATCATAGATATGTCCAAAAAATCCTTCAAGTCATGAATTTGTGTTGATTATTGAAATCTTGACCAAGTAACAATGAAAAAAAAATATCCTTTGGCATGCATCAATGACCTTTTTGACCAATTAAAAGGGGTGAAATGGTTTTCAAAAGTTGACCTCAAGTCGAGATACCATCAATTAAGGTCCATGGAGCAAGAAATTCCTAAGATGTATGGGAATTTCAAATACTAGATGATGTATTCCAAATTAATGAATGCTCCATAGGTTTTTGTATTTTGTTTTACTTATTTCTTTGTGTCTTTGGCTATATTTGTATTTTTCATGAGTTTTATGAATGTACGTGTACAGGTTCATTTATCTTATGCTTAGTGAAGACTGTCTAATTTTTATAAAAAATTTAAATTTATTCATTTTTAATATTTTTTATAAGTATTTGTTACTATCCCCTTTGGGAATGGTTTGGTTGAAAGGGTTGGGGGCACGATCCTTGAGGTTAGGTGTTTAGCTTTCATGATTTGAGCTTCGACGTCATAATTATATGCTTTATGATTTACTGATTCAACAATCTGAGGCAGGGTACCCACAAACTTGGGGGCTATGGTGGGAAAAGCATTAGTTGTATGAGATCTGGGGTTTATACTCAAAAAAGTATTTGTTACAAACTTTAATTTTTTATATTTTTATTTTGAAATTAATTCATTGTTGTGGTTGGTTTGGATATCGAAAGATGATGATATTGGTGGGTTTCATTTAATCATCTTATGATTATTGGTAGTGGAAAAAAATCCAAAAATAGGATGATCTATCTTCAAGAAATCAACAGGCTAAAGTTATTGTAAAATAGAGAACTGAAAATACATGGTATTCATCCATTACAGCAGCTTATTTATTCATTGATCTTGATAAAGTGTGTTTGAAGAAGACCATTGAAGCAGTAAATGAATGATTCTAGCCTCCAAGGGGAAACACCCCTAGTGGATCCATGATCGTATCATGAGTATACCCAAGTAGTTGAAGGGGTGATAGCATCTTCTCAAGTGAATATTAATTGGATCGAGTCACCATGTGGCCAAAGGCATGCCTCCCCGTACTCTAGAGGCTGCCAACTAGAAAATATGGTCTAGGCTGTTACCATGGGAAGACTATGCCCTCATATCAGAGTGAGAAAACAATGAAAAATAACTAAATATTACCCACAATAATCATAAATTAGAGTACACAGAATAATAAATAGAAAACATGTTATATCAATGAAATGTGGAAGCAAAAAATCACACCTACTCATGGTCATACCAGCATAAAATGGATGACCACCCACTAGGTTGATCCCAATACACTAAACTAAATAAATAAAGAGAATGTTTGTGTGCTCCACTACCATCCCTGAGTTGTACCTCAACCCTGGTCTCTAAACCCTTCCAAGTTATCCCGCTCGATCATGAAACTTTGGGCCTCTATCCAACCTGAACCTACGATCAGTGAAGGCTATTAGGGTACCCAAGTGTCATGGCTGCTCAAACAGGATGTGAGTACAAATCTGTAGGTCACCACTAACATGATCTCATAAATATCAGAAAATATAGTGTGAGTGCACGTGATTTGCTCACATAATAAATAAATAACCTGTGAAAATGTAAATAAAGAATCATCATTGATCCTCGGGTTCTAACATGACACCCGACATCGACCATACCTACTTCAACTAGTGTTGGAGTGTCTTTAAGCATAATACATCACCTCAGGGGGGATATAAGTCATACCCCCGGGACCCCACGTACATGCCT
This sequence comes from Viscum album, assembly GCA_963277665.1. Taxonomy (NCBI): domain Eukaryota; kingdom Viridiplantae; phylum Streptophyta; class Magnoliopsida; order Santalales; family Viscaceae; genus Viscum; species Viscum album. The sequence continues at coordinate 1,346,617,148 of OY728140.1, read as the reverse complement.
CCACCAAATATAACCATCGGATCTCGAGGAGTATCCTAAACATCCCAAATAATTAAAAGACTCAAATCAGGTCCGAGAAAGTATCCTAATCATCCCATAATATCGAGTATAAGCATTGGATCTTGGGTGTCCTAGGCATCCTATAACATATCCAGGCTCAGGATTCAGATCCTAGTCGTCCTAGGAATCTCATAGTACTAGACATCACAGTTGGATACTAAGCACCACTAATAATCTCATAAATCATCACCATGTATCCCAATGGATCCTATGCATCACTAGGAATCTCATAAATTATCATTAGACATACCTCTAGATCCTAGGAATCACTAGGCATCTCCCCTGGTGTCATAAGGTATGACCACCGGATCCTAGGGCGGTGATCTCTGGCATCCCCCAATCACCAAGAATCACTAGATCCTAGGGACGTAATTCATGACATCCCACATTCATCAAGCATCATCAAATCCTAGGTGGGTGATCCCTGACATATGGCATCATTAAGCACTATCAAATCCTAAGGAGGTAATCCATGGCATCTGTCATCATATATCTGAGGGCCCGTATCCACCCAGAAACATCTCATGACAATAAGAATAATAATAACATTGACTGGACTCTTACCCAACCATCTCATATATCCAAGGTTGACCTCTCAAGTGTGTGGCTTGTGTCCCTATCACTACAACCCTATCAGGCTCACAACATCAATTTGGGTTTTAAGGTGACACCAGTAATTATCACTGTCCATTCCCATGTTATCCCTCTCAGGGTAGACATAACATTGGGGCACCCACAATGTGACACCCCAAAATTCCATTTTCTTATTTATGTTTATATAATTTAATTCTCCCTTGAGTTATAGGTGTCCTGAGGTGAAATTTTGGAGTTTTTTGAAACTTTTTCAGGCCTTCACAGTTAGGCCTATGGTTTTTGAAACCGTGTAGTGGAAATTGTGTGCCACCTACAGTTTTGGGCAGTGGCAATTGCATGGTCACCACACAGTTTGGTAAACCGTGCAGAAAAACTGTGCAACCTGGGCAGTTTTGAACAATAATAACTGCACAATTTGGTAAATTTTACGAGTAAACTGTGCAAGTTGCTCAAGTTTGTCCATTTTTGTCACTTTGAGTTCTTTTTATTTGGGGGCTCTCCCTATCTCTCCTCCATTTTCTCCCCCTCGATAGTAGTGCCTCCCAAGGGCTTTTCTCCTCATTCCAAGCCCCTCCATTGTTGGTTCTTGGTGATTTCTTGGAAGTATTCCATCTAGATTGAAGGGTAAGGGGTCCTCCTTCCTTCTCTTGGAAGTTTCTTCCAATATATCCCATCTTCCCTAACCTTAATGGCCATGGTTGGCCGATTTTGGTTGTCTAGGATCGATCTTTTGGGGGGGTTCTTAAGGTCGTGAGCCATCTTAAGAGGCTGATTCAAGTGGTTTCCATTGAAGGCGACATAATTGTGCCGGTTGATGTAGGTGTTTCCGATCCATTGCCTTTTATTAAAGAGTTCCATGGATGTTTGGTGTTTTAAATGTGTCCTTGAACTAAATTAAAGATGTATACGATACATAGTTTTGTGTTATCAAATGTTCTCTATGTTTTTTCAATTTTTCCTTTGGCAAAAATGGATGAATTGTTTAGTTCAATGGAACTTTGTTTTCAAGTGGTGTTTTATGGATGGCTGGCTAAAAATTCATTTTTATTTGATTTTCAAAAAACCACTTTTTGGTTTAGCGGTAACCAACACACCACACGGGAACCAAAATTAAAAGATGTCCAATTACAAAGTTCAAAATTTAAAAACCACATACGAAACCTGAAAAGATATTGATCAAGATTCACACGTGTCAGCCGTAATCACGTCGCCAACCATCAATGTCCTGATTCGCTACTGTCATCATCATGTCCTATCACCACCATCAGTGTCGTCGACAAAACACCACACCAGATCGCCGGAAAGATCATCAGAAGCCATCGTAGTCGAACATCATCACCAAGACATTGTCATCCCTCAGCGAACTAGAGACCCCCAAAGCACCAAAATAGAATGATCTCACCTCATGAAAACACATAAATCATTGAATCGACGCCACCATGAACCACACAAATGACCACCACCATAACCAAACAAGAGAAAAACATAACCAAAAATACAAATTGAAACCTTCTCAAATGCATCAAACAAATAGATCACCACATAAGAAGCAAACAAACCTTCAAAAATGACTTTAGGAATAAATCTGAAGAACCGAAACATTACCATGATGTTTTCGTTGCCACCACTGAAAGCCTCCCAAGGAAAAGAACCATATCGACGTCAGGAAGAAAGCTGGCATAGGCCGTGAGAGGAGCATCGTCGACTTCCAAACCCCACATCCCAAAACCTCTGAGTAACCATTGCTCCAGATTCGACTAGGAGAGGGTAGAGGGAAATGAGATCAGGGTAGGTATTTGAATGAATTTTTATGCATTCTTTAAATAAGTCACCTTGTTTTAAAAAGGGGTGTGTTGAATATGGGATTCTTTAGTGATTTCCTTGTATTGATTTAGGCATTATGCCTTGGTGATAGTGGTGATTTCCCTTGGAATGAGATTTGTTTTCAAAAGTGGTTTTGAAAGGGGTTTCCAAAGATATAACTTTTGATTTTAAAAACTAAGGCTTGTTTGGAACCTTTAGAGAAGGTGGTTTATTAATTGATGTTTACACCCTAGTTGAGCCCCTTTGTTATCTATTTTTTATGTTTGTGTGCATGTGTTAATAGTTATATGAATTGTGATTCGTGGTTATGTAGTTCAGGTGGGGCTCATTATTGAAGGGGGTACGTTATAGGTGGAAAGTATTTGATTATTGTGTTTTATTGCTCTTAGGTTATGTGATTTTCATGCGATTGACATTAGGTTGATAGTGGTTCGCCTCTGTTAGCTATGACATGAGAAACCCTGGGCTACCGAGTGGGGAGTCAAGAGACGTTAGTTATGCTAATTGAAATTTACGCAATGGCTAATAGTTCCTAGTTGAATGTTATGACCTAGCTAGGGGCGTCACCGATGAGACTAGTAAGAGTGATTCGGATGATGGGTTGTGCGACTGTTAACCTGCCGACAGTTAGTCCACCTTTATGCATCTAATACTTGTCCCATTAGTCCCTGTAGTGTTGCCTCGTGATATGTATCTTATGTTATGCCTATTTATTATGTATTAACATGTGAGTTGTTTATCTCTTATTTTGATCCTATTTTGATGTATTGGTTATTTATGTTTGAGCATTATTGTTTTAAGGCTTTCCTTGTGTTATTATTATCATTTTCTTATGACTCGTTTTATGGCTTTGCTCTTTATTACCTTTTCCCTTGGTTCTTCGCTTGTATTTGAGGAAGTGTGGGTGTGTTAAAGTTTTAAAGGAAAAAAAGGGTTGTCATTTTAAATGCAAGCCTTGTGAAATGTTTATTTTGAAAACGTTTTGAACCATGTGAGGGTTTGTTTTCAAAATAGTTTTCTTAAATAAAAAAGAGAAGGTTTAACTTGTTCTTTTTTTTAAAGTAAATTGTTTTAAAAGGGAATGGTTATTTTTTAAATGATGTTGCCTTGGGAAGTCCTCTTTGAGGCATGTTTTATAAACGATGTGTTTTAACAAAAAAATATAAGGCATTGTTTGTTTATTTTTATTTTTATTTTTATTGAAAAGGGAAATGGGAACTTATTTTGATATTACTTTCAAAATAGTGGACTTAGTTTCTTTTTAAAAAGAATATAATGGACTCATGGTGGTATCCTACTGGCCTTTGGATCACACCCTACATACTCACATTGGTGGGTATGTAGTCTTCATGTTTTCTACAGGTTCCTACGTTATGGCATGCAGGTGGGTTTGTTACCGCTCTCTGTTGGGAAGCGGGTGTTGTCAGGTTCATGGTGGTGACTTGAGAGTCACATGATGATAATGGAGTTTATCTTCTGAGTTTTTTCGGCCAATTGGGGTGTGTGGTGTATCGTCCACTTCAGCCTCCTGCTTTTGTTTTAGTTTTTTCCTTGCCTTGGCTGTAAAAGCTTTGTATAGAAAATGCTTTCTTTTTATAGAAAAATGTTCGAAAAATATTTTGGTATCATTATTTTATTATGTCGTGTTTGGATGTTCTTGTTTTAGAACTACTTATTTATTATGGAATGGTTGTCCAATGCATGGAAATCTCATGTTGGGTTCCTGGTTGGAACTTTTGTTGATCCTGGTTTTAATGAGGGTGAAATCATTCTCATACGCTCTCTTGTGATACTCTGGTGCTTGTCGCCAACCCAGGGTGATCAAGAGAGTGCCTCGAGCCATGTGGCGGAATGCCACAGTTGACGTGTCGGGTCGGCCCGGGTCAGTTCGTTGCACAACAGGGTCCCCTAGGTCACTTCATAGCATGGACACCCTATATGGGGTCCTCGCTCTCAATTTTAACTCTAGGGACAACACCTGTCACTCTGAGGACATAGCATCCCTTAGTATCATCATGATCATCTCAAGGACTCACCGAACTCCTAAGCAAAGCCATATCGACATCACTCTAAAGAAGGCATAAAGCCTGTCTCACTTCCAAAATTATCGTAGGTTGATCCATTCACCCAACTTATCATCAAACTACCCAAAGCATATCAACTTGGTGCTTATACATTAATGGGGGAGAAACACCCACCCCAAGCTCATCTCAACCGGTTTGTGGGTTTTAAGGCATCTCTAAGTTCTAAGGTGACTTGATTGGACCTATTTTTCTAATTCATCACACACCCCTACCCAAGGGATCTAAGATAACCTATATTAAGAGTCACTACATTCATTCATTTCATTTTATTATATTTACACTCCTTGGGTCCACTCATCTCAAGGCGTAAAATCATAATCAAGGTTTCGATCATCGGCAATTGAGGCATCAAGGTAGTGCACAGTGGTTTATCATGATCCTTGGAAATTTGTTCAATTCATTCATAGGTATTCAATTTTAATTAAACAATTTATTTAATTTAAATAGGTTGATTGCCCGCAGTGGTGAGACCACATATTACATGTCGCATAAATAAAATGCATAAACCTCATGACGATGCATAAGGATCACCTACCTATACATGCCAAGAGTCTCTCCGCTCTGAGAGGTTATCTCCTAGGTTTATCCTAGGGTTCCTTTGTCCTCCCTCAATTCTCAAAGCAAGGTGGTGAGTTTCTGTCTTGAGTGTTTTCGGCGACTTCCGACTCCAAGGTGAGGTGATATCCTCTCATTCTCAAGGCGATGTTGTGGCGTTTCTTCCTCCATCAAGGTCTTTCCGGCTTGGGATGTTCGTGGTGATCTTCGGTTCTCAAGGTGTAGATCTACGAAGCAAGGTGGTACCCCTCAGTCCTCAAGGTAAGGCTGGTCGCATCTCCTTCCCGGATATGGGCTTCCCTGGGCGGATTAGTGACGGATCTGCGATCTTCAGTGAGTCCTGAATCCTTCGTCCTGAATCCTTCGTCCTTTTTTGTGTTCTTCAATGATCTTTTGCAACCATCGGTGCTCTGTGACAGATCGGAGTTATTCAGATTCTTCGGGGTCTTTAAGGTTCTTCGATCTCGATGGTCCTGCAACGGATTCACGATGGACCCAAGAAGGTTCAATCTGCGTTTATGTATTTTGTGACGATCTGCGTCTTTCGGTTTCAACGGCTTCGGACCGGCGATCTAAGTCAGTCTCGTTTCTCAATCTCCAGGTTCAATCGGTGTTTTGCGAAGGTTTGCATCAGGGATCTGTGACAGCTTACGACGGATCTGTGATGGATTACGACGAATCTGTGATGGCGTATTGTGTCGGTTTGCATCAGTGTATTCTCGATCTCCGGGTTCAACCTGCGATCTTCGGCTCTGTTATTTCCGACTTCTCCACAGGTGATCAAAGTGCCAAATTTTTTGAGGTTGAGGTGGGTTCACAGCTGTTTCCCCATCTCTGCCTCGGCCCCTTTTCCCTCTGCAGCAATGGAGGTCGATCTGCTCAATCTTTGGGAGAAGTTTTTAATTACTAATCGGGAAAAATCGACTCTGGAAGTATAAACTGCAGAGGACATCAACCTTCAGAATCGTCTGTCATGTCTTATGGTGGGAAAGATTGCTTCCAACAGATCCTATAACTTGATCTCCCTGAAAAACACGATGCAGTCAATATGGAGATTGGAAGAAGGGGTAGATATCAGGGAGATCGAAGCTGGGATGATTATCTTGGAATTCTCCAGGGTGTCTGATAAGATCAGAGTTCTGAATGGTTGTCTGTGGTCCTTTGATAATCACCTGATTGTGCTCAATGACTTTGCAAATGGTTTCAACATTAGTGAGACGGCTTTCTTCCATTCCCCCTTCTGGATACAGGTTAAAGGAATTCCCTTTACTGGTAGAAATGAGCAAGTCATGCTCAGGATTGGAAACTCTATCGGGGAATTCATGGAGTGGGATGATTCATATCCAATCCAGTGGGGTACCTACGTGCGGATTAGGGTCATGGTGGACATCTCTCAACCTCTTATGCGGTGTCTATTTTTGAAACTCTCGAAAGACAAGATTTGGGTGTCTCTTAAATTCGAAAAACTCCCTTCATTCTTCTTTTTATATGGCACCATTGTCCATGGAGTTAAAGATTATGGAACGAAAAAATCAGATTCGAAGGGTCGATTGACACTACAATACGGCCCATGGTTGCAGGCTAAACCCTCAGAGCGAAGTTCCACTTTAGAGGTTGAAAAACAAAAGTCCAAAGTTATGCTCAACAAGCGGGAGGCCCAAGGCCCTTCGGATGCTAAGGCAGTGGTTGTCTCGTTGGGTCCGCCTTGTTTCCCCACTACCCCAGATGGCTCACCCTTTCCTCGTCAGGTGGCTTCGAGTCCCTCAACTCTTGGTCTTCCTATGCAGGGGATTGTCGGTAAGGACTCTCGGGATGTTGAGGTATCTCCTGCTGGGAATTTAATTTTGTTGACGCCTGGACAACCTTCCATTAGGCTAAACACGTTTGATGTTGCACCGCGCCAGATTTCAGCCACTTTTCCTATTCATCAGCTCATCCGTCCTTCTTTGGTTGTTCAAGAGGCTGTGAAGGTCCCTTCTACTGATAACATGTTGTCATCTGTGGGGGTGGGGGATCATGTTCTTATAGGTCGTGAGAGGTGAGGGCGATAGTCCCCCTCCCCCTGCTACCTGTTGCTTCGAACCGAGAAGGTCATTCTCCTTACGCATCTCCAACCATTCTCCATGGCCTATCAACTAAATCTTTGATGACAGCCTCCCATCACACTCCCACTGCCTCTGATTTTAGTCCTATTGGAGAGGATTTTTCCCGTTCATAGATGGTTGTTCCATTCTCGTGGACAGGATCGAGGTCCAAGGATGCATCTAAGCCCCCTAACAAGTCGAACCCGATTTGCTCCAACCCTCCGAACCTTGGCATCTCTCTGTCTACTGACCTTTCTTTTCCCTTATCTGGGGAAGGCGTCAACCCTCATGGCAAATTGGATTCTGGTGCAAAAATTCCTCAAAAGTGGAAAAGGTTTAACATAGGGGATCTAGGCTATGTTTGCCATGACTCGGTTTGTTGTGGCTCCAAGCGGGGTTCCAAGGCCTCGCTGCTTAAGGATCGTCTCCCAAAAAGATGGAGAATGACAGATGATGATTCTCTTCTTGAAGTTCCAGGGGTGGAGGCTGGCATGCACCAGCCCCACCTTTCGCAATGAAAACCTTATGTCGGAACGGTCGTGGGCTTGGCAACCCACGGTCAGTTCTTATGCTCCACCAATGGAGCTCTAAGTTCAACCCTGACATGGTCTTTTTGTCCAAGACCATGCTGGAAAGCAAGGACATTAAAGGAATTGGTTCGAAGGCTGGTTTTCATAATTGTTTCTCGGTCGGACGGTCGGGCCATGCTGGAGGTCTCTGTTTCATGTGGAAAGAAGATTTCAATGCTTCGATGGTTAACTTCTCTAATCATCACATTGCCATCTCCATTTACCGGCCCCAGGAACCCATGTGACACTTTGGGGGTTTTTATGGCTGGCCAGGTGCGAGCGATAAATGGAGATCTTGGGAGTTGGTCAACTCTATCATAAATACGCTTCAAGGCCCCATTTTGTTTTGTGGGGATTTCAATGAGATCTTGTACCACCATGAGAAGTTTGGTGGTGCTAGTCAGAGTGTTTATTCCATGCACCTTTTCCAGGATTGTTTGCTCCAGGCTGGTCTCTCGGATCTTGGTTTCTCGGGGAGCTTGTTTACTTTGTTTCGTGAACGTGATCATGCCTCCAGAATTTTGGAAAGGCTTGATAGGTTCGTGGCATCTTGTGACTGGATGCAAGCGTTCCCGAGGTACGAGGTTTCACACTTACCTATGGTCTCTTCTGACCACTGTCCCATTTTCCTTCAGTCGTAGGTTGTGCCCATGGGCGTTCAGCTAAGGCGGAGCTTTCGATTCAAATGCATGTGGCTCCACAATGATAGTTGTAGTGATGTTGTCAAAGTTGCATGGTCCTCCCCTCACGATCATGTTTGGGATAAAACTAAGGAGGTGGCTGCTCAATTACAGCAATGGAGTCGACAACACTTTAGGGACTTTGATCAGAGAATTAGTTGGCTCGAGAAAGCTCTTGCCCAATGTTATGAAAATTCTTCTTTGGGTTTTTCTCTGCAGGAGGTCGTGTCACTGGATGAGGTTCTGAGAGACAAAGAAAGTTATTTGTTTGTTAGGTCGGGGGAGGCCAAGGACCTTATTTCCAATTTAGAGGACGGGAACAGAAACATTACTTCCTATGAGATGGTGATTCTAGATCTCATTGATGATTTCTTTAAAAATTTGTTTTGTTCCAAGGGGGGCACCTCCCATGGGGATCTTCTGAGATGTGTTGAGCCTAAGGTGACTGAGGACATGACCGCCAACCTTGAAGCAGATATATCGAGAGAAGTTGTGGCGGCCCTAAAGAGCATTCATTCTTCTAAGGCGCCCGGTCCTGATGGGTTCCATGCCCTTTTCTACAAACGGTTTTGGCATATTGTGGGACCATATATTATTTCTTTGATACAGGGGTCATAGGCCGGTTCTATAAGTATGGACAGGATTAACGAAACTCTTATTGTGATGATCCCAAAAGTCTCTGGCCCGGTTAAAAATTTTGATTTTAGGCCTATCAGTTTGTGCAATGTGGTTAACAAGATCTTCTCCAAAGTCCTCTCACGCCGCATGGGTAGAGTCCTCCCCTCTATTATTTTTGAGAATCAGAGTGTTTTTGTTCCTAAGAGGTTCATCACAGATAATGCTATCACGGCCCATGAAATCTTTCATTCAATGAAAACTCGTTCAACCTCAAAGAGAGGGATTTTGGCTTTGAAATTGGATATGTCAAAGCCGTATGATAGGGTGGAATAGGCCTTTCTGGAAGAGATTATGAGCAAACTGGGTTTTGGCATAAAATGGGTGAGAGCAATCATGAGTTGGAGGCCTATGACATGGTGACCCTCTTTCCCCTTGTTTCTCCTTGTTGTTGATGTTTTCTCTCATCTTTTATCTAAAGCAAGGCGGTCTTATCCATGGGGCCAAGGTATGTCGACAAAGTATACCCATTACTCACCTTTTCTTCACTGACGATTGTCTCCTTTTCTCAAGAGCAACTCCTCAGGAGTGCCAAGAGATTCTTAAAATCATTGTCGCTTTCACCAATGCTTCGGGACAACAAGTCAATTTCGCCAAGTCTAAGATGTATTTTAGTCGAGGTGTGCAAGATGGGTCGAGAGATACTATTGTTGGTTTGTGTGGGATCGAGGTTGTTGAGAAACATAAAAAATATCTGGGGCTCCCGACGATCTTCGAACGCTCCAAAAGAGAGGTCTTCTCTTTTATCCTTGATAAAGTCCACATGAAAAATCAAGGATGGTCTGAAAAAAAAAATCTTTCCAGGACAGGTAAGGAGGTTCTTATTAAAGATGTAGCCCAAGTCGTTCCATCTTACGTGATGTCCCTTTTGAAGCTCTTAGATTTCATTACCCATCAACTTTATTCAGCATTTGCTAATTTCTAGTAGGGTCGTGCAAATGAGAAAAATCATTTACATTGGCTCTTTTGGGAGAAGTTGTGTGCTCCTAAGGCTTGTGGCGGCATGGGCTTTTGTGATTTGAAAGTATTTAACAATGTCATGGCCAAGCAAGGTTGGCGCCTTTTACATAACCCTGATAACTTAAGCGCTAGAGTGGTCAAAGTTGAGTACTTTCCCCATGATGATTTTTTATCTTCCAGTTTAGGCCCTCGATCGAGCTATTTCTAGGTGAGTGTTTGGGGATCAAAGGTTGTCTTGAACCGTGGCATTTTTTGGAGAATTTCCAACGATGATTCGATTAATATCTAGTGCGACCCCTGCCTTCCTGGTTTGGAGGGCTTGATTCTTGCTTCCTCACCTGCACTCGGCCATGAGCATGCGGTTGTCAGAGAGCTCATGGCTGATGACCTTTCTGGTTGGGATCTGTAGAGGCTCGATCTTTGGTTCATTGAGTCCGACTGTAAGGCTATCCTGGTAGTTCCAGTGGTCCACGACGTTGGCCTGGACAAGCTATGTTGATCTCTTGATTCATCTGGATGTTATACTGTTCGTTCGGGTTATAAGGCGTGTGTTACGAGCGGTGATGGTACTTGGCCCCACCTTTGAAAACATCTTTGAAATCTTAATGCTCTACTAGAGGCCAAGCTTTTCTGTTGGCAAATGTGTAGGGGTATCCTACCTACATACGCTCGTCTGACCGATAGGCGCCTCTCTGATAACGACCTATGCCCGCTCTGTGGGAGTTCAGAAAAGACGAACTTTCATGCCATTTTTTCCTACCCTTGGGTCACCGAGCTTTGCTCCACGTGTCTCATTGTGGGGGATTGGTTCAGATCTTTGACCGCTCAAACTATAGTAGGTCTGTGTATCCGAGCCTGGATTATATGGTTTCACTTTAATGTCTTCATTTTCGAGAACATTGTTAAAGATGACAGGGTCTAGCTTTCCAAGATTCATAATTGGGGCTCTCAGTGGCTTGATGCTAAGGGGGTCCGCCCACCTTCACATGTTCTTCCCCCTCCTGTCAAATGTCCCCCCCTGGGGCGTTCTCAAACTTAATACTGACACAGCGACTCCTGAGGATGGGTCTATTGGCTTAGGGGTCGTCCTTTAGGATCATGTTGGCTCTATTATGACGACTCGTCATTACTAAATCATTGTTGGTTGGTCCCCTCATGTGGCAAAGACTGGTTATTTGGAAAGGTTTGCAGTTCACCTCATCTCTCAGTTAGAAGGATGTTGCAGTCGAATCTGATTGTCAAGTTATTATCAATGCACTAGAGGGTGAAGATGGACATCAAGCCTATGGATCCATTGTCAATATCACTAGATCATTGGTGCATTTGTTCTATTCTTGTTGTTTTTCCTTTGTTAAGAGATAGGGCAATCGTGCGACTCATTTTATGGCTACCTCTTAGAAATTATGTACTTTGGTTTTGAGTGATATCTAAGTTTTGAGAATTGTCTTTTCAAACAACAAAAAAAGATCACCTACTTCATTTAAATTCATTTTCTTTTAAAATAAAATCATCATTGATGGGTGTCATCGGCGATCACTACTTTTATGACCACTTTGTGTAATCCCTAAATGAGGATGACCCCCTATTGGAGATGTGAAAAGTCATTTGCAATCTAAGATGTCAAAAATGGTTGTGGAGTGTTGCCTGAACTCTTGGACAACCGCTTGTAATTGTCATGAAAATTTAATTTTCTACTAGAGTTGTGTGCATAAGATATTCTCAACATCCCCTATGGTTCAAAAACAAACATTCCCTAACATATGAACGGGCTTAAATACATACCATGTAAAGTGTTCGATTACCGTTGCTCTGGGGCAAGCAGGCAGGCAAACTCACATATATTAAAAACTCCATGAATTGACAACATAAGAAAAGACCCGTGGGGCCGACCCATCATGCACCGCGGTTTGTCCTCCGTGGAGAACCATACAGTGCAGGTACTATGTAAGAATTTCACCTCCAGAGTCCAACAGGAGACAACCTCTGTGCTGCCCCAAAAATATCAAGCATCCTGAGATTAACTCAGAAACCATTCCCTTCTTAAGCCCCCGTTCCATGAAACAATAGCGGCTCTCATCCTCTACAAAAGACGATGTTGCAGAGCCAAGCAGATGAAGACAGCAGTTCAAGGGAGTGGCTGAATCTGAGCCTGGGCGGCGCGTCGGCGCTCCCCGAAGCCGGCAAGCCTCGGCCGCCGTCGTCCAAGGTCTTCTCCTGCAACTTCTGCATGAGAAAATTCTACAGCTCGCAGGCGCTGGGGGGGCACCAGAACGCACACAAGAGGGAGAGAGGGGCGACCAGGCGATTCCAGACACAGAGGACGGCGGGACTGCCGCCGATTATCCCGTCGGTCAGGTCTCTCGGCGTCTTGCCGCATTCAATTTTGCAAAAGCCGAGCAGCAGGCATGGGTCGGGAATGGTGGGGAGGTTCAGCGACGCCGGTGCTGGGTCTGGGTTTGGATTTGGATTTGGGTTCGGGGCGCCGTTCGTGTTGGAAGAACCGGCGGCCACGAAGTGGCCGGGGAGCTTCCGGCCGGCTCCGCCGCCGCCGGAGCCGCTGCCGGCGGGGGAAAGCAAGGTTGACCTGGAACTCAGGCTTTGATACATCCGCGCATCGACTGCCATGATTTTGGAACGAGTTTGGAAGGTGTACATAGAAAGTGTAGAGAGCATCATTACTTCAGAGGGTTCGCAAGAAGTTGTTCATGTTCATTGTATGTGCTGTCCCAGGTTTTCTGTAAAGAAAATCAATAAAAGATGAACTTCATCTGATGATTCCACTAGTTAAATCAGGTTTATTCAATTAGATATGATTTTATTTTATTTATTTGTTTCCAAAGTGGATTGGGATATTTTAATCTTTTTGGAGGGCTTATCCCATAAATAATGATTCCTGGCTAGACACTGCCCTACGGGGTTGTGGATTCTTTTGTAAAGGTGGCAGATTTTCTTTTCTTTATCTGGGATTGCTTATGATCTGGCATGAATTATGCTCAGTTCCCATAAGAAGGAAAAAAGAAAAGGGTACTCTTCCAACCCCAACGTGTGTCATAAGATAGAAGGAAGACTAAAATTGCACAAAACAGACTATATTACTGACAGTAAGGGAAAGAATATAAAAAAAACAAATAAAATCTACAACTACTACAAATATTTAAGGAGACTCAGGTCCGAAACCTCTCGCAATACCCTCAAAGATGTAACCATTAAGCTATGTCCCATAGGGCAATTATATATGAGATCGTATTGAATTAATGAATTATGGATTCATATCAATACACATAAAATCTAATTGCATTTACTGATCAGTTCTCAATCACAAAAGTCAACTTATGGGGTGAGTTTCCTTCACATTTATTGGGTTTTCTAACCTCAAAAGAGGTGAGGGTTTAAATCACATTTATATCTAGATCTTGTTTGGCATGATGGAACAAAAGCTAGTGAAAAGAAAAAATAAACATGAAAAATAATTGTTTGGTGCATTGGAAGAGAGCTTCCCAAGAAGCCCAAATTCCATTGATGCAATTGGAATTCCTCCCAAAATCAGGCAAACAGGTCACCCATTTCAAGGAATCAATATTTTTTTTACCAAATTAACCCTGCCTCATCGCATCCTATCTCCTCTGTCCCTACTCCAAATGAACATCACACCCCTACCATAGCCCCTGCAACACCCGACATTATCGTGGCCTTGGCCTATACCCAGACTTGCCAAGCCAACACCACCCAACGGCACCCCCTTGCAACACCCGATGTTATTCCACCATGCCAAGCCACACCCTACTATGCTCTACAACGCCCCCCACATGCCCCTCCCATCACTAATTTGTAAGCAAGGACAATCGGTTTACAGAGGGGCACAACGGTCATTTCCTTTTTTGCCCTCAAAGGGAATTGAAACTTGAAAGAGTCCATTTCATAACATCTTAAGCAAAACGATTGAATAGAGATTCTAAAGAAAAAAATCATGGAAGTTTCACAAGTCTGAAAAAGTTTTTTTGTAAAAGGATGTATTCTTGAGAAATATATGTTGTTTTTTGTTATTTAATCTTGACAGCTTCTGAATTTTTTTTACTTCTACTCCATGCAAGGGGAACACAGACAAAGATTCATTGCATAATATGTAAATGCAAATGGGTTTAAAAATCTATGGCCAAACCCATCAATCATGTGAAGCACCCAAAGGATTATGATATCAATATGAAATAAAGCATGCATCCTACAGTTGAATGGCAGTGACATGACATCTATTTTTTCTTCATTCGGAGTGTCATTTCCTTTTCAGTCCCTATCATTCCCATGCTCGCTCTAGTGCTTTAAGACTATGCTTCCCACTTTCACACACTACTTCCAATCGTCTCCCTAATGCTTTCGATTTCATGCCCCAACTTTGGGACAAAAGCTTCCCATGCGTCCCAAAATACATGGGGCGTGCCATCTGTTTTTTGAATCTTTTAAATTCCACCAAATGTGCTCACTTTGACTGGGAGAGTTCTTGATGTGATCTAACGGTGTTTATTGTGCCAACAAGGTGAATAGATCTCAATAGAATCTTGCAAATTGTGTCCACAAAACGAATGATTTATGCTTTCTATTAATACACTAGGTTATCCTATGAACTCATTTAATTTCAACTCTAACCCAATCCATTTAAACTGATCAATCCAGCCCAAACCATTTATAAAGGGATCAACCCTCAGCCCAAACCATTTATAAAGGGATCAACCCTCACCCGACCTGCCAACCCTTTTGACTTTAAATATGTAAAGTAGATCACACCATGACCTGCCCAACAAATTCGAATCAAATAAAACTCAATGGTCTAACCAAATTGAATTATCGCATTTAAACTACAAATAATCTAATTAATAGAAAGCATAAATCATTCATTTTGCACCTCCACCCTCTTAGACCATTCAAAATAAATAATGTATGATAAATATATTGAATTTTTTCAAATTTACTTGATTATAAAAATGAAATATATTATAAAATTAATTATTGTTGCATTTTTAATATTCTATATTTTTATATTTTTAATCAAATACTCAATCCAAATATTATTTGTCACATTACTCAACTCAATTACAACCTGATCTAAGCCCATTTATGTGCGACTTGTGTTGTGTCAAGTCAAATTATCATATTGGATTCAAAAATGTCATCTCTAATCCATTTGGTAGACATAAATCAAAAAGGAAAGGAAATGAAAGTAATGGAGAAAAACTGAAATGGAAGAAAAGTTGAAAAAAGTGTTCAGTGAAAGATGTATGTGAAATCAATTTAATATGATTAAAATTGTTATAATAGTAAAAAGTAAATTAAAAATATTTATTTTATTAATCATTATTATCATTGTTTATATGATTAGTTTATTTATCATTATTATCATTACAACAGGTCCGAGAAAGGGGGGAAATACAACAAAAAATCTACACTAATTCAACAAGGAAGTACTCAACGAGACTCGAACCCAAAACCTCGCCGAGACACCGCAGAGCCACTACCAACCAAGCTGAACCCTGGGGGCAATTTATCATTATTATCATTGTTTATATGATTAGTTTTGTTTCCTCATATTCATGAGAGGAAACATAATCTATACTATAGATTGAGGTTTCCATTAAAACTCTACTTCCCAACCAAGGAAGCAACCAACCACTTAAGAGCCCAGCAGTCTGCAACGTAGATCCACTTGAAAACCACTGTCATCTCCCACTTTCACAAATGGCCACACTGCTGCAGCCATAGGCCCTTAGACAAACTTAATGTTGCAGATTTTATTCAGTGATGACAACTAGAGGTTTACATGAGCCTAGGGACCTGTCCGGCTCAAAAAAAAAATGTATTACGGACCTCAAACTTTTTGCTCAAATAAAAAAAATGAGTCATTTTTAAAAGCTTGATTAATATTTGGACCAAGCTCAAGCCACAGTTGATGTTCCGATTAGTAAACCAAATCGGAGCAATAATGATGTGTTGTAAAAATAATTTTTAAAGAAATCATAATTTTATGTATTTATTATTTTAAAATCATGATTATTATATTTTTTTATTTTAATATAATTTCATTTTAAGACCTGATTAACAAACAAGAAGATCTTCAAACCAAAGAATTTGAAACAGGTTGGGCTTCAGTCTTTTTTTCAAGGTTTATTAATAAATAGGCCCAAGCCATGATCTTTTTCTTATTACCAAGATAAAAACCCAGCCCAACCCAATAGGCCCAACCCATGTACACCTTTGGCATCAACTTTACCTCATCGCCAAACACTCCCATGCCATATGAAGGACTTCTATCATGGATTTTTTGGTAGCTTAAGGGAGTATGTAATGCTTTTTTCCAATGCTTGTTCATAAAATTCAAACAAATTACATTTTCTTAATGATTTGTTTCTCTTTGAAAAAAAAAATATTGGCACATGCTTCACGTATCCATATCTTAATTTTTCAAGAAAAGACATTTCAGTTGTTAAAATGGATTTCATAACCCAATGCCCAAGAAACCTCTGAGGTTCATAGGAGGTATTTTGAGCATTGGGTTACAGGCTCCTCCATTTTAACATCAACGTATCTTTGCCTCTGTGTCCATCATGTTCTTGGAACTGTTCAAAAATTCCATGTTATTGCAACACAAACTTCTTTTTTCTCTTCCAAATCAGTGAATCAAGACAAGTTGAACAGCTCAATTGGGCCTCAATTCAAACACATTCAGATTGGGCACAAGGAATCTTTTATCCAAACTCATCTAGCATATTTTATAAAACACGTTTTGGAAAATTGAAGGGGAAAAATACTAGGATTTGGGTAAGCATGAGGGAAGGAAGCCTAAGGTTAGTGATGGAAGGAAGCATGTGGTTAATGATGCTTGGATCAATATAAGAAACTTGCATGCTTTCTTCTATTCTCCCCACTCTCCAAATCATAATTTAATAGATTTTTTAAAACAACTTCAGAAAATGAGAGCAAAAAAATGTTCTCTTGTGCCAAACGCACCTTAATGATGCTTGGATCACCATGTGCAGGAGCATCAGCAGGACAGCAAGGCATCATTTCAGTGCCTATTAACCATTAAGAAATAAGGTGAAAATATTACTAAAGCGGAGGCTTGTTGAAGCAAGAATGAAATGCCATTCTGAAGGTCAATGTGGTGAATCAACATTGACAGAGTTTCATGAATCCAGTAAACAAATTACGTTTGTCATGATGTTGTCCTCGCCATGGGTAAAGAGCACAATTGAAGTTAGACAGGTGAAGATTTTTTATCCAGAAAATTTTAAATGAATCCAATTGATGTTTTACTTCAAACAAGTTCAAATTTCAGTTTTCAAATTCAGTATAATATCAACAGATCATTTCATATCCCCGCCCTTCTATTTCTATCATCAAGGATAGACCAACAACATTGAAATCCTTGAGCAAGCCCAACAGAGCCTAGTAGGAAATGATTGAGTCTCATAAAATAAGCAATGTAACCAAAGTTCCTAATTGTTCCAACAAGGCAAATGTGATTTTAGACCACAATACATATAAAGCACTACTGGAGAAATGTTCTTTGGTGTACAAAAACCGAATAACCACTTTTTGACAGTTGTTAATTCATTAGCAAGGGCCAAAAGTGGTCACTATGTAAAAAAAATACAAAAACCAAATGATTATCAAAAACGGTCACCAATACTTATTATTAGTGGTTGCTAAACAACAATTGCTAGTAAAAGTCTAAAAATTCAATTAGTAGACCAAACCTAAAAGACATGCATAATTCCTAATAAGCAAATGAACATATTTGTACCTCCCATTATTTAAGGGTGAACATTAGAAGATAAATGGGATATAAATGCAACAATCTCTCACAAATCATTTGATCAGTTGTGCCTCCAACTCGGTCACATCAAATCACCAGATAAGGATACATTGCAAAATCTACAATGAGATAATAATAATCATGGAAATGCTCCCCATGTTCTAAGATAGATTCCAGCTACTTATGAGCAAACTTTTGAAAACCAGGCAAACCAATTTTTCTACATCAATAAAAAACCAAGATTTTCACCTTTCATGACAAACCTGAAAACATGCTTGATGTATTCTCAACATCCATAACAAAGCTCAAAAAATTGACCATCAAACTTTAAACCAGTCTTTGCTACGATTTCTTCAATTGTGTGCACCATGCTACCTCTTTACATGTATTATTCAACAGAATTTCCACACTGCACCACCCACCCAATGAGCACACAAGCTAGTTAGTCTACTCTCAGATCACCCTAAAAAACCTGGGACTTTAATGCCAAATGTATATTTTCTTGAAGTATAGTGAATAGTTTTATTACAATGCCAGTGAACATAGAATAAGTAAACATGAATACATAAATTTATGTTTTGTTCCTACTGTTTGTTTGACACGCCATGCATGAAATGGGGTAATTAAATCATTTTGCTCCAAACCCAATGTAATTTCCTGGGACTAAATGATTCAACATGAAAGAAAAAAATAACCACATAGATATAAGAACCAACACAAAAATTCTATATAAAGTATAAGTTGCACAACAAATTTGAGCATCACTTGATTATTTTGGACCCAGAAACAATACAATCATGGATTCAAAATCCAATGTCAAATTGAAAGGAAAAATGGTTACAGGCTTATTTATCATGTGCTGCAAGTTCAAAAAAAAACACCAAGGATAAAGTCCATCACGTTGCACTAGCAATGCAATATGCCAGGCGCCAGTCAGAAGCCTGCAGCAGTTTGACATGCACATCTTCAGTTATAGAGGCCATAAACTCCATCAGTTAACCCTCAAGCAAAAAAAGGTTGGTTCTTCAAGGGCCCTCTGAGTGGATGCTCATTTGCAGCAGCTTAAGAAATAACATCCAGGGATCTCAGAAGGTGATAGTAGCATTGCAACACACTTGAACTGCTTCCAGAAAGAAGAGAAAAAACAAAGACAAACGAATTCATGTCTGACTGAATTTGCATCAAATGCGTAAGCAATATTGTGGTGGCAGCACTAATAGAACAACGACCAAGTGGATTTAGGTACAATGTGCAAACTGGTCTCACCTTGTGCTGCATGTATTTATCCCTTACTGCTCTTGATGAAGCTTTTTGGCAAGATAGCATGACATGAATAGCAAAGATACACTCCTTCAACTCCAAAGGTGCATAACCCGAATACTGTTGTAATGCTAAACTCTGCAAATCATTTAGAAGGGTTGCCAGTGAGAAAAATTGTAGTGGCATTCATGATGAAGGGGTCTGATATGGAAAAGATAAAGGCGGGAGCAACTTTTCAACCCAATAATTATGTTGTTCAGTCATGCACAAGTTTCATGGCTTCAAATGCATCCATGGGCCAAAGTAATTATTTCATGGTTGTTTCATTTAATGGCAGTTGTAAATCCTATACAGCTAGTTAATGGTGTCATTAAAATTCTTTTTGCAACAAAACCCTAAAATGGAGTAAGGTTAATCCAAAATAAAATATCTATAATGAAATCATCTCCAACTAGTTACTATATTTTTAACACTAAAAATAATATTCTTTGAATATTCCACTTTATACATTTCTTTTTTTTAAAAAAAATTATTATTGTTATGTACTATCAATTTGTAATAATTTAATTGCAATATATTTTAAACTTATGATGTATGTATTTTGAACTAATTAAACAACTATAATAATAAATATATATATATATATAACCAATTAAATAAAATAATTATGAAGACTTTATTTAGCCAATTAAGCATAAAATACTAAAAACGTTTAGCTAAATAATAATTCTTTTTTCATATATTGAAAACTGTGAGTTAAATAAACAGAAAAAATGAAAAAGTGAACTAAATATAATACAGTTTTTTGAAAAAAGAAAAAAAAAATAATGTAACTAAAGAGCAATGCCAAATTTGACAATGCACTCTAGCAAAACACCAAAATAGAATGAAATTTAATGTCAGTTGAGTGCAGTTTTCCCACTAAAAAAGCTTTTTTACGTAATTTTAATTTGAGTTTGTAAGCATCAATGAAAAAAATTAAATTTTATTACTTGTTAAAGTTCCTACTAATTTAGCCAAGACTGGTGGTTTTGCGGTGATTCCTTCATAAAAAAGACTGTCAAATGTGTTACAGAATCTGTTTCCTTACCCAGGGTTGCACATGAGGTTGGATAATGAATCTTGAAAGAAAAATGACAGCAGCTGCAACCATCGATGGCAAGAATCGAACACAGCTATAATCTAGTAAACTTAGCTCCGCAAGGTAACACCCCAAGAACTCAAACTGCAAGTTGGAGAACTGAACAGAACGGATGTTAATTTTTAAGTAATATAGATCAATGGATTGAGTGAAAACAGTCATCAGTATAGCGTACTTTGACATTCTCTTGGGTGAACAGTGTCAAGTTTCTGCATATTTTTTGAATAATGTCTGTTAGGTCCAATCAATTGGCAGCAATCTCACGGAGGAGGTAAAACAACAGGAATATACGAGGTAAAACTAACTAAATATTTTAATGGTTCCATATGCTTGCCTGAGAAAAGTTTTTATTGTGGGAGTGCCCATTTGAAAGTCCAGAAATTTGAGCACATCTGTCTCCATAGACACCACCTGCAATCACCCAAATGCATTAACAACTGGGCGATTAAATAGAGGTAAATGATAATAGACAAAAACAAACTGCACGGACACAAAGTTTCAATATGTTGATATGTGACTTAATTTTTAAAACCAGAATGTATCATAGCTCAGTCCATCTTTCATTTGTTATTTTGCAGCCCAAAACTGTATATATATTTCTAATGGTTAGGATTTGGAAAACCTAGTAAACTGCTTCCAAACAAGGTGAAAAATACTATTCTTGCCCATGGATGTAGATGGCAAGATAGAACCATATAGTTCTTTTGTGTCATATTATTCTATTAGTGTACATATGTTTGTTTTATCACCCGTGAATTCAATGGTTTGGACTTGGCCAATGTCCGAGTGACTTTAGCCCTTCAGGGAGATTTTGGTAAGAGGAGGTATTCTTACATGAAATTGACATGGGAAATTCAAAATCAAGGTGAAAATTTGTTGATATGCGACTTGATTTTTTAAAAGTGTCAAAATAGATGAAGACCCAGCCCATTTTTCAATTATTATTTTGTATCCCAAAACCAAACATACATTTGCAAAAGTTAGGGTTTGGAAACACTAGTAATTGTTGTCAAACATAGTGAAATTCTTCTCTAGTGCTTGTGGGTCTGAATCGCATGACCAAACCATGTAAATCTCTTGTGTTCTATTTTTCTATTCGTGTGGAAATGTTAGTTTCATCATACATGGATTCAACACGATACAAAGCAAAAAGGTGAATGTACTAGTGGATAAATTAAAGAGCAGAATCATACCTCTTCCTTGGTGTAAGTGTTATCAGTGACGTAGCAAAAATCTTCAACACGAGGAGGACTTATCTCTTCATACTTTCTGCGTGAAAAACCATAGAGAGGAGTGCAGTAAGAGAATAAATCAATCCATTACAGCCATAACGTAATAATTGGATAAACAAAGAGTATGAAGGATCTTTTCTCGGAGGGAGAGTCACAAGAACAAGGCCATTAACCAAAATCGAGCAAATGGTTTGCGAACTTACGATGCCACAAGCATACAAGAGATGCCCAGAAGCTGTAGCTTCTTTCTACTGAGAGCGTGTGAAGATAAGAATCTATCAATGTAAGAGACGGTAAGGTACAGAGTGTCCGAAACAAGCTTGTACTCCTCTGCGACCTCCACCAACCAATCCACTAAAATTTCTCGCATAGTCGCAGTCAAGTCATTCTGTACGTTCTCCATGTAATTGGGCAAAGGTCTCCTGCTCTCTTCCATCTGAACCATAACAGCAATCGTCAGATTAACGATATAACATTGCCTCGCCCATTGTATAATGTCAGTTTTTTAAATATAGGGTAGATCCAAATGCCTCAACCTCATTGGTGGGCCTATCGAGTTATTCTGGGGGATTACTTGGATTCAACACACAAATGAACATCCTCACATCACTCGTCAATCAAACTGGCCATCAAAACGAAACCGTTGACAACAAATAAGGACAGAATTTGAGTGTGCATACCTCCAAGGAATGGAGATGCTTATAAATACAAGACGAATACACGCACTTCTGCGGATTGTCAGTGATCGCGACATGTTGGGACACCTGATTTGTGACCGTAACTTCCCTCGGCGTGCTTTTTGACGATTTTGCTGCGAGATCTGATAAAGCCCGAGTAAACTCGGCAGCAGGAGTATTCGTGAGATCTCCAAGGACGAATCGCTTCTTCATGGAGGATTTCTGTTGCACAGACTCCGAAGCGTTGGAACGCTTGTTGGGAACGCGATTAGTGCACATGCAGTTCTCTTGCCCGCCCATGTCAGAGGTTGAAGTGACCGTGTGGAAGATCCGGGAAGAATTAGCGGGAGAGGAGTGTTAGTAGTGGACGGAGTTTCGAACGTGATATCGAAGGTCTTTGTAGATCGAGGAGGGGGGGGGGGGGGAGACTGGTTAGGAGAGGGGGCATGTGTTTTAAGACCGCCAATTTCAGAATTTCAAAACATCCATTTTCGCGCCGTCACCGGCAGTTGTTTCCGTGAATAAAAACCGGCGCCGCGTAGCCCTGTCCGGCTGCGAAATCTTGCCTTTAATTGTGTTTTTTGGGGAAATTTAAAAAAAAAACGTTCTTTTCTTTTGCATTTTTTTATTCATTTTATGTTTTATATTAATTATTATATTATATTGTGGGTAGGTTGGCAGGTAAATCAGAAAAATAAAATTATTTATCACATAATTCAAGTAAAAATACAAAAATACCTTCTAAAACAATGGTGTGAATCAATGTTGTTTCGCTACGTTTTTTCTATACATGTAATACAATTATTAGTATTATTAGAGAGATGGGTTTCAACGGGTCTCTCGGGCGTTCCTATGGAGGCGATTCAGATGGCAACTAAACCCTATTTTGCACGATGACGTTTCCTCGTGAAGGTGATTTCGATCTTCAGGTGGTTCTTAAGGACTATAAAATGGGACTTTGACGGAGGTGCCTCGGATCTTCGAGCTCGTTTACATGGAAAGAAGGATGAAGCGAAATCTAGGGTTGCGAGACACATGCCCCTGGCTTCTTTAAAATATGTTAGTCGAAGTATAATACTCAAGAGGGGGGTGAATTGAGTATCTATAAAAAATTCTGTTTAAAAAGTATTCTTAAAAAGGTTCTCAAATAAATTTAAATACACCCAAGTTAATCAAGGTTATACGGTTATGAAAGTTTGACGGTTTAAATAAGTTCTTAAAAGATTGATTAATTCTCAATAATCTTAATATTAGTTATTAACATTATTTTTGAAACTATTCTAATAAGGCAAAACAATTATAACTTCTTTCCAAGATTAATTATCAAAGTAAATTTAGTGATTTGTGAATTAAACAGTAAAACAAAAAAAAACTAAAATAAACAACACAGCAGATATAAAACAAGTGGTTCAGTCTCAAGCCGAAACCTAATTCACTCTACTCAGTGATCACCTGCCACCAAACAGTTTATATAAATAAACTTGATCCACACCCTGAATCGGGGTTAACAACAATACACAAGACTGTCCAGGTCACACGACCTCTTCCACAGTTATTCATGGGTATGAACTAACAGGTCACACAAGGTCCTCTTCCACACTTATCCGTGGGAATACACAACTGTAAAAAGATGTAAGATAAGGGATATCGTGTATCCTTCAGTTTGATGCAGAAGACAATGCGTGTTTTTATATAGATACACACGCACTGCTCGAAAGATAAAAATAATACACAACAGAGCAGAAACGATGAGATAAGCTTAGAAGTACTCTGAGTGTTAGTCTATGCAGCTTTGAACTTCTGGGATGAAGCAGATGCATAAATCGAGTCCTTTCGCGAAAAACAGAGTATCGTAAGTTAGCTAGATCTAGTTTGTGTTCTTCGTGGAGTTGATAGAGCGGAAATGTTATTGACTCTAGGATTCAAGTATGCTTTGTGTGTTCTTCAGCAGTGTTGGGTTGCATGAAAACTCGTGTTTCTTTGTTATCGCGCACACACTTGTTTTTCTGTTACACTATTGTCGCCACAGTCACCACAGTCACCTCTTTTTTTCTTCTGGCAATGTTGTTCTTTTTATTCTTGGAATACATGTGGTGGAGCCGACATGATGCATGTATTCTGCACCTCATACCTCGTATTGTCAAGTGACATGTCTACAAAGAAACATTAAACATGTTAGCGCATTTAAAAACTTCAAATATGATCATTAGAAATTAAATTGAAAAACAACAAAACAAATTAAGAAACGGTGTCACAGTCCGTCTATAAACGGTGTCTCCATGAAACAGTGTCTCCTTGAAGCGATGTCTCCTTCTTTGTCTTTGAGTGGTGAGACAACTATGATGGCATTGTTGTATAGAGATCAGAAACCGGTAGCACAGATGCGGTGTTAGGATCACGGTGTCTCGTCACGGTGTCTGGATGATCACGGTGTCTGGATGGTCACGATGTCTCAGACTTAGCCAAATCTCTCTACACAGACTTAAACAGTGATATTCATAGAATGAATTAAACTTAATCATTCATAAGAGAATTGTATTACAGACAAAATAGTTTACAATAATTACTTAAGGCATAAAGAAACTAATCATATGTACACATGATTTTAGATAGATTAAACAGGATTAACAAGCTTTATAGAATGTATAGGATTTGTGATCATTAAAACATGATTAACATACGATGAGTCCGACAATCTCCCTCTTTTTGATGATCACAATGTAAGAGTTGGTGTCCTAGAACCAACTGGTTTTACTTTGATTACATGGATATTTAATGTATTATTACATATTGTTCACTGTTCTGCATGATTATGATGTAATAATGTTCTAGAGTATTTTTTGTATTGATAAGGTCATGACAGTTCCCCGCTATGATGAGAACTTTGAAATGTTATAATAATATTCTTAAATATAGTTATGTGGTTGGATGACATGCTATGATCGGACACATATCATGCAAATCGTTAGGTGCGAGTACTCGTAAGCAGGTGATACTTCCTCTCATGAAGTTCGTACTTGGTAATCTCCAAGATAGAAGACTATGAGAACAAACCCGCTAGTAGGAATTCCTATTGGGGAGAATCCCGATTCCAGGCCGAAAATTGTTTGCCAAAAATATCGTGAGAAACCCGTCAAAATATGGAAGCGATATAAGCAGAATGAAGAAATCAACACGCATGATTTTTTAACATGGAAAAACCCTCCCATGCAGAGGATTAAAAAACCATGGGGAAATTCCCAGAAATATCCACTATGAATCAGAGAATACAAGAATCCATGTAATGCCCGAACTTGAATTACAAATAAGAGAGCGTAGAAAACCAGTGTGAAAACCACACCCCGATATGCCTCTGCCTTCTCTCTGATAAACATATCGCTGACGCCATGTATCGGAAGATCAATCGTTGACAAAGTGTCACCCTTCTGTCGACGAAATGTCACTACCTCAGAGATCTTCACCCGAACATGCGTCAACCTCGTACCAGCTTGTGACACCCGAATGATCTCGCCATCATAATGTACTGCCGATCTTCAATTGGGACACGCCACCTGATCACCGCTATCAGGAAAACTTTCGATACATGGCCACTATCATCAATTGTGTTGCCGCTGCTCCACACCTATCAAACGCCGACGCGCCGCACATGCTACCACCGACGCGACATCCCCCTTCTTGCTCTCGGTGGACTGCATCTTGAACACCCTGCCAAGAATAACGCCACACGTCCAAGATAATTGCGCCGTCGTCGTCGTGTCATGCGGGCCACCGCAAATGCGGCGACCCCTTCTTAGGTCTCCTTTGCCGACTACATCTTGCTGGAACACCCTTTTCTCTTTCAAAATATGTTTCTGCATCCTCCTTATATAGACACCAAGTCCATAATAATCAATTAATGCAGTCAACATCCATTATTTCATCCATTAATATTGAGAATTAAATATCCATTAATGTTGGGAGAAAATCTTCAATTAATGGTGATATAAATCTCCCTATTAATAATTTTCCTCTCTCGTCAATAAATGTGATGAATCCCTCCATTAGGAATTTTCCTCTCTCATCAATAAATGTGATGAATTTCAACAATCTCCCCCTTCATCACATTAATGAATGGAACCATCCAACAAACTCAGTTAGAAAGAAAATATGTTGGTATCACACCAACCATCATCAAATGCATAAAATATGACGATGTCCTTTTGCACTTCTGATAAAAAAAAATATCAACTCCCCTTGCAAAAAAAATCAAATGCCTAAATCTTTGTCACATTTGTATCTGCATCATCCTGCTCATCCTGCTGAACAAGACGATAACCAGAAACATCTGGCTCCCCCATAATAGTGATTACCACATAATCTAGAGCACCTGCAGGAATAAACTGTTCCCCCTGCTCAACATCCTACGAGCCGACATGTGTATCACCTCTCTTAACCTGCTTTAATTTCCAAACTTTATTCTGCTCCATGCACGCATCTGCGATCCTCTTCGAAGCTTCCAAAATCCTCACGTTAAACTGCAAGCATGAACCAACCTCATTTGATACCACTTGTTGGGGAGAATCCCGATTCCAGGCCGAAAATTGCTTGCCAAAAATATCGTGAGAAACCCGTCGAAATATGGAAGCGATATAAGCAGAATGAAGAAATCAACACGCAGGATTTTTTAACGTGGAAAAACTCTCCCATGCGGAGGATTAAAAAACCACGGGGCAATTCCCAGAAATATCCACTATGAATCAAAGAATACAAGAATCCATGTAATGCCCGAACTTGAATTATAAATAAGAGAGTGTAGAAAACCTGTGTGAAAACCACACCCCGATATGCCTCTGCCTTCTCTCTGATAAACATCCCGTTGATGCCATGTATCAGAAGATCAATCTGTGACAAAGTGTCACCCTTCTGTCGACGAAATGTCACTACCTCAGAGATCTTCACCCGAACATGCGTCAACCTCGTACCAGCTTGTGACACCCGAATGATCTCGCCATCATAATGTACCGTCGATCTTCAATCGGGACACGACACCTGATCACCGCTATCAGGAAGACTTTCGATACATGGCATCTATCATCAATTGTGTTGCCGCTGCTCCGCACCTATCAAACGCCGACGCGCCGCACATGCTACCACCGACGCGACAACCCCCTTCTTGCTCTCGGTGGACTGCATCTTGAACACCCTTCCAAAAACATCACCACACGTCCAAGATAATTGTGCCGTCATCGTCGTGTCATGCGGGCCACCGCAAATGCGGTGACCCCTTCCTGGGTCTCCTTTGCCGACTATATCTTGCTAGAACACCCTTTTCTCTTTCAAAATATGTTTTTGCATCCTCCTTATATAGACACCAAGTCCATAATAATCAATTAATGTAGTCAACATTCATTATTTCATCCATTAATATTGAGAATTAAATATCCATTAATGTTGGGAGAAAATCTTCAATTAATGGTGATATAAATCTTCCTATTAATAATTTTCCTCTCTCATCAATAAATGTGATGAATCCCTCCATTATGAATTTTCCTCTCTTATGAATAAATGTGATGAATCTCAACAATTCCGCATGTTTTGGTGTCATCAGATATTTCTATCTACGAGCGTGTGTAATGATATTTAGACTTTAAGATTATCATTAATACGTGTCACGACTTACGCACTTTGATTTACTGACGAAAACCATCACGCAGACAATTGGCGGGAAGTAGGGTACGTTGGGTGTGTCACGAGTGACATGTTATTAATGGATAAGTCGAGGAAGGATCTGTCCCTTCCATTTAAAGAAGATGATATCTCAGCCCTTTAATTGAAATAGAACCGTCACGTGAAATTCCATGGTCATGGTGTAACAACGAGTTTATTTTAGGTAGTCAAAGAACGACGTATCAAGGATAAAAGTTGATGACACAATCATGAAACTTGCTTGATGAGATATTGTGATAAAGAGATTATATTACACAGTGAGCGTTCGTATGTGGATGTCGTTGTTGCAACTTTACGTTTTTTCTCTTGGGTACCTTAACCCGTTGCTAGATAGTACTCTTGGACTTTAGGCAAGCCCGTCTAATGTCAACGAGAAAGAATCCTAGAAGGTCACAAACTGAGTGTTTTTGGTAGTCTCGGTTAAATTCTATTTGAATTTAATTAATGAAATAAATATTATTCTCAAGACCGTGGAATAATTTTATTCAAGTTACAATGATCGCATAAATTAAATAAAATTTATTTATTTATTTTATTGAACATTTAATAAATATTTATTTACTAGTTTGTAAATAAAATATTTATTTAAAAGAATAAATTTTTTATTTATTTATTCGGGTGTTCAATAAATGGAAGTGGAGTTCGAGTGGACCAAGGTCGGTCTGGTAGTAAAATAATTATTTGCAAGACAGTAAATAATTATTTAACTAGTTGACACAAATTAAAATAACATTGCTATTATTTTATTACATGGAATTTTATTTATAATTCTGTTCTGCGCAAGTTGGCGCACCATAAATAATGACGCGATATTATTATTAAATGCATGAGTTTTCTATAAGTTCATGAATGTATTTAAATGTTTCTATGCAATTAAATATTGTAACTGAAATTCCATGTAAATAAATAGGAAAGTACACCTATTGTGCCATACACCGCACCACACGCCTGGTGAATGGAGAATTGTTGAGCCGAAAAATTTCTCTCTCAAATCCTCTTCTCCCCCCTCTCAAGAACGAGAGACGTTTTTCAATTCTGAAGAAGAAAGTGATCAAGAACGACTGACACAAGACACTCGTTTCGCCGTGCTAGCACCCAGATAACGAGCGATGTCGATCGGAGGCCATCAGAGCACGTGTGAATCACTACTAGAGGGATTCTAGTTTGGATCCTTATAAGTGCAACGAGATAATTCAGAAGGGTCATTTCATACGATCAACATCACCAACGAAGAAAAACACCAAAGATACAGGTATTATTTTTCTTTATGAAATTAATTAAATTAATTATAAACATGATGTGCAAGATCCTCTCTAAGGTTTCAAGCCTCTTTCTTCTTTATCTAAATTTTTGATTATATTTCATGGAGACTGGAATTCATCGTCGTATTGATCCCAAAATAATCATTGATTATGGTAAAAATAAAAGTTAGGTACTGTCCCAACCACGCTTCCGCTGCGCCCGGAACCTTCAACTGGTATCAGAGCGGTTACATCATAGTTTATAATTATTTAAATATTTATTTGATGAATTGCACATTTAATAATTTAGTTGTTTCAATTCAAGTTAATCGTTCTGCAAATCTGAATCTCGAGATCTATTCCTCCTCTTTTGTTTCACGTTCACCTTACAGAAATTATCTTTTCTTTTAATTTTGATTAAAATAAAATAGAGGATCTCATCCAGAGGTGCCAAAGCTTTCTGGTCGTACAACACTAGAACACATGGCGTGTATTCGGTAGTATACGTCGTGTAGTCAATATTCAATGCATCAGACCAATATGCCAAACCAAGCCATGTGTTGGAGTCTTTCTAAGTCTTAAATAACTTCGTGTGTTGACCAGGAATAGGTGGCACGCGATTTCCAGATTACACGCCATGTGGCATAATGGACACGACGTGTAGTCCCTTTGGGTTAGGGTTGGACCGTGTACCCCGTACACGACTTACCCGGTTGGAGACCGTGTAACGAAGAACTACACGACGTGTAGCCTACTAGACACACCGTGTACTCTGAAGATTTCCAAAGTATACTCACACTTCGTTTCCCCAGGCGTGTACTTTGGATAGATGATGAAAAATAATACACGCCATGTAGTTGGAACTACACGTCGTGTACTCATCCAAATTATGCAGATTTATTAAAATTTATTATTATATTATACAAACTCTTGAGATGTGTACCATCGTGCGGGTATAAAGTTGAGGCACAACACGTGATAAGTGTTTTATATATGTGTGTTTAATTTAACATTTGTGTAATGTTCATTTCTACTCATTGGGTAGTTATGAATAAGAATTCACCGGGTTGCCTTCAAGGGACAAGTTACGTATAAAGATAATTTTAAATGAATTTATTTGTTTAAAATTATGATGGATGATAATCTCAAGGAAATTTAGAAAAGGGTTTAAGATAAAAGGATTGATTAATTAAAGATGATAATTAATTGATTAGAGCATGATTTATCTTAAACAAGAATGATTAAAGAATTGATTGTTAGTTTTATTTGTGCGTAAATATCATTGTATGTATAAATGATCATGAGTTAGACCAAGACCTTTGTATGTGGATGGTTTCTTTTAATTTATTTATTTGAATTAAATTTGTTTTCCTGCAAGACTTCTCATTAATATGTAGGGTCTGCGTGCCCAAGGTTTCTTTTATGTAAAACCCCCCTTTATCCCTCACCTACATGTGAGTTAAAAAAAGGCATATGTAATAGATGGAACTCCCAAGCTAATGGAGGCGGTTCAAGCTGGAGCCGAGACAAAACCAATCCCAGGAGATATAGAGGTGGACAGGTGGAAGCTGCAAACACAAACCCAAAAGGTTCAAATTGTTTCTCCCCTAGTTCAGGGTTAGTTTATCAACCACTAGATAAACTAACCATTAGAAAATCTCACGATCATTCCATTTACTTTATTTTATTTCTGTCATTTTCATGGTTTATCATTATGAATGTGTTGTCACGATCACATAATTAATGAATTAAACAAGCATGCAAGATAGAACTAAAATAAACTAAACTTATGCGCAAATATTATCAAGACATGGTTAATCACTTAAGTAAGTTCCACTTAATATTAACAAGCATGTGATAATGATAATAAGAAATTCACACATAAGAGATAAAAAATCCCTCAAATAAAACATTAAGTCAGAACAAGACTTCCATTACTTGATTAAGGAAAAAACTCAATAAAACTATGTGTTTGACCAACCCTTATTGGGACACTTAATTTTATACAGGAAGCCCTTATGAAAGGTTTTGGGTTGACTTAACCATATTACATCAAGAGGAGTATCCCTTGCTAGACTTGGTGTAATATTGGAGGCAAGAGTTGAGGAAATCCAAAGTCATGATTTCAGGATTGGGGAGTCCACTCAACATATCAAGGAGCTACAAGCCTATAGTTGGCAAAGACCTGCCTACCTAAATACCTTCTAATAGTTTGACCAACCCTTGTTGGTGTTATACAAAGGGGAATATGGATACTTACTATTAGAATGTCATGGAAACTATACATTCTGAATTCAATGGTGAGGGCTATTGGGATTTGATAAAATAGTGGGAGACTTAATAAAATTTATTATTTCTTATAAAATGTAATCAAGAAAGTACTAATGATATGCTCTTTTAATTGTAGAATAAAAATGTCAAACTCATCAACCACACTATCCCTACAATCAATTTTGGATAAATACAACATCCTCACCAGCAGTAACTTCCAGGAATGGTTTAGACGCCTTCAGGTTATCCTATGCCATGAACGGAAGTCTTAGGTGCTGGAGTCAACATTACCTGATCCACCTTCCAAAGAGGTGAGTGATGAGGATTTCCTGGTCTATGAGAAACATATGAACGACGCGGTCGACGTTCAATGTTTGATGCTATCATCAATGTCTAGCGATCTCATGAAGTCTCATGAAAACATGGATGCTTATAGCATGATCGAGCACCTCTGTGGTCTTTACCAGGAGAGAGAAAGACAAGAAAGGTTTGAGATCTCTAAGGCACTCTTTCAGAGTAATCTTGGAGAAGGTGCCCCAGCTGGGCCTCATGTAGTCAAGCTCATTGGCTACATTGAGCTCTTGGAGGTTCTAGGGTTTAAACTCCCCGAAGAACTGGGCACTGATCTCATTCTCGCATCACTCCCTTAGAGATTCTCTAACTTTTTTGTCAATTTCAATATGAACAACATTGAGAAGTCTCTATCTGATCTTATTATCCTCATTCGTTAAGTGGAAAAAGATATAAACCGCGAAAAGCCTTTTGTCCTTATGGTGAATAAGAGGAAAGGGAAGGTGAAGATATTTAATCCCAAATATTCTTCACGGCCTTCCAAGAAAAGTAAGATCAAAGAGAAGGTAAGGGAACAGGAGGCTGTTTGTTTCACATGTGGCAAGAAGGGCCACTGGAAGAAGAACTGCACCCAACCTAAGAAGCAAGGGGAAGCTTCAAGTGCATTTGTTATCGAATGAAATCTATCTATTTCTACAAATTGGGTATTATATATAGCTTGTGGTGATCACATGTGTATCTAAATATAGGAACCAAGTAGATTCAGGAAGATTGATCGAGGGGAGGTAGATCTACGTGCAGCCAACGGAGCTAGACTTACTACTGTAGCTAATGGGGGAGTACCGCCTCACGTTGCTAATTGAGATGATCTTGGTGTTAAAGGGTTGTTATTATGTGCCTTATGTTACTAAAAACATTATTTATGTATCCAGATTAGATACAGATGTATTTGTTTTCAAGTTTAGAAATGAATGTTTCTTCTTTTACAAAGATAGCATTTGTTATGGTATGACACATTTATACAATGGACTTTACGTGTTGGATTACAAAAACCAAGTAATAGAAATTGATAACAAAGATACATTACATGACTCATACCACTCCCAATTTTGGCATCACCAGCTAGGTCATGTAAACGAGAAATGCTTGACAAAGTTACATCAAGATGAATATTTAGATTCTTTTGAACTAAAACCACTTGGCGTATGTCATGCATGTTTACAAGGCAAAATGACCAAATCTCCATTTAGTGGGAAAGGTGAAAGGGATAAATAACTTCTTGAATTGGTTCATATCGATGTGTGTAGACCATTTCATGTTAAATCAAGAGGAGGGTACTGATACTTCATAACTTTTACTGATGATTTTAGTAGATATGGATATATCTACTTAATGAGGTATAAGTTAGATTCTTTTTATAAGTTCAAAGAATACAAGAATGAAGTTGAGAACTAGCTTGGTAAGAATATTAAGAAAATATGCTCAGACCGAGGTGGATAATATCTTAATCAAGACTTCATTGATTACTTACGGGAGTTTGGGATCCTATCCCAACTCACTCCTCCAAACACGCCCCAGTGGAATGGTGTGAGCGAAAGGAGAAACCACACCCTGTTGGACATGGTGAGATCAATGATGAGTCATGCGAGTCTTTCATTATCCTTTTGGGGATATGCGTTACAAATAGCGACACACATACTAAACCAAGTACCAACTAAATCGATAAATGATATTCCATATGAGTTCTAGAGTGGAAGTAAAGCCATGTTATCGAATTTACATGTGTGGGGTAGCGAAGCATTTGTTAAGGCCTCTTCAGGTAATAAACTCGCACCCGAGGCACAAAGTGTACCTTTATAGGATACCCTAAGGAAACAAGGGGATATTACCTATACAACCCCTTATACAAAAAGATTATAGTGGCAAGAAA
Organism: Viscum album; assembly: GCA_963277665.1. Taxonomy (NCBI): domain Eukaryota; kingdom Viridiplantae; phylum Streptophyta; class Magnoliopsida; order Santalales; family Viscaceae; genus Viscum; species Viscum album. The sequence goes on along the minus strand of OY728140.1, from coordinate 1,346,583,510 downwards.
TTCCATATTACTTGAGAGGGAGAACATCTCTAAAAATATATAGTGGGAGCGAGATAGACTTCGATGAAGTCGAGGCTCAAGGTACACAAGAGTTGGTATATGAACAAATTCCACAAATCCCCATGGAAGAAGAATTTGTTCCAGAGACACAAGTACTGCGTAAGAGTACAAGAGAGGTTAGAGAACTGGAACGGTATGGTTTTCTAGTTACCGAGGATGGTGACTCCTTATTAGTTGATAATAATGATCCTCTAACCTACAAGAAATCAATAAGTGGCACAAACATTGCCAAGTGGTATGAATCCATGAATTCCATGTACCAAAACAAAGTCTAGATTTTGTTAGATCTTCGAGTTGATGTAAATCCTGTTGGTTGCAAATGGGTATTTAAGAAGAAACTGGACATGGAAGGACAAGTCATTACCTATAAGGCATGATTGGTTGCAAAAGGTTTTAAAAAGTTTCAAGGAATTTACTACGATGAAACCTTCTCACCAGTTGCAATGTTGAAATACATTAGAATTCTACTTTCCATTGTGTCTTACCATGACTATGAGATTTAGAAAATGGATTTCAAAACAATATTCTTTAATGGGAACCTTCAAAAAGATGTCTACATGACACAACCTGAAGAGTTTGTGACTCCAAAGGATGCCGATAAGGTATGAAAGTTGCAAAAATCTATTTATGGATTAAAGCAAGAATCCAGGTCATGGAACATTCATTTTGATGAAGCCATAAAAGAATTTGGTTTTATCAAGAATGAATGTGAGACTTGTGTTTACAAATGGTTTAGTGGGAGTGCAGTCGTTTTTCTAATAGTATATATTGATGACATATTACTTATTAGAAATGAGATACCAGTCTTACAGTCTGTTAAGACATGGTTGAATCAATGCTTCTCTATGAAAGACTTGGGCAAGGCAGCGTATATTCTTGGGATCAAGATACATCGTGATAGATCCAAGAGATTGTTGGGCCTAAGTCAATGTAAATACATTGATAAGATACTAAAGAGATTTAATATATAACTATCCAAGAGGGGATTATTTCCAGTATCACATGACATTCATCTTTCTAAGAAAATTTGTCCTCAGACACATTAGGAAATAAAGATAATGGTAAGGGATCCATATGCATCAAAGATTGGGTTATTCATGTATGTCATGCTATGTACTAGGCTGGATGTCACCTACGCATTGAGTGTGGTAGACAGATATCAAGATGACCCAGGTGACTGCTATTGGATGACAGTCAAGACTATCCTAAAGTATCTGAGGCATACTAAGGATATGTTCCAGGTTTATGGAGGATATGAGGAACTAGTCATCAAATGATATGCAGATGCTAGTTTCTAGACTGATCAAGATGACATGAAGTCGTAAACTGGATACATCTTCACTTTGAATGGAGGTACAATGAGTTGGAAGAGCTCAAAGCAGAGTGTGGTCACTGATTCTACAGTAGAGTCTAAGTATATTGCAGCTTTTGAGGCATCTAAAGAAGCAGTTTGGATGCAAAGATTCGTCCAGGAGCTAGATGTGATAACTAGTAGTAAATATCCCATCACACTGTACTGTGATAATACTGCAGCGGTGGATCTCACAAAAGATCCAAGGTCACATTAGTGGATGAAGCACATACTTTATAAGTATCACCTCTTGAGGGATTTTTATCAGAGAGGTGAAGTTGCTGTGAATAGTATTTCCATAGAAGACAATGTGGCAGACCCCTTGACTAAAGCCTTAACTTAGTAGAAACATGATCATCATGTGAGGTCTAGTGGACTGAAAGTCATAGACGGTTGTCTCTAGTTCAAGTGAGAGTTTATAAGAGTTGGTGTCATAGAACCAACTGGTTTTACTTTGATTACATGAATATTTAATGTATTATTACATATTGTTCATTGTGCTGCATGATTATGATATAATAATGTCCTAGAGTATTTGTTGCATTGATAAAGCCATGGTAGTTCCCCGATATGATGAGAACCTTGAAATGCTATAACAATATTCTTAAATATAGTTCTGTGGTTGGATGACATGTTATGATTAAACACATAGCATGCAGACCGTCTGGTGTGAGTACTCATAAGCAGATGAGACTTCCTCTCATGAAGTTCGCACTTGGTAATCTCCAATACAGGAGATTATGAGAACATACCCGCTAGTAGGAATTCCACATGTTTTGGTGTCATCAGATATTTCTATTTGTGAGCATGTGTAATGATCCTTAGACTTTAAGATTATTATTAATAAGTGTCATGACTTACACACTTTGATTTAGTGACAAAAACCGTCATGCAGACAGTTGGCGGGAAGTAGGGTATGTTGGGTGCATCACGAGTGGCATGTTATTAATGGATAAGTTGAGGAAGGATTTTCCCCTTCCATTTATAGAAGTTGATATCTCAACCCTTTGATTGAAATAGAACCATCATGCGAAATTCCATGGCCATGGTGTAACAACGAGTTTATTTCAGGTAGTCAAAGAACGATGTATCAAGCATAAAAATTGATGACACAATCATGAAACCTGCTTGATGAGATATTGCGACAAAGGGATTATATTACACAGTGAGCGTTCTTATGTTGATGTCATTGTTGCGACTTTATATTCTTTCTCTTGGGTGCCTTGACCCGTTGCTAGACAGTACTCTTGAACTTTAGGCAAGCTTGCCTAATGCCAATGAGAAATAATCCTAGAGGGTCACACACTAAGTGTTTTTGGTGGTCTTAGTTAAATTCTATTTGAATTTAATTAATGAAATAAATATTATTCTCAAGACCGTGGAATAATTTTATTCAAGTTACAATGATCACATGAATAAAATAAAATATATTTATTTATTTTATTGAACATTTAATAAATATTTATTTACTAGTTTGTAAATAAAATATTTATTTAAGAGAATAAATTATTTATTTATTTATTTAGGTGTTCAATAAATGGAAGTGGAGTTCAAGCGCACCAAGTTCGGTCCAGTAGTAAAATAATTATTTACAAGGCGGTAAATAATTATTTAACTAGTTAGAATAAATTAAAATAATGCTGATATTATTTTATGACGTGGAATTTTATTTATAATTCCATTTTGTGCAAGTTGGCACACCATAAATAATGACATGGTATTATTATTAAATGCATGGGTTTTCTCTAAGTTCATGAATGCATTTAATTGTTGTTATGCAATTAAATATTGTAACTGAAATTCCATGTAAATAAATAGGCAAGTACGTCTATTGTGCCATACACCACACCACATGCCTGGTGAATAGAGAATTGTTGAGCCAAACAATTTCTCTCTCGAATACTCTTCTCTCCCCTCTCAAGAACGAGAGACGTTCTTCAAGGCCAAAGAATAAACGATCAAGAACGACCGACACAAGACACTCGCTTCGCCGTGCTAGCACCCAGAGAACGAGTAGTGTCGATCAGAGGTCATCAAAGCACGTGTGGATCACCGCTAGAGGTATTATAGTTTTGATCCTTACAAGTGCAACAAGATAATTCAGAAGGGTCATTCCGAACGATCAACATCATCAACAAAGAAAAATACTAAAGATACAGGTATTGCTTTTCTTTATGAAATTAATTAAATTAATTATAAACATGATGCGCAAGATCCTCTATAAGGTTTCAGACCTCTTTCTTTATATAAATCTTTGATTATATTTCATGGAGACTGGTGTTCATCGTTGTATTAATCCCAGAAGAATCATTGATCATGGTAAAAATCAAAGTTGGGTACCATCCCAACCACGCTTCTGTTGCACCCAAAACCTTCACAAAAATCATGTGAGTGAAATATTTATTCTTAGGTAATGTGTTTCTTCTGTAGTGTGTATATAGAATACTTATTTCTCCCCTTTTTGGGATTATCAAAAAGAGTAAATAATAAGTAGATAATAAAAGTTCACAATGCATTAGATGGATAAAAGGTGTCATTATAAACAGTAAGGAACAAGACTACATAAAACATCCCTATCAAAAGATAGTAGTCACTGTTCTTCAGTATTGGATTGTATTCTCTTTTCCCTTGTCAGCAACATCAGAAGAAGAATCCATAGGAGAAGAGGTAGAAGTGGAATAAGGGAGTTAACCGGTGGACAAAGAAGGTAATGAGAGTCCTTCAAAAAAAGAAGAGGCCAAGGTAGGTGTAGTGGAAGACCAAGGCAACTGTTGATCAAGGATAACAAGACTGATCTAAATCAAAGCCTGAGAGACAGACATAGATGTGAAGGCAAGGGAAGAGGATGAGAAGATAGGCAAACCAGATCTCAGGGGTGCAGCTGCAAGAGAGACAATGGCGGTACTTTGGACATGAAGGTAAGGCCCCAAAAGCTTGATGAAGTCAACAATGATATCTTCACCATACTGTATAGATTTCTCAAAGTCATCTTTGTTCTTCATAAACTTATCCAACAAAGGAGTGAAATCTTTGAGCTTTTGGACTTGAGTTTTAAAAGCTTGAGTTATAGGAGGGATCCTCAGATTCTCCACAAGGTACTTAAAGTGGTTGGTCATGTCATTCTTAGAGAAGATTTGATTGAAGTAGAAATCCACCTTCTTATCAATTTCTTGCTGAGCATCATTTGAAATCTTGAAATGAATTCTCACCAAATCAAGAACTTTGTCATTGTTCTTGATAACTTCATATAGAGATTCCTTGTTAAAGCCACTAAGCACAGATTGAAGTTCTTCTTTGACAAATGTTCGGAGCAAATCACTGTCTAAAGAAGGTTGAGATGATTGTCCAGAAGTATGAGAAGTAGTGACAGCCGAGGTAAGGGATTTCAGTTGATTTAGAACATTATGGAGACAACCCTTATGCTCATCAGTTAACTTGTTAAGACTAATAACAATCTCACGCATCTCTTGAACAATCTGCTTATTTCTTTCGGCTACCTTTTCAGCTAAGGAAGTTAGATTGGGTTGAATCAATGAGGCTACTTCTTGTGGGGTCTGACTAACAATATCCTCAATAGGATAAGAAATAGGTTCTATTCTTGAGGTTATCACTCTCTACATTTCTTCAACCATACCTCTGAGAGTTTTTACTTCATCATTGAATTGTTTGTTCTCAACTCCGAATTCTTGAATCTCATAAAGCATCTTGGGATGAATATGCTATATGACTCTTTTCCAACAACATGGCAGCATCTCTCTCACTTAAATTAGTTACAGGAGCTGGTTGGGTATTCATGAGTTTCTCAACTCTAGCCAATAGGGTAGCTCTAAAATCTTTCAGATTATCCTTATTCATCAAGTTTGGAGGTTCCTATGAAGGTTCAAGAATAGAAGCTGAGACATGCTCAGGTTCCTTGGTAGAGATATCTTCAGGAGAAGATGCCAATTTCAAATGAAACATAGTAGAAAAATCAATTCCTTTAACTGAGACTTCCTAAGAATCAGTCACATCAAAATAACTAGGGAATTTATACCATGTATCCACTTATCTTGGATCAATCGGATTAGGGACTTCAATAGATTCCAGATTGGGGGGATGATCGCCCTCAATAGGTGAATATTTATCAGGACTGAGAGATTTATATCCTTGATCTATTTCCACGAATTCATCCCTAATTTCCTTAGCCATTTCCTTTCTAGCCAACTGAAAGGCTAGCTCCATTCTCTCTTCAACAGAGGGAATAATTTTAGGAACAACTTGTTCCTATGGGTGTTCTTAAAGGGAATATTCTTGTACAATAGAAATATATTCTTCTATATTCTCTTCTATAACATTATTTTCACTTACCTTAGAAATAGATTCTTCTTTTGAAGCAAGTTGTTCTTCCAGATCAACAACTTATTCAGGAACATGCAAGTCCTTCTCAAATAAGACTTGAGGAGAATATTCAATATCTTCCTCAACTAGAACGGTTTCTCTCAGAGGTACAACAACCTCTTCTTCTTCTTCCTCATCAGAATACTCAACAAGTTCATCTGGTTCTAAACTAGGATTATAAATATCCTTAGGTATTGAAGGGTGTTCCACTGGATTAAACTTTTCATAAACTCTGTCATTATCGTCCACCCAAGCTTTTATCCATGGATTCCAATTGATTTTCATTATCTTTACTATAACTTTTGAAATACAGAACTCATAATCCTTAATGAATTCTTCATCTGGTCCAACCAATCCCTTTTCATGAAGTATAGTTGAGATAAGCCTTGAATAAAATAGGGAGGTTGATTTAGAGGTTGTCTTTATCAACTCACAGATATGGTGTATAATATACTTGCATAGGTTGATTTTATGTCCATTTTTCATGATATGTATCAAAAATACATCCTGATACTTGAGTATAGCAAAATCACCTTTTTTGGGGCTAATAAAATTCTAAATAAACTTAAACAGGAGTCTGGTTTCTCCATCTAGCTCCGCAGCTATGGCTCTCCTCTTAGTTTCATTGCCAGTTAAACTTCTCAAAGATTATTACAAAACAAAGAACTCACTTATAGGTGGAGGACCTCTTTGGTAGTCCTCACAAATACCCTCACGAGGTATCTTAAGGCATGTAGCCCATAACCTCGAAGAAAAGGTACAAATCTGGCCATTGATCCAACTTCGCACAACATAGCCATCTTCTGAATCAAAAGATAATTGAACATACTGGTAAAACTGTGCAACCAGCTTTGGGTAAATAGACCTATCCTCTTTTGTGAACTAATCCAGCCATCCTTTATCTCTAATCACTTTCAATAACAAGAACTTACTTGATATAAGCGACTTAGGGCATATCTCCTTTTCAAGTAACACTACTCTGTTCACCAGATTTGTATTCAGAGGACCTTTGGGAGCTAACTTCAGCGTGATTTTCAACTTCTTCTTTGAACTATGACTTTCAGGAGTTTACGACAATGGGTGTTTCATCCTGGACATTCACTGAAGGTTTGAGAGAGAGGGAAGGGTTGAAAGAGGGGTTATAGTTTGAGAGAAGAGAGCTCAAGTGAAGAACGAGTGAAACTTATTTTATTTTATCACTTAGGGATATCAAGCATTGTGGGATCAAAATCATAGGAAATTAAAAATAATAAAATAATGAATTATCGCGATACGGGTTATAATGTATAAAAAAACAATAAAGCATCTTTACGGTGAGACTGTAACAATCGTTCACGGTGAGATCATAACGAGTCTTTATGGTGAGTGGTTGCGCCCAAATTTACCCTACATGTATGCGGTCGATGTAGTACATGTAGGGGTCGAATCCACAGGGACCGAAGAAGTAACCTTGAGACGCTATGATTTGGTGGAGGATGGGCTGTGAAGTGGTCAACTTTGGTTTTGATTTTGGATGTTTTTTAAAGAACACTAATAAGCCTAAGTGAATTCAATTAAATGGAAATGGGTTGATCTTAGGATTATGCTCGGGGTGAGTTTAATGAATTTTACTTCATTAGATAATTTTGGTTTTATTAATTCTTGATGAATCCATTCTTCAAAAATAACACTACCTTCATCATTTTCTGGTTTGGTGATTACTAAACACAATTACTAATCCCCTATACACTTAGAGAACCAAATTAATGATCTCTCCAAGGTATATGGTCATTTAGTAATTGAATTTAGTTTTCTCAAATACAGTAAAGATGAAGAGTATAAATAACTGAAGAATGGATGTCTTAAATTAATTATCCAATTAACAACAATTTTTTCATAAAATAACATTCAATCCAGCCTTTTCATCCTCCTAAGATCAAAACATTAAAGGGTTATCCCTCAATTTATGGTATACTCTCAATGGTGGGTGGAAGATGGCTAACGAGAATTGGATTGAAGAAATTAAAACCGTGGAAATAACGAGCACTCCTCTGTGTGTGTGAATGAAATTCACACCTATGTGTGAACTAATTCACAAAAACACAAAGATATAACTATGATTTGTGATAATAAAGTTTTAATAAATGAAATGGAAAATATAGAAGAGAAATAAGTTGATTAAGAACATAAAGATACAAAAAAGAAACTTACATGGAGATGGAAAACATTACAAAGGAAATTTGGAAGTATAACCTTACAATGAAACAAGCAACAAAAGATGATAAGAAAAATATCCACCCCTATTACCTTCACCACTAGCTCCTTATATAGGAATATTATGAGCCTTAGGTCCATCCCACAACAATTAATTCACCCCCCAACAATTAATAGAGTCAAAAGGAGGGTGAATAATCAAAAGGAAATTGACGTTTCAAATTTGACCCAGAAAACTGTCCAGATTCGTCCACCATATTGACGTGTGAATTTGTAATTGAAGAAGGCCGAATCAGGAGGGGTTGTAGAAGAGACATATCTTCTTACATCTGTCCTATATGAGCTGTAAATATTTAAGGAAATTTGGCTCAGCCGTTTGGAAGTTATGGTTGAAATGGTGGGACAGATTTCTGTGCATTAATGTCGGGTCCACCATTTAAATCTCAACTTCAGATCCCTTTATCATCATGAAAACATCAGAATTAGCTCCGACCACAGTTGAATAAAATGATCCTAATATTTTTATATTTCTACTGTATAAATTTTATATTCATTGGGCTTGGTTTATGGGCCCCACATTTGTTTGATGGGCCTTAGTCCCATTATTCTTTTTCCAGCAAGTTTCTGCCTTCAGGTGCAAAAATCTCCATCTTCACTTGTGATTCATACATCAGACCTAAAAGAAAAAATGTTCCAAATAAAGTTATGAATAATATACCAAAATATCAAATTAAAATGATGAATATTGTAATTTACACAAGAAAATTATTAAGTGGGCCCAAATTGACACTTTAAGCATGAATTGCACAATGATGGGAAATGAAGTTCAATTTATGAATTGGAATAAAATTTATGTTTATGAAAATTTAAAAACATTAATATTAAGATCTTAAAAATGAATATTAGCCACTTTTAGTTACTAATCACACCCCCCAACTTGAGTTTTTCTAGTCCCGAGCAAAATATATTACAAATATGAAATTCAAATCCCCTTTTCCAAAAACATTTTAATACACATTGCTCACCCAAATATCTCATACCAAAAAATTATGGAACCCATAAAAATCATTTAAAACAATCTAGGTCCATAAGCATATCCCAAGCCCAAGCCCATTCCTTTGTTCAAATTTATCGCCACATTTCATCCAATTTCAATTAAGCATGATAAAGTGTTGTGCATCACAAAAGATATGGGGCACATTTTATTGTTCAAGGGGAAAAAATGGAAGCGCTAGGTGGGAATCACATTAAACCTTAATATGAGTATCCTTTTTTTTTTTGATTTTTTTGATGATTTTTTTTATCCACAATAGATATGAAAAGATTAACTCTGGGCAAGAAAACTATGGAGTCACGATCCCCAAGTGCCAGACGCCACACATATTGTCAATTTCATGCTCTACAATAGAGATATAAAGCCTAACTCTGGGCAAGACAACTATGGAGTCACGATCCCCAAGTTCCGAACGCCACGCATTTGGAAAAAACATTTCTCTATGTGGTCAAAATTATTTTTTTTGTTTTTTTTGTTTTTTTGGATACTCAAATTAAACTAAAAGTGACCCCAGAACCCTATGCTATAATGAAAGGGACCCAATAACTCAAATTTACACCCACGATCCAGTAGACGTGCATTGTGACATTTTTATTAAGAGGATGAAAATGTAAACATTGAAAAATCACATCGGACAACCACACTTTCCAAAAACTATGCTCATGAACTTAAACTTGCTTTAAAATCAAAATCAGGGCATACAAAATTTATTTGATATCCAATTTTAGAGTTTTCAATGTGTGTTATCATGTTTATGGTTAATGGAATTTTTCTTTTCATGCATGTTTTTATTCACAAAATAAAAAAAATCATTTTTTATCTCCCCCCAACTTAGAATAACACTATCCCTAGTGTTTAAAGAAAAGAAAAGTTAGAAGGGGGTAGGAGAGGAGTTCAAAGATGAAATTGAGAATGATAAACATGGAACAAATTCACCTGGTTTTTGAAGTTGAAGTTCATGATGCTCCAGATTACTCCTTTGATCTCTTGGGAAATGTAGGCACCTCCTTGATTGAACATGTATCACCCAAAATAGTTCTTGAACCATAAAAAGAAGGACAAAGCAAACAACACAATGATTTATTTAATTCCAAGTATTATCATTTTTATGGTTTTTTATGTTTTTTTTAAATCAAACTAATGATACATTGTCTTATTTTAAATTTATGGGTAAGGTATTACTCAGGGATCACACCGCGTGACACAGATGAATACGGTGCTCCCCTTTCATACCCATCCCTACTCATAAAAGAAGATCATGTCAAGAGTCTAATTTTTTTAACCTACAAAAACATAAATAAAATAAAATAAACAGATGATACATTGCATTCTTTATATTTTATGAAAAATTTGGTTGCACCCAAATTTAACCTATAGGTATGCGGTCGATGTAGTACATGTAGGGGTCAAATCCACAGAGACCGAAAAAGTAACCTTGAGACGTTATGATTTGGTGGAGGATGAGCTGTGAAGTGGCCAACTTTGGTTTTGATTTTGGATGTTTTTTAAATAACACTAATAAACCTAAGTGAATTCAATTAAATTGAAATGGGTTGATCTTAGGATTATGCTTGGGGTGGGTTGAATGAATTTTACTTCATTATACAATTTTGGTTTTATTAATTCTTGATGAATCCATTCTTTAAAAATAACACTACCTTCATCATTTTCTGGTTTGGTGCTTACTAAACACAATTACTAATCCCCTATACACTTAGATAACCAAATTAATGATCTCTCCAAGTTATATGGTCATTTATTAATTGAATTTAGTTTGCTCAAACATAGTAAAGATAAAGATTATAAATAAATGAAGAATGGATGTCTTAAATTAATTATCCAATTAACAATAATTCGTTCATAAAATAACATTCAATCCAGCCTTTGCATCCTCCTAAGATAAACCCATTAAAGGGTTATCCCTACATTGATGGTATACTCTCAATGGTGGGTGGAATATGGCTAACAAGAATTGGATTGAAGAAATTAAAACCGCGGAAATAATGAGCACTCCTCCGTGTGTGTGAATGAAATTCACACCTATGTGTGAACTAATTCACAACAACACAGAGATATCACTGTGCTTTGTGATAATAAAGTTTTAATAAATGAAATGGAAAATATAGAAGATAAATAAGTTGATTAAGAACATAAATATACAAAAAATAAACTTACATGGAGATGGAAAACATTACAAAGGAAATTTTGAAGCATAACCTTACAATGAAACAAGCAACAAAAGATGATAAGAAAAATATCCACCCCTATTCCCTTCACCACTAGCTCCTTATATAGGAATATTAGGAGCCTTAGGTACATATACCAACAATTAATTCACCCCCAACAATTAATAGAGTCAAAAGGAGGGTGAATAATCAAAAGGAAATTGACGTTTCGAATTTGACCCAGAAAATTGTCCAGATTCGTCCACCATATTGACGTGTGAATTTGTAATTGAAGAAGGCCTAATCCGGAGGGATTGTAGAAGATAAATATATTATTCCATATGTCCTATATTATCTGTAAAAAGTTCAGGAAATTTGGCTCAGCCTTTTGGAAGTTATGGGCGAAATGGTGGGACAGATTTCTGTGCATTAATGTCGGGTCCACCATTTAAATCTCAACTTCAGATCCATTTATCATCATGAAAACATCAGAATTAGCTTTGGACACAGTTGAATAAAATTATCCTCATATTTTTATATTTCTAATGTATAAATTTTAGCTTCATTGGGATTGGTTTATGGGCCCCACATTTGTTTGACGGGCCTTAGGCCCATTATGCTTTTTCCAACAAGTTTCTACCTTCAGGTGCAAAAATATCCATATTCACTTGTGATTCATCCATCAGACCTAAAAGAAAAAATGTTCCAAATAAAGTGATGAATCATATACCAAAATATCAAATTAAAATGATGAATATTGTAATTTCCACAAGCAAATTATTGAGTGGTCCCAAATTGACACTTTAAGCATGAATTGCACAATGATGGGAAATGAAGTTCAATTTATGAATTGGAATAAAATTGATGTTTATGAACATTTAAAAACATTAATATTAAGATCTTAACAATTAATATTAGCCACTTTCAGTGACTAATCAGTGAGACCGTAACAAGTCTTCACGGTGAGATCGTAATAGTGTGATTTCTAAACTGTGAGACCGTATTGTTTGAGATAGTAAGTGCCAGACAGTAACTAATAAATAGTAACTGTTAGACCATAAACATGAAACATCAACTCTTAAGACAGTAAAACTATAGAACTATTAGAGTTAAATAGTTATCTTAAGACAGTGACTTGTGAAATCATAAACTATGAAATAGTATACTTACTACGTAAGATTTATCATTCCCAATTCATGTATGATGTAATTTATTCTTTTAGAATTTAGTGGTTTGGTGAATATATCAGCAAGCTGATATTCAGTTCCAATGAATTCCAAAGTGATGTCACATTTTTGATAATGATCTCTCAAAAAGTGATGTCTTACATCAATATGTTTTGTCCTAGAGTGTGAAACATGATTTTTTGAGATGTTAATAGCACTTATATTGTCACAATTTGTAGGTACATGCTTGAATTGATATCCATAATCTAGTGATGTGTGTTTCATCCACAAAATTTGTGCACAACAACTACCAGCAGCTATGTATTCAACTTCTATAGTAGATAATGCAACAAAGTTTTGTTTTTTACTACACCATGATACTAGTGACTTGCCTAAAAAGTGACATGTTCTAGAGGTTCTTTTTCTATCTAGATTACAACCACCAAAGTCGGCATTAGAATAACTTACTAACTCAAATGATTGTCCTCTGTGATAAAATATTCCTTAATTGGGTGTATGTTTGAGGTATTTTAAGATTCTTTTAACAAAATTTAAATGCGATTCCTTAGGATTTGCTTGAAAAAGAGCACACATACACACACTAAACATAATGTCAGGTCAGATAGCAGTTAAGTAGAGTAAGCTTCCAATCATTCATCTGTAAGTGGTTTGATCAACAGATTTTCCATCTTCATCAAGATCCAACTTATAAGTAGTACTCATTGGAGTGTCACTACTTTTAGTGCTATCCAATCCAATTTTTTTTAGAATATATCTAGTATATTTTATTTGATTTAAAATAATACCATCATTATTTTGAAATATTTGAAATTCGAGAAAGAATTTTAGTTCACCCATTAAACTCATTTCAAATTCATTTTGCATCATTTTAGAAAATTCAATACATAAAGAATCTTTTGAAGATCCAAAGATAATGTCATATATATATATTTGAACTACTAAAACATTATTGGAAATTCATTTTATAAAAAGGGTAGGATAAACTATTTCTTTTGTAGAACCTTTGGAAATAAGAAAAGTACTTAATCTATCATACTAAGCTCTTAGAGCTTGTTTTAAACCATATAAAGCTTTTGATAATTTAAAAATTTGGTTTGGAAAATAAGGGTTTGTAAAACCAGGGGGTTGCTCAACAAAGACATCCTCAGCTATATACCCATTTAGAAATGCACTTTTGACATCCATTTGATATAGTTTTAAATACATATGTGCAATATAAGCAAGCAGAATTCTGATGGCTTCAAGTCTAGCTATTGGTGAAAAGATCTCTTCATAGTCAATTCCTTATTCTTGACTATAGAATTGTGAAACCAATCTAGCCTTATTTATAACTATATTACCAGCTTCATCTACCTTATTTCTAAACACACATTTAGTGCCTATGGTGAATGTGTCTTTGGGTCTATCAACCAGTTTCTAAACTTTGTTCCTTTCAAATTGATTGAGTTCTTCTTGCATATACATTACCCAAAATTCATCATTGATAGCATCATTAATGTTTTTAGGTTCAAGTTATGACAAGAAGACTTGATGTTCAACTTGATTTCTAAGAGAAGCTCTAGTTTGAGTTCGTTTGTCTAAGTCTCCTACAACAACATCTAAAGGATGATTCTTAAGAGTTCCAACAGCTCTAAAAAAAGAAGGACTGGTGATTTTAGGTTCTTTAATAGGGTATGGTTCATTGTGACTTGAGTATAAAGAATTTCCAGAATTGGAAGTTTTTACAGATTCCTTTACAGGATGGTTAGGGGATTTTGAATTAATGTCCAAATTTGATACATCATCCTCCAAGTTCTCTAAAGCGGTCTTAGGCTCATGTGGATCTATTTCATCAAATTTAACACAGATGGATTCTTACACACATTTAGTTATTTTATTAAACACTCTATAGGATTTACTAGAAATTGAATATCCTAAGAAGATTCCTTAATCACTCTTGGATACAAATTTTTCAAGATTTTAATTAGTATTAAGGATATAGACGTTGCAACCAAATACTTTGAAGTAGATAACTTTGGGTTTTCTATTGTTCTACAACTCATATGGAGTTATTTTAAGGATAGGTCTAATCAACGCTCTATTGATTATGTAGCATGCTGTATTTACAGCTTCAGCCCAAAAGTAAATAGGTAAGTCATATTCACTAAGCATAGTTCTATAAATCTCTTGCAAGGTTATATTTCTTCTTTCTACAACTCTATTTTGTTGAGGTGTTCTAGGGAAAGATAAGTTATGACTATAGCCATTTTGTGAGCAAAAGGATTCAAACTCTTGATTTTCAAAATCACGGCCATGATCACTTCTTAAGGATTTAATTCTAAGTCCACTAATATTTTCTACAGTTTTGGAATATTTGGTAAAAGGAGAGCAGGCTTCACTTTTGCGAGCTAAAAAGAAAGTCCAAGTATATCTAGAAAAGTCATCTACAAGAACATAAACATAGTGCTTACCATTTAAACTATAAACTCTAGATGGTCTAAAAAAATCCATGTGAACCAATTAGAGAGTTTGAGAATTTGACACTTATTTATTTGGTTTGAAGGAAATTTTGCATTGCTTTCCCTTTTGACAAGGATTACACACTTTATCATTTGGAAACTCAATTTTGGATAGGTATTTGACTAAGCCTTTTCTAGTTAAATTTATAAGGAAGTGAATGTTACAGTTTCCTAGTCTCCTATTCCAAAGCCAAGACTCTTTGTGAAACACACTTAAACATTAAGCATGTTGAGAAGCTAAAGAATGTAAGTTAACAGAATATAAATTTTCATTTCTTAATGCAGAAAACACTAATTTATTTTTAGAATTAAAAACATTACGAGCATCATTTTCAAATTTGACATGAAATCCATCATCACATAGTTGTGAGATACCAAGAAAATTATATTTCAATCCATCAAAAAAAATTACTTTGGAAATCAAAACTGAGTTAGAGTTACCGATTTGGCCAAGGCCAATAATTTTTCCATTGGCATTGTCACCAAAGGTGACATGTCCTCCATCAATTTTTATTAAGTTCTTGAAGCATGAATAATCTCTTATCATGTGTCTCAAACACCCAATATCCAAGTATCATAAGCTTTTACAAGAACTATTTAAGCAAATTTCCTATAAAATATTCAAATAAAAATAGATTTTGGTACCCATACTTGTTTGGGTCCAGTAATATTAGTGACTAGTGCTTTAGGAACCCATATTCGCCTCATAGGTTTCCTATAAGCATTATGTAAAGTATTTGAAAAATAAACTCTATTTAGTCCATAAAATCTTGAAACATTAGAGTGTATCATAACTTGAACTAGCTGAATGTTTTCCAAAACTAGGAGTAAAGCTGTATGTCCTAGATTTAGAAACAAAATTAGTTCTTCCAAAATTTCTTTTACTAGGTTGATAACCAATGCCAGTAGTATATTTATGACCAATCTGTTTACCTAGAATTTATACCAAGGTGTCTTTACCATTAGTAAACCTTTCAAGATCCTTTTTCAATTGCTCATTAGATAGTTTTAGTTCATTTTTCTCTTTGAGTAATTGATAATTTTTCTCCCTTTCTATAGTGAGTTCAGTTTTAACAGTTGAGGTAAGAGCATGTTGTTTCTTTAAAGACTTGTATTTATCTTTTAGTTCATTGCTTGTCTCTTCAAGAATATTACAGTACTCAAACATTTCTTCATTAGACATATTTTCAGAGTCACTCTCATCTCTAGAATAATAGGAATTGTGTATAGGAGATTCCAGTGTTACCTCAGATGTGTTTGTCATAAAACACATATTGGATTTGTTAGCCTGTTCATCATGTGAAGATTCTGAGTCACTTGAACTATCCTTAGAAGAACTTCATGTTGATTTCATTTCCTTTTTATACTTTAAATATTTGTCCTCATATTTCTTTTTGTACTTGAGCTTGGGACAATCATCCTTGATATGTCCCCTTCGCTTACATTCATAACAGACAATCTCATCAGACTTGTCACTTCTTTTCCAATCTTTCTTCCAACTTCATTTTTGATCATATCTTCCTTTAAAGTTAGGCTTTCTAAAAAATTTATTCTTCTTGTAAAATCTCTTAAACCTTCTGGATAATTGATCCATCTCCTCATCACTTTCAGGTGATGATTGTTCACTGTTGGAACTTTCTACAAAAACTTCAAATTTCCCTTTTTCTTTGTGTTTAGAGGTAGTGGTCTTGAACTCAACAAAATTTATTTTGGGTTAATCCTCCTCTTCCTTATTGAATTTTATCTCCTCTTCATACATCATCAGTTTATCAATGATTTCTTTTACAGGTAGCTTGCTGATGTCGCATGACTCACTAATAGAGACAGAGGTTCCTCTCCATCTGTCAGGTAGGCATCTAATAATCCTCATGATTTGTTCTTTGGAAGTGACTTATCTTCCAAGAGAAATCATTGTGTTGAAAATTTCTTTGAACCTGAGATACATGTTAGAAATAGGTTCATCAGGTTTTATTTTAAAGTTATCATATTTAATAGTATAAGTACTAAGTCTCATTTCTTACACACTAGAAGTTACTTCATGTGAAACAGACAAGGTATCCCAAATTTCATGGGCATTTTTACATGCAAAGATTCTATTAAATTCCCCATCTCCTAAAGAGAAGTATAAAGCATTCATGTCTTTGTAATTATTATTTTAGGAATTTTTGGTAGGTTCATCCCAAGTGATTCTATCAGTAGCATAAATCTTATATTCATCTATAATTGAAGACCATATTTCAAAGCTCATACTTTCTAAATGCATTTTCATTTTAATTTTCCATTGAGCATAATTGGTTACATTAAATAATTGTGGTCTATTTGTTGTAGAACCTTCCAATATATTATCCATAGTATATAAATACTTTAAAAGATCTATAAATTTAGAATTAATATAAATTTACAGATCTTTAAAGTACAAGTACAATCACAGTTGCATAGGGTAAAAAAAAAGAGTCTTAAAACATCCCTCTGATACTAAATGTTGGTTGGAGTAGATTACTTAAGAGGGGGGGGGGGGTGAATTGAGTATCTATAAAAATTTATGTTAAAAAAGTATTCTTAAAAAGGTTCCTCAATAAGGTTAAATACAACCCAGTTAATCAAGGTTATACGGTTATGAAAGTTTAACTGTTTAAATAACTTATTATAATATTTATTAATTCTCAGTAATCTTAATATTAGTTATTAACATCACTTTTGAAGCTATTATAATTAGGAAAAACAATTATAACTTCTTTACAAGATTAACTATCAAAGTAAATTTAGTGATTTCTAAATTAAACAGTAAAATAGAGAAAACTAAAATAAAAAACACAACAGATATACAACAAGTGGTTCAGTCTCAAGTCAAGACCTAATCCAGTCCACTTGGTGATCACCTTCCACCAATAAGTTTATATAAATAAACTTGACCCACACCTTGAATCGAGGTTAACAACAATACACAAGATTGTCCAGGTCACACGACCTATTCCACAGTTCTTCGTGGGTATGAACTGACAGGTCACATATAGACCTCTTCCATACTTATCTGTGGGAATACACAAGTGTAAAAAGATGTAAGAGAAAGGATATATTGTATCCTTCAGTTTGATGCAAGAGACACTGTGTGTTTTTATACAGATACACACACACTGATCGAAAGATAAAAATAATACACAACAGAGTAGAAATTATGAGATAAGGTTATAAGTGCTCTGAGTGTTATTCTATGCATATCTGGACTTCTAGGATAAAGAAGATGTAGAAATTGAGTCCTCTCGTGGAAAATAGAGTATCATAAGTTAGCTAGAACTGGATCATGTTCTTTGTGAAGTTGATAGAGTGTAAATGTTCTTGACTTTAGGATTTGAGTATTCTTCATGTGTTCTTCAGTAGTTTCGGGTTTCATGAAAGCTCGTGTTTCTTTGTTATCGCACACACACTTGTTTTTCTATTACACTATTGTCACCAAAGTCACCATGATCACCTATTTTTTTCTTCTGGCCATGTTGTTCTTTTTATTCTTGGAATGCATGTGTTGGAGTCGACATGATGCATGTATTCTGCACCTCGTACCTCGTACTATCAGGTGACATGTCTACAAAGAAATATTAAATATGTTAGTTCATTTAAAAACTTCAAATATGACCATTAGAAATTAAATTGAAAAACGACAAAATAGATTAAGAAACGGTGTCACAGTCTATCTGTAAACGGTGTCTCCATGAAACAGTGTCTCCTTGAAACAATGTCTCCTTATTTGTATTTGAGTGGTGAGACGACTATGATGGCATAGTTGTATAAATATCAGGAACTGGTAGTACAAATGCAGTGTTAGGATCATGGTATTTGGTCACGGTGTCTGGATGGTCACGGTGTCTGGATGGTCACAGTGTCTGGATGGTCACGGTGTCTCAGACTTTGCCAAATCTCTGTACACAGACTTAAACAGTGATATTCATAGAATGAATTAAACTTAATCATTCATAAGAGAGCTGTATTATAAACAAAATAGTTTACAATAATTACTTAAGGCATAAAGAAACTAATCATCTGTACATATGATTTTAGATAGATTAAACATGATTAACAAGATTTACAGAATGTATAGGATTTGTGATCATTAAAACATTATTAACACATGAGGAGTCCAATAAAAGATATTGGGGGCTGCGTTGTGGGGTAGTCCCCATTCAACAGTTCAAGAAGAACTGTGGATTTAATGAAGATTCCAAAAATTCCAAATGAAATCTAAAACAAGTTTAAATTAATTTTGAAAAGAGTGAACAACATCAACATTACATGAATATTAAATAACTTTCATTGAATTCTCAACACCATAAGTCAAAAAAATGATTCCATAAAATCAAGAATAAAAAAGAACAAGAGAATTCAAAAACAAATTCATGTACACATATTTACGGTGTCTCCAAAATAGAATCAGAAGCAAAAAACAATTGAAAATGATTAACTTAAATCAATTCTAAACATCATAATCCAAGAGCATCAATAGGTCATCAAAGGCATTAAAGAAAACAAGAAAATAATGTCAGAATTTTTACATGCTTTTATCCATTGGCCTATGTGTAAAGGGAAGGGGCACCATGTTTCATTATGTAAAACAAAAGTACAAAAAAATACAAGCAACATCCAACATAGACCAGAGAAAGAAAAGACACACGAGGAAGCTATCTGAATGCTAGGTTCTTGCAGTCCTAGGACCCGTGATGAAAATCTAGCCGAGGGTTCAGCATGCACCAAACCTTGGACGAACTTGAAATACGAGACTCACAACACAACACCAGAACCCCCCTAACAAATGCAAGGGATCATGAAGAAAATGAAACAGTGGACTAAAACCCCCTTACTGGGGTCGGTCAAACCTATATGTGTCGTTGAAGATCCTAAAAGTTGCAGGTATGGGTTGTCACCATCATCGCAAGCATTTATCATCTTCATTGGCATTTCTTTGTTTCAAGAAACTCCAAAAAACATCGAGAGCTCATCAGAACTCCTCACCAAGGTCTGGGAATGACCACCTCACATCCTCTACCGTTGCTACTTTTCAAGAAAACCAGAAGGCTCACAAAGAAGATTTATGGATCTGTACCTCATACTCACCGAAGACAGAATGCCTGAAGGAGGGTTCTCACCACCCCAAAAAATAGTCTTGCTCCAAAATAGAACAATGAACAAGTAGAAAAAAACCCCAGGATTTGACCGACACACCTCCAAATCGAGAAGCCCTAGGAAGAAATAAAAGTTGAGTAGGTAGGGGCATATAAAGTCCCTACTTTTTCTTACATTACTAATACATAATTTTAATGATACATAACATAAAATCATGACATGATCATGATTCAAAGGTTTATTGTATTGGAAAAAATTGGACCATACATAACATTTACAAAATAAAACATAAACATTTATTTAACACCTTATCTAGCTTCTTAGAGGTCTTTGCGTACTTAGTACAAGTAATAACCTGAGGATATACATCAAAAAAGGGTGAGATAAAATTCATGTAAAAGGATATATAAGAACTTGAAACAATATATCATGGGGTAAGCATAATCATAACATCATCATCATAATCATGATAGGAAGCATTAGATAAAGGCATGGAATGTGGCAATGCATAAAAATGAAACATCATGTCTTAGTGGTCAACTACCACACATAGTTTTGAACGAAGACATCATCATGTTCATGCAAATTTCACTTTTTTCTCATGAGATACATCATATTACCCAATTCATTGGAGCGCTATATAATCCCAGGTGCAACCGTCACATCACAATATTTGCATTATCATGCATGACACATATAACATATATCAATCTTGAACATAAAATAACCAAAAAAAAGGAATGAGTTTAATTTAATAAATCATATATTCATAAACTTTGGGTTCCGAAATGAAATAGGTAATAACATACTTGATATAAGAATCATCAACCTTGAGTGAAGAATAAACAATCTCGAGAAGTAAAAGGTGTGTTTTTTTGAAAGAAGAGTTCTTTTGGAAAACACTGTGCTTGTCATAAAATCAAGTAGAAAACATGTATATCCAAAGAGAAGTAATATAATGACGAAGAAATTATATTTAAGAAATATTCATACTGAAATTGGGGTTAAAGAGGGAAAACTCAAAAGAAAGAGAGTTGGGTTCGAGAATTCCTCTCACCTTATGTCCAAATGATTTCTTCACTTTAATGTCATATATAATCACATTAGATAAATTAATTAAAAAATAAAGAACCTTTTATACATTAATTAGATTCATTATAGTTTATTAAGTTCATTCATGTACTTTTATATGAGTTATAGAATTTAATTTCATCATTCAGGGGCATTCGTTTTCGCGGTTTTCATGATTGATTTGCTTGTATACATGAATGGAAGTTTGTGTAAAATGAGTACAAATATCCAAAATTGTTATTATATGTTATTAATTATCTTAAAAAAGTTTAAATGATCTTATAATGATTTTTTATATGGTATGAGGATGAATAATTAGATAGAAGTTAATGATGATCGTTTTAGGTTAATTTTGGCGGTTTTTCGATCACAACTAACTCATTTTACTTTATCATTTAGTATTATGTATATAAGTTAGTTTAAGAACATAAAAATGGTTATAAAATACACATTAAAATCTTTTTTCAACCATTTAATGGTTTTATTAATATCCTTGAGGTCGTTAAATGAAAATGAAAGTGCATCGCCCATGATGTCGGTAAATTGTCACATCACGAACGACGATTTCATTTTTAAAATAAGAGTGAGAGGGAAGAGTTTAATGATGGTTATCCCATTAACATGATATCATACCACTATATAAATTATAATGTATTTATCATTCCATTTTGATAAGATAAGGTGAAGAAAATAGAAGAAAATAAATGAAATTGAAAAGAAATTAAAAGAAAAAGGAAGAGGATTTTACCTCTTGGATTTATCCTCATTGAGAACCTCCTTAGGGAAAAGGTTTTGGTCTTTTGATGAGACTAAGAGATCCTGTATGTGGAGAAGGGTCTAGGGAATAGTATTGGTAAGAATTTGGGCAATCCTCAAAGCTTGATATGTGTGAGGAGAAGAGGGGGTGAGGGATGATATTTATAGTGGAGGAGAGAGGCGTTTTCTCATTATTTTATTCATTAGTTCATTATTTTGGATCAAGACTATTAATAGTTTGAGAATTATATCTAAATATATTAAAATAATGAAGGATATTTTGAGATTATGGTGCTTACATCATCGATGACTCAAGTAATAGTGTATTTATATACCGTAAATTGTCGTATTTTACTATTCACCAAAAATTCAAGTATTTTAGAAAAATCATAAAAATTCACCCTAAACATTTTTAGATGGATAGAATTAAAAAAACTCCAATTTATGAAAATAATTTTCCAAATATGATTGATTTAATTTTTAATTAAAATCATCATTTACTTGGAAAATAAAAATTTTAAAATTATAGCTGATTTTATAACACTTTTGAAAAATTGATTAAGGTATCATAAAATTATATTAAAATAAAAAGACATAAAAATATTAATTTATGAATACATTTTATGAAAATTAATTTTATTTTAAATTATTAAATTAATTATAAAATTGTAATTAAATATTTATGACTTACAAAAATACCAACACTTAATTAATAATTTTTAAAAAATTTATTTATTTATAATATGATATAATAATATCATTATTTCATTTATAAGATGCCTAAATTTTATTTATACTTTCATGGGTGAGGTTACTATTCATTTATCCACTTTTCTATTCATAAGGGCTATATTACTATTCCTAAGGTCAAGTTATTATTTCATCAGTATAGGTTTCTTAACTTCTATAAATACTTCTTATTTCAATAATTATTCATTTATAATGTTTTTATTATGATATATAAGTGATTTTATGTTCTTTATACTACATGAAATTACTACAAGAAGGGATAAATTCTATTGATACAAGTTTGGGTCGTTACATTCTTCCCCCTTTTGAAATTTCACCCTCAAAATTTCAGTTTACATAAACAGGTGAGATTACTTTTCCTTCATCACCTCCTATGATTCCCAAGTTGTTTCTTCATACTTATAGTTCCTCCACAACACTTTAACAAGGTGAGTTTTCTTGTTGCATAAAACCTTATCTCTCTATTCCATAATCTTTATTGGCTGCTCCTCATAAGAGAGATCATCTTCCAGTTGTACCACCTCTAAGTTCAGTACATGTGATGGATCTGGTAAGTACTTTCTCAGGAGTGATACATGGAACACATCATGAACTTGATCCATATTTGGTGGAAGTGAAAGACGATAGGCCATGACTCCTATGCGATCAAGGATCTCAAAGGGGCCAATGTACCTTGGGATTAGCTTCCCTTTCTTTCCAAACCACATGACTCTCTTCCATGGTGATATTCTAAGGAAGAATTTATCTCCAATGTCAAACTCCAAGTCCCTTAGATGGTTGTCAACATAGATATTTTGTTGACCCTGAGTAGCTTTGATATGTTGTTGGATGACTTGAACCTTCTCTGTCATCTCTTTCACAAGATTAGGTCCAAGTAGCTTTCTTTCACCAACCTTATCCCAACAGGTTGGAGTTCTACATCGATTTCTATATAGATCTTCATATAGAGCCATCTAAATTCTTGAGTGGAAGCTATTGTTGTATGAAAACTCAACCAATGGAAGATTTTGATCACATCAGCGTTTTAATTCTAAATAGAAGGTTCTTAGCATATTTTCGACCACCTGAATAGTTATTTCATATTGGACATTGGTTTGGGGGTGATAGTCCATGTTGAAATTTAATTTAGTAATCAAAGCATGTTGAAGACTCCTCCAGAATTTAGATTTGAACCCAGGATCATGATCAGAGATAATTGAGAGTGAAACTCCATGCATTCTCACCACTTCCTTCACATATATCTTTGCAAGTTATTCAAGTGAGACATCTTCCCGAATAGTGATAAAGTGGGAAATCTTAGTGAGTTGGTCAACCACAACCCATATCACACTATTTCCTTTGGATGTCTTTGGGATACCCATGACAAAGTCCATAGAGACATTCTCCCATTTCAACATGGGTAAAGGCAATGGTTGTATCATCAATTTGTAATTCTATCACTCTGTTTTAACTTGCTGACATATCAAGCACCTTGAGATATAATTTTTAATACCTTTCTTCATGTTATCCCATCAGAAGTGTTCTCTAAGATTATGGTACATCTTGGTACTCCCAAGATAAATAGAGAAAGTTGAGTTATGTGCATTATCCAATATCTCCTTATTTATCCCAAGTGATGAAGGCACATAACGCCTTGTTCCAAACTAAATCACACCATCATCCTTGATATGGAACTATTGTAGATTCCCTTCCTTTACTTCATTCACCTTCTTTTTTAACTCTGAATCATCCATTTGTGCCTCCTTAATATTATCTTGGATAGATAGTTAGACAATTATTTGGGAAAGGTAGGATATATTCTCTATCTTTATGATTTCCAAATCCATCCATTGCATATCCATGAAGATATGGTCTTTCTCAATCCATAATAGGGATAGAGTAGCAGGTTCTTTTCTGCTAAGAGCATAAACTACCTTGTTTACCTTTCCAAGATGATAGTGAATAGAGAAATTGCAGTCCTTGATTAGTTCTAACCATCTCCTTTGATTCATGTTGATCTCATTTTGTGTAAATATACACTTTAGGCTCTTGTGATCAGTATATATTTCATACTTCTCACCATAGAGGCAGTGTCACCATATTTTCAAGGCAAAAATCACAGCTGCTAGCTCTAGATCATGTGTCGAGTAGTTATGAACATGGATCTTCAACTACTGTGAGACGTAGACTATCAAATTATCATTTTTCATGATCACACAACCCAAGTCTTTCTTTGAAGCATCACTGCATATCACAAAACTTTATCCACTTCTTGGTAATGTGATTACAGGTGTAGTGATCAACCTTATCTTTAGATCTTTAAAGATTTCGTCACATTCTTCAGTATAGACATACTTTACCCCTTTCCTTGTTAACTTAGTTAGCGGGTTAGACAATCGTGATAAATTTCTCAAAAAATGTCGGTAGTACCCAGCTAATCAAAGAAAACTGTGGATTTTTGTGACACTAGAGGGTCTGGTCCATTCCTCAATTATCTTTATTCTTGAAGGGTCTATATAAATTCCCCCACCTGTAATCACATGTCCCAAGAATGTGACTTTCTCCATCCAAAAATCATACTTGCTGAACTTGGCATACAACTTCTCCTTTTTTAATATCTCCAACACAAGCCTTATATATTCTTCATGTTCCTCTTTACTCTCAGAGTAGATAATAATATCATAGATAAATACTACTACAAATTTGTTGAGGTAATGTATAAAGAATCTATCCATCAAATCCATGAAAATTTCAAGGGAATTAGTAAGTACGAAGGGAATTACTAGAAACTCATAGTGCCTATACCTTGTACAAAAGATAGTCTTCTGAATATCTTCCTTCTTCAACTTTAGCTAATGATATATAGAACAAAGATCCACCTTTGAGAAGTGCTGAGCTCCCCACAACTGATCAAACAACTCATCAATCCTTATAAGAGGATACCTTTTTATGGCGATCTTATTGAGTTATCAATAATCGGTACATAGACACATTGATTCATCCTTATTCTTGACAAAGAGAACTAGCATGCCCCAAGGTGATGCACTAGGGTGTATGAACCCTTTGTCCAAATTCTATTACAGCTGCTTCTTTAACTCCTCCAGTTCGATAGGAGCCATCCTATAGGGACAATTTGAGATAGGAGTAGCTCTGGGTATCAGTTCTATTGAGAACCCTACCTCAAGATCTAAGGGAAGTATGGGTAACTCTTTAGGAAATACATCATTGTATTCCCTTGCGATGGGAATTTCTCTTAGGTTGATACCTTCCTTTGACTCAATCATTTGAGCAAGGTATGCTTCTTTATAGGGAATTAATACCCACACCTTTGAAGGATTTTCCAAAGGAGATTCACGATCTTCCTTGAATTTGTAGAGGATCATAGGATGGTTCTGAATATGAAAAGATATTTCCTTTTTTCAATAGTTTATATGTTCTCTATATAACGAGAGACAATATATTCCCATTATAGCATCAAATTACACCAAGGGAAGTATCAATAGATTTGCTGCAAGAATATTCCCACATATGCTAACAGGAGAAGATTCCAACACTTGGGTTGAAATGATTGAACCACTATGTGTTTTTACGGATATATCTACTTCAAGTTTTTAGGGATTTGATTCAATAGTTCTAGAAAACTTGTAATATATAAAGGAATGATTAGAACTAGAATCAAATAAGACTTTTTCCATTATTGAGTAAATAGGAAGTGTACCTTGTACGAATTCATTTTCTTGTTCCACTTCAGTAGTAGTAATGACATAAGCCTTGCCTTACTCCTTTGGCTTTGGTGGCTGATGATGCTGATTACCCTCAAGGACTTGAGGTTTTGTGCACTGGCTTGCATAATTCCCTTGCTCTCTACAGTTGTAGCATTGGACCATGGGTGGTGCTCTCCTCTCTTACACCACATTATCCCGCATTCTCATTTCTATTCGATATTCGTGAGCTTGGTGGCCTTCTATCCCACACTTGAAGAATTTCATCATCCCTTTGAGGTAGTTCCCATGATTCTTTATCCCACATTTCTGACATGTGGGTGGTTGAGTTTTCTTTCCACCTTTTTCATGAGACCCCCCCATCTTGAAACTCTATCTTTTGTTTCTTATCACCATATCCATGTGACCATTCTCCAAAATTCGTATTTGAGATCACATCAAATAACTTCTTCATAACTCCCAAAGTCACAAATTACTAGAGCCTTTTTAAGGTGTGGTTTTAATCCACTAAAGAATCTATCAATTTTTCTATCATTGTTGATAACAAAACCTAAAGCATACCTTACAAGCCTTGTGAGATTTTCTTCATAGGCTGTGATAGATTCTCCTTCCTTTTTCTTCAACTCTATGAATTATCTCTCCATATTTATTTAAATAGTTCGAGGAAATAATTGATAAAAAACATTATCTTAAAGTCTTACTACTCCATATCTTCAATTTTGTTAGTCGACTTGGCATTCTTAATCAAATCCCACCATTGATCAACCTCTCCATCTAAATAGTAAATGACTAGAGTCACCTTCTCTATCTCAGAATAGTGAAGAACAAAAAATATCTTCTCTATGAAGTTGACCCACTATTAAGAAACTAGTTGATCGAAAGATCCACTAAACATTGGTGGTTGTTGTAGCGTAAAACACTCAATATCTAGTTGCTTCTTATTAGGTGAAGGTGGATGTTCCACATTATTCAGGTTATTGTTCATAACCTAATATAATTGGGTAAGAATCACCATGAAATTTTGAACTCTACCCACCAAGGCATTGGGGATGTCATTTGGGAAATCACTGCATTGTCCCTCACACAAGTTGTTGGCCTATTTTATCTTGGTTCCCACCATTCTCTAAAATAGAAAAGGTTAGAACAAAACATAAGTGTAACATCCCAAGGTTTTCTAAAAATAAATTGAAAATGCTTGAAATTTTGTTTAAGGTATATATTTATAAGTATCCTTTAAACATAATTTTATTTCTTCTATGTTTTGAATTTCAAGAAACTGTCATCTACAATTGGGTTCAGTATGTTATTTAGAGTCTGATGAAACAAACTTGTTTTTTTGGTGAATAGTAACATGCCCTTATGAATAGTAATATGAATAGTAATATGACCTCATGAATAGTAAATAATAATATTATTTTATTTTCCCATGGCAATAGGATAATGGGATCTTAATTAATTTTCCAATGTCACATAAAACTAATTGCACTTCAATATTGTTATTTTTCGAATTAACTGTGACCTTATTTAAAAATTAAATTAATAATATTTAGAAAATTATTTTTGAAAAATGGAGTTCATTTTTGAATTCTACACATTGAAAAATGGTTGGGGTAAATTTTTGGTATTTTTCTGAAACTCTTGAATTTTCGGTGAATAGTGAAATACGGTAAAATACCGTATAATCAATTTATCAGTAAAAATGCACTATTTATGACATCATAAGTGATGCAAGGAAACTTGCTTCGAAATCACATGATATTATCACTATTTAGGGCCACTTGATTTGAGTTTATTCATAGTCTTGATAAAAATATTATAATAATGTTTAAAATAATCTAAAAAACCTCCCCTCCTCCACTATAAATATCACCCTCACTCCCCTCTTCCTCTCACACCTCTCAAGCCTTGAGAATTGTCTAATTTCTGCCAAATTCCCTCCCCAATCTTCTTCCCCACGTCCTAGAGCTGCTGGTCTCACCAAAAGACCAAAATCAAAGCCCTTAAGAAGGATCTC
This sequence comes from Viscum album, assembly GCA_963277665.1. Taxonomy (NCBI): domain Eukaryota; kingdom Viridiplantae; phylum Streptophyta; class Magnoliopsida; order Santalales; family Viscaceae; genus Viscum; species Viscum album. The sequence goes on along the minus strand of OY728140.1, from coordinate 1,346,555,221 downwards.
AAGGAGAAGAGATCAAGAGGTAAACATCCTCTTTCATTTTCATTCTTTCCTTCCATTTTATGTTATTCTCTTCCTTTCCCTTTGTCTTTTGTTGGGATATTTCATTAAATATTTCCCCTTACTGTCCAAATTTTGTATGAATTATGAGATATTCCATTCCTCTCATCAATCTTATTTTTATGAAATTTTAAGAGACGCCGTTAGGCTGCCGAATTTTTGTAAGAAATTTCTCATGTTTTCTTCATTTCAAGATTCCCTTCTCTTCGTTATTCACCCACTATTATCCAAGAGGCATGAAATCTACATAATCATGTATATTCTGGATGTTTTCATGTTTATGGAAAATTACAAATCATTATTCCTCTCCTCTCTCACTTATTTAAAGAATCAAAAAACATTGTCCATTTGTGTCGAATTACCGATATCGTGGACGATGTATTTTCAATCTCCAATTAATTCTTTAAAGATTGGTCATGAAACCATTTATATGGTTGAACCAGGTTATAATATATGTTTTATGAATCATATAAGGTTCTGGAATTCTTGTGTACTCATGATTCAAATTTATAAGACTAAATGAAGTTGTAATTATCAAAGAACCACTTAAATTATCTAAACGAACATAATTAATGTTTTAACTTATAAATAATCATCATATAAAGCACCAAAGTGATAAATGGTATAATTTATGGTACTGTAATTATGTAAATACTAATCCATTCCAATTCTGGAGTTTCACTTCCAATCAACAAGAACGATTCATCATGAACCGATTGTGAAAATCACAAAAGAACTCACCCAAAATAATGCAAGGAACCAAATACTAACAAATAAGGGATGAAATGAGGTTATGAAATGAACATATAAGATGTTATAAACATGAACATGTTTCTGTAAAATACTAATAACACTCTTTTAACCATTATACAGGAGGTTTAAACAATTTTGAAGTAAGGCAAGCCCAAGGTAAGGGTTTCTTCATCTCACTTCCATTTTTGTGGGATATTCTGTAATCACTATTTTTTTACTTTGTATGGTGTATGTATACTGCCCATTATTGTCTCATATCATGAATATATTTATTTTTATGATATTAAATTTATCATTTTACAATCATTAATTTTGGGTCATACAAATCAATTGATTACAAAGTTGTAAGGGGTTCCTCGACTCACTTTCATTTTTGTGAGATTTTAGTCATTCGCCGCTTATTTCTTGTATGTGGAATATGTGTATGGTCATTTGATATATATAATAATATGATTATCTTTATATTCATGTTATTCAATTATCCAATTGATATTTATTATGTTCTGGTCATATGATTCGACCGATCACATTGTTGTAAGGGAATTCTTAACCCGATTTCCATTCTTCGGGTTAACCTTCTACTTTATAATTTATGTGCTATTTAAATTGTTTGTGTGATGGGTTCTGTTTATATTATGTTTAATTATGTGTATTTATAGAGTATATACATATTCCATCCACTCAATTAAGTCTCACTTCAAGTATATGATGTTTATAAGGGACTTTTCTTCTAAAATCCTCTTTTAAAATTCTGTTTTATAAGATTCAAAGGCAATGTTTTTATGCTATTGTTTATGTTGTATGATTATGTTTTTGTTATTGGGAATTGTTTATGATGAAGGGTGGGACCTATATTTCCCTCCAATTCATTGGGTATGAGTAAGTTGGAGGTCGGCCGTATGGTTACTCCAAGTGTAACTGTGATGGTTACACAAAGTAAGGTAGCCGTGAGGGTTACAAATTTTAAGGTAGCCAAGATGGTTACAAGATTATGTAAGTAATGCCCCAATATACCTATATGATTATAATTATGTTTGTGTTGATCTTTTTTAAATCTCATGTTACACAAAGTAAGATTTTATGGGTGGAAATCATGTCTTTTGAAAATGTTTTCATACGTCATGCGTATTCATGGACTAATGTGATTTTTTTCCTTCTTTTTCATACCTTACTGAGATTTTGTGCTCATCCCAAGTTTTTAAATGATTTTTAACAGGTTAATTATGAGTAATACAAGGAAAGAAGACATGTTAAATGTTGAAGAATTTTCAAGGAGTCTTGTTTTGTGTTTTAATGTTTTATATTCTGAGGATAATGGAAACTGATTTTATGGTATCCACTATGTAACAATGTGTAATGTTATGAATGTTTTGTCTTAATTCTCTAAAGCTCTAAACTTGAAAAGATCCTCAATGTATAATGAAGTGTTTTCTTGAATAAATTCAATATTATGTATGAAATAAGTGCGGGTCCTTATAATAAGTCAACAAGTCATGAATAAATAATTTATTACTATGTGAAATTAAATCTAACGGAATATCTTATAGGATCCCTATGTTTATCAAAGCTTCTTGTGTCCTTATATATACTTAGTCTCATACTATGGGTTTTTAATAAGGTTATCTAATATTAATTCCAAAATTAACTAAACCATGCTCTGACACCAACTATAGTGAACCTGCTTTTTCTTACATTACTAATACAACATTTTAATGATGAAAAACATAAAATAATTACATGAACAGGATCCAAATGTTTAGAGTATTAGGAAAAATAGGATCATACATAAAATTTAAAAAACAAAACATAAACATTTATTTAATTCCTTCTTCTCTAGCTTCTTAAAGGTCTTTGCATTCTCCTTAGTACAAGTAATCACCTGAGGATATACATCAAAAAGGGGTGAGATAAAATTACAATAAGAGGATAGATAAGATCATGAAACAATATATAATGGGGTAATTATAATCATAAAATCATCATCATAATCATGAAAGGAAGCATTAGATAAAGGTATGGAATGTGACAATGCATAAAAATGAAACATCATGTCTTAGTGGTCAACTACCACACATAATTGTGAACAAATCTAGCATCATTTTCACACATATTTCACTTTTTTATCATGAGATTCATCACATTACCCAAGGCATTGAAGCACTATATAATTACAGGTGCACCCATCACATCATAACATTTACATTACGCTATATAATTCTAGGTTCACCCGTCACACCATAACATTTACATTATCATGCATGCCACGTAGAACATATATCAATCTTGAACATAAAATAACCCATGGAAACGAATGTGTTTAAATTTTTATATCAAACATTCATAAACTTTGGGTTCCCAAATGAAATAGGTAATAACATACTTGATATAAGAATCACCAACCTTGAGTGAAGAAGAAACAATCTCAAGAAGTAAAATTATATTTTTTTTGAAAAAAGAGTTATTTTAGAAAACATTGTGTTTGTCATAAACTCAATTAGAAAACATGTATATCCAAGAAAAGGTAAGGTAATGATGAAGAAATTATATTTAATGAATATCCACACCAAAATTGGGGTGAAATAGGGAAAACCCCAAAGAAAGAGAGTTGGGTTTGAGAATTCCCCTTACCTTATGACTGAATGCTTTCTTCACTTTAATGTCCTGTATAATCACATTAGATTAATTAATTAACAAATAAAGAAACATTTATACATTAATTAGATTCATTATAGTTTTATTAAGTTCATTCATGGCCTTTTAGATGAGTTATAGAGTTTAATTTCATTGTTCGAGGGCATTCATTTTCATGGTTTTCATGATTGGTTTGCCTGTATACATGAATGGAAGTTTGTGTAAAATGAGGATAAATATCCAGAATTGTTATTATATGTTATTGATGATGTTACAGAAGTTTAAATGATATTATAATGAATTTGGTTATATGGTATGAGGATGAATCATTAGATAAAAGTTAATGACGATCATTTTAGGGTAATTTTGGTAGTTTTTCAATCAAAACTAACTCGTTTTGTTTTATCATTTAATATTATGTATATAAGTTAGTTTCAGAACATGAAAAGGGTTATAACATACACATTATAATCTTTTTTTAAACATTTAATGGTTTTATTAACATCCTTAAAGGTGTTAAAGGAAAATAAAAGCGTATCGCCCAAAATGTTGATAAATTGACATATCACGAGCGACAATTTCATTTTTAAAATAAAAGAGAGAGGGAGGAGTTTAATGATGGTTCTTCCATTAACATGATAACATAATAGTATATCATGCATATTGGAGTTATCATTCTATTTTAATAAGATATTGCGATGAGAAGATAATAAAAGAAATGAAATTGAAAAGAAATTAAAAGAAAAAGGAAGAGGATTTTACCTCTTGGATTTATCCTCTTTGAGAACCTCCTTAGGGAAAAGGTTTTGATCTTTTGATGAGACCAAGAGCTCCTAGACATGAGGAAGGGGCTAGGGAAGAATATTGGGCAGAATTTGGGAAAGGCTAAAAGATTGAGAGTTGTGAGGAGAAGAGGGGGTGATGAGTGGTATTTATAAATGAGGAGAGGGGTGTTCTCTCATTATTTTATTCATTAGTTTATTATTTTGGCTCAAGACTATGCAGAGTTTGAGTATTATCTTTAAATATATTAAAACAAGGAAGGGCAGTTCGAAGACCATGAATAGTTTGAGTATTATCTTTAAATATATTAAAATAATGAAGGTGAGTTTGAGATTATGGTTCTTACATCAGCGATGACTAAAGGAATAGTGTATTTAACTTATAATGTATATATATCGTAAATTACCGTATTTTACTATTCAAAAAAAATTTAAGTATTTCAGAAAAAACCAAAAAATTCACTCAAACCATTTTTAGATGCGTAGAATTCAAAAATGAACACCATTTTATGAAAATAATTTTCTAAATATGAGTAATTTAATTTTTAATTAAAATCATCATTTACTTGGAAAATACAGATTTGAAAATTATAGTTGATTTTATAACACTTTTAAAAAATTACTTGAGGTATCATAAAATTATCTTAAAATCACAAGACATCAAAATATTAATTTATGAATACATTTTATGAAAATTCATTTTATTTTAAATTATTAAATTAATCATAAAATTGTATTTAAATATTTATGACTGAAAAAATACTAACACTTAATTAATAATTTTTAAAAAAATTATTTATTTAGACTATGATATAATCATATCATTATTTCATTTATAAGATGCCTAAATTTTATTTATACTTTTATGGGCGGGTTTACTATTCATTTGGTCAGTTTACTATTCATAAGGGTCATATTATTATTCCTATGGTCAAGTTACTACTTCATTGGTATAAGTTTCTTAACTTTTAGAAATACTTCTTATTTCATTAATTATTTATTTATATAGTGTTTATTATGGTCTATAAGTGATTTTACGTGATTTATACTATATGAAACTATTATAATAAGGGAGAAATTCCATTAATACAAGTTTAGGTCATTACAGGGCAGGTCACTAAGACACATGGATGATGGAGGAGAGCATGAGAGTAACAGCTTGAACAACCGAGCAAGGGAACATGAAACAAACATGGAAAAAAAGGAGGAAGACAGATTTTCCTGAAAATATCTCCACCATTTAATATCAATTAAAATGAAATTAATAAATGGCATTTAATTTTAAAAAAACACAGTGAATAAATTCATAAATCTCCACCTTGAAAAATAAATGCACAAGTCTAAACACCCGATATCCCTACACCACCTAACCTATCACATTGATTTGGGAAAACATGCAATACCAATAAATTTTAAGAGTACGTCAGTGAGTCCTCTATGTCAATCTCAGCGACACACACTTTCCTGAACAATGGAATCTAATGCTAACTACTAAAACATGCTAAGAATAACATGATAAACAAAGAAACAACATTAATTAAACTTATAACTCCACTTCATAATCTTCTCATCATCACATACCCAATATTCAGCTGAACTCAAGACATCAGAGGTCCGACCAGCTCACTTGTGCCTAGAGAACACAAAAAAAATAGCAGTACCATTCCTCAAACATAAAACACATGAAAGAACAATAATATAAAGTATGAATAAGCTCAAAAAAGTGAAACGGTTCAAAAGAAAAAACAATAGAAAAAGAAAACTCAACCCAAACAATAAGGCTCCAAGCATCTAAACCACCCAGACACTTACCTTGAAAACCACATAGGCCAATCCATCATTATGGATTCTCTATGAGACAGGTTTAGAAAACTCAAACTCCTAGGAAGACACTAAAACCACATTGATCCAAGTACAAGGCTTTGTAAACTCCTTCCAGAAAAGGGGACAACCTGAAACCTACACTGAGACTGATTCAATGCCCGCAAGAATTCTCAACAGGACCAATTCAGACACATCTCTACCTAAGGAGAAAACCCTGACTAAACTACACACCACCTAAAGGGAGTTCCAACTACAACCAGGTACCCTATGTAACAACTTCAAGATCCCAATTATGGATCTAAACCAAAGGTAGACTAGGAAGAAAACACCTGGTAAACACCTCACCAACTCTCAACCATACTATTACCAGGCCAACACCTATACAGGCTACCTAGAACCTCAAATCACAATGAGTCATAATAGGGAGAAAGAACAAGCATACAAGTCTATCTATCAAAATAAAGAAAACAAATAATCCCACATAACAAAAAAAATACAAGGTTGTTCTGATGAAGAAAATAAATGAGCATGCTGTAAAACAATTCCATAAAACAAAATAATAAACATCAAATTTTAAGATGCAAAATTAATTCCACATAAGCTCTGATACCAATTTTTGGGGGTTGCGTTGCGGGTCAGTCCCCATTCAACTACCCAAGAGGAGTTATGTATTTAATTAAGCTTCCCAATATTCCAAAAAAATATAAAAAATGTTTAAATTAATTCTGAAAAGAGTGTACAACAACAACATTACATTAATACTAAACAAATTTCATTTAATTATCAATAGGGGAAGACAAAAAAAAATGATTCCATTAAAGTAAGAATCAAATGGAATAATAGAATTCAAAAACAGATTCATGTACATGTATTTACAATATCTCCAAAACAGATGCAAAATAAAAAACAATTGAAATTGATTAACTCAAATCAATTTTATACATCAGAATCCAAGAAGTATACATTAGCATCAATAGGTTGTCAAAGGTAGTAAAGAAAATAAGAAAAGAATGCCAGGATTTTTACGTGCTTTGGAAAATTGTCCTACGTACATAGGGTGGGGTACTATATTTCACTATGAAAAACAGGAGTATAAAAAAATACAAGCAGCAGCCAATATAAACCAGATAAAGAAAAGACACATGAGGAAGCTATCTGTAGGATAGGTTCTTTTAGCCCTAGGGATCATGATGAAAATCGAGCTGAGGGTGCGACATATACCAAACCTTGAATGTACTTGAAATATAGGACACACAACATGACACCAAAAAAATAAAACCAAAAAATGCAATGGATCATGAATAAAATGCAACGTTGGACCAAAAAACCCTTACCAAGGCCAATCAAACTTTTATGTGCCATCAAAGATCCTAAAAACTGCAGGCATAGCTTTTCACCATCATCACTAGCATCGATCATCTTCATCGTCGTTTCCTGGTTGTAAGAAACTCCAAGAAACATTAAGAGCTCATCGGAACTCCTCACCAAGATCTGAGAATGACTACCTCACATCCTCTACCAATGATGCTTCACAAGAAAACTAGAAGGCCCACAAAGAAGACCTACAGATCTATACCTCATGCTCACTAAAGCCAGAATGCCCAAAGGAGGGTTTTCACCACCCCCCAAAAATAGTCGCGCTCAAAAATAGAATGACGAACTAGCAGAAAAAGTTCCCCAGTATTGGAGCAGTACACCCCCAAATTGAGAATCCCTATTAAGAAATAAAATCTTTGTAGAGAGGAGTAGGTCACCAGGACATGTGGATGGTAGAGGATAGCTTGAGATTAATCGCTTGAACAACTGAGCAAGGGAACATGAAACAAATAGGGAAAAAAGGGGGGAAGATAGATTTTCCCTAAAATATCTCCAAAATTTAATATAAATTAAAATAAAATTAATAAATGGAATTTAATTTTCAAAAAAATAATAATAATAAATTCACAAAATATTTTTCCATGGGAAGAGTAATCAAGAAGGGATCAACCACTCATGTGACGACAAGCTCAAATACAATCACTGGAAGACTTGAAATGTGAAAATTTTCACTTATCACTCAACTAGTCCTTCAAAAAGGAGAGTAACTCTGGTGTTAGGAAGAGCTGGAAAATCAAGTCTTTTTTCTTTGGGGTTTTTCTGATTGGAGATGCATCTCAATTGGTCGAGGTTATTTCCACCGTCTATTTACATCTAATGAGTCATATCAGAAGGCCTTGAGTCTTGGGTCACTTTACTTGAAACCAGGTTCGTTTCATATACATGAGTGGTCTATATAATTTGATATGTTATCTATTAGAAGCACCTATGTGTAGGTGTGGATTAGAATTTATGGCTTGTCTTATATCCCATGAAATTTGAAAATTTTATATGACATACCACCCATAGTTGGTGTTTCCATTCGAATGGGTAGGGAAACAAAATTAGTTAGATATAGCCACTTTTTTAGGGTCCTAGTTGAGATTGATCTAAATTTTATAATGATTGATAAGGTTTTTTTTTCAACACACAATGACGAAATCAATTTTAGGATTCAATATGAGAAATTTCACTATTTTGTGAGTCTTTCAATATGGTTGGACATAACAAGGAAAAATTCTTTAAATTACTAAAATATAAAGCTTGTTTCATGATGAGGCGTCTAGAACACGATTGTAAAAGAAAGGGAAAATAAATTAATGGTCCAAAAAATTCCCAATTAGGGGGTTCTATGGGGAATGATCCACTAGGGAGTAAGGTACCCATTGTAGGGGATGTCACTGGTGATAAGCCCGTGAAGAGTAAAGTCACTTCTGTTGAATCTAAAGGTTGGAAGGCTACTAGAAATTATGATGAGACAAATAAAGGCTTGTTGTCAGAGAAACCTTCCATTCTAGAGGAACCCAAGTAGTAATAGACTTACCTTAGCATGCTTTTGGGTAGAGGTGATGACTCTTGTACTAAAGAGGTTGGTTCATAACCTCTTGTCTTGTCGCAGACAAAGAGGATATGAAAAATGACATTCAAGGTGAAAATTATAGAAAAATTAATGTTGAATTTGATATTGAAGAGGTGGTAGATCAAAAATTATGGTAAGAGTGTAGGATTATCTTCTTTAAATCCCTCAAGGGTAAGAAAAAATTGGATGTTGAAGTGGATCACAATAGTGGGAACAGACAGGACTTGGAGGTGGTAGGTGATCAGGTTGCAGGCAAGCTTGCTTTGCCCGATCAGGCCTCTAATATAAGAGGAAAACCCGGTGAAACAACTACTTGGATGATGTGGGTTGAGGTATATGCTGAATCTCCCTTGATCCATGTTCAACCAGAGGTAAGTTCACTTAGTATAACTTATATTTTAAATAGTTCCAATAGCAGAGATTTCTTCCTTGTAGAATTTGGTAACGTCCATGAAAGTATCCAAGTTGAAGGTGGAGATAAGCACTCGACCACTCAAGAGGGAGGTGAGGTGAGGAAGAAAGTTGGCGATGGACAACAAGAAATGGTGGACAAGGAGACTGCACCTCAGGAGAATCATGTTGGTGATGGATAATATGAAGTGGTGGAGAAGAAGACAGTACTTTAGGATTATGGGGCTAATTTGGGTGATTGGGTTGGCCCTTGGGTTACTCCTAAATATAGGAGGGGATTCCATCCTCGAGGCCATGGAAGGAGTTGATTTTTTTGTTCATTTTGCCTTTGTAGTGTATAAATGGATGAAAAAATATGCCATCTGTGTTTGGTGTTGTGTGTGTTTGTACTTGTTTTGTATCCCATTGTTCTGTCTTTACTTTTTTATTAATAATGTTTTTAGGGCCATGGGATTAACTCATGGTTCAAACCATTTTTAGTATACATGTACTAAAATTAATAATAACCAATGATATATTTAACATTTATTATTAATAATTAACTGTAATATTAATTATCTAGTAACTATTAATAATTAAATTGTTAATAATAATTATATTATTAATTATTATTAATTTCTATTTGTTAATTGTTAATAATATATTAACATTGATAATGTATTTTTACTAATAATGTATTCTTAATAATGTCTTATTATTAACCATATGAGTATATTGATAATGTCATTTACTTACACCTAGGAGCTCATGGGTTCAACTCTTCCTGGATGCATGTGTATGTGTACATTTTTATTGTTTATCCCCCTCTATGCAAGGTACATGCACTACTATAGATACTCATTTTATCAATGCTAGAAAAACTCTTTATTAATGTTAAAAAATGGTGATGTTCTAAGAATCAATAAAAGAGGGTCTCTTTTATCAGCACTAAAACAATGCTAATAAAGGGAATTATTTGTCATTACTAGTTTAGAACTAATAAAGGATAGTCTTTATCAGTGTGTTTTTAGCACTGATAAAATGAACTTTTATCAGCACTAGAAATAACACCAATAAAATCCATGCTGCTATTGTGTGCTACTAAAATTACAACAGCATACAATAGTAAATAAAAAATTTAATTGAGATAAAATTTATATCAAAAATAAAATAAAAAATACTATATTATATCCATTTCAAAAATTGGTAATTATAATTTATCACAAACATTCAGAAACATTAATGTTTCATTGTTTTTATCCCCCGAATCCCTCTCAAAAGAGCTCAATCATACTATTAGTTGCCAAATAAACCAGTTCATCTCGAGTAAAAAGTGCACCTGTATAAGAAAACAATTCTTATATTATTAATACTATAAAGAAATAAATTAAACCTAAATATAAAACAATACATCAATAAAATTACATTTTTAAACTGAAACCACACATTTTGAGTAATACTGGTCACATTGTGTATCAGATTGATGTGCAACTAATTTCTACACATCACAAATGACTTATGAATAATTTTCATAAAGTATCAAAAAAATATGAACTTGTTTGTTTAGTTTTGAGTATGTGACATGTGTTTTGAACTAAAGTGCCAATTTTAAACTAAAAAACACACATTGAGTCATATCGGGCACACCGTGTATCATATTGAGGTGAGGATGATTCTTACACATCAAAAATAATGTTGTTCTAAAGTATCAAAACAATATGAACATGTTTTATCAGTTTTGAGTATGTAACATATGTTTTGAACTAAATATCAATTTTAAACTAAAAACATACACTTCAAGTCATATCAGAAACACCATGTATCATATTAAGGTGTGGTTTATTCCTACACGCCATAAATGAATTATGGATCATTGTCTTAAAGTATCAAAATAATATGAATGTGTTTGCTCAGTTTTGAGTATGTGACATGTGTTTTGAACTAAAATGTTAATTTTAAATAAAAACACACACTTTGATCCATACCGATCACACTGTGTGTCATATTGATGTATGATTGATTCCTACACTTCATAAATTACTTAAGGATCATTATCATAAAGTATCAAGAAAATCCAAATGTGTTTTCTAGGTTTTTAGTGAATAACATGTGTTTTTAACTAAAATGACATTTTTAAATTGAAAACATACACTTTGAGTTATATCGGTCACATTATATGTTGCATTGATGTGAACATAATTCCTACACATAAAAAATGACTTATGGATCACTTTTCTAAATTATCAAGATAATATGAGTACGTTTGCTTGGTTTTTAGTGAGTGACATGCATTTTTAACTAAAATTCCAATTTTAAACAAAAAATACACATTTAAAGTCACAATGTGTATTGAACTGAGGTGCAGATGAGTCCTACACGTCACAAATGAATTATAGATCATTTTCCCAAAGTATCAAAAAATCTGATTTTTTTCTTGGCTTTGAGTATGTGATGTGTGTTTGGAACTAAAATATAATTTTTAAACTGAAAACACGCAATTTGAGTCATATTGGACACACCGTATATCAGATTGAGGTGAAAATGATTCTTAAATGTCAAAAATGACTTATGGATCATTTTACTAAAGTATAAAAATAATTTGAATGTGTTTTATTTATTTTGAGTATGTGTCATGTATTTTGAACTAAAATGACAATTTTAAATAAAAACACACACTTTGAGTCATATCGATCACACCGTGCATTAGATTGATGTGAATGTGATTCCTATACATAAAAAATGACTAAAGGATCATTGTTTTAAAGTATCATAGTAATACGAGTTTGTTTTCTAGGTTTTTAGTGAGTGAAACATTTTTAACTAAAATGAAAATTTTAAATTGAAAACACACACTTTGAGTCATAATGGTCACATCATGTGTCAGATTAACATGAGACCAATTCCTAAATGTCACAAATGGATTGTGGATTTTCCCCCTAAAGTATCAAGAGAATTCAAGTGTGTTCTCAGTTTTCAGTGAGCGACACATATTTTTAACTAAAATGTCAATTTTAAACTGAAAACTCACATTTAAATTCAAACTGTTCACACCATGTATTGAATTAAGTTACATATGATTCCTACAAATTATAAATGACATATGGATCATTGTACTAAAGTATTAAAATAATATGAATGTGTTTTCTTGGGTTTGAGTATGTCACACATTTTTTTTACTAAAGTGACAATTTAAACTAAAAATACACACATTGAGTCATTTGTAAACTGAAAACACACACTACTGAACATAAACATATTAAATAAAGAACAAATGCATATATGAAGAGAATAAATCACTACTAGAAATCATACTTATACCAACGCGCTTTACCCAATGGTTTGTCTAAACCATTGGGATAGAGAGTTTTTTCCAATGTTTTTTGAAAATCGTTGGGATATAATGCTTTAGTGTAGTCTTTCCCAACGGTTTGTGAAAACCGTTGGGGTATATGGATTTTTACCAACGATTTATGTAAACCGTTGGGATATAGTGGGGTATAGTGATGTTTCCCAATGGTTTTTTAAAAATTTTGGGGGTATAGTGATGTTTCCCAACGGTTTTTAAAACCATTGGGATAGTTTTTCCCAAATACGCAACCCCCACTTCCCTTTATATATTCGAGATTTGATTCATTTTTTCCCTACTAGAGCGGTGCTCTCTTCCCAGCTGGTGACCCCTCCTCTTCTAAAGATCCATCCTAGTTATTTACACTTCAAATTGGTGAGTTGGAGTTACATATTATGCCTATATTTATTTTGTATTTTTATATACCATGTTTAGTTTATTTCCTCATCCGCTGTAATCCCTCATCATTTAGGGTTTTCGGTTGTTGTTGAATATGAAATTGGCATGTTCCAAATAGTCCAGCCTACACATAGAAAATGAATTTCCCTTATCAAACCACTATAATCACTAATTTTCTAGGCATGTTACACAATATCAGTGTTGTAGGGATACTATATTTTCTCCCATAATTCATATTCACATTCATATTTTCATGAATTTTACCTTGAAAACTAATTGCTATCTTTGAAAAGGGAGTTCCAACAATTAATTTTTGAAATTTTTATGTAATGGTTTGGTGAGATGTGCAGGTGGGGGTGTGTAGGTCGGGGGGAGGGGGGGATGTTCAGGGGGAGTCTGTTGGGGGTGAGGTGGGGGGGGGGGCTATGTAGGTGGGGGTGGGGGGAGGGGGGCTGTGCAAGTGGGGGGGGGGGGGTGCAGGTGGGGGGGGGGGGTGTGAAAGTGAGTGGGGGAGGGGAGTGTGCAAGTTGGGGGGGGGGGATGTGTAGTGTGCAAGTGGGGAGGGGGGGGGGTGAAGGGGGAGTCTGTTGGGGGTGAGGTGGGGGGGGGATGTGCATGTGGGGGTGGGGGGGTGGGCTGTGAGGGGGTGTGTAGGTCGGGGGGAGGGGGAGGGGGAGTCTACTGGGGGTGAGGTGGGGGGGGGGGTGGATGTGTAGGTGGGGGTGAGGGAGGGGGGGCTGTGCAAGTGGGGGGGGTGCAGTGGGTGAGGGGGTGCAGTGGGTGGGGGATGTGCAGTGGGTGGGGGGGGGGTTTAGGTGGGGGTGGGGGGTGGGCTGTCCAAGTGGGGTGGGGGGGGGAGTCCATTTGAGTATGGGGGTGGGCTTTCTAGGTGGTGGGGGGGATATCTAGGTGGGGGGTGGGCTATCCAGGTGGGGGTGGGTGGGGGGGGGGCTTTCCATTTGAGAGATAAGATGATTTTTTGTTTTTCAACCAATGGAGTGATGTGTTTTGGAGGTTTATCTAATAAAATTGGTATTAGAAGAAAACCCATAAAATTAACGATCTATAATAAAAGAATCAATATAAAAGTGAAGAATGTAAAATATAGGAATTTGTTTAC